>VDFB02026320.1:70085968-70204906 GCA_007258455.2 Sequoia sempervirens
TAATAAAATAATATAATTATAATATTAATTATGTAAATTAAATATATAATTTTTAAAATAATATCATAATTTAAAATATTAATTACTTTAAAATAAATATATAGTTATATAGATGCTATTATAGAATATATTGATTATAATAACTAAATGTTTATAGATAAATTTAAAATAATGGCATAATTTAATATATATTAGATTAAAGTAATAAATTAATATAATTATAATATTAATTATATAAATTAAATATATAATTTTTAAAATAATATCATAATTTAATATATATTAATTTAAAGTAAATAATAAATATAATTATAATATTAATTATATAAAATAAATAATATAATTTTTAAATAAATATATGAAACATAATTTTAAGCTTATATAATTATAATGTTATTTTTTAAATAAAGTTACATTATATAAAATGTAATATATAATAATTAACTAAAAAAAATATTAATTTTGTTAAAACTATTAAAAAAATTCTAAAACTACAAATGCAAAGAAATAACAATTTTGAAGATAAAAAAAAAAAAGCAAACATAAGCTAATAAAAAGTAAGAAAAAGGGAAGAAGGTAACCTACAACTGTAAAAAGTTGAACTTTTTTCTTTGCTAAATGTCCATACACTATTCCAAAACTCCCATTTTTCCATACGTAGGTACCTAGTATGCTTTACACCTGCGATTTGCACTTTGAAGTTTTTAAAAAATTCATATGGTGCAATTCTGAGAAGTCATGAGGCAATATTTATCATTAATCCTTATATTCATCCTTAATGACTTATTCAAGCCATGTCTTCAGCGGTCACAACTCTTCAAGATCCTCCCTTCCTATTTATCATCCCCTAAGCTCCTAGCCCCTCTCACAGCATAGGATGTATTGAATTCCATTGCAAATCATAAAAAAAACTTCTTTTATGTCTATAATCCCTTATTGACATAACTTTTCTTTGTCAGAACACTCTATTTCTAAATTCCAATCTTCTCTTACCTCTTACTAGGTTTCCGGTAACATAACTAAAATGTTAGTGGCAGAGGAGGTGATTTATACCCTGGTGTAAAGGGATAAGAAAGAAGTTTCGAATTAATAAGTGTGAGACAGTACATAAATTCATTTAGCATCAACCATCATATATTTATTTTATATAACATTATTGTGCTTCATATTCTTTTTATACAATCTATGTCATTTATGTCAGTCTCATGTACTCCTTACCAACTCATATATCCTTATACTCCTATTCCTCCTTGTTCTATCTCATGTATATGGCTTAAATAGTGAAACTATCAACCATTAAGGAACTTATGTTATGTTTTTTTGGGTGGCCCTGTGGCTTTCCTCTGTCTTTCTCTTTCTTGTGCTCTGCCATTGTTGAGAGCTAATATTTTCCTCCTCTCCTTTCTCCATGGCATAATGAGTTAAAACTGACCCCCAATAAATACATACATCAAATAACAAATAGACCGTCAACTGCGAGCAAGAAAAGCTTGTAACAGGGAAGCAAAGGTGAGGGTGATACGGAAGAGACATAGGTGAACAGGGTGAGCATCCGTACCAGTGGGGTTTCATTCTAACCATAAAACCTAACACAAGGTCGGGAACTACATAAGAGAAACATATAACAAACTTAAGCCCGGGCCGAAATCTCTGGGCTCGTCTTTGCCCCGGGTGGTTTCAATTTTGAGCAGCATATAGAGAGGCCCAATCAGGAAATTCATGTAGGTGAAAGCTATACACTCTGAAGCAATGAATTTAGATTTGATAACAATTACTCCCAGAAGACAAGCTGAGATTTATTGGAGAGCTAAAGCAGGAGGGCATGACTGCCATGGTAGGCGATGGAATTAATGATGCACCGACATCAGCAAAGCTTACAATGTCAGGATATGTTTTAGAGTGCTTCATTAATTCAAAGATTTTGAGAAATTCCTTGGAAAATCCATGTTGTGCATTTTCTGAAATCATTGTATTCCATGAGATGACATATCTTTGGGGCATTTTGTCAAACAGTTAACGTGCCCTTTCTATGCTTCCACATTTCGCATACATGTCCACTAGGCAGTTGCAACTGCAACATCTGATAAAATTCCTCTTTTCTTTATGCTTTGATGGATGTCCATACCCTGTTCCAATGCTCATATTTCGGCACAGGTAGGCAGGGAGAATGTTGGCAAAAGTTGTGGAGTCTGGCTTTACAACTGCCAATTGCATTTGCTTCAAAGTTTTTAAAGATTTTTAAAAAAATCTGCATATCCTGCAATCATTGCATTCCATGAGATAACCTCTCTTTGAGGCATTCTGTCAAACGGTTTAGGTGCCTTTTCTATGATTTATTAGCATTCTTGTCACTTGTTGCCTCAAGGCTCATTTTTTCTCATGACTATTTAGGTATATATTTGCTAACCAAACAGGAATAGATACCCATGAGAGCTTACCACAATATATTTAGTATTTTTTGTAATGTTCCCCAAATATTTAGTATCAACGACAGAATTTCAAATGAAATGGACCAAAAGCAAATCCCTACAGTTGTTGCTTCAATCTATTCATAGTAAACGAAGTCTGATTCACAGATGCGAATTGTTGTGTTTTTTGTTAAATAAATTAGCAGAATAAATGGTTTTTACCATGTAGAAAGAGAATCAATTCAAACAGTTGAATCTGGCTAATTTCATGTTTAGATGACCACTATTAAGGGTGTGGCTATCACTTTGTGCAAGTAGGGACAATCTTCCCAGTTTAGGAAATGCTAGTAGAAAAAACCTTGATGGCTTTAAATGTGTGGTGCTTATATGTAGCAATCAGCCCATGAAAACTAAAAAGGAAAAATGAAAAAAATACACTCAATAAAATATCAGGTATTAAAAAAATTATTATGCTGAGAACATATCTAACTGCCCAGATTTATTACTGTAAACTGTGATTAACCAAGACAGAGTTATGTCTCTAGATGTAAGAGAGTCTGACTTCATTAGTAAACAAGATCAACTTATATATATGTCATTGAAATGGCTACATTGATCCAAGATGTAAATGACTTTAGATGCATAATGCTTGTATGTTTTTAGTAGTGGGAAAGATAAGAACCATGCATTTGGCAACAAGTTTACAAATAATAGCTAACTTTCACAACATCAATTAAAAAACTTCCCAGTTTTCATAAAATCTTTTACATAAATTTTATATAAAAAATTGACCAAAGATTAAAGATAAAAATTGTGGATAGAATTTAAAAATATTTTCCAATTTTCTTCAGATTCTATACAGTTTATGCAAATTTGAGCAGATCTTAAATGGATAGAAATTGGGGCAAACATTTTTTCAGTTGATAAATACGTTTTGGAAGTTTTCCTTATAAAAACTAGACAACTAGAGAATATTAGCCACTAAATTTTCCCCAATTAGCAGTTAAAATGAGAAAACATACCCGCCACACAGCATTTTGCAGTGCATGGCTCTTCTTGAAAGACTCAACCATCTTCACTTGCTCTGTTACAAAATTTACAGTCACTTAATTCTGTGACCTCGTATAAATGCTATTTCTAGTATAACAGCAAATAATTTTGCATGCTTTAAATTTTAACAATCCAAATTAGGCATCAGATAAATTTTGGACAATAACAAATTGGGTGTTACAAAGAATTTATAGTGACCTAATCATGTAACCTCGTTTAAATGCTACTTCCATTATAAGAGCATGACTCAGGTTCAAAGATCGGCACACTGCAATTAGATTTTTATCTAGAGATGTTGAGGCAAAGGTTTCAAATGCATGCCCCATTTTTCATGTACTCGTCCAAGATACTGCCCTTCCTTCTAGAGACACTCGTTGGAATTCCACTACAGTTTGCAGCTCTAGTTAAAACACATCAGTCTCACAAGCAATCTGAACAACCCCAGGAATACTCCAAATTGTGGGAAGAATCACTCCACCCTGCAAACTATAAAAGGCCCAATAGCCTCACCTCTGCATATGTGGCAAGTGGGTTACATATATGTCAATTACAGATACAGAATATTGAATCAATAACCGTCACACAAAATTTGCTTGATAGGCAGGATAGATTGTCAAACTTAAGGCTAAAGGTCATTGATGGAAAGCTCCCTATAAATACTGCACGCAGGATTAAAAATCAGAGCCAAAAACTCTTGATGTTGAGTCCACACCAAAAGATCAAACTGGGGCCTTCAGTGAAGCGTTCAGTTTTTAGGGACTTCGTAGTTGTACAGCACCCAAACAGGGTGTAAGACACATAGTGGGGCAGTAAAAAGCTACAACAACTTCAGCCACTTTGAATTCTATTACACATTAATTTCACTACTCCATTCCCATAAGGGGTTGTCAGATTCTGCAGTTGATGTGTCATTTGCAGATATGGACATGCATGCCCATGTGCCCCTCCATGGCTGTTTTCAAAGCTCAGGAGGCCCTGGTAACTCCTGACAAACAAGGGTTGGAAGATCAGATTTATGATGATAGAAATCTTGGACACAAGGGGGGATGCCAAGCAAGGCGTAAGCATCTGTTTGAGGATGAGGCAGTTCCAAAATCTGCCGAGACGGAGGGTGTCATGGGTTTGGGATCACATATGTGGCACAGAAATATATTTCCATGCACAGGGGTGCAACTGATTTTGTCTTTGGGTCAAGAGGTGTTATGTGAGGAGGTGAAATTTTCAAAAGAAAGTTTAATAATTAAATTTAGTAATCTTTGGCCCAGCCTTGCAGATTCATCCATGGATTTCCAAGTCTCGGTGCTCTAAAATTGAAAAGATACAGTTGAAATTTTTCCTAGTGCTCAAGGATTTTTAGTTTTCCATGTTTCTGTGTCAACCGATGCAAGTCTAATCTTATCTAATGTTTTGCTCGTTAAGCATTGGTTCCCACTTATTTTAACAATATAATAATCATAGCCATACTTCTAGAGTGATGACCATAAATTTTGAGGCATTTTGTCCCTTGCATATGGTTTTACATTTTGCATTAATGCCTACTATTTGATTATGCTCTGCTAGATGTGCATGCTCTATTGTGGAGATTGGTTTAAATGTGCCAATTGCATTTGCTTGAAAGATTTCAAAGTCCTTCCACAAGCCCATTTGTGCATATCCTACAATAATTCCTTTGCATTGAATTATTATCTATCAAGATTGAAATTAGTTATATGAAAGCAATAGCTATGAAAGTAGATCCAACTTAATCTTTTTTCTTTGATGAAGTATTTGTTTAACTTATTTTAACAATAGAATAATCATAGCCATACTTCTAGAGTGGACCATAAATTGAGGCATTTTGTCCCTTGCATATGCTTTTACATTTTGCATTAATGTCCACTATTTGATTATGCTCTGCTAGATGTGCATGCCCTGTTGTGGAGATTGGCTTAAAATGTGCCAATTGCATTGCTTGAAAGCTTTCAAAGTCCTTTGACAAGCCCATTTGTGCATATCCTGCAATAATTCCTTTGCATTTCTTTGAGGCATTTTGTGTACATGTCTACCAAGGAACCTGCAAGTACAGCATTGCAACAAAACCCATTTTGTGCATATCCTTCTATCATTTTAGTCATAAGATCACATTTTTTATTAGGCGCTTCTTTGAAAAGGCTTATATCCTCACCACGGACGCCATTTTGTGCATATCCTGAAGTCATTACAGTAAAGGAAACCAGATTCTTTGAGGCATCACATGTCTGGTATACTTCCACATTTTGCACAAATATCTAGTAAGGCGTTTGTAACTACATCTGTAAAATGCCCCCTTTCCATTATGATTTGATGGATGCTCATACAATGTTCAAAAGCTCTTGTTTTAGCAGTCTGAGAGTATGCTATGATAGGTTGTGGAGTTTAGCTTTACACCAGCCGCTTGCATTTGCTCAAAAGTTTCCATATCCAGGTTAATCCTCATTATTTTGATACAGGCGAGAAGGATTCTGGCAAAGGTTGTGAAGAATGGTTTTACAGCTATCTTGTGCATTTGGTTATAAGTTTCCAAGGCTATTTTAGCAAATCCTTTTTGTGCATTTCCTGCAATCATTTGTGTTACAAATAAAACAATATAATGTCGTATCAAATTGTAGAGGCTATGATCATATTTTCTTCCAAAAAATTGAATATTTGCACGGTTAACAATAATAGATGGCTTGATCTCACAGCCATTAATGGTAACCTGTTTTTCTGCATAGAAAACATGAAAAATCCAAGTCTTTTTATCTGAGTTATTGTGATAAGAGGCAACCTGTTTTTATCATTAGGACTGTCAGCTTGACAATAGCTAAAAGAAATTGTATGATAATTATATTTTCAAATTGAAGAACATTTTGATATAGAATCACTAAGAGGAAAGCCTATTCAAATTAACCAGAGATTCTTTAGCAAAAACAAATCAAAACCAGCATATTATAGAACAAATAATAGTCATAAAATTTGAAAGTAGATACAATTGAAAATAGAGAATCCAAGGAACATAGCTAGTAACTTAGATACTAAACAGGCATTACATTTCTTGACTGTTAGAATTACATAGCCCTATGTCAGCGCATCTTGATCATAATCCATATTGTACTTTCCTTGATGGAATCTCTTATCATCCATGCGACCATATTGGAGTCTAGTAAAGGCATGGAAATAGTACATTTCCAAGTACATTTCCAAGTTCAGAATGAGGAGAACTACAAACATGCCTAGCTCTAAAAAAGCACCAACAATAGTTACATTTGGAATTATTGGAAAATGTGAAAAGTGAATAGGAGCTTTAGAACTTTTTTGGAATAAATTGTATACAAAGAATCAACAAGATAGTCATCATATATTTAATTCTTTAAGGAAAAAGATTCCTCGCGGGTACTCCCAAAAGTGTCCTTCACCCCTCAATTTCATTAGCCCATGATTAAATTAAGGTCAGGATCTCAGCAAGAAATAATATAATAAAATTCCCCTGTCCCATTTGAAAATTTGAAATTTGGAACCTTATAAAGGAAGATGGACCACTGGCAGAGTGTGATGTCCCTCTTCATCAAGTAAAAAATGAATGAAATATTTTTACGCCGAAGGCGTCCTACGCTTAGTATTTTGAAGACATTTTTACCTCCGATGGTGTAGATTGTTCGACAGACAATCGCCTGCGATGAAATCCATCCCAGGCGTTCATCATTTTTCGTGGATGAAACAAAGCACAACAGTTATTGTAGCTGGGAAATATCCGAGGAGCAGGTCTACTGGGAACAGAGCAGTTATTGCATGAAACTGGGAAAAATATCTGAGTAGCATTTACTGCAGAAAATATCGACAATGTTGATAGCACGATAGATTTAGATATCAATAATATCTGCCTTATGTTAATATCCGCCCTACTTTCGTGACCTCTTTTTACCATCGACATCAACAGAGATTTGTACAGAATCTTCAGGTAAGCCATATTTCTATCGCCGTTAATGGTTTCCACTCCATATTTTACTGCTTCCCCCGCTGCTAATGCTTTCCGCCCCTTTTCTGTGATAGATTGAAGCAGCAAGATTAAGCAGCAACAGTACACAACTTGGGGTTTCCTAAAAATTTCATGCGACCTCTGCCCACATCGGGACACAATTAGTGCAGAATCTTGAGGTAAGTCACTTGCCAGTCTGCTTTCGAAGATTTTTCCTTTTGAATCTGTACGCCGCCTGATCATTCTCTATTGTGTTTTATTTCATTCTAAACAATTCTGTTGTTATATATCGAAAGAGGATCCGTTGTTTTATCTGTCGCTGTTTTCTTGTCATCACTCCCGTTGAGTTTTTTCAAATGTTATAATAAGAGCCATCGCCTTGACCCTTCTCCTGCCTCTTTCGTTTGTAATTTTTGGCCACAGGGTAATCTCAGAGCCCCTCATCAGCAAAATCATGATGAACACCGAACTAAGAAACATATGCCTTAAGCCCTGCCACAAAAAACATTTGGCACAGCTTATGCCCGCAAATTGCGGAAGACATGTTCTTTCCCTGCTCTAAAACTCCCATACTATCTTAGGCGGAGAAGGGTAATAGCTAAGCTCACTGTATATGGTGTTGCACTTGACTATTGCATTTGTGTGAAAGTTTCTACAACCTTTTAATAAGTATATTTTGTGCTTACCCCATAATCATAGCATTCCATGATGCGTCATCTCTTTAAGGCATTCTGTCATACAATTAACGTGCCTTCTTTATGTTTCCGCATTTTGCATACATGACTAAATGTTGCAGGATTTGGCTTTACAGGTCTGTCGACTTTATTTACTTGAAATTTTCAAAAGCCCTTTCAATAAATCATTTTTTTTCTTTCGCATAACCTACAATGTTTCCAGGCCCTCGAATCGCATTTCTTTGAGGCATTCTGTGAAACAGTTCACGTGCCTTGTCTATGTGTCCACTTTTTACATACATAACTAGAAGGCAATTGAAATTACAACATTGAAAAAAAATGTACCTCCATCTTTTATGCTGCGATGAAAGTCCATACCCTGTTCCAAAGCTCCCATTTTAGCATTGGTAGAGTAGATGTTAACAAAGGTTGTGGAATGTGGCGTTATACTGCCAGTCACACCCGCGTGATACAATTTGTGCAAAATCTTGAGGAAAGTCGTTGGCCATGGTTTCATCGAGTTCTTTTGTTTTATTTTCTTTGGAATTTGGTATTCGCCTCTATCACTGCTTGGATCAGCAAGGTCAAATGCTCAGAACTCCCTTATATCCTCTTATTTAATTCAATTATTGTGTACAAATGGGGTTGTTTTTTTATTCCTTTGTGAAGTTTTACAATGGTTTAGTGTTACTTCTGTTTCTAAAGCATTGGAGGTTTTGTTCTTTTTGGGGATTCCGAGCATCAAGTGTACTTCATAAAATATCTCTGGTGTTGATGGTATTGGAAATGTGAATTGATGAATTTGGGATTCTTATGTTTCTCCTATTCTTGTCTATTTTGGGCATTAAATCTGTGGCATTTTAGTGATGAATACAAAAAACTCTACACAAGTTTTTTACCAAAAACATTCCAACTCATGCCCTTGGACTATGGAAATTTCATGTCTTTAATCTGAGATTTTTTTGGTACTATCACTGGTTTTGTGGGGAAACCAATGCTCTCAAATTTCTGCAAAGCGATAGATGTGGGTTTAATCTAAAAGGAAAACTTATGCAATTCACATACCTCCAATTATGGAGGTTAATTGGGTATCAAATTTGAAAAATTTGCTTACATTCCTTGTCTGCACCATGCTTTTTCTTCTTCTAGTCAGAAAAACCTGTAGGTTCCATTTCCATCTACCCATTTTTCGTTTCTTAATAAATGTGCTATGCATTCATGACACTTTATAATCTCCTACGCACTCCTTGCAATGGTGTTCAAAACTCCTAAAGAAGGGTAGAATCCTCGAAATATGTTTCAGGTAATTTCTGCCTATAATCTCCAGATTGGAAGAGAAAATCAAGCATAAGAAGATAGCAGTAAGGATAGAATATGAAATTAAGAGCATGTTGCAGGGCTTTCACATTTTCAACCACGATGATCATAAATACAAACTTTGGTTGCTATTTCAATGGCTACTTAATGTCTAAGTATTGGCTTTTCATTAGTTATAAACCAGAACCTATCACTAATTGACCTTCCACACATTCAGATTTCTTGATCAATTCATCTAATTTAGGGCCATTCATTGATACCACATCAGCCACAGGCTTCAAATTTCAAACCTTGGACGAAGAGCTTTAAGTGACCGGGAAAACTATTTTCCCGAGTTTTTGAAACTCCAAAATTACCAGGAAAACAAGCTTGCTCAGTTTTTGAAACCTCCATATTAGCAACAACTCTGTCACAATTCTCAGCATTTGAGGCCCCAGCTAGGCTTATGCAAATTTCAACCTCAACCTCAACTATTATCTCTTTGCAGCATTCACAAAAAATCAACTAGGTATGGTGAACCATCTATTACCAAATCTATTTGCAGCATTCGCAAAAAGTCAACTAGGCATGGATGATGAACTACTTAGAAGGTTAAGAGAGAGGTTTTAGACAAGTATTAGAACATAGAGGAGAGAACCCAATACCTAAGCATGTTTCAATAGTTGTTATTTGTTTATATAATGCCCAATATTTTTATCAATATTGGACCAATAGTTGTGACTTTAAAGTTGTTAGTTAAACAAAATGTTTCCTTTGATCTACAAAGCAACCATTCATAGGATAATTAGAAATGCAAAGTTACGGTGCAATAAACAAAATTAAATCAAGGATAGAACATTTTCTAACAGATAACCATGCTCTTGATTGAAAATATTTTATAAAATCAAATTTACAATTGATTGTACTTTCTTACCAAATATAAATGATTGGCCAGGAGACACATAATATAAATCTACCGTTTCTTTATCAAAAGATGTTTACATCCGAAGGGAGAACATGTATACACTTTTCTTGATTGCAGCTGGGTAGTGTAAAAAAAATGGATTTCCTTTTATGTTGGAACAAAGATATACAAAATTCAAATATACTATCTTGTGCCTCCCTATTTGCTTATTCATGTACAAATTTCCAAAACTTGTGATATGAATTTTATGTTTATTTGGTGGTTTTAAACTTCTTGTTATGTATGATTCATAACCTATGGTTTATGAATCGTCACAATTTTAGAACACAACAATCTTAGAGGAAAACTAAACGATTTCTAAAAAAAAAACAAAGAAATAGAAAATTAACCTTTATTTGACGTGCCCTTAATGCCAATTCTAACACTCACAAGTTCCCCGCAGGCACAAAACTTCAACTAGCTTTCACCTTCTCAATGGCAACTCTAACTCCAAATGCTATTGAAGAAATTCTTGCAGGCATGTTCGATCTTGACCCTTCATTACAGGTCACATCCATAAATGCTATACAACAGGCTCATTCAACAGATGTTAAATATCGTATTGAACTCTCTGATGGTGTCCATACCCATCCAACTTTACTTCCCAGCCAGTTCAACAATCTTGTTGTCGAAGAAGCAATGGTTGGTGGGTCTATTGTCCGCCTTACAGAATATACATCAAAGATGTTCGAAAAATACACGTACGTCCAACCTAATGTTATTTTTGAATCTTATTCTCATTCATTACTGTGATTTTCCTAAAACATTTGCATTGTTCACTTGCAGGGCTATAATTATCAACAATATTGAAATGGTCTCTAATAAAATACCACTCATTGGCACGCCAACTCCTCTTATGCAAGCAACAATTCATTTTCCATACACTATCTCCCAAGGCCCATCTGGTTTACAACAAGCTGCAACATCTACCCAAGGATCAACCATACCCACTTCTGAAATAATTCCCATCAAATCTTTGACCCCATACTATAAGCGTTGGTCCATTGAGGGAAGAGCATTAACAAAGAGTCCAATTCATGAGTTTCACAATGCTAACCAAGAAGGAAAAGTTTTTGGTTTTGACCTCATTGACAAAGAAGGCACCAGAATACATGTCACGTGCTTCAATGAACTTGTTGATGAGTTCTATAATGTTGTGCACTCTAATAGTGTATACATCATTTCTAATGGTCTCATACAAGTTGCTAATAAAAAATATAGTAGCTCGATGAACCCATTTGAAATTTTCCTACACAAATCATCAACAATTACACTTTCACCATGTGTCGAGTCTACAATCCCTATGCATAGCTTGCATATCAAGAGCATAGATTCCCTACTATCACTACATATTCATTCCGTTGTTGATGTTCTTGGCATACTTTTATCTATCTCCCCTGCATCAATTATCTGTAAGAGAGATGGAACCGAAACAATTAAGTGTACTGCAACAATCACAGACATGTCATGCTTGTCCATGATGTTACACTTTGGGGTCGTCACTGTGAATTTGAAGGAAAAGAATTATCTACTTTGCTTCTTCTACCAACCCCTCCAACTATCTTAATCAAATCTGGGCGTGTAACCTCCTGGCGTGGAAAGGCTCTTGATACTATATATGCAACTACAATTGTCATAAATCCAAAACTTTTAGAAGCAACAATGTTGCTTGAATGGTATGCGACTGTAGGCAATGAAACACCCCTCCTTTCACTCTCAATAGATCATCTTTCTTCCAAGAAGTTTGCAAATCCAATTG
This sequence comes from Sequoia sempervirens, assembly GCA_007258455.2. Classification (NCBI taxonomy): domain Eukaryota; kingdom Viridiplantae; phylum Streptophyta; class Pinopsida; order Cupressales; family Cupressaceae; genus Sequoia; species Sequoia sempervirens. The sequence goes on from VDFB02026320.1 coordinate 70,098,093, forward strand.
ACATCGCATTGATCAACAGTACAAACTATCTTGTAAAAACCAATGTTTGCGTAAAAGCAAGCATTTCAAAAGTTCACTTGGAAAACTTTTATTACCTCTCTTGTCCTCTTATGGTGGGCAATAAGAAGTGTAAGAAAAAGGTTGTAGAAAAAAATCCCAATAGCTTTCATTGCCCAAAGTGTTCTATTGATCTTCCTGGATGTGATTTTAGCTACATGATCAAAGTGGATTTGGACGATGGAACAGGTGCTCTTGTTAAAGTCACTGCATTTGAAGGTCTTGCAAACAACTTTTTTGGAGTTTCCGCTGAAAATTTTCAACTACTTCTCGTTGAACCTAATGCTGCTAAAGAGGTGTTGGATCAAGTTCTTGGGCACAAGTTTTTCTTTGAAGTGGCCATCACTCTGAATTCATTTGCTGGGAAAGAAATACAAAGCTTTGTCATTACAGCATTAAAACTTGTTTAAAGTTTGCATGTACCTCTTACATTCCACAATATTGTATACTCTTTGTTTATGTTTTACAGCTTTTGCTACTATAAATACAACCATATGGAACCAACTGTGCCTACAATTAGAACTAAGATGAATACAAATACTCTTTTTATTCGATAATGTTATCTTCTCCACATGTTTTGCAATTCGATTTTAAATGTAATCTTGTGTGCGTACAATTACTAATGAAATAAATAGAAAGACTTATTAATTCGACAATATTATCTTGTGCACATATTAGTCAATACAACAGACTATTACTTCAAGCTTTCATCCAGCTTATTTTGCACACCTACCTTACATGTGTTATTTCAACTTTATTGTTAACTACTGCACAATAATATTGCATTGCTATGTTCCTCAGCAACCTCTACCATGGAAAACCAAGTTGAAAGTATGGAAGCACAACGGTCTCATCGAAATCATCTAAAACGATTGTGGTACCATGCAAATAAGGATTCTATTAATAAACGAAGAAGAGAAAACCTTCATAGTAACCTTGCCAGCTCCTCCACTACTCCACCCTATCTTTCCAATAACCCTAGCTCCTTGCAACCACAAACACCTCACTTACAATCTACATTTAACCCCACTTCTACCTCCCAAAACCTCCATCCTCCACTATTTCCTGCAAACTATTACATCTCTAGAAATTCATTCCGTTCAAAGTTGGACAACCTATCAAACATATCAACATGCCAGATATGCATGGAACGATATCCAGGAATAAAAACTACCCTGTTCAATGGTACTACAACTTGTACAAGATGCATTTTTGAAAAAAATGGCAACTGCTTCTCAAAGTGGAACAACATGGACCCTGGAGGGCAGCCTTCTTGTCTACAATTCCTATCTCAGATTGAGGAGATGCTTATATCAAGAGTTAGCCCTGTCCTCCAAGTTACTTATGCAAAAGGAGGACAACTCAAATATAGTGGCCACACTATTTGTTTTCCTCAGGATATTACAGCAATTGCAAATTACTTGCCACGCCACATACATGACTTGGATATACTCATTATTAATAAAAGAAATATTGATTCCCAACAATACAACTTCTATGTTTGCAGAGCACATGTTCATGAGGCTTTGCAATATAAGATCTGTTATGACCCCTACTACAAAGATGTCCAATTAGATGAGACCTCTCTCTTATGCTTGCCTATTGCCTCCACTGACATCTCTGACTTGCTTAATGCAACAACCTCAACTTCAAACCCCATTGATGTTACCTTCATGGAGACAGATAATACAATCGAAGAACAATTACCAGAGAATGTGCAAGCAACAACATCATTTGTGGCAAACCTGCCCCTTGCACGTACAGAAGTGCAAGAATTGTGAGCCTTGTTGCAATTAGAGGAAGGAAGCCCAACTCCTACTATTGATTGGCCACCAATTTCTCTTACGCCCCTCAATGAATATACCACAGAAGGATTATTTGTTATGGCATTCCCAACATTGTTTCCAAAAGGCAGAGCTGCTTTCAATCAACAAAGTATGAAAGAAGTCAAGCTACATGAATATGCACTCCATCTTCTTCGATACCATGATAATAGATTTGGCCAACACCCACGGTTTAGATACTTCATTCTTAATATTCTGATGCGTCACCGTAGCCAAGCCACAGCTTCTGTATTTGTTCAAAAACACTTTGAAAGTAGACTGCCAACAACAATTTGTGACTTACGCCAAAGACTCAAGGACCTCCCAGATGAACATCTTGCAGACCAAGTTATGCGGTTCAGGTCAACAATTCGTGGCACTCGCCCATTCTGGACTCTTCGTAGGGGGGAGCTATCTGACATGTTTATTCAAGTTGGTTGCCCGACTCTATTCTTCACCCTTAGTGCAATAGATACTAGATGGCCAGACTTACACAATGTCATGCCATCTACAACACCAACAAATCCTACTGTTGTTGCCAGGTGGAGAATCCAAAATATAGTTCAAAACCCACACCTCTGTGCACTTTATATGCATCATCGATTTACTGCATTTCGTGAGGAGGTCTTGGAGAAGATTCTTTGCACAAATGACTACTGGTACAGGTAATTACCCTCCACATCATTCAAATTTACTTCTTTCTTACATCATTTGCTTTATAACATCTACTGTGTCCAGGTATGAATGGCAACACCGTGGGTCTGCACATGTCCACGGTTTCCTTTGGCTGAAAGATGCACCCGATATTGCGAAACTACAATGGAATAATCTTGCATCAGTACAAAATGCAATTGACTACATTGACCAATATGTCTCTGCTTGGAACCCACGTCCCCCCCAAAGCTCAGCTACATCCATTCCAAGGTCTACCTTAAACAACCCCTGCCTAATGGACACAAGACTAATTATGTTGTCCACCCCTTCACATGACTACACTGAACTGCTCAATTGTGTTCAGCGCCATACACGTTGTTCCTTGCAAACATGCTTGCGAAGTAAAGGTGGTACATTTGAGTGCCGCTATAAAGCCCCTTGGACCATGCTAAACAATTCAACGCTCTCTAGTGATAGTGGGCAGCCAAAGCACACCCCTGCTCGCAATGATGACCAAGTAAATCTTCACAACCCCACTATCCTCTCTATTTGGCGCGCAAATGTAGATTGCCAACCTGTTCTCTCAATTGATGCAGTGCTCAAATATATCACAAAATATGCAGCTAAAGCAGAAACCAAATCAGAAACATATCATGCAATGCTTTCACGTATTTCAACATCTTTTGATCCTGACAAGCCAGCACCAATAGCTTTTAGGAAAATGCTTGTTGACAACCTTGTTGATCATGATATTAGTGCTCAAGAAAGTTGCCACCTTTTATTAAAACTACCACTCTGCTTGTGTAGCCGAACATTTGTTTCTTTAAATGTCAACCTTAAAAACTATCAATGTGTTCCACTCTCAAACACATGTACCTCTCCACAAACAAACTATATCGATGCATACATGGCACGTCCTATTAGTCTTGAGGCAATGTCATTGATTGAGGTTACTCAAAAATGGAGCTTCAAAACATCCCGTAAAACAAACCACTGGAAAGAGCGTTCCTCTACTGCAATTGTTCGAGTCTCCCCTCGATTCACAAGCATTCCTCCCAAGGATGACCCAAGTTTCCACGACTTCTGTTGGAGTGAACTGGTTCTTTACAAACCCTTTCGTGACATTGCAATTGACCTTGGTTCCTCACCAACTCAAATTATCACACAGTGGGAGAGTTTAGCATGCACTTACCATCCGTGGCATGTTCGCCGCAATCTACCTGATACGGCCTCCAATACAGAACCTGACTCTCCTTCAAATGCTACAGAACCCCCAAATAACTGCAACCAATCTAAATTGCAAGTCTTGTCAAGTGTTCACCCAGGCAATCCGCTCCACTTAGATACACTTGACATGCTAGGCAACCGTGAATTAGACCTTAATCATGATTGGAATACTCATTCCTTTAATCCAATAGAGCTCAGTCAAGCATCCAACTTCGTAGACTCCAACCGCACAACATATGCGGTCCCCCTTCCGCCATTTGTAAATTCCCACCACACCCTTTGAATGGAACAAAAGAAAACACTAGATTTAGTATTGTCCCACTTGTCCTCCACCACTTACCAACCACCACTAAAAATAATAGTTCAAGGAACTGCAGGAACTGGAAAGTCACACCTAATTAAACAAATCAGGTCCGCACTAGATTGTTCTGCTCCAAACGGGCAATCACCGCTCTTACTTCTTGCACCAACAGGTGTTGCAACATTCAACATTGGAGCATCGACAATTCATTCTACACTGCGCATCCCCATCAAAGAGTTGGCTCCATTGCAAGGCCAAACATTAGCAAGCTTCCAAGAGAGAATGCACTTTGTGTGCTACATTTTAATAGACGAAATGAGTTTCATTGGTCCAAAGTTGCTTGAACGGATAGACTATCGCTTACGCAAAGCTTTCCCAGCAAACAACCACAGCCCTTTTGGAGGCCACTCAGTCCTTCTCTTTGGAGACCTTGGCCAGCTACCACCAATCAAAGACATTCCAATGTAATCTTCTACTTCATACGGGGGCACACTATGGCGGAGCTTCCACACTGTTTTTACACTAAACAAAATATTTCGTCAAGCCAGAGAAGATCCCACCCAACTTCTATTCCGTGATCTCTTGTACAATTTAAGAAAGGCTCAACCTACTATTGCAGATTGGAAACTACTAATGTCAAGGTCAAGCTCAGCGCTATCATCTACAGAACAAAATGCTTTCTTATCCTCCATACATCTTTATGCAACCAATGAAAAATTTTCACTCCATAATAAGCATATGCTATTGTCTCTAGCACATCCTATTGCCATTGCCACTGCAGAGCAAATAGGGAGCTCTTTCAACACAAATCCAGATGATGAGCAACTCCAACCCAAGATTTTACTTTGTGTCGACCAAAAGGTAATGTTATCTTGCAATTTGTGGACTAATACTGGCCTTGTTAATGGAGCTCTTGGCACAGTAAAAAATATTGTCTATAAGGAGAGTGAAAAACCACCCCAACTACCCTTGTTTGTAGTTGTTCGATTCAACAATTATATTGGGCCTGCTTGGGATACAAACAATCCCAAAGATATCCCTATTACCCCTATTAGTCGTGGTGGTCGCCGCCAAATCCCTCTTAAAATGGCATGGGCCTTAACCATCCACAAATCACAGGGGCTTACACTTCAGATGGCCACCATTGACATCGGCAATATTGATCGTCAAGGTATGGCATTTACAGCAATTTCTAGAGTTACTCAACTTTTTGGCCTTTGTATCACTTTTGAAAGATACTCATGCATGCAACAAAGCCCATATGTTGCACGTAGGCTCAACGAGGAAGTTCGATTGTCCAATCTTGCCGCATCAACCTCTTCAAATGCTCAACTCCCTTTAAGTTAAACAATATGTATAGGTATGTTCACTTTTAACTTTTATTTGATTTCAAACCCCTCCTTCAAATCAAATAAATTTCAAGATCAACCCTTTCAACACACACTATATTAACACAACCTTATTTCATTTTTCTCTTCCAGGATCTTCTACGCAAACTATTGATCATCATACTTCTACGCTCCTTCCAAGCATCTTGGTACATCCACTCTCATGTTAAGGTTAGTTGCCAATTCTAATAGTAATGATATACAATGTATGCTTATAAAAATATTTTTCAATTTTCCTATATATTTTAAATTGTTGATTTCTCTTCTATTTTCCAAAACAATTTAGACTACTGCAGGTTGTGTCCTACAAGACAAACAAATTTAATGTCAAGTCACAACAAATTCAGGTACGTTGTGTTCATTTCCAATTTATTCTTCATTGAAACAAATCTACACAATGGATTTCAATCTTATTAGAATTCTATGTCCACAGTTCCCAAAATTAGCCTTTAAGAAGAGTTCATTATTGCTATTTTAATAGTAAATTACTATTTTTTGTTGTTTTATTAGCACTCATATAATGTAAATTACTGTTTTCTATTTTTGGTTCTTTTAGCTTTCTAATCTGGAACAAAACTCATTAAATCTTCTCTAATTCCTGCAGGAGATGTGTGCATTCATCACTGTATGAGAAGAATGAAGATGCTGGTGCTCATTTGAATAGGGTTCCTGAGGATGTAATTGAACCTCAAACTGATAAAAGCTGGGTACCACATCCCAAAACTAGAGTGTTTGGTCCTGCAGAGGAGCATAACTAGACAACTGCCGATCACCATTCTCCTGAGAAGAGTGGTGACTCAGTTCTTGAGCAGCAAGCTTGGTTCCATCCTTTGGAAGACGTTCAAAAGCAGCCCTCCAACTGATAACTGAAATACTCTGTATATGTAAATATTCCACAATCTACCTATTTAAGAATAAGTAGAAGTGCTGGAGTCTCTTAGAGCCTAAGACATATACTATAGTTTACTACATTTGCAGATATATGTGGTATGATTGTGGAAGAACCCATGTGTGGTTTCTGTTTGATGCGTTTGGATATATTATTAAGAAGCATAAAGGTATCTGTTTGTGATTTTCTAACCTCTTGTATTTAGTCTTGCCTTTCTTTTGTCCCTATATTTTCTGTTAGCTTTTGTTTTCTGACTGTAAGTTACAAAATAATGAACATTTTAGTTGGAGGTAATTTTTTCTGTTTTGACACATGTTTTTGTTATATGTCAATGCTAAAAAATACATAGCTTTATTATAGTTTTCACAAAAATCTTTATGCTGCTCATTTTCAGCTCACCTACACTATATTAGTCTCCTATCAACACTACCATGAACATTTTTCCTTCAAACTCTGCCTATTTTTCTATGTAAATACTATTGCCTCTATTCTTGAATGCCACTGAAATGAAAGTTGCATGCCTCAAATTTGCTGCAGAAAATCTTGCAGCTTTCGATTTCTTCCTTCATATTGATTCTAATGCATGCTTGTGGTTTTTAGAAACTTTTAGGAGAAAACTCATTTTATTTTTTTACAAGCATTCATCATTGCCCATCCTCTATGCCAACATTTCTGTTAACTACATTTCTGTTAATTCTTTGGATTGAAATGTTAATTTGTGTAAGTTTTACTGCTGCTTGTACAAAATTTTACTTCCTCTTCCCAACTAACAGGTCTTCTTCTTTACAGCTGTACATTAATTTTACCTTTCTAATTCTCCATATTAACACATAATTCTCCAAATCAACTTCGGCGTACCCATTGCACCCCAAAGGTGCGATTGCTAGTTTATTAATATAGATATAGATGTCTATTTATATAAAAAAAGTGATCCCAAGACATAAAAACAACAAACCCACTTTAACTAAAAATAATCCCAGAACGTAAAAACAACCGTACAAAACAACAAACACAAAATATGACAAGAATAACAACTAGGTATCTATATAAACATTATGGAGTAGGGTGCATGTAGAAGAAGAGTAGGTCTCTTTCCTACCCTTCCTGCCCTTTTTTAGCTGACGTCATTCATCACCACTTTGGCTTTTCAAAAGCCCCTCAATAATGAGCTCAAAATGTGGGAACCACCGTGAAAGCTTAGTGAAATGAAAATGAAATGAAATGAAAAATTTTAATGACGTCCACGAGGCCAAAGAAGCCTAAGGGACCCAAGACCAGCACAAGAGCCACCCATAAAAGGCCCTAAGCAGATTGTAAACTTCGTTCAAGATCAGCCCTCCTGCAGTGAATTTTGATGATGAAGTTTGCAACTTTGTCTAACCTTGATTCTTCAAACAGAGTATTTAAATTATCGACCTGCACGGTGACCCCATAACTAGCCCGGATGTCTTTATATGCTGAACACTCCATGGTGAAATTCCATTCTGTCTCCACCATACCCATGTTACAAAAATGACATTTTCTATTTTCCCACTCCTCTTTAGGAACCACCCACCTGCCCGTTTCGCACCTAAGATGATGCGAACTAGTACGCAATTGGGCAATCAACATTTTTGCTTTCCATTTGATATTCGCGCCTATATAGGCCTTTTCTTCGTGATCCCTCGTGGGATTGAATTCTTTGATATAGTAATCCTTTTTGCGTCCTGCTTTTTTCATCCATATAGCATATTTAAATTTTTCTCTCACATATTTTTTTATTTCTTCATTTGTGTTTGGGCATTCATGCATCTCAACATCCCATTTTTTCATCCATTTGATATTTTGTTTCATCCAGGTGTTCTTTCTTCTAGTTAGCTCTTCTTTCATGATTAACTTAGGCCACCGATGACTCTCCATATTCTGGACCTTCTTTAGGTAGCTTAATAACCGAATCATCGCCGAGGCCTCCAAGGGAAAAGTACCGGTCTCAGCCAATAAAATCTCATAGGGCACTGTAGTCTTAAGCTTGAGGCTGCTTATAATTAGATGTTTTTGTATTCTTTCCACTTGTCTCCATTTCTGGTCTGACATATTGCTGCCCCAAATTTCACACCCATATAGAATCACCGGAGTGACAAGAAGCCCAAAAAGCGTTCTTTTAGTTTTCCAATCCCATAATTCAGCATTTCTACATCTATTTTGGAGAGAGTATAGCGCTTTCCAACCTCCCTGAATTCTTTTTGCTCTACATGTTTCCCAACTAAGTTTGTTGTGAAAATCAAGCCCAAGGTACTTGTACTCTTCCACTATTTCCAACGGTCTACTTTCAAAGAGAAATTCAATTTGCTGTTTTTTCCTCCGCAGCGAGAAGATCATTATTTTGGTTTTGCTAGTGTTCACTTGCATCCCGACCTCTTGACAAAACGTTTCAAGAGCCTTCAAATGTTTTCTCAAATCAAGCGCAGTTTTAGCAATTAAAATGAGATCATCAGCGTATAAGAGCAATTTTATTACAAAATTGGCCAAATGAATGCCATTCCCACCAACCTTGTCTAACCATTCTTCCAACTTATCAATGTAAAGCCCAAATAACGTTGGGGAAAGCGGGCAGCCTTGCTTGACACCAACATCGCTGCCAAAGGATTCTGACATACCATCATTGGTTCTGATTTTAGCTCTGACCTGCTCGTATAGCCTATGAACAGCCGCCCTAAGCTCATGCGGAACTCCCAAATCCTCCATTCTCTTCCATAACTTACCCCGCGGCACCGTGTCAAAGGCTTTTTTAAAGTCAACAAAGCAGCAATAAGCTTCATCGCGTTGAACATCCCAAATTTTCTCAATCAAGAATCTAAGGGTAACCCCATGGTCAATAGTGGAATGTTTGGGCCTAAAACCAGCTTGTCCCTCAGCTCTTTTTCCCTCTTGTTCAGCCCAACTGCTAATCCTACGCTCAATCATGCTTCCAAAAAGTTTTCCAAGAAGAGGATTAATCATAATAGTGCGGTAGTTTGATGGATTAATCATAATTGTGTAATTAACTAAATAATATTCATCTTTCCTTTGGCTCTACTTTCCCTCCATTGAAAAAGAAATCATTCAACCTATTAAAAAAAAAGGTACATTAAACATGTGCAAATGTAGACAAATAAATTTAGAATCTTTTAGGTAGGATGTCAAAGTCTTCACCAAATAAATTTAGAATCTTTTAGGTAGGATGTCAAAGTCTTCACCTTTACTTTCTTTTAAGTTATTTTGTTTGACGAGTAAATATTTGGGTACATACTTATAAAGATTAAATAAATACAAATATTTATTAATTATTAAGAATGGTAAGATAAGAATTTAATCAATATGATTAAAATCGTAAATCATTTTCAAAGAAAGAAACTCTTGTATAGATATATTATTGAAATGCAAAGTTTTTTTTTTAAATGTCATTATATGAGGATGATTTAGTAAATTAAGATCATAACATGTGTAGTTATAAGAGTTGATATGGAAGTTTCTCTTTAGAGATTGTGATATATATTTTTTATTTTCAAAATTAATGATTTTTTTGTTAGATAAGCTTGATAAGCATGTTTTGGTTAGTTTTGAATGCATGTTCTTGTTAGTTTCTCATAATATTTTTAAATTTTTAGTCAAATTTGAAATGTTTATTAAGCAACTAAAAACAACTTTCTCTCCTTTCTGTAAATTTAATGTCCATCCCTAATTACCATGTTAGTCAATGAATGTATTAATTTCTTATTATTTTTGTGTTTTCTTTACTAATATCATTTCTCTTCTATACTAGTGTTATCATATCTTTTAATGGTAAGGTTAGGTTAGTTTTGACAAAACAAGATTCACAAATTTGAACTCTAAATTTTTAGAAATTAAAGCACATTTCACATTAACAACATACAATAAAGCCTCAAACCCTCAAAATTCTACTACTAATGTAAATATTTTAACAATTTAAAAAATACCTTGGAAAACCTCAAATACACGCTTTTAAAAATCTTCTACTAAATGTAAATATCCAACAATTACAAAATAATTATACCATGAAAAACTCAAAAGTGATGCTTACAAAAATTGACTATTAAAATGCTAGGAAACTAGTACATTTGAATAGATAGAAACATTGTACACAGACATACACAGACACACACACACCATTAAATGAAGAGGCATATTACACACCTATGCACACACAAACATGTGTGTGTGGGGATGCCTCTTCATTTAAGTATATCAATTATTAAGAATTGATTCTATGGATGACTATCTCAAGTTTAAAACCTAACATAGTGAAGTATGTGTAGATATTTACATTTTAAAGAGATGCATGGAATCTCATATTTGCAATGTGTAGCAAGCCAAACATTTAGATATAATCTACTAGAATGAATGTTACAAGGATGGAGTAATGCATCTCAATGAAATCATATCATAAGATCTCTTAGGTCAAATAAATTTGGAAATTTGTTGCCACATGCTTTGAAAAAGTGCCACAAGCTAAATGATATCCTATTATGCTCAATAGTGAGCTTGAAACTTAATATGCATTTCTGGTGATCCAAATCTCATAATTTTTTTGAGATTTTATCATCTCTTAGTAGATCATACATGTTAAGTATAAAGTGAAGTGTGTACTTGTGGTAGGATTTTGGTCCCTTGATAATGACTATTATTATTGAAAATCTATAAACAAATATAAAAATTAAAAGAAAATATTTTTGAGTGATGTAAGATTGCTCTTGCACCATGTGATGCTCCTACACTATTGCACAAAAAGCTTAGCTTCATAGTTCAATTCATCTCCTTCGACTCCTTGTATGCTTATATGATTTTATTACTTTATTGATTTATGGTGTATCATTTTCCTCTCCTTCAATTCTTTGCATCCATTGGATGCAACCAATTGAAGGGGGGTGTATTACCACTACCAATTTTTCATGTTCAAGATTGCAAGTAGTGTCTTGTTCTACATAGAAAATCATCACCACACCTAGGAAAATATTGATTGTATTACATGTTGGGATAATGTGTCTCAACCTTGCAATTACATAAAGTATTTTTGACACATAAGGTATTGTTGACACGTTGATGAAGTGGGGTTGTATGGGGTGGTGGTTCCCTCGCCCTGGGGTTTGGGGGGATCGTCCCCTCGACTGGGGGTCCAAGGGCAACGTACCTTGACAGGGGCTCAGGGGAAACACCCCCGAAAGGAAAATTTTATTTATATTTTATTATTGTAAATCTAGATTGTTCATCATTAGGTCTTATATCTGATGGTTGATATTTTATTAGCTTGACTTTCCCTAGAAGGCAACGCCATTTTATGAGGGCATTGTATTACGACTATGCATTGTGATATATTCTAAGAGTTTGATAGTGGTCATGTTGCCTCTGGATCTCTGGTTGGTGATACTCCTGTGAGAAGCTTACTTTGAAAGTATATTGTAGTATTTGTGATTTCTGAATAATTTATTGAGCGACTTTTGGAGTGTGGGGTTTTTCTCCCGAAAGGGTTTTCACCATATAAATCATTGTGTTGTGGCATGCATGATATTTATGTTTATTTATGTTTAAGTTTCTGTAACTAAAAAGATCTATAAAGTTTTACATTATTCTCCTCTCAAGATTAGTGTAGGAAGTTGTTTCGCTACCTTAGCTTCCTTACATTACACACTTGCATCAAGTGAAGTTTCATCATATTTTCACATTGATTTGAGTTGCAATACATGGATATATTGAACACACCATATCACATCTTCACATTGAGTGGAGTTACATGGCTATATTGAATGTGCAATATCACATTTTTCCATATTGGGTGGAGTCACATTACATGACCATATCAAATATATAATATCACATTTTCCACAATCAAGTGAAACCTACCACATGGTTGTATAGAACATGCCACATTGCAATACCAAATTGCATAGATTATTGTCATATCACTTTCTATAGAGATAAAATCTCCCATCCTTTTCTCTTTACTTTTCATTTTCTATAGATAGTTAGATTATCTTGTAATTTGTGCTTATTTTAATTATGCATTCAAAGCTACTCATTATATATTTTGGTTGTTTCAAAACTTCATGTTGATGAAGCACTCACACTAAGGAGCATACACAAAGAATCCAAGAGTGACACTTTACTTAACATGGATATTATATTTGTTTATGAGTGATTAAATATTTACCTGTTATGTTGATTGAGAATTTCCATTTACTTTTAAAATGTATTCTTATCTTAGATCAACACACACATTAAAGTGGGTGTGAGATGTAATGGTGAAATTTTTATACCTATACAATTTCCTATTTAGGTTTATCAGCTCCTTGGTGGATTTCCATAAATATAATTACATATCAAAAATTGACACACTCTTGTGCTAAGTTTGGCTCATGCTTGAATCCCAATCCCTCTATATTTTCTCCCATTCCAACTCATTAAAACCACACATTGCCATTCACCCCTCGTTTATTGCACCCCATTTGTACTCACATCGAAACATTCTCTCCATGCCTCCAAATTATCATTTTATTTCTCATATTCATTTTCTTGTAAATTAGGATTGATCCTATGGTGCATGGGAATGAACCTCAAATTAAATATTTAAATCTAAAGTTAAACTTTCTCACACCTTCTATTAGTTTTTATGCTCGCTAACTAACACACTTTTGTGACATACTACTATCTTAGTATTTGAATACATTCAATGTTTCATTAATTCCTAGGTAACATCATGGGATAAATTATTAGAACAAGATATTATTCCTAAAGAGACAAATAAATAAATCAACATCATCTGCATATAGGCCACCTATATCTTTGCATAGATTACCTTTGAATTTATTCTCCAAGCTTAAAAAATGACACATATATGGGTCTAAACTAAGATAAATTGAAATAAGAAATCTAGTAGATTCCCCAAAGTTTTTTTTATAAACAGTATCATCTTTATAAGCTTACCATTCATTAGAGATTAGGTAAACATGTCTTATAAGTTTGCATTTTGCTAGTTCAAATATATCATGGATCAAATATTTGGCACTTAGTATTAAAATCATGATACTAAGACTTGAAATGCCAAATTATAAGTGTAATCCAATTCAAAATTTGTCATTCTTCATCTAATTCCTATAAGAAGTTTCAATTTAGAGTTACAATTCAAAAGCTATGATTGAAATAGTGGACAACTATATATTGAATGCCAAAATTATTAATATTTTCATTTCTATTTATTTTTAGATTTCAAGATTAGGTTACATGATTTACCACAACTTTAAATTAGATTAAGTTATTTTCATATTCATTTTCAGTAAAGTTTTTATTTTCTTTACAATAATTATATTAGCTTTTACTTTTTATGTGTCCTTACACTTTAGCCTTCTTGTTTATCCCATGAATGTTTTTTTTTCTATTCTTATTTAACCTTCTATATTATTTATGTCATAATTTTGTGTTGTTAATATTCCATGAGTGTTATGTTTATTCTATTCTCATTTCACCTTCTATATTTTTTGATAAAAGGTAAAGAGGGTTTTTGAAAGAGCCCCAACCTTTTTACATTTCAAAAAGGCAAGATTCAAAATACAAATGGAAATGCAACAACATGACGATAACACCACTATAGAAAAGCTACAACATAAAGTACACCATATAACATCAAACAACCAAAATCATAAACATCAACATAAAAAGGAACATAAAGAATATCAATGATCAAAGATCATTCAGAGTTATCTTTGCATCTCATTCATCTTGTAAGGCTTGGAAATGAGAGATAAAAAATTATGCATTTGAAGGATCCATAGCTTTGGATTTTCCACCTTTGGTTCGATCACTCAAACCCATATGAGCCTACCATTGAGTGCTATTTACCTCGATCTCTATAATGTTAGCCTCCAATTTCTGAAGCATTTCTTCCCCTTTCACCATCTACCCCTTAAGTTTAAGTAATTATTCCTTGGTATTTCACTCTTCCATAAGGGAGTAATTATTCCTGGTATTTCACTCTTCCTTAAGGGAGTTTTTGTTCAATCTTGTTTTTACTAAATTCCATGAAAAACCATTTAAGGATTTTATGGTGGGTTTCAATTTCCTTATGCAAATACTTTGTTTTTCAACCAAGGTCTCTATAAAAAAATGATATCATTTAGAGTAGAAGGGTAATGGGATCTATCCACCCAATTAGTAACTCTAGGGCACAAACCATCCACCTCTAGAATTTTATTCTAACATTGATATATTCTTTTTCCTATATTTTCCTTTTTCCCTTATCATCATTGCGGGATGCATCTAGTAGAACCCCATCACTACCAATTTCTAAAACCACAATGGGATTATATCTATCCTTATTTTATTTTCATTTAAAATCATTCTCTTTCTCCAACTCCTTAGAGTTTGAAGTGATGAATATTTACTTTTGGGATTTGGTGAGGAGGGGCCTAGCTAAAAAATGTATGAGTTGGCACTGAGAGTTTGGATTTAAGATTCATGGCATGCTATAATAACAAAAAGATTAGGAATTAGTGTAGGGGAGAGCTCCCCTTGACTCTTTTAACTTCTTAAAAAAATATTTCAATGAAGAGAAACTTACTTTCTTGTTGTGATAGATGTGGCTGGAGAAATGGTAAGTATAAATCACTTATATTATTTATACCTTGATTTTTATGTTTTTCTATTCATGTCTTGTGTTCTCTAGTTACGACACATCTTCCTCATATTTAATATTCCTCTTCTTGTATCTTTCTTATTTTTGTTCTATGCATTTTATCCTTATACATGCTCTTTGTTCTCTTATTTCCTATTAAACCTTTCACTAGATTATTTAGTATATTTTAGTTAATTTCATGCTTTTTGGACCTCTTTATATTTATTGTATTTACCATGTATTGTTTCCATTTTATGTGTCATAGTTCTATGCTTGCATGTATTACATGCACCTAATGTTACATCTTAAGCTACTCACATGCTCATGCAATGCTCCTAATACTTATAATATCATGTTCAAGGTGTAATAAATATCAATGCTTCCTCTATAGATACAAAATTTAATCCTTATTGTTGGGATCTTACGAAGGATTGAAGCAATTAAGAAATGAATTAAAAAATGCAAATATAAAAATAAATGACAAAACATAATGAAATTCATAGACATTTTTTTTTAATGTGGTTCACCCTTTGGGCTACATCCAAAAACAATAGTGTAGTATTTTATTAAAATATCCTACCAAAATTATAGATTACAATATTTCATTAATCGACAACAATTTGTTGTGTGCTGCAAAAAAATTGTGCTCAACTTTTCCTACGTGCTACTGCATATGCTCTTCAAAAAATTGTGAGTATCTAGTTCTCATCCACACACGACTTGTTGTGAGTAACCAAACCCACATCGTGAGACATTTTTCCTTCAATTCACAACAAAGAACACTGTTTATTGTAGGTAGTTACAAACAAATTTTTAACTAAATTTAATTACAAATTTCTTTATTAAAATATGGGGAATTTTGCTTCAAGGGTGTTGCATCTAGTAGCCCTTGCTAGGGGTGTTTCCCCTATACCCCCACCATGGGATCCACCCCCAAGCCCTCGTTAGGGAGGTGGTCCCTCTGAGCCTCATACGAGGGGCTTTCCCCCCTACACTCCCTCCTTAATTATTTTGGGGGGAAACTATAGCTGGAAAAGTGGCCAAAATATTAAGCTGGAGCATGATTAGGCTCCACATACACTTATCATGTCTTTATCTTATGATTGGATTTTATCTTTCTTATTATTGCTTATATCTTAGGTTACCATGGTTGTATCTGGATTGTAGATTCATCTTTTTTATTTCCCAAAATTAGGGGCAACTATAGGAGCATCATGCATTCCAAGTGGGATACTGTGCTTACATAATTACATTGTATTTTATCACTTTACCATTTTTTTTTTTTTTTATCATGATCATGCATCTTTTTCCCTCTTCTGTAATTCCTTGCATTTGTTAGATGCAACCAATTGCAGCAGCCACATATTGTTACTCACATTTCATGGTTGAGATTTTAGATGACATATTTGCTAGATAAAGACTCTCATATTTGGGAAAAGTTTTATCACATCATATGTGGATTTCATTACATTGCCACATCACATGGACATGTATCACATAGTTGTTTCAAACAAAACTATATTGTATTATTGCATTACACAATTTTTTCTTCACTTTCTAAATAGGAGGAGTTTTTATCCCTTCTCCTTTTTTCTTATTTTTTGTAAATAGTTAGAGCAACATGCAGTTCATTCTTATTTTTATCACATGGCAAGAAATACTCATTGCACACATTTCTTGTTTTGAAGGATTTAATGAAGTGGTCATTCTAAGGAGTGTACAAAAAAATGTATCATTTCTTGAGATATAATATCCTTTATGAGTATCTAAATATATATTTTCATATTTACTAGGAATATTAGTACACTTTGACATACATGTTCATGTTATATTTATGCACACATAAAAGTAGGGACACAATGCAACAATGAAATTCACATACCCGTGCAATTTACCATTTAGTTTTTTTCCACCTTGGTGGGAATGCCTTACCATAATAACATAACAACTCTTGTGTTATGTTTGGCTTGTGGCTTGATCCCTATCCATTGCTAATCCCCATACATTTGCTACTTTTCATCTCTATTTCACTCTCATTCACACCAATTTCCATACATTCATTCCCTAGATTTGAAATCGACACTTAATCCCTTTAGTTATTTTTAGTGGTGCAAGATAGATCAATGTCAATGTTGAGAAGCATGGAAATGACCAAATTCCAAGCCATTATATTCAAATTTAAACTTTCCTAACCCTTTGCTACTAGTTATTATAACTCAACTTAGCATATGTCCCATACAATATGTTGTTATGTTATTATACCATTCATTATGTCGAACACATGCTAGAGGGATGCAAGAAAAAAATGAAAAAAAAAAGAATAATTATAGTACTCTTCAATTCTAAGGGCAGTGAAGGAATCAAATTTCCATTGTTGTCCTATAGGTAATATGTGTTTATGAATGTTATTTTTTAGTGTTTCTCATTTCCATTAGTTTGGTCCATGAAGGGGTTTGACCTAGGAGAACTCATCCACCTATCAAATTAGCAAGCTCCTTTATGGTGTCTATAGACACCACCTTGACAAATTGATACATCTATAAGATGAAGTCAAGCTTTTAACATACTTTATATTAGGTCACTCAAATGTGGTTTAGACCAATCTTGCACTTATTCAATTAGCCTAGATAATTTATATAAAGTAATATATCTTTACAACTACAAACCCCTTACTCAAAGGACAAAAAGAAAAAAAGACAAACTTTTGAAAATATCTCTCTTTAATTTCTCTTCCTTGTTTGGAGAACTTTTTTTTTTTTTTAGATTGCAAGAATCGAGTAGCACGACCCCCTATAAATTGCAGTGTGCGTGGTAAAATTTTTAACGTGACCGGAAGCGCTGGTGAGACACGCCTTCTGGTACCATAGGAGTGGGGAAGACTAGACCTCGTGAACAACCTCTTGCAACAGGAAAGGTTTAGCCAACTGGGCTAGGGCCCCCACCCCAAAACATATTTTTTTCAATTGTGTCATTTTTCTTATTTAATCTAGAAAGATTATGAATCTCCACTCCTTTCACAACAAAACTTGTTTTTTGATAAAAAAACACCATCAATTAAAATTAAGAATCAAATTACATAATGAAATCCTTCAAAATTATAAACAATATGAAATAAAATCTCCAAATCAAACTGACAAAAATGAAAACAACATAAATTATAATCCCATAAATAGAAATATAACCACCCAAAATAACAAGAAAAATAACTATCAAATCACTCCATATAAATATTATAGAGTATGCTACATGATGGGTATTTAGAAGAAGAGTCAATTTCTTTCCTACCCTCCCTCTCTCCCCTTATTTAACTGACGTCATTAATCACCACTTTGGCTTTTCAAAGCACGCCAATAATTAGCTCAAAACGTGGGATTCACCGTGAAAGCTTAGTGTGATTAACTAAACAATATACATCTTTACTTTTGGTCTACTTTTCTTCATTGAAAAATAAAATCATTGAAGCTATTACAATATTGTATGTTGAACATTCAAATGCTCTCCACACTGGACAAGTAAATTTATTATCTTTTTAGTCCTTCGGTAGGTAGGATATCATGGAGAAAGCTAACTCGTAGACAAAAAGCACCTATATATGTAACATGATATTGTACCCCCCATCCCCCATCCCATGTGCTGGAAAAAATGGCCCCAACGGAAAAGGTGGCCGGACGGACAAATTGCACTGACAGAAAGACTTGACAGTCGAACATTAACTCTGTCCTGTTGTTGCCTGTCCCCTCGTCGGGAAAACGTATCAGTGTTGGCGGGTTTTCAAAATCATATTTCAGAATGGACAAAAACCCAAAAAACGTGGCATTTGAAACCATTATTTGCAAATATCAAAAAGCCTAGACGAGGTCCCATTTTTTCTACCATTTTCCACAACGACGTTTTGCAAGTTGTTAGAGAGCAATGGGAAGGAGTTGTAGGCATTCAAAGCTAGCAGGTAAGTATATCCGCTTGAAATATATGCCATTTTTCCATTCTTCCTAGGAACTCTGAATAAACAATCGGTTATTCGTTGCGGGGTTATCATTTATGTGTTTTTTTGTTGGGGGTTTTTTAATTTTTCATTTCCTCTCGTCTGCTGGTTTTAAAATTTTGCGCTTGCCGAATGAAATAGCTGACAACTTGTTGTGGAAATATGAGTGAAATAACTTAATAACATTTACAAAAACCATAAACCATGTAGAATATATTACAAGGTTGGAAAACGCAACATGGGTTCTACAATGAAATGATATATTTTGAAAACCACATAAATCCCAAAACATTGCCATTGTTCACATTCTTATTTTGAACATTGCAGGGTTTTCGTTGGGAAAATGGATTTTTATTTGAAATGCAAGGCTGTTAATGTTTTTTATGTCGAGGGTTTTTTAATTTTGGTTTCCTCTCGTATGCTGGTTTTTGAATTTTGCCATTTTCAAATGAAATAAATGACAACCCATTGTAGAAATATGAGTGAAATAACTGAATAATGTTGATAGAAACCAAAAAACATTCAGAATATATTATGAAGTTGGAAAACGCAATGTGGGTTTTGCAATGAAATGATATATTTTGAAAACCACATAAAGCCCAAAACGTCGCCATTGTTCAAATTCTTATTTAGAATGGAAAAAAAATCCCAAAACATGGCATTCGAAATCATAATTTACAAATAGTAAAAAGCCTAGACAAGATCCCATTTTTTTCGCCATTTTCTACACTGTCGTTTTGGAAAACACACTGTCTCCTAAAACCTTGACTATTCTAAAACCCCTTAGAAGTAACAACCCAATTGGTTACTCACCCCTGACCTCAATTTGGTATGTTTTGTGATTGTGTGGAGAAAATTTTGTGAATTAGATAGTAAGAATGTAATGAAATTAGAAAACAGTAGGTATTATGAAACCTGTAAGGCACAATGTTATAGATTATTTGCAGTGTTGGAAAACACATTGTCCCATGTTAGTTAACTCCTACCTACCTTTCCTAAACATTTGGTATCATCTGTCGGTACAATCCACTTTGGTATAGTCCAAATGTCATTTCACTTTCTTCATTTGATTGGAACAAAATGCCCTGACGAAAAAGAAGGTCAGATGGAAAAATTGCACCTATGGAAAGACTTGATGGTCAAATGTTAACTCTGACCTGCTGTGGGCTGTCTCGTCACCTAGAAAACATGTCAATGCTGGTGGGTTTTCAAAATCATATTTTGAAATGTATAAAAACCCAAAAAAATGTGGCATTCAAAACCATTATTTACAAATAGAAAAACAAGGTGCCAAGAATGTAATAGATTATTTGTAGTGTTGGAAAACACACTGTCCCATTTCAATTAGTTCATTATGAAGATTTTTATGCTCCAAGAATGTAATGAAGTCCACTTTCAAATTTTTGAACAAATCTTTGCTACAGTCCAAATGTCATTTTGCTTTCTTCATCTGATTGGAACAAATAAATTGCTCGCATTATTTGCAGAGTTGGAAAACAAACTGTCTCCTCTCACTTGCAGAGGGTTTTACAACACTATATGGGTTGCTTGTTTCTTAACACCTTATATGGAGACAGTGTGTTTCACAACACTACAAATAATGTGAGCATTTATTTGGTCAAATTAGATGAGGAAAATGAAATTCCATTTCAATCTCATGTTACATACATAGGTGCTTTTTATCTATGAGTTAGCTTTCTCCTTATTGGAATAAATAAATTGCTTGCATTATTTGCATAGTTGGAAAACACACTATCTCATCTTAGTTGCAGAGGGTTTTACAACACTATATGGGTTGCTTGTTTCTTAACACCTTATATGGAGACAGTATGTTTTCCAACACTATAAATAATGTGAGCATTTATTTGTCGAATCAGATGAGGAAAGTGAAATTCCATTTTGATCTCATGTTACATACATAGGTGCTTTTTGTCTAAAGTCAAAAAGCTAGACAAAACACACCTAACATCGCCATATTCCATATTTTTCATTTTCCAATTTGGTGGGTGGGGAGGGATGCGTGGGTGAAGAAAATGGAGTTGTAGGTGGTTGAACCACTACAAACCCCTCAAATACATTCCTTGCTGCGACACATCGTCATTTTCCACATTTTGATTTTGCAGTTTGCTGGCTAGGGAGGGACGGGTGGCCAAGGATGGAGACAGTGTGTTTTCCAACATTGCAAATAATGTGAGCATTGATTTGGTCAAATCAGATGAGGAAAGTGAAATTCCTTTTTGATCTCATGTTACATACATAGGTGCTTTTTGTCTACGAGTTAGCTTTCTCCTGATTAGGACTAATAAATTGCTTGCATTATTTGCACAGTTGGAAAACACACTGTCTCCTCTTAGTTGCAGAGGGTTTTACAACGCTATATGGGTTGCTTGTTTCTTAACACCTTGTATAGAGACAACATGTTTTGCAAGACTGCAAATAATGCGAGCATTTATTTGGTCGAATCAGATGAGGAAAGTGAAATTCCATTTTGATCTCATGTTACATACATAGGTGCTTTTTGTTTATGAGTTAGCTTTCTCCTGATTGGAACAAATAAATTGCTCGCATTATTTGCACAGTTGGAAAACACATTGTCTCCTCTCAGTTGTAGAGGCTTTTAGAACACTATATGGGTTGCTTGTTCCTTAACACCTTATATGGAGACAATGTATTTTCCAACACTGCAAATAATGTGATCATTTAATTTGGTCAAATCAGATGAGGAAAGTGAAATGCCATTTTGACTGTACCAATCAGAAGAGAAAAAATAAATAGAAATAAAATGCTCACATTGTTTGCAGTGTTGGAAAACACACTATCTCATCTCAATTATTCCCTCATGAAAAGTGTTGGTTTTGTACGCTCCAAAAATGTAGTGAATTCCACCTTGATCTTTTAGAACAATTCTTTGGTGACATAAATATGACATTTCCCTTTTTTCATCTAATTGGAACAAATAAAATGCTCCCATCATTTGCAGTGTTGGAAAACACACTATTTCATGTCAGTTAGTTCACGTTATGAAATTTTTTGTTTCGTTATGCTTGAAGAATGCAATGAAGACCACTTTGAAGTTTTTGAATAAAAATTTTCTATAGTCCAAATGTCATTTCACTTTCTTCATCTGATTGGAACAAGTAAAATAATCGCATTATTTGCAGTGTTGGAAAATAGACTGTCTCCTCTTAGTTATTCCCTCATGAAATGTTTTTGTTTCGTACACTCAAAAAATGTAATGAATTCCACCTTCATATTTTAGAACAACTCTTTGGTGACGTAAATATGGCATTTCCCTTTTTTCATCTGATTGGAAAAAATAAAATGCTTGCATTATTTGGAGTGTTGGAAAACACACAGTCACATGCCAGTTAGTTTGTTATGAAGAGATTTGTTCGAGTATTTTGGAGATAATTTTTTTTTCTATTTAGAAAACTCACTGTCCTGTGTCAGTTAGTTTTGTCCTAGCATTTTATTTGTTGGCAATATATATATAGTATGCACTGTAAAAAAAATAGTGTCCCATGTCAGTTACTTTAGTGCGAGCATTATTTTTGTTCTAAAATATTTTCTGCATTTATTTTTAAAATCATATGAGGAAATTGAAATCCAACTTTTAGTGTAAGTAAGAGTTTCTTTAACTTGTGAAGGTCAATGGAATTCACTACATTCTTACTATCTACAAAACTAAAGGTTTTCATTACACTCATGCTGTCTACATTTAATTCCATGAAACTAATAACTTGTAATTTTCCTGGGACACAGAGCACCCAAGTTGTCTTGTCCATAAAATATTTTTCAAGAACTTCCCTAATATTATTATCCTTTTTAGAGAGAGTACAAAAGTAATTTCAATAATCTTCCTCTTCAAGCACAACTTTTAATGCACTTCCAATCAATGTTGACCACAGTTTGGTTAACTCCTCTTTTATCTCATTGAATCAAAATTAGAAAAGTGGAGTTATCCAAGGTGTGTTCATAATTGAGTGGAGTGCATTAAAATTCACTTGAAGAGAAGGACTATTTAAATTCCCATGTACTATTTTTGAAAAGGATAATAAGTTAGGGAAGTTCAAGAAAAAGTTTTGATGGACAAGACAATTTCGTGCAATGTGTTGCAGGAAAATTACAAGTTATTAGTCTGGCAAGTAGCACTTATGAAGCTTCAAAACTAATAAATAAAATAGTTATTATAGTTTGTAGTGGAAAATATACTGTGTTGTAGAAGTTATTCATGATAGAATTTACTTGTTCAACTCCATCCATAGTAGCATCTTTGAATTTTTTTGCATGCACAAATTGTCGTGCAATACAAAACCTCTTTAGTTTGTCCACTTGTGCATTGCCATTTTCCCTTTGATTATACTGTGAATGCACCTTCCTCAACTTCTTAAGAGCATTGAGGATCTTTTCAGTCAGTACATTATGTATCTCACTCATACCGCTCTGCTTCTTTTCAAGTGTTTTTAGAGAAGTTTCATTTTTCATTCCATGCATTCTAGTACTTGCTACCTCCAATTTTGGTTTGCCATTTTACCATTTCAAATAGTGAACATGCTCGTTCGTCAACTTATAAAGAGGAGGAACAATCTCTTCAGTCAATACATTATCTATCTCATTCACTTTGGTTTGCTTCTTTTCAACTGTTTTTAGAGCTAATTCCTTTTTTATTACATACTATGTACTACCTGTTGGTTGAATTCTGCATTGCCATTTTTTGATTGTGCATATTGCACATGCACCTTCCTCAACTTCTAAATAGTAGGGAGAATCTCTTCACTCAATACATTATCTTTTATCTATCTCATTTAATGTGGTTTGCATAAATTTTGAAGGTGATCTTCATTACATTCTTATTGTGTACTAAACAAATCTTTTTCATTACGTTCATATGGTCTATATATAACTTCATGTTGGAAAACACTGGGTGTGTAATCAAATTGAGGTGAGAGGTCACAAACCAATTGGGTTGTTATTGCGTTAATCAGAAAAGGTTTTGATTACATTCTTACTGTTTTATGAAATTCTTGGTTGGAAAACACTGGGTGTTATAAAACCTGCAATCCATATATTGTTCTAAAACCCTTTACAAGTAGCAACCCAATTGCTTAGTCACCCCTTACCTCAATTTGATATGTTTTTTGTATTCCTCACCTACAACTCCTCCCCGTGCTTGCGCAAGCCATGGGGCCTAGTTTTATCGGCCGATAGGAGGTGGGAAAACTGACCAGATGGTGTTGTTATCTCCTTCCTACTGTTTCTCTAATGTTTTCTCCAATGTGCTGGTTTTTTCAGTTTTATCCCTCATTTGGTGGGCCCTGCACTACTACATCTTGTCATGTTATGTATGTTTCTATGTATGGTTTCATGCATTTTTGTATGTACATAGGTGTGTTTTGTGTAGAGATTAGCTGCGTCCCATTACATTCTTACTATGTACTAAACAAAACTTTTTCATTATGTTATTATTGTCTATATATAAGTGCATGTTGGAAATCACTGGGTGTGTAGTGAAATCAAGCCAAGGGGTGACAAACCAATTGGGTTGTTATTGCATTGATCACAAAAGTTTTTGAATACATTTTTATAGTTTTCTAAAATTCTGGGTTGGGAAACATTGGGTGTTATACAAGCTATAACCCACATACTATTCTAAAACCCTTTACAAGTAGCAACCCAATTGCTTACTCACCCTCACCTCAATTTTTGAATACATTTTTATAGTTTTCTAAAATTCTTGGTTGGGAAACATTGGGTGTTAGACAAGCTGTAACCCACATACTATTCTAAAACCATTTACAAGTAGCAACCCAATTGCTTACTCACCCTCACCTCAATTTGGTAAGTTTTGTGGCTCCCCACGTGTAACTCCTCATTGTGCTCTTCACCCTCTAGGTTTGAGCATGGAGATTGAAGCACAGAGTGTTATCCAACATGTAATTATTCTATATATTATCACATTTAACTAATACGATCACTTTCTATTTTTGGTCAATCAAGGTGATCACCAAGGTTTTCATTGACTTCTTAACGTTTATTCTTGAATAGCCAATGCACACTGTACTTTGCAACCAATGTGTCTCGCAATAATCTATATTTTTTCAGTTATTTGTATAAGTAGTGAAATAAAAAGAAGTTTGATAGTGGTGTGTGGTATCTTTCTTGTGTGTCTTGTCTGCCCTTATTTATTATGCAAGTGATGGCCTCTTTGATATGCCATGAGAGACGATTTTGAGATATATCTGAATGAATGTTCAATGCTTCACAGTTCCAACAAAATGGCAAAATGGAAGATATAATTGCTGATATATCTTACTAGTGTTAGCGATAGGTTAAATTGGAAATTAAATTCCCATCGTACAAATTAATATGTTTGTTTATTGACTATACAAGCTGGCATGTTGCAGTCAGTACAACATATAATCTAATATCAGTGAAGTTTGGAATGAAGTGAATTCTTTGTAGCACCAAATGTCTTTAATTTTCCAATTTAATCTATGGCTAACACTTGTCTTTCTTCCAAGTGGTTGATATAGATGAGGAAACAAAATTGAAAATAAGAAGGGTAGGTGGATTGAGAAGGACGCTTTAGGAGATGTGAAGCTTCTACACTAAATACAGGTGATTCTGGCTATCACAGCTTGAATCACAAGTGTACTGGACAGTTAAATTTCCAAAATTTATTTTGCATTTAGAATTTCTGATTTATATATAGATGGGATGCTTATTGTGGGGAATGCAAACAATTTGCACTTTAATTTAAATAAAATAAATGTTACATTATTGTGTGTGTATTATATCCCAAAATTTTACATGAATCATGTTTCCTCATTGAAGGGTGAGTGTTGCATAGGAAATGTTTAAAGCATTAGTGAAGGGTGATACTACATACTTTTAATTATCCTTCTCATAATTGATTTGTGTTAATTTTAGGTTGATTTCTGCAACACTACATCGGTAGCATTTATCTCCCAAAATAGAATAGGAACCTTTGGATCCTTGGTAATTAGATTAGATATATTTTGAAAAGAACATAATATTTATGACTTTACATTAGAGTAATTCTCCTTTTAAATCATGTAATTTTATTTAGTTGTGAAGCATTGTTGCATAGTTGGGTTTCATTAGGTTGTGAATAAGGAACATTGTTATTGTAATTGTTTTTACTCAGTATAGTATACCATACAAACTACAAAGGCGAGGCCATAATAACACATAAATGACCATTAGGCTTCCCAAATTTTGTAATGGAATTGCTCTTCTATAACAAAATGCAAAATTTATGAAAACACAATGTTTTTTGCAATGTAGAAGCCTCTTTACAAATATGAGTTTTCCTTGTTGCCACTTTGGAGGTTTACAAACACAATGTGTTGTCAATTGTGCAGATGCTTATGCTAAAAAGAGGCACCTATGTACATAAAAAAATGCATAAAACCATAAATAAAAACATACATAACAACATGCATGGAAACAAAAAGTGATGAAATCGACAGATGGGACCAAATGTCCGGTAAATGGTAGGTAGGAGTTAACGACACCATCAAGTCAGTTTTCCCGCTTCCTGCCAGCCGATAAACATGGGTTCCTTAGCTAGCTCGTGAAGTTTTTCTTTCATTTACTTTTTTTTGGCACGAGAATATTAGATGTAGACTGACGTGTGCATTTTGGTTTGGAGAAAGAAGGGTGAAAACACAATGAGTTTCTAGTCTGCACGTTGAAAGCTAAAGTTTGGAGTGCACGTGGAGGAGTTAGAGGAGAAAATTGACCAAATTGAGGTAACGGGTATTGTCCAATAGTGTTGCAGAGGGTTTTACAACACAATTTGGGTTGCTTGTTTCTTAACACCTATGGGTTTTCCAGCATGAATTGTTGCAAAATAGAATGAAGTGCATACTATGAAGCAAACTATGTATTGACGGTTAATAGAGTCCCCCTTAAACGAGAGATGTGCTATTTGATAAAATAGAACACCATCTATACGTTTGTATATCTGCATTTCAAGACAAAGGTTGGGTATAAGTAAAGGTAGGCTTCAAAATACATTGTATTTGCCAACATGCACTACACAACGTTGACCACTTTCAACGAGTTTATTCATTATTGCCAATAACGACAAGAAATTGGTGTTCTCGCTATTTGTAATGCACACCTACATATACGGGTTTAAAAACTAGAAGGGATTGGGTATGTTATGATGTGGAGGTTGAAAAATGCACTGTGTTATGAAGCATGAAATTTATTATATACTTGAAACTTAAACACAACAATGGAAGGTGTGATTTTCAAGATATTCATACTATTTTGTAACATTCCATGTTGCAAAACTATACGTGTTAAGAAGCAAGCAACCCGTTGTGAGACAACCCCTTACATTTAAACAAGGAGATTCAAACAACTGAAAACCCACATTGTGTTTTCCAAAATACAACTATTTTGTGCACCTTTTTATTTAATCATCTGAAATTTAAACACAACATTGGAAGGTGTTATTTTGAAGAAATTCATACTGTTTTGTAAAACTCCATGTTGCAATGCCCTACATGTTAAGAAGCAAGAAACCCACTGTGAGGCAAACCTTTACATTTAAACAAGGAGATTCAAATAACTGAAAACCACCACAGTTTTTTCCAAAATACAACTATTTTGTGCACCTTTTTATTTAATCATCTGAAATTTAAACACAACATTGGAAGGTGTTATTTTGAAGAAATTCATACTGTTTTGTAAAACTCCATGTTGCAATGCCCTACATGTTAAGAAGCAAGAAACCCACTGTGAGGCAAACCTTTACATTTAAACAAGGAGATTCAAATAACTGAAAACCACCACAATTTTTTCCAAATTACAATTATTTTGTGCACTTTTTTTTTTCAGTCATGCAAAATTTAAATGCAATTTTTCCCCATATTAAAAGTCCTTATAAATTTTGAAAGAGCTTTTCAATACATTTAGATTATCTATATTACAAAATATTTTGAAGAAATTCTTTTTGTTTTGTAAAAATGCATGTTGGAAAACCCTAGGTGTTAAGAAACAAGCAATGCATATAGTGTTGTAAAACCCTGTGTAACTAAGAGGAGATAGTGTGTTTTCCAACACTGCAAATAATGTGAACATTTTATTTATTCCAATTAGATAAAGAAAGCGAAATGAAATTTGGACTGTAGCAAAGAGTTGTTCAAAAAATTGAAAATGGACTTCATTACATTCTTGGAGTAATGAAATAAAACTCTTCATAACGAACTAACTGAAATGGGATAGTGTTTTTTCCAACACTGCAAATAATATATAACAACACTGTGCCTTGCAGGTTTCATAATACCTACTATTTTCCAATTTCATTACATTCTTGGCACCTCATTTTGCTATTTACAAATAATGGTTTCAAATGCCATGTTTATTTGGGTTTTTGTCCATTCTGAAATATGATTTTGAAAACCTGCCGGTGCTAACACATTTTCTTGACAATGGGATAGGCCATGACAGGTCAGAGTTAACGTCTGACCATCAAGTCTTTCTATCGGTGTGATTTGTTCATCCAACCTTCTTTTCTGTCAGGGCATTTTGTTCCAGTCAGATGAATAAAGTGAAATGAGGAAACAAAAATTTAAAAACCCTCGACACAAAAACACGTAAACAACTTTGCATTTCAAATGAAAACCCCTTTTCCCAAGGAAAACCCTTTGTTTTCATGTTAATGAAAACCCATCTTCGCAACAAATAGTTGTTCATTTCTTCATAATTCCTAGGCAAAATGGGAAAATGGCATATATTGCTGTGGATAAACATACCTGCTAACTAGCTAGCTTCTTGCGCCTGTCAAATGCATTTTCACATGGAGGGTGGCTGCACTGCTTCGGCCTTTGAATTCCTGTAAATCCTTCCTATTGGTCTCTAGCAACCTACAAATTGTTGTTGTGGAAAATGACGACAAAAATGGGACCTTATTTGGGATTTTTTCTATTTGCAAATAATGGTTTTGAATGCCATGTTTTGGGCTTTTTTTCCATTCTGAAATATGATTTTTAATACATGATGACTGTTATGATGCATGTGACATGCATTTTTGTATCGAAAATAGCCTCATCCCAATTGCAGAAGGTGATCTCCTTGCAACATGACTTACACATGATAACATATTTCCCTTCTTTAGGGATAAGATATGTTTGATTATTATTGCTAGTTGATTTTTGGATTTGATTGTGTAGGAAATTTTGCATCAATGTTTCAGATCAAACTACGTGATCAATCATCAGGATGAAGAAGAGAGCATAAGGGGTGACACTCATGCTCTCTTCTTCATCCTAATGATGGATCATAGAGTGTGATCTGAAACGTTGATGCAAAAATTCTTATAGAATTGAATCCAAAAATAAACTAGCAATAATCAATATGGATTGTGGAAAATTGATATCATTTATGTTTGATTATGTTATCATGTCAAATACATATGTTTTTTCAGGGATAATAGCTTGATTTTACTATATTTTTTAGGGAGATTAGCTTCTTCCCTACAATTGGATGTAGCTATTCTCCCTAGAAGAATGCCTGTCAAAGGCATCATGACATACAAAAATGCATTAAAACATACAAAAACAAATACACCACATGATGGGACAATGTATTGCGAAAATAATTGGAGGTTGGAAAACACTGTGTGTTGTGAATTCTTTCATTTTGCACATTGAAAGCTGAAGGTTTGAGAGAATGGGGTGGAGTTGAAGGTGCAGGATATTTAAAGCATCCAAATTCAACTGAGGGGTGAGTAATGAGTTGGGATGTTACTTGTGAGGGGTTTGTACATGGTATTTGGTTTGCAGGTTTAATAACACCTAGTGTTTTCCCACTTGCAAATACACATTGTTGGCCTTGCCATTGTATGAAAAGTTTGACTTGTCAATGCCTGATATAAGTGTTAGATAAGACCTCTATAAAGACATGACAACATTTCATGACAACTGGGCATCTTTGGAGCTACTTTGCAATATTCGCAAAACAAGCTCTTCTGTCCAGCTCACATCACCACCTCTTCCACAATCTAATCCACTTAGGTCCATGATGTCAAAAGATGTCACCGATGTATTATGGAGAGAAGTGCATGTTTTGGAAATGAGAAACGTATGCTTCAAAGTTTCCTAGTTGTCATGAAATGTTGTCGCACTGGTGAGGGGGGGGTGGATTGTTGGAAGCTTGGCAGTTCCACCCCTTAGTGAGTGTTGTCTATGTGATTCATGATATGGTTTAACCACCTACCATGCATCTTACCTGATGCTTGTATCAACCATTGGGAGGTCGATGTTTTCGTGCAACATTAAGGTCAACACACATAGACAATATGAATGTAATGACAACGTTTTGGTTACTTACACAGTAAGAACCCAATTGGTTGGTCACACCTCATGTGAATTTGGATAGTTTTATGTACCCTCCAACTGTAATTATATTGACAGTATGAATGTCTTGGAAGCCTTTTGATTTGTACACACTAATAATGTAATGAAGTTCACCTTCAAAACATATAATAACTCTTTGTTACAAAATGAATTGTATTTGAATTTCTTTATACGGTTGAAACAAATAAATGTACAAAATAATGGAAGATTGGAAAACATAATGTGGGTTGTCATTTGTTTCATTCTGTATGTTTAAATCTAAACACTTGAGAGGACGGGGATGACTTGCAGGTGCGGGATACATTCGGTTGCAGGTTTCTTAATGCCCTGTGTTTTCCAATTTCATTAAATTGTTGCTATCTAGAAAGCTAAATGTTCTCAAGACAGTCACAAAACATACCAAATTGAGGTGAGGGGCGAATAACCAATAGGGTTGTTACTTGTAAAGGGTTTTAGAACAATATGTGGGTTGTAGGATTTATAACACCCTGTATTTTCCAACCTATAATTTCACATAACAGTTTGAATGTTTTGAAAATATTTTCTTATTTAGATAGTACAAATGTAATAAAAGGAACCTCCAAAAATTATAACTGTTAGTAATGGTATAAATTGCAATTCAGTATCTTCACATGTGATTGAAAAAAATAAATGCAAAAAATAATTGCATGTTGAAAAATATAATGGGTTACTTGTATAGTGTTATACTTGAACACTGTGGGTTGTACGTTTCATAACACCATCTCTTTTCCAACCTATAATTTTGCTGACAATAGGAATGTATTGAAAACCTTTTTTTTATTTATATAGAAAGAATGTAATGAAAGGCACCTTCATAATTTATCACAAGTCTTAGGTAGAGTAAAATATGCGTTTCAAATTCTTCTTATGATTGAAAAAAGATATGCTTGCTTACTGCAAATGGTGCAATAAATTTTGGAACTTTAACTGTCCATAACACTTGCAACTATTTTATAGTTTACAACAAACCAAGGATGTGTGTTGTAAAAGGGAAAGTGCTTTGTACAATGAAGAACATTTTTGAGGTGGAAAACACACCTGAAAGGGTGTGTAGTGGCTCATCTTCTTCGGGGCGGTCACATTCCACAAATGTGTAGGTAAGATTTGGTAATTACAAGATGCAATCAAATGTATAATTTTAATCTCTCCTAAGTGGTTACGATGCTGACTGGAAAGTGGGAATGTTTTAATCAGGAGGAAGCAACTACAATATAGAGGAAGTCCTCTCGTTTTAGGAAAACGTTGAACCCTGAGGCAGTGACATGTTCGATAATTGATTGTGAACTTCCAATTTCCCTTTACTTCCAATGTGTTAGTCAGCATGCTTTACAATTTTAGTTAGAAAATATCATGTCTGTTACAAATATGTTGATTTTGATAGTATATCATTCCTTCGATTCAGGACAATAATCAGGGAGACCATCATGCTCTTTCCATAGTCCATGAAAATAAGGAAGAGCATGCAAAGGGAGACCCTAAGGATGGTGAGGGACCCAATGAAGCATGGGGTGATGTGGTGGACGGGAAGGTAGATATAATAACTCAATTATTGCATCGTTTGGATGTGTGTATATGTTGTGCATTCAAATTGTTTTAATATCAAATATATTAAGCGATTTTCTTTTCCAAATTTGTTGTGCAGGTTGCTGCTAAATCTAGAAGAGAAGTGGAGAATGATATATATGTATATTATTGTATTGTAGATGAATGTACAAGAAAATATCATGATTGGATATTGGTCAACATGCATAGGATTACACATCACCATCTTCCTATTGTTGTGGCACCAAAGTATGGCCGAACTGCATTGGGGGGAACCAAAACACCCCCTCCTCCCCCTGAGAAATTGAAAGAGTACCTTCAAAAGAAGATGGAAAATATGGAGTACCAAATGAATCTATGACAAAATCTCCAAAAAAAGCATGTTATTAAAAGTGTTTGTTTAAAGTATGGGAAACATAGCTTCCTTCAACTTATCCAAGAAGGGAAGGACGAGGTGAAGAAGTGAATGGAGTTATACAACAGTGAGGAGAACAATGAGCATAGAAGGAAAAAAATATTAAAAATTGGAGAGAAAGAGAAAGGAAGGAATGGTAATGTTGAATTGAACTATTAAATTTGAATTTTGGTTGGTTTGTATTTTTTGTTGTGATGCATACAAGGTTCACTTAATGCTAACTTACATGACATGACAGGGTGATGGTTGAGAAGTGGTTCCTATCACCCAACAGGGTAGTGTTCATTCGGTAGAGGAAGGTATGCCCACGAAAGGAAAATATGATGCTATTCATCCCAAGCTGTCATCTAACATTTAGAAGAAGCATTTTACATAGCTAAAAGTTTCAAGGAAGCCTCTAAAGAAGAAACGAGAACAAATAGTGATCTCAAAATCTCCTGTTTAATGTTTGTTTTGATTATTTGAATGAATTGGTTGCATGAATCTGAATTGGATGTGACATTTCAATTCTTGCTATTACACAACAAGGATGAACAACAAAGTGTTGGCCTTGAGCAGGTTATTGTTGTATGGGAAGATGAAGCAGTGCCCACGAAAGCACAAGATGATGTTGTTCCTCCCAACCCCTTGTCTAACATTGAGAAGAAGAAGAAGCCTGTATGGTTTAAAATTTCCTCATACCGTCACAAGAAGAAACGAGAAAAAATGATGATTTCAAAATACTCTATTTGATGTTTGTTTTGATTATTTCAATGAATTTGTTGCATGCATCTGAATTTAATGTGACATTTCAATTCCTCCTATTATAGGGCAATGATGAACACTGGAGTGCTACCCTCAAATAGGGTACTATTGATTTGGAAGACAAAGTATTGCCCATGGAAGAAGAAGAAGATTTTGTTCCTTTCAACTCGCTGTCTAACATTCAGAAGAAGAAAAAGGAGCGTATACAGTTTAAAGTTTCCTCACACCTTCACAAGAAGAAACGAGAAGAAACAGTGATTTCAAAATCTTCTATTTAATGTTTCTTTTTATTATTTTAATGAATTGGTTGCATGCATCTGAATTTGATGTGACGTTTCAATTCCTACTATTACAGGGCAACGATGAACAATGGAGTCCAACCCTCGAACACAATACCCTTGATTTGGAAGATGAAGTGGAGGCCATGGAAGGACAAGATGAGGTTGTTCCTCCCAACCCACCATCTAACATTGAGAAGAAGAAGATGAAGGAGGTTGAAAGTTTCCTCACACCCTCACAAGAATAAATGAGAACAAACGACGATTTTGAAATCTTCTATTTAATGTTTCTTCTCATTATTTAAATGAATAGGTTGCATGCCTCTAAATTTCATGTGATGTTTCAATTGCTGCTATTATAGGGCGATGATGAACAATGAAGTGCTTCCCTTGAACATGGTACTATTGATTTGGAAGATGATGCAGTGCCCATGGAAGAACAAGATGATGTTGTTCGTCCCAACCCACCTTCTAACATTGAGAAGAAGAAGAAGAAGTAGGATCATACATGGTCAAAAGTTTCAAGGTGCCTTGACATAGAGAAACTACAAGAAATAGTGAATTCCAATTCTTCTATTTAATGTTTTTTTTAATTATTTCAATGAATTGGTTGCATGCAGTTGAATTTAAAGTGATGTTTGAATTCTTGCTATTACATGGCAAGGATGAACAACAAAGTGCTGGCCTTGACCTAATTGGCCATGTGGTTGCAATTGAAAAGGGAGAGGCTAATAAAGATGGACATGCAGATGGGGAGAGCACTAGCCTGCAAGTGGGGCAGGGAAATAAAGATGGACATGGGGACGGGGAGAGCACTGGCCTACAAGTGGGATAGGGTAATAGAGATGGACACAGGGATGGGGAGAGCACTGGCCTACAAGTGGTACAGGGTAACATAGATGGACATGGGGATGGGGAGAGCACTGGCCTACAAGTGGGATAGGGTAATAGAGATGGACATTGAGACAGGGAGAATAGTGGCCTGCAAGTGGAACAGGGTAACAAAGATGGACATGGGGATGGGGAGAGCACTAGAAAGAGGGTAATAAATATGGACATGGGGACGAGGAGAGCATTGGCCAGGAAGAGGGAGATGGCAATAAAGATGGACATGGTGATGGGGAGAGCACTAGCTTGCAAGTGGGAAAGGGTGATAAAGATGGACATGGGGACTAGGAGAGTGTTGGCATGGAAGGGGGAGATGGAAATAAATATGGACATGAGGATGGGGAGAGCACTATCTTGCAAGTGGGATAGGGTAATAAAGATGGACATGGGGGCGGGGAGAGCACTAGCTTGCAAGTGGGAGAGGGTAATAAAGATGAACATGGGGATGAGGAGAGCGTTGTCCTGTAAGGGGGAGATGGAAATAAAGATGGACATGGGGATCGGGAGAGCAACGGTGTGCCATCTATATTAGTAACAGACCCAACACACTTCCATTCTTTTGTTCGTATTTTTTTATGAATCCTTTAATATGCGTTCAATTATGATTCATGCCAATGATGTTTCCATTGCAGCCAAATCCCGTGGATGAACAGATGATAGAGTTCAAGGGAATCAATTTTAAGGTCGGTGATCACATTGATATTTGGAGGTAGTGTAAATGGGTTTCCAAAGGAATTGTACATGTTGAAAGAAATGATAAAACCCACACCTTTATGCACCAAAAAAATTGTGTGAGAGTCAACATTGTTGAGGCCATTGTTGGTGATCGCTTAGTGTCTTTTCCACGTCCCGGTGCAAAGACCATCAAAGAGTGCATGGGCGGCTTTGTGGGATGGAAGCTCTCTGAGATGGAGCATTCTCTTCTAGAGGTACACATAAATGATATGTTGTATATATCATACTACCTTAGATTTTTTTCATTCATACATTAATTGTGATTAATTGTTTGTTATAGGGTGAAGGTGTTAAAAGTGCCAAGGACAAAGCACAACCTATGAAGAAATCTATTATTTCACGTTCATCATCTGTGAGGGTTCATGGAATTGGAATCACCCCTACCGAAATACACAACAACCCTAAGAAATGTTCCCTATATTACGTAGGCATGAACTCAATTGCAAAGAATAGGTAGTGTAGGATATGATGAGACATGCTCAGAATATTGATTCTGCATTGTGGGTTTCATTATTTGATTATTGAACAATTATGGTGTAGAGATATACCATTTTCATATGTTTGAACAATATGTTTTTATACATTTGATATCAGACTTTTTCATGATCCTTTGTAATTATTTGATTGTTGAACCATTATGGTGAACAAATATACTATTTTCATATGTTTGAACACTATGTTGTTATCCATTTCATATCAGACTTTTCATGGCCCTATAATTGTTTGATTATGAGCAAGAATGTAATGAGGTCCACTTTCATTTTTTAGAAAAAATATTTCATTGACTGAAAATGACATATTTCCTTTTTCCATGTGATTGGAACAAATTAAATGCTAACGTTGTTTGCAGTGTTGGAAAACACACTATCCCCTGTCAGTTATTTCATTATGATAAGTATTTGTTTCATTACAACTAAGAATGTAATAAAGTCCACTTTGAATTTTTAGAAAAACTATTTGGTAGAGTGGAGATGGCATATTTCCCTTTTCCATGTGATTGGAACAAATAAAATGCTTGCATTGGTTGCAGTGTTGGAAAACACATTGTCCCCTGTCACTTATTTGCTTATGAAAAGTCTTTATTTCGTACGATCCCAAAATGAAATGAAGTCCACTTTGAATTTTTAGAATGACTATTTGGTAGATTGTAAATGGCATATTTCCTTTTTTTATGTGATTGGAACACATGAAATGCTTGCATTGCTTGCAGTGTTGGAAAACAGACTGTCCCCTATTAGTTATTTCCTTATGAAAAGTTTTTATTTCTCACGCTCCAAAAAAAATTTGAAGTCCACTTTGAATTTTTAGAACAATGATTAGGGAGAGTGGAGATGGCATATTTCCCTTTTTCATGTGACTGGAACAAATAAAATGCTTGCATTGGTTGCAACATTGGAAAACACACTGTCCCCTGTCAGTTTTTTTGCTTATGAAAAGTCTTTATTTTGTACGATCCCAAAATGAAATGAAGTTCACTTTGAATTTTTACAATGACTATTCGGTAGAGTGGAAATGGTATATTTCCTTTTTCATGTCACTGGAACACATAAAATGCTTGCATTGCTTGTACTGTTGGAAAACCCATTGTCCCCTATCAGTTATTTCCTTATGATAAGTATTTATTTTTGACACTCCAAAAATGAATTGAAGTCCACTTTCATATTTCATGAATTTTTTATTTATTTTATATGCTCCAAAAATGTAACGAAGTCCACTTTGAAATTTTATAACTAGTTGGTTGAGTAAAAATGGCATTTCCTTTTTTCATGTCATTGTAACAAATAGAATGCTCACATTATTTGCAGTGTTGGAAAACACATTGTCCTATGTTAGTTACTTCATTATAAAAACTTACTTATGTATGTCAACTTACAATTTTAAACAAATGAAATGAGTGTTGAGATTATGGATGCACAGGGTCCCTAAAGCTGCAATCTTCAATGGAGGACCTTTTCTAGGAAAGATAATCAACCACAAATAAAGTGTTGCAACTAGGCATGCACAATAGAGATTATATTGATCTACACTATGAGATTGGATTGATTACAAATGTACAAGATGCCTTGAATATATAGGCATGAGAGAGATGCAAGATGCAAGATGATGTTGCCATGTGTCATGATCTAACAACATGTGAACCCTATCTAGGAAATTATTAAATGTTGAGATAAGTTCTAGAAGGAAAACTCATCTTCTAGAAGGAATCTTATCCCTACAAACAAGGAAGGGGACATTACCCCATTATTAAATGATTTATTAAAATACAACCTAGGACTAAATGATATATGACCTAAGTTAGCTTATGCTAGTGTAATACTTAATTTAATTACACTAATACCCCCCCATAAGTTCAACTTAGGGAGGAAAATGCAATTATTATGCAAAGATGATGGATGATGGGTCCCGGATACGAGGCCGTGTTAGGTACCCATGGACATAAAGATGCATAAAATATCCCACAACGGAAGAAAAGGGGAAAAAAATAGTGGGGACAAAACCCCTCTCCAAAAAGGAGATGAAAAAGAAAAAAAAATGTGAGATAGGATGGGAAGGATGGAGGACTCCCAAATACCCCCCAAGTACACCATCCGTCACATGGATATAATACAATAGCCCCCCCATAGGGAGGAAAGAGAGACAATATATCCCCCCAGAAGATGTGATCACCTGCAAAAATGGTAGGTGTCTAAAGAAAAAATAAGATCCAATGTCAAAAAACAACTTGTCTCCCTTTCAGAAGAAACAAAACCAAGTGCAAGTGCAGAGATGCTTCCCATTCTAGATAGGAATTGGAGGAAGGAAGGATGAAGATGGATGTTGATGGTGTCTCTGAACTCTACTCAAGTGTCTCCTTGCCTGAAGATGAAAATGACACAATCAATGAAGAAGATGATAAACCAAGACGATGCGGAAATTGATGTTGAACAATATCCAAAGATGGTGATGGAGTGAATTTGGTGGAAACTTGATAGCCCCCCCTGAATGAAGTGTCCTCAAAACCACTGAAAGAAGTCTGAAGCAACAAAGGTGTCCAAACCACAAGTCTCCCGCTAGGAAGAAACAAATCCAATGGTGGATGTTGAAGAAACCTCAAATCCTGAATGGAATGTCAGGGAATAAGTCTCATACATGAAATACCTGAAGAGAGACCAAGTGTCTCCAAGATAGTCTCAGGATCCCCAAGCATGGTTGAGACAAAAGGATGAGGAGACTCAAGGGAACTCTCCAAAGTGTGATATGAATACAAGAGTGATATCCCCTCAAGAATGTCCTCCAAACCTGTAGAAGTAGCCCAGTCAATGATACCTAAAACAAAGCCATCCTGTGATTCCAAGTCTGGAAAACTGAATGTGTCTTGATAAATGATGATAGTGGAAGCCTCAATCAATGAATCTAGACAAGGAATCACTGATTATGAAGGGATACCAACTGTATCTGATGGAGAAGAAGCATCTTAGGGAACCTTGTCAACCTCTTTGGAAGATTTAAGGCGATCAACCTCTTGTACAATAATATCATCATGGGGTACTTGATCTGAAGAATGAAATTCTGAATCATGACCATTGGGGAATGGTGGAGTCTCTGAATCTTCATATATCTCCCAAAGCTTAATCCAAAGGATGTGAGGACAATCACAATGATCAATAGCATTCAAAACATCACAATCAACTTGCATCTCAATAATCTCCAAAATAGTGTATCTATTGCAACTCCAAGCAAGTTCATGAATACCTTCACTTGGATGGGGAACTATACCATACAAATGTGGCAATAAATCAAGTGATTGGAGATGGTGGACGATCCCATCTCGCCATTTCTTATAGTTACCCTTATGCAACATAACCAAAGAAGGAGTATATGCAAGCCCCATAATGAACTTTCTCCAAAAAACACAAAGACAAATGACCTTCAACAACAAAGAAATACTTCCAAGGATGATGTGCAATTGAAGTGATGCTATCCGGATCAAAAAAACTTTTCCCAAGCTTGAAGATGTCCAAGTTATTGAACAAATGCACCAAATTGAAAAAATCAATGCAAGAGTACCTGAAACTAAAAATGATCAAGGGGATGGACTGATGAAAAAAAGCTCTGAAAATACTTCCCGATGCCACTGGAATCATTGAAATCTGATCAACGGTTGAGAAGTTACAAGCCTTTGAGTCCAGATTAGGGTTTTTTCTTTAGTTGGCTGTAGAATTTTCTACGTGAAAAATTTCATAGAACTGATGTCACCACTAGAAAGTGCTCAGAATTACCTTTCTGACGGTATCTCATTTGCTGATTTTTGATACCCTGGTGAAAAGTTATGATAAAATGAAAAAATGCCTATATTTGACACTCTGCAGGCTAATTAGGTGCAAAATTTAAGCACCTTGGGTGCTAGCACTTGGGTGCTAGCCACTTGGTCATTCATATGACCACAGGGGAAAAAGAGGCAAAAAAGTGTGCCCTTGATGGTGGTGGCAGGGCTAAGAGGCCAGGTAGAGCGGTGATCAACAACTGGTGACGCCGCTCAATATGCAAAGCCTCCAGAGCGGTCAATGAACAAGTATGTCGGTTGGTGGATGACTCCGGAAGGATCGGCAGGAAATAAAACTTGAGTGCCAGTGGTGAGAGATGGAAATTCTGGTGGTAATTGGGTTGGAAGAGACCACCGACGGGAACACCTAGTAGCAGGTGGCAATGCGTACGTTGAATGGACCAAATGGACGATGGGAGGGACGATGATAGGAACGACCGTCCAGGAAAGGAGATGGGTTGGGCCCCCCAAATGGGCTGACCAATGTACTACCTCCAACGTACTTCCTCTACAGATGATTAAATGCGGCCGACAAAGATTTATGTTTGTAGAATGAAAAATATGGAAGGGGTCGACAAAATAATTTTTGAATATTGCCACAAATGGCAATTCAAAAAGTAAATGTCAACAATGAAAAAATCCCGTAGAAAAATATAAATCAAGCCCTCATACAATATGTCGACTGAAATATAAAACTAATGTCAATGAAAAAATTTGATTCTGATGGAGATATAAAATAGCAGTCGATCAAATATTTTTTTGCCATTATATCAAAACCCAATTTTATTTTATTTTTGCCAAAATATATAGATATATTGCCCAATTTTTTTTTATTTTAAAAGTGCCTGCAACTAATTTTTTTTCCTTAGAGGACAATTGACCAGGGTGATTTTTTACTGCAAATTGTATGGTCGTACGATTGATTTTGCAAACCCAAATACCTCTGATGGCTCCCGGGTTGATGTATCCAATTTTGATGATTGGACAAGCGATCCTTGGGTTTCGAGGCCTTCTAAAGACAATGGCGAGCTTGGATCTAACTCTATCTGCTTCAAAAATCAGCTTGGTCCCTGGGGGGAGTCAAGTAGCTTGCAATGAAAACCTTCAAGCCTGCAAAGAGTCTCACACACCAACTTTCTTGATCGAGGGTTGACGTTTCACTAGACAAGCTTAGATACCATGTTGAGATTATAGATGCACAGGGTCCCTTAAGATACAGTCTTCAATGGAGGACCTTTTCCAGGAAAGTTAATCAACCACAAAGAAAGTGTTGCGACTAGGCATGCACAATAGAGATTCTATTGATCTACACTGAGATTGGATTGATTACAAATGTACAAGATTCCTTGAATATATAGGAATGAGAG
Organism: Sequoia sempervirens; assembly: GCA_007258455.2. NCBI lineage: Eukaryota > Viridiplantae > Streptophyta > Pinopsida > Cupressales > Cupressaceae > Sequoia > Sequoia sempervirens. The sequence continues at coordinate 70,138,741 of VDFB02026320.1, forward strand.
AGATGCAAGATGCAAGATGATGTTGCCATGTGTCATGATCTAACAACATGTGACAACATGTGAACCCTATCTAGGAAATTATTAAATGTTGAGATAAGTTCTAGAAGGACAACTCATCTTCTAGAAGGAATCTTATCCCTACAAACAAGGGGACATTATCCCATTATTAAATGATTTATTAAAATGAAACCTAGGACTAAATGATATATGACCTAAGTTAACTTATGCTAGTGTAATAATTAATTTAATTACACTAACAATGAGCACTTTATGTTCTGGAGACTATAACAAAACAATGTATTGAAGTTCAACTTCATATTTTATAACAACCCTTACTTTCAGGTAACATTCCATTTCAATATCGTAATATGTTTAGAACAAAAGATGCACAAAAAAATTATAGGATGGAAAACACACAAGGTTGTCACTCACTTCTCAATTCTTGTTCAAAGACAACAATTACTGTTATGAAGACTATAACAAGACAATGTATTGAAGTTCACCTTCATATTTTATAACAACCTTTGCTTGCAACAAACATTCCATTTCAATATCATAATACATTTGGAACATAAGATGCACAAAAAAATTTGTAGGATGGAAAAAACACAGGGTTATCCCTCACTTCTCACTTGTTGTTCAAAGACAACACTTTATGTTATGTAGACTATAAGAACATAATGTATTGAATTTCACCTTCATATTTTATAACAACCCTTACTTGCAACAAACATTCTATTTCAATATCATAATATGTTTGGAACACAAGATATACAAAAAAGTTGAAGGATGGAAAACACACAGGGTTGTCCCTCACTTCTCAATTGTTGTTCAAATACAACACTTTCTGTTATGCAGACTATAAGAACACAATGTATTGAAGTTCACCTTCATATTTTATAACAATCCTTACTTGCAGCAAACATTCCATTTCAATATTATAATGCGTTTGGAACACAAGATGCACAAAAAAAGTTGTAGGATGAAAACACAAAGGGTTGTCCCTCACTTCTCAATTGCTGTTCAAATACAACACTTTCTGTTATGCAAACTGTAAGAACACAATGTATTGAAGTCCACCTTCATATTTTATAACAACCCTTACTTGCAGCAAACATTCCATTTCAATATCGTAATACGTTTGGAACACAAGATGCACAAAAAAAGTTGCAGGATGGAAAACACACAGGGTTGTCCCTCACTTCTCAAATCTTGTTCAAAGACAACACTTTCTATTATGAAGACTGTAACAACGCAATGGAATGAAGTTCACCTTCATATTTTATAACAACATTTACTCGCAACAAACATTCCATTTCAACATTGTAATACATTTGGAACACAAGATACACAAAAAAGTTGCAGGATGGAAAAAAAATAGGGTTGTCACTCACTTCTCAATTCTTGTTCAAAGAAAACACTTACTGTTACGCAGACTGTAACAACACAATGTATTGAAGTTCAACTTCATATTTTATAACAACCCTTACTTGCAGGAAAAATTCCATTTCAATATCGTAATACTTATGACCTATATAAGACATGCTTTCTTATTAAATATGTTCAAATGAGACAAAAAACTTGAGGATTTACATATAAAATCATAGAAACAAGTGTCAATCATTCATACACACAATGAAGCAGCCATTGACAAGGAAAAAAACACTAAATTTTATTGATAAAAGAGGTCCTTATATAGCTATATAAGTCTGAAAATGAGCTACAATTTGTTGTCTCTAGCAATGAAAGAACTCCAAAAGTTACAATACAATGCTTGGAGAGAAAAGAAGTAGTGAAAAAATTCCTACAAATGGAACTTGCAACTTAATAGACAACATATTTGGCAGTCCCTACTTGAAGAATCAGTCCTTTAATAGATAAATTTAGAACAGAATCATTGCATGCTTATGAAACTTCTCATCAGTTGATGATAACAATTTCACCATGTATAGAATAGCTGGTACCCCTTTGACCAATACTCTGTCCACCTCACAATCAATAGGCATTTCTTTTTGGCTTTCAGTAGCCCTCATGACTATAGTTGTGACTTCCTTCTCAACAAAAATAAAAAAAACATACTGTCACTATCTTTCTTGATTTGGCATCATTGAGTTTAGTCATACCTTTTCCTGTCATAGGTGGCCCATAGAAGAACATATTGTGAAAAGGAAATTCACTAGACTTTGTATTTACAGTTGCTTTTCCAAGTTGTCTAGTTCTCTTCTTGAATGCTTCATCTATGCAACAGAAGTATCCATCCAACTCCTTCCATTGTACCGTGCAGTTTCATATAACCCTTTTATGTGTCGTGGATTACAAAATATCTACAAAGATGACTTAAAATACTAAGAAGAATACATTATATTGTCTAGTCATGCTGAAATAATAGAGGACAGTTACATTGAAATAAAGATATTAAGGATCTTAGGACAGTCATAAAGGCAGATTGCTCTTATTGAATTGGAAAGATTAATAAGGTATCATCAAATAGGGCATTGAACTTATTATATCTCTATTGCTTTTTCTTAATGACTTTCATCTCTATGAACAATAAAGTGCATAAATATTCAACTTGAGCTTCACATTTTATAACAATATTGAAAATCACCTTCCTATTTTATAACAACGCCTACTTACAACAAACATTCCATTTCAATATCATAATATGTTCTGAACAGAAAATGCACAAAAAAGTTGCAGGATGGACAACATACAGGGTTGTGACAATGTTTTCAAATATTTTCAGATTTGATCTAAGATAAACAATTCACATCACACAGTCAAATGTAAAAATATTTCGAGTCAATATTATGCATTTTGAATAAAATTACAAGCCACATTTAATATTGCTAACACTGAGAACTACGTCAACCATTTACGAACAAGTATAATTTCTGCATTCTCAACATCCAGAAGGATTTGGCTCACTCTGATTGTCAAGGTGGAATTGAAAACATACAACGTTGGCACCCCATAATACGCATGTAGCAACTTGAATGATGGTTTGACACGGTGGATCTCGAACCTGACAATGTGGTTGAATTTGTGATGAGGGCGCAGCCCGAGACTTAGAAAATAACCCACAAACAAGAGAATAATTTTATTATTCAGAAAATGGAGCTTCTTACATGCAGAGGATCTCAAATCCCCAAGTTCTACAACACATGCAAGTTACATAAATCTATAGAATAACCCTTTCGCAATATGTGAGCTTGTCCCCAAAAAGTTACCCAAAAATTAGAAACCCGCCCATAAATAGAGCTCCTCATTAGTTTGGAGCTAAAGCAACATTTAAATTTGAGTTTAGGCTGTTTGGCGCCGAAAAATTACAACATGAAGTTCAAATTTTAAAAGAGCATTTGAAATTGTATCTTCTAGAAGTGCGCCAACTTCCCGGGGCCATAACTTTTGATCCGGGACTCTGATTCGCGAACCGTTTGAATCGTTGGAAAGGTCTCAAAGTCAATAACGCTCTCAAAATTAGCTAAGCCAATTTCAGCAAGTTTCAGGGCCGAACCGGGAGCTCTAAGTGCCTCAAATCTCACTCGAAAGATTTTCAGGTGCAAATCTAGGAAACTAAAACTACAATATCTTTCAACCCAGGAACATAAAATAAAAACCGTAAATTGGGAATTTCATTATGACGAAAAGGGTATCCAAAAATGTAAAAACATCTAAAAACTGAGAAACTTGAAATTTAACTATTTTTGGGTGATGCAAGATTGCCCTTACACCACTGGATGCTCCTGCATCAATTTGAACATGGCCAACAACCATTCCTCCACAGGACCCATGTGATTAATAATTAGAGATTCCCCCTTAAGGAATCTCATAAACCTCATGCTTAGCTCATCTGTAAGATTGTGCTTGTTTATGATTACTATTGGTTGAATGCATACCTTCCAGATGCATCCAGCAAAGAAAAGGTCTCATATGTCTCGGTAAAGAGACATTGGCCAATCACATAAATTTACAATCTCTATTTCTAGATTGTAATATTGAACGTCCATGCCCATTTTTCCCATTCACCAAAGACGTTGTTTAAGAAGTGAGCATAATTATGATAGTTGAAATTAGTGCAGTTTGGACCTTTTCTATCAATTCTCCTTAACATATTTTCCCGCAACCTGTACGAGAGACTCAATTCCTCAATGCGAGCAAGAATATTGCATTGAAGATATGGGTGGTAGTTGGTCAACCAACTAGCCACCCATGCTTGTGAACTGTGCGACATCTTCTATACAACTGGAGCAACAGGTAGTGAAATGCCTGAAATGAAAGACAATTTTTTTTTTTAGAAGGTACAACTACATTCTCTAATTAGAAAGACACTCTCAATGCAATGAAAACACTGAAAAAGAAGCAAGTAAAGTGGAAGATATAGATAATGTGTTCATTGAAGAGATTCTACCTATTCTTCAAAACTTAACGAAGCAACATGTGCAGTAGGAAATAAAATATCTCTAATGGGTATATGGCAATGTACGACTGGAATAGTAGGAACTAAAATGCCTGAAATGAAAGACAACAAAATTTTTAGGAGATACATCATTATCTAGTTAGAAAGACAATTTGAATGTTGGATTCATTACATTCTTGTACTATACGAAACATTAACATTTTCATGACGAAATAGATGACAAGGGACAATGTGTTTTTTAACATGAAAAATAATGTGAGAATTCTATTTGTTGCAATAAAATGAAGAAAAGGTAGAAAGGACATTTGGACTGTATGAAACAGTTGCTCAAAAAATTCAAAGTGAAACAAAAATTTTCATAACGAACTAATTGTGTAGGGAAAGTGTGTTTTCCAACAGTGCAAACACTATGACTATTTTCAGTGGTACCAAAACAAAACTTTTCATAAGGAACAAAGTGGCATGGGATAGTGTGTTTTCCAACAGTGCAAACACTATGACCATTTTTAGTGGTAACAAAACAAAACTTTTCATAAGGAACAAAGTGACATGGGACAATGTGTTTTCCAATAGTGCAAACACTATGACCATTTTATTTGTTCCAATTAGATTGAGAATGTGAAATGGATTTTTTTAATGTACCAAACAGTTGCTCAAAAAATTGAAAGTGGACTTGATTACGGTCTTTGTCGTAACAAAACAAAAAATTTCATAATGAACTAATTGACATTTGGACTGTGTGTTTTCCAACAACGAACAATGCAAGCATTTTATTTGTTCCAATCAGATGAAGAAATTTAAATGGCATTTTGACTGTACCAAAACATTGTGAAAGTGGACTTCATAACATTATTAGTCGCAACAATACAAAAAACATTTCAAAATGAACTAACTGACATGGGATGGTGTGTTTTCCAACATTGCAAATAATGTGAGATTTTTTTTGCGCAATGGACATATGGAAACACACAAGTGGAGCAGGATGTACTAGAATGCCTGGAATGAAGAATGGAACTACTATGAGAACACTTGAAAAGAAGCAAGCAATGTGAAAGAGATAAATAAATTTTTGACTGAATAGATTCTTCTTGCTCTTCACAGGTTGAGGAAGGACCACATGCACTATGCTTACCTATAGATGAGGGTTCACTGAAGTAGGCTTCTGTAATCCTTAGTAACTCTTGAAGAAGCAACAAAGTGAATGCACATTGGCCAACATCATCCTGTTACCATTGCAAAATTTTTATAAGGAAGCATGGTATTGCATAATGTCATACCAAAAATTGGACTTACCTACGCATAGTTATAAAATTGGAACCATACCTTCCATTGGGTTTACACTCGTGAAAGACAGTTGCCAACAAGGAATCCTTTCCCTAGATTGGAATGCTTAAGCAAACAAAAAAGGCCAAAAAAGAAATAAAATTTTTTATGACGTGGTAGAAGCACATACTAGAAAAAAAATCTACAATACTATTTCCTATTACAATATAAAAATTGAAATGGGTTCTCTCATACTCACCCGTATTAGATGTTGTATCCTTTTCCACATCCATAGTAGTTGCGCTTGAAGTCTCACATTGCATATTGACATTCACATTTAAGCTATTGTTCGTGGAGAAGGTAAAGGAGTCATACAGAGTTTGGTGATATGACTGCTTTACAACACGCTTCGTACGATGGGTTGCACGTCAACGACGATTCTTGCTTGCACTAAACCATGGATGCATGCGAACGGTGCTAGTTGTAGCTTCATCAAGATCGGGAATGAATTCAAATGACAATGCATTTGATTGTTGTAGGTCTTGTAGAAATCTCTCGATGCACTATGTGTATGATTGCACCTGTTGTAGACACTGTTGCAGTGTACATATAACTTTGTTCAAGATTTTGTTTGTGTCATTCCAAATAGACATTTTCAGCACATTTTCATCATATACATGAGTGATAGAAGGATCTTGTGTAGGGGTGAGAAGATTAGGATTTTTTTCTTCGACACCCCCTATGACAATGTCTCGTTCAAATCTATCCCTCTATCAATTGGTTGACCTCCCCTGTCTAATTGACCACACAGAAGAGACTTGTATTAGGCAGTAGAAAATGCAAAGCACAATTGAATCCCATAAAGTAACACAATTCAAATTGAAACTCACTTACTGTGGACCACCCCTTCAATGGAAGATGATCTTTTAATCAAGTTAGAAACCTTTAGGACATGTTTGCAAGTGTTCCCCTACAAACTCCAAGGGCACTCACAAACAAAAAGGTGCTCCCCAAATTTCTGAAAAAGGTAGTGGTTGGAGCTACTTTGAATTTTCACCTAGTACCATCCAGGATGTGTTTCATCTGGAACACAATGATCATCCGAAATTGTCTTGGCCCGCTCCAAACTAGATCGCATATTTAAAAACTTATAATTCATCAAAAAACCATATTACTGCAACTCTTCCTTTTGCCTATAGAATGGTTCTATTTTATACACAAGTGTGTAATACAAATATTCCATTCTCCTAGTGCATTTTATAGAATGATCACACAAGTACCGAGTTTTGAGTGTGCAATGGTATGAATCAATGGCTACATTTGTATCCCGGTTGGCATGTGGGAATAGTTTGCAATTTTTTGCCCACATGGCTGTGAAAAAATCCAATAGTTAGGTAAACCACAACGTATTAGAGGTAACATCAAAGAATGTGAATGGTGTGAATCCTACGAGGTGACAAAAATTATCAACTCACCAATTCGACCTTCTCCTTCACACCAGGTCTTGTTGAAGTACTCTAAAAATTGGGGCTGATCATTGAACTCCTCAAAGAAAGAGTTCAATAGATGAGTGATGCTATCTTCGCTCTCACTGATTGCCATCATGATTGTGCCAATTTTTCAAAAGATGTCCATTTCCCTTTCCTTGGCTACGTACTTATATACATTCTTCAGCCAAGCCCTTTTAACATGCCAAAGGCATAGAAGCACATGAAATTAAAAGATTACCCTAATAGACAGTACAAACGATATTGTTTACTGCTCATCTGCATGAAAAAGTGGCATTGAAAATAAATAGAAAATGAGAAAGGTACGCAAATGAACAAAGAGATGCACATACTATATGGCTTGGATTTTTGCAGTCACATCATCAATAAAAAATGCATCGATTCTCCAGTCAGGTTTGGCTCTTCTTCCACGAGCATGAAATATGCGTAGCCATGTAGAGATTTTGTCAATCTTGTTTCGTGCAGAGACTACCCATGCAATAGACACACCACTCTATTGCTCATTGAAAACAAGCAAAGTATACAATGGAAACTATAGAGATAACAACTCAGCATGAGCATTGTCAGGTTTATAGCCAACAAGATCATTGAAAAGACAAGGAACTATTTGTCAATGTTTGTAAGGCCTCACCCCATACTTGTTAGTGGAAAACGTGGAATCCCTCGAGATGATTGAATTGTGTGAGTGGCTAACCATCCTATCTAGCATCCATGGATTTTGAACCCTAATAATGAAAGGTGTATCATTCCCATGGGGTCATTGAAAGTAGAAGAAGTTGTCAAAGCCCTATCCATTCCACATCATGATACTTGTTGAATTGACTCTGTGTTTCTGTGTGTGAATAGAACACACCTTACACCAAGAATTAATTACATCCTTTCTTGTAAGGAATTGATATCTCTGACATCATGCCACATAAGACAGGATCGTTGATGTTTCTATCCATTATTGCATTGACATTGACGTCCATGAGCAAAAGGATTTCAATATAGCTTTTACACTTTGTGAATAGATTAGTGGAAAAAATAAAATGCTTATCTCCACTTGTGTAATTAATGCCATGAATTTTTTTTCCATTTTTATCGACGTGGAACATTTCTTTGTAGATAATATAGGAAAAATCGATTCTTCCATTCGTAACCTTTACCATGAAGTGGCATTGCCAACCTCGCATTTGTATAAATGTCTTTTGTTGTCTCTAAGGTTTGTAGGACCATATTGACACAAGGAATCATCTCATCATCTTGAAGCAAGAGAGAGTAAAATATCATTGGACCATACAAATGAATGTTGAAAGATACAAACCTATGATACCAAATTGTTTTGCCATAATTTTTTTCGTCAAGGGGACACGTCATGGTAGGTTGTATTTTTTTCTTGTCTAGAAATTTAGTTTTAAAACCTTCAATGGAAATTTCACCATGAATGAAATCATCAAGTCTCCTACGAGGAATTTTTGTGACAAGGTCAAGGACCCCATCCTACTTAATGGAAATAGGAGTCCATTGCAAATTGAAAGAGGAAAAAGGAGAGCCTCCATCCTATACATCTTGCATGTCCAATTCATCTTGCTTCTTCCATTTCAAACCTCTCCCCATTCTAGGAAAGGATGGATGAACATTTAAAATTAGTGTGGATTGTGTCAAGAAAAATAAAGAAACAATTCATTGAATGTAAATAAAATGTGCTTGCATTGTTGTCACCCACGTGAAACCAATAGGAGGTTTCCGACTTCAACTAAGGAAAATTAAAGGTGATAGATTGAATCAAGCTACACACAAAATATAACACAAATGCGGGCTAGAAATTGGACTATCTATCTCAACATACAAGTGGACATAGACAACGACAATAGAAAATGACAAACAAAACCTTTGAAGAAAACCTTGTATGTAAAAAAAAGGTGCATCCATTGCTATCAACAATGGTAAAATGATAACAAGTTTGTTGCATCTATTGACAAAAAAATGAACCACCAATAGAGAGAATGAGAAATGACTGAAAGGTGTAAAATGTCCTATCAACCATGATGTAAGCCAATGTAGGTTGGAAAACACAGTGTGTAGTTGAAACTCCAAGTGGCATAAAGACCACAAGTAAATTCGCAACCCGACATATAAGTATAACAAAAATTTCAGAGTATATGGGGCGTACAAACCTCTTTTACCCGAGGAGGAATGTTGTGATATTCAACCTTCTATTTGGCATGAATTAACATGAGGAGCAAAAGCACATCTAGCAATTCATGAAATAAACAAGTGAAGGTTGAACCACAAGATGAGTGGTTCAACCTACAACTTTGTATTTGGCGTAGGAGTGTAATGTGCATAACAGTATGCAATTACTTCTACAATTCCAACAATAGATGTATTATTTTGTTAAAATAATTTGTTGTGGTGCATGTGTTAAAGAAGAGGAAGGGTTAGAGGGTAATCGAAACCTTTGATGACAACCTTGTATGTAAAAAAGTAGTGCATCAATTGCTGCCAGCAATGCCAAAATGATAACATGTTTGTTGCATCTGTTGAAAAAAAGATGAATCAGTAATGGAGAGAATGAAGAAAGGCAGAAAGGTGTAAAATGTCCTATCAACCATGATGTAATCCAATGCATGTTGGAAAGCACAGCGTGTAGATGAACCTCCAAGATGACATAAGACCACAAGTAAATTTGAAACCCCGCATGTATATATAACTAAGATTTTAGAGTATATGGGGTGTACAAACCTTTTTAACCTGAGGAGGCATGTTGTGATATTTAGCCTTCCCTTTGGCATGACTTAACATGAGGAGAAAAAGCACATCTAACAATTCATGAAATAAACAAGAGAAGGTTGAACCACACGATGAGTGGTTCAACCTACAACTTTATATGTGGCGTAAGAGTGTAATGTGCATAACAGTATGTAATTACTTCTAAAATTCTAACAAAAAATATATTATTTTGGGAAAATACTTTGGTTGTGGTGCGTGCGTATGTGTTAAAGAAGAGGAAGCATTATAGGGCAGCCAAAACTTTGATGAAAACCTTGTATGTAAAAAAAAGTTCATTCATTGTTGCCAACAATGCTAAAATGATAACATGTTTGTTACATCTGTTAACTTAGGTTTTGCATTTAATTAATTAAGTCCTAGGTTGAATAAATTAGGAAATCATAAATAAGGGGATAATTACTCTTTCCATGTTTGTAGGGATAAGATTCCTTCTAGAAGATGAGTTGTCCTTCTAGAACTTATCTCAATCTTTTATCATTTCCTAGGTAGGGTTCTCATGTTGTCACATGTTGTTAGATCATGACACATGGCAACATCATATTGCATCTTGCATCTCTCTCATGCCTATATATTCAGGGCATTTGTATATTTGTAATCATCTCATATTCTAAATCAATAACAATCTCTATTTTCATGCCCTTAGTTGCAACACTTTCAGTGTGGTGTAATTTCTTCTTGGAGGTCCTCTTGAAGGCTGCAGCTTCAGGGACATTGTGCATCCATCATTTCAAAATAACCTCGAAGAAAACATAAGACCACAAGTAAATTTGCAACCCCGCATGTAAATATAACTAAGATTTTAGAGTATATGGGGTGTAAAAACCTCTTTTACTTGAGGAGGCATGTTGTCATATTCAACCTTCCATTTGGTGTGATTAACATGAGGAGAAAAAGCACATCTAGCAATTCATGAAATAAACAAGTGAAGGTTGAACCACATGATGATTGGTTCAACCTACAACTTCGTATGTGGCGTAGGAGTGTAACATGCATAACAGTATGCAATTACTTCTACAATTCCAACAACATATGTATTATTTTGTGAAAATATTTTGGTTGTGGTGCATGTGTATGTGTTAAAGAAGAGGAAGGGTTAGAGGGCTATTGGAAAAATGAAGAACATATTTCTGTACAATTTTTGTTGTCATTGATGTCACCATGATATATGAGTTGCAACTGCTAGATCAAGTCTTAGTTTGATCTGGTATTTTGGACCAATACCTGAACCAGTATGCAGTTATCATCCTCTAGTGTTTTGGTCTGCAGTTCTTAGCTATTGATTACTATTGTTTGCGGTTTTTGGGAAACATTTTTGGATGTCAGAAGGTTGCTTGTTTCAAATATCTCATGCTCAAATGCTTGTATGGTTAATCGACATTGCTCTGTTGTTGATTTTTGTCATTAAGTCTATCTTTGGCCAACCTCATGGATAGTTGGTGTTATGCTGAATTAATTTTTATTGTGTGGATATATGGGTGACCTATATTAGGCCCATGCTAACATGGTTTAGTGTGCTGAGCATTTGAATTGTCTTTGGAAATATTTTGTAAATACTTGGAGCCAACATTTAGTCTTTTTGGTTGCATCTATTTAGGCTGACCTAATTGATGCTTGTGGATGGATCAAGTATATATGTTGGACAATTTTGAATATTGAAAGAGAGAAGTGTTATGATTGCGAAGCTGCGAATACGAAAAGTGCAAAGACGATGAAGTGCATTAAGTCAATTTATTGAGCATCACCAGAACTGAATCAACACTTGTTAGGTGTACATTATCAATTCATTGTGATTGTAAGCCATTCTGTCATTGTAATTATGTAGGCAGTGAGCCTTTTGTTTTTGGACAGTGAGTCCTGGCAATGAGCCACCCTCTTTTATAATATTCTATAACCAGTTATACTATATTGTGAGCTAACACTCACTGTGGTTTTTCCCATTTTGGGTTTTCCACATAAAAATCCTGGTGTTCATGTGTTGTGTGATTTACTATTATGTTAATGTTGTTGCTTATCTTTACTGTCTTATGCATTGGAGTAATTGAATGGTATTTGTTCAGTAAGTTTAAGAAGATAATGATTCACCCCCCCTCTTAGTATCTTGAATATTCAACAATTGGATCAAAGCTTGGTTCCTCTGGAGAAGCCTAACAACTTGAGGAAGATCTTGAAGATAGAACAATTGAATGATAAAGAAGAGCTCCAAGCTGTGCTTGAAGATCTTGACAAGGTTAAAAGTGAAAATAGAAATTTGAAGGAAAATATGGATGAGGCAAATGAATGTGTCTAGAAACTGAAAGAGAAATTGAAGAAGTTCAAAGAAATACATAGGGAAGTGAGTGAGCAGTTGAAGCAAGAAAATGAGGAGATTAATGGATTGAAGGTACAAGTGGAGGAAAAGAAAAAAATTGAAGAATTTTTGAATAAAATGGTGCAAAGCAAGTCTGATGAATGCACTAAGCTTGAACAAGAAGTGGTGAATTTGAAAGTAGATCTGGAGAAGTCAAAAATTTGTGAAGATAGTTTCAAATATAGCTCTGATAAGCTTGATGAATTGATTATAGGGTAGAGACCTCCTAAAACAAAGGTGGTATAGGAAATGATACCAGTGAAAGTTCCAAGGCTATGCAAAATACAGTGAAAAATCAAAAGACTCAAGATAAAGGCAAGCATAAAAGAAATCCAAAGAACTTTGCTAGAAAACCTCCTATCAAAAAACCAAATGCTCAAAGGTATTTGATTTTCTTGTAATAAATTTGGTCATAGGGAAACAAAGTGCAGAAGTAGGATGAATCAGTTTCCTGGTTCCTTCTTCGGTCAATGTTTTTCTTGCAAGAAAATTGGACATAAAGCTGGTGAATGCAGAACTTGGATGATGAATCAGTTTAATGGAGGTAGAGTAAATCAATCTTTTAATGGCTACTGCTATACTTACAAAAATTTTGGACACAAAGCTAATCAGTGCAGGTTAAGGGTTAGTGGAAGTCAAAATAATCAGAGAAATGTTGTCTACTATAATTGTAACAAACCAGGACATATCTCAAGAGTTTGCATGAGTAAAAAGGGAAAACAGACTGATCTGGTAAAGCAAAATGAATTGGTGAAGAAAATTAACAAGGATGAGGTTAAGCAAGAGATGAACAAGATTTGGAGAAAGAAAGAAGAGCCTGAAATAGCTGATGTGTTTGTGCCCTCATTTGGTACAGACAGTTCCTCCAAGAATTAGACTTAGCATGGTCTTAGGGGGAGCTTTAACAAAAAAATGTACGAACCCCCTGGATATTTGGTGTGTCAGACTTTGACACAAGGATATGTTGTAAGGTACGAATAGGCAGAGGTTTTGGAAAAGAAATTGGAAGAAAATATGTTGGCATGTTGATTTGCAGAGCAAATTAGGGTTCTTAGTGTTGTGAAGAATGTTTTTAACAACTTTTTGTCATTTGCCACATTTAATGTGAATTAGGTCAGATCATTTTTTTATAAAGTGATTTAGTAAGGAATTTTAATCACTTGTGCGGTTAAAGAAATTGAAGAGAATTTTGGAGCGTTCTTGAGGCAATTTGGAGTTCGAGCTATGCAAACCCTAATTTTGGTTCTTCACGAAGAAAAAGGTATTTTACTTATTTGTGCTATTGTGGGTTTGTGAGTATCATCTTTTTTTGAAGTCGTTTGAGCTGGAAATTAAGAAGAATGGAAACCTCTGTAGTTGTTAATGCATCGGAAAGACCTAGACCATTGTATAGGAAGTATTCTATGAAGGTTTACGAAGATGACCCTATTGGTGCCTTCTCATTGATCGCTCATGGGGTTATGCCGACAGAGGATACAAGAATGTACATTCAAGTCAAAACTGATGAATTCAATCTTGGACAATTGGTGGATATTTGGTAGAATGAACTCACTGGGGATAATTTCTTGGTGAAACTTGAATATAAAAGAAATTGGACAGATGGAACTACTTTCCTAATTTTAGTTCCATGGTTGATGATAAGTTTTTAAAGCTAGTTCTCAGCAAAATACATGAAAAATTCTTGTGGACTAGCCGACCCCATCTCATTACTAAGGAAGCAATTAAGGTTGTTACTGGTCTTTGTGATCCAGACCATTACCTGTGTTGAAAGTAGTGAAGAATGAGGTTGTGATGGATCTCATCGGTGCTGAATATGACAAGAGAGCTCTTACAACCAAGTCTATCACTAATCTTGCTGTGAAGTATGCCGCTATAATGATTGGTCATAAAATTTACTTCACCAATAGAGAGAACTTTGTATCGGCTACAACTATTTATACTGGTTTTGATATGGTAGTCAACAGTGCAAACTATGATCTGTGTGAACTTCGCTGATAATAGTTGCTTGAAAATTTGAGAATGACCAAGGAAAAGAAGTATGCTTTTAAATTTGGCTCATTGTTTGTATGTTTGTTGTTCTATTTTATGAAGAGATTTCCTAGAAAGGATGATGTGGTGTTTTGGGATTCATCCAAACCAGTGGCACATCATATCTTTGATTACTTACATAATTTGGGTGATTTGAAGAACAAAGATAATGCTCTAACAAAATTCTTTGTTGTGTTCAAAAGTAATATGAATGAGAGAGAAAGGATTCCGAGGAAAGTTGTTGAGAAGTGCAAAAATGATATAATATTTCATGTCTCTTTTCATGAATGTATGATTGAAGCTGTTGAACCCTGGACTGTATGGATTCAACCGCTAGGTTATGAGATTACAGAAGATGAAGCCGAAGGCTATGTACAAATATTGTTGAAAAGCTCGAAAGATGTCAATGAACCTAGAATTGGAACTTATGTTGAAAAGACTATGGAGGTTCACATGGAGCTCAACAAGCCTATAATAAGGAAGAATGTAGAAAAGAAGCTTAAAGAAGCAGGTTTTACTAATGAGGAGATTGCACAAAGCAGAGCTAAGAGAGAGAAGATGGTGGGAGAATCATTAGGACCAAGGATATTCAGCAAGACTGCTTCTTCTAAACCCTCCAAAACACCTGCAGTGAGTACATAACCTGGTGTTGCTGATAAAGGAAAAGGCTCGACTTCTTTTGAACCTACTACTAGATATGGGAAGAGGAAATGAACTCCTCTGGTGGTACCTAGAAAGAGAGGAAAGAAATAAAAGGCTACAAGGGGTAATAACTTTAGCATCTCTAATGATCAAGAGGAAGAGGAGGAGGATCCCACAACAAAATTGGTAAGGAAGAAAAGAGGAAATGTGTCCTCTAGTGAAGGTGTTAGTTCTAAGAGAGTGCATATTGTATTGTCCTCTGAGGAAGATGAATAGTAGTATTTTGGTGTTCATGTGCACAACAAACCGGAATTGAAGGAAGCAAATGTGTTTGAAGAAGCCTCTCTGGACCAAGAAGAACAAGAAGACACTCCGGTAATACCTGGTGCCCCTTTCAAATTTGAGGCTATTTTCAATTATTTGATACATTCTAAGGACTCCTGAAGCCTACAATAGAGTATTATGATCAAGTGGGTAAAGAGGATAGAAAAACTTTAATTTTAGTTTTTATTCAGTATGTTATTATTCTGGAAGTTAATTGGGAATATGTAAGGGATAATGTGCCTAAGAAAATCTGGGTAGCCTTGATGAAAATGAGATTAGAGGCTATTGAATTGGATGAGAAAATTAGAAATGATGCATTTAATAAAATTGGGTCTTCTTTGACCCCAAATAATTTGGAAACATTGAAGAATATTTGTTTAAAAATGTTTCAAATGAAGAAAAGAGTGGATATTTTGATGAAAAAGGACAAGAAGTAGATAAAGAAGATAAAGAGGAAACTATAGAAGTAATCAAAGACATGGTTGAAAAGTATGGTATGCTTGGTTTTGAACCTAAGACAAGAGAAGAAGTTTCTACAGAAGAGGTTATGGAAGATATTCCTTTCGGTATAGGTGATACAGGCATTCCTTAATAAAAAAATGATGTAGATATCCCTCTAGATATAGGTGTTGAAAATGATCCTCTAGAGATGAAGAAGTAGACAGAGGGAGAAACTGAGCCAGAGAAACAAGATGATGCTCCTCTAGAGCATACTAAGGGTGAAAAAGATAGTATTGAAAAGGGAAAAGGTAGTGATGAAAGAGAAAAGAATAATGCAAAAGAAGAACAAAATAAAAATAGAAATGAAGGAAATGATGGAGATGGAAACAAGGACAAAGATAAAGATGAAGATGAAAAGGAAGAAAAGAAAGAAGAAGAAGAGAAAGTGGAAGAAGAAGAGAAGGAAAAAGAAAAGGAAAAGGAAGAGGAAGAAAAGAAAAATGAGGAATCTATTGGGAAAAATGAAGAAAATCAAAATCATATTGTAGAATTCCTTAGGTCTCCCAGAGAACCTTCCGCCAGTGATGATGTATTGAAAGGCTTGCTATCTAAGCAGATCGGATTCCAGCCAATAATTCCTCAGGAGCTTCTACAACTTCCTATGATTGAAGGTTGTGTGGACTTGGAGAAGATTTCTCCGGTTCATAAGCTAGTATTAGGGGATGCATTGCAAGCATCTAGAAGGAAGGAGATTCTTGAAACTCATTATAAAGGAACAAAAATCATTGAATATGCTCTTAAAACATTGCAGGAAGCCATACCTGGTACTTCTATAGATACATCTCTCACTTTGGTACAAAAAAATTGAGATTGTTATTGGATTCCTTTAAGGAGTATTCCTCCGGGCTTAGTGAAAAGACAAAGAAAGAGGTTGAGGAGAAGCTATCAGAGAAAAGGTTGTTGGCACTGCATGACAAGTGTGCTCTGGCACACACAAATGTTGAGAAGAATTTGGAAGCTGTGTAGATTTGTGAGTCAGAAGCAAATGTTGTCCTTGCTTATTGCTTCAAGTGGCTAGATGCCACTCAAAACATTAAGGTTGTTATGGAATCTATTGAGTCCCAGTTGACTGTTGACTCTGGTACTTATAGTGCACCCAAGGACAGAGAAAAATCAATCTAAAATTCCATGTTTGCGCATAGAGATAATTTTTTTTATTTTACAGAAGCAGAAGGAAGAGATTATCAGAAAATTTGGTCAGTTAGGTGACATTGTAAGAATGGAGTACACCCTAGTTGCTAAGGATTTGGTAGGTGCAGAGAAACTTGAGAAGATAAATATGACTCTTGGTACTCCAAATGATGTAGAGGAAACTCTGGTAGAGTTGGAATCCCTGAACATGATGTTGATTGCTGCAAAGAAAAGTTGGGAGAATGGTAAATTAGCATGGAAAGGTATTCTTAAGGACCTTCCAGGCTCACCATTCTCTGGTTAATGCATGTTTTATTTGTTTTCATATTTCAATTTTGAGGCCGCCCTTTGTCCTTGATGTCAAAGGGGGAGAGAAAATATGGTAGTAGAAGAAAAATATTGGTGATAGGGGAGAGTGTTGTAAATAGGAGTAGGTGTTGTAAATAGAAGTTTTGTTCTGGAAACTTTGGCACATGTTGTCATCAACGAAAAAAGGGGGAGATTGTTGGAAAAATGAAGAAGAGTGTCTTTCTATACAATTTTTGTTGTCATTGATGTCACCATGATATATGAGTTGTAATTGCTAGATCAAGTCTTAGTTTGATTTGGTATTCTGGACCGGTACCTGAACCGATATGCAACTATCATCCTCTGGTGTTTTGGTCTGCAGTTCTTAGCTGTTGATTACTATTGTTTGTGGTTTTTGGGAAACATTTTTGGATGTCAGAAGGTTGTTTGTTTAGAATATCTCATGCTCAAATGCTCGTATGGTGAATCGACATTGCTCTATTGTTGCTTTTTGTCATTAAGTTTATCTCTGACTGACCTCATGGATAGTTGGTGTTATGGTGAATTAATTTTTGTTGTGTGGATATATGGGTGACCTATCTTAGGTCCATGTCGACATGACGTAGCATGCTAAGTGTTTGAATTATCTTTGGAAATGTTTTGTAAATACTTGGAGCCAACAATTAGTCTTTTTGGTTGTATCTATTTAGGCCAACCTAATTGATTCTTGCAGATGGATCAAGTATATATGTTGGACAGTTTTGAAGATTGAAAGAGAGAAGTGTTATGATTGTGAAGCTACGAATACAAAAAGTGTGAATATGATGAAGTGCATAAAGTCAATTTATTGAGCATCATTGGAATTGAATCAACACTTGTTAGGTGTACATTATCAGTTCATTTTGTGGTTGTAAGCCATTTTGTCATTGCAATTTTGTAGGCAGTGAGTCCTGGTAGTGATCCACCCTCTTTTGTAATATTCTATAACTGGTTATACTATATTGTGAGCTAACACTCACCGTGGTTTTTCCCATTTTGGGTTTTCCACGCAAAAATCCCAGTGTTCATGTGTTGTGTGATTTCATTTTTTGTTAATGTTGTTGCTTATCTTTAATGTCTTATGCATTGGAGTAATTGAATGGTATTTTTCAGTAAGTTTAAGAAGATACTGATTCACCCCCCCTCTTAGTATCTTGGATATTCAACAAGGGAAACCAAAACCTTTGGTGACAACCTTGTATGAAAAAAAAAGTCCATCCATTGCTGCCAACAATGCCAAAATGATAACATGTTTGTTGCATCTATTGAAAAAAAGATGAATCAATAATGGAGAGAATGAGGAAAGGAAAAAAGGTGTAAAATGTCCTATCAACCATGATGTAAGACAATGTAGGTTGGAAAACATATGTAGATGAACCTCCAAGTAGACATAAGACTGCAAGTAAATTTGCAACCCCACATGTAAATATAACTAAAATTTCAGAGTATATGGGGTGTACAAACCTCTTTTACCTGAAGAGGCATGTTGTGATATTCAACCTTCCATTTGGCATATGAGTGTAATGTGCATAACACTATGTAATTAATTTTATAGTTTCAACAACAGATGTATTAGGGGAGATACATTGGTTGTGGTGCATGTGTATGTGTTAATGGAGAGGAAAGGTTAGAGGGCAACCAAAATTTTTTATGACAACCTTGTATGTAAATAAATGTTCATCCATTGCTACCAGCAATGCCAAAAGAATAAAAAGTTTTTTGCATTTGTTGAAAAAATCATGAATCAGTAATGGAGTGAATCAAGAAAGGCATACATGTGTAAATTTTCCTATCAACCATGATGTCAGCCAATGCATGTTGGAAAACATAGTGTCTACTTGAACCTCCAAGCAGACATAAAGACCATAGGTACAATCACAACCTCACATGAACAAAGAATAAGATGTCATAGTATATGGGGTGTACAAACCTATTCTACTTGAGCAGGCATGTTGAGATATTGTTCCTTCCAATTGGGGTGACTTAACATGACGAGCAAAAGCATATATGACAACTCATGAACTAAAAAAGTGCAGGTTGAACAACATGATGAGAAGTCCAACCTGCAACTTTATATGTAGCCTATAACTGTAACATGAATAATAATGTGTAATTACGTATATGGCTGCCAACAATGTGAAAATAAAAACACGTTCTTTGCATTTGCTGATAAAAAAATGACTCAATGAACATAGGCTAAAACACGTTATTTTTTGTTCATTTATTTGTGAAACAAACGAAGAATTCGAAAAGAAATTTTAACTATAAACCACAATTGCAATAAATTGTGATGCTTACTTGCATTGAAAACCATAGTGAATGAGATAAATATTGTTTTGACTTAAGATTTCTTTATGCTCTTGATTAATTGATAAAGAAGCATCTGTAGTATGTGCAAAGGCGGAGAAACAATGCAAAGCTAGAGGTAGCAGGTTCTATATTTTATGAAATTAAAAATGAATCTACTCTAAAAAAACTTGAAGACAAGGAGATCAAACTTAATGAGATAGATATTTTTTTAATTGGAGAGATGCTTACCACTCTTGAGAAGTTGAGGAAGGAACACGTGCAGTATGTGCAATGAGAAAATTGCAATGCACAAGTGGATAAAGTTGGGAGATTTTGTGTTGCATATGAATTTGTCTAAGCAGAGAAAATGAAAGATGATGTTATGATTGGATTTGAACTAGTGAATTCAAACATCTATGAACATAAAACTAAACATGACCAACAAAATAACATCAAGCACAAAAGAAAAAATTCCACCCTTCAACTTACAACAAGCAAAAATATAGAAAATACAACCCATAGTGTTTTCCAACATGCCTATAGTTTATTAATTTAGAAAGTTGAAATGTAATTTTTAGTCTACTTGAGACTTGTTATATATTTTGAAGATGTTCTTTTCATTACATTCGTATTGTGAAAACAAGAAAAGGTTTTCATTGCAATCATATTGTTTGTATAATCAGAGGTTGATGTATAAGAATGCAATTGGTTGGTCACCCCTTAGCTAAATATTGTTACTTTTATGTATCCCCTGGCTGCAACTCCTCCCCAAATTCTCCACCCTTCAGCTTTGTACAATCTCAACAAACTAACTCGCAATCCACTGTGTTTTCCTACCTGCCTATATTTTAATGATATGACAAAATCCAAATGCAATTCATACTATAAGTAATAGTTTTTGTAAATTTTCAAGGTGCCTTTTCTTACATTAGTATTGTAAGGTTTTCATTACACTCATTTTGTCTATTGATAATTCAATGTTGGAAAACATTGTGGGTTGACGAACTTGAGATCTTCTTAATACTTCAAGAGGCAACAGGTACAAGAATGTATGAAATGAATAAGGCAACATCCCTACAAACACTTGAAAAGAAGTAAACCAAACTATATGAGATATATAATGTATTGAATGAAGAGATTATTCCTACTCTTGAGAATTTGGGGAAGGAGCATTTAAAGTATGTGCAATGGGAAAATGACAATGCAAAATTGGATTCAACAGGTACTAGAATGTATGAAATGACAAAGGAATCTTCTGTAGAAATACTTGAAAAGAAGCAGACCATAGTGAATGAGACATATACTATATTGATTAAAGAGACTTAGTGTTGTTGAGAATTTCAGGAAGGTGTGTGTGCACTATCCACAATGGGCATATGGCAATGCAGAACTTGAGCATCAAGTAGTAGAAAGTATGTAATCAAAAAGAAATATGCTCTCAAAACACTTGAAAAGAAGCAAACCAAAGTGAATAAGATAGATAATGTATCAACTGGCGAGATTGTTCTTGCACTTGAGAACTTGACGAATGAGCATTGTGTAGTATCTGTAATGGGAAAATTCCAATGCAAAAGTGGATAAAGTCAATAAATTTTGTATCCCATATGAATTTATGCAAGAAAAGAAAGTGAGAGATGATGCTATAACTGGAGTTGAACAAATGAAGTAAAATATTCTTCAACTTAAGAATTCCATCGAACAAATAAAATTCAAAATAGATGATAATGAAAAGGAAAAAATAGATCTTAGAGTAGAAAAAGAGAATTAGTTGGCTAGAGACATGAAATTGCTATGTGAAAAGGTAGACAAGTTTTATAAATAACTTATCAAACATAAAACATTTGCATTCTCTAATTAGAAAGACACTCTCAAAGCTAAGCAAAGAGCCGATGCAAAGCTACAAAAAAGTATTGAATACATTGAAAACTCTATCAAAAAAATGGATGTTGTTGTCTTAAGGGTTGATGAGGAGGAAGCTGATCCAAAGCTACAAATAAAAGATATGAAATAGAAGGTAGAAGCCCATGAAAAGGAATTCCAGGGGGGTGATAACAAGTAACAACAATGGGGATGAGCAAAAATTTCTAACTAGTCAACTTGCATATGCAAAAGCAATAGTTGGAACTATTGAAACTAAAGTAAAACAACATAAACACTACAATTAACCACCTAGAAAAGAAATTAAAATATTAAATAGAAATTTTATCATTGAAATAAAAGGATTTTAATTAATGGTGTTGACACACAAGTGTAATATAAAAGACATGAAGTTGAAAAAATAAACACAACAATGGAATGTGTGATTTTGAAGACATTCATACTATTTTGTAACATTCCATGCTGCAAAACCATAGGTGTTAAGAAGCAAGCAACCCATTGTGAGACAACCCTTTACATTTAAACAAGGAGATTCAAATAATTGAACCCCAACATTGTGTTTTCCAAATTTCAATTATTTTGTGCAATTTTTTTCAATCATGCAAAATTTGAACACAACAATGGAGTGTGAGATTTTGAAGACATTCATACTATTTTGTAACATTCCATGTTGTAAAACTGTAGGTGTTAAGAAGCAAGGAACCCACCATGAGACAACCCTTTACATTTAAACAAGGAGATTCAAATAACTAAAACCCAACATTGTGTTTTCCAAATTACAATTATTTTGTGCACTTTTTTTTCAATCATGTGAAATTTAAACACAACAATGGAAAGTGTTATTTTAAAGACATCCATACTGTTTTGTAACATTCCATGTTGCAAAACTTTAGGTGTTCAGAAGCAAGCAACCCACCATGAGACAACCCTTTACATTTAAACAAGGAGATTCAAATAACTGAAACCCAACATTGTGTTTTCCAAATTACAATTATTTTGTGCTCTTTTTTTTTCAATCACGTAAAATTTAAACACAACAATGGAATGTGTTATTTTAAAGACATTCATACTGTTTTGTAACATTCCATGTTGCAAAACCATAGGTGTTCAGAAGCAAGAAACCCACCATGAGACAACCCTTTACATTTAAACAAGGAGATTCAAATAACTGAAACCCAACATTGTGTTTTCTAAATTACAATTATTTTGTGCTTTTTTTTCAATCATGTAAAATTTAAACACAACAATGAAATGTGTGATTTTAAAGACATTCATACTATTTTGTAACATTCTATGTTGCAAAACCGTAGGTTTTAAGAAGCAAGAAACCCGCCATGAGACAACCCTATACATTTAAACAAGGAGATTCAAATAACTAAAACCCAATGTTGTGTTTTCTAAATTACAATTATTTTGTGCACTTTTTTTTTCAATCATGCAAAATTTAAACACAACAATGTAGTGTGTGATTTTGAAGATATTCATACTATTTTGTAACATTCCATGTTGCAAAACCATAGGTGTTAAGAAGCAAGCAACCCGCCATGAGACAACCCTTTACATTTAAACAAGAAGATTCAAATAACTAAAGACCAACATTATGTTTTCCAAAATACAATTATTTTGTGCACTTTTTTTTTTCCAATCATCCAAAATTTAAACACAACTAGGGAAGGTGTGATTTTCAAGACATTCATACATTTAAACAAGGAGATTCAAATAACTAAAATCCCACACATTGTGTTTCCCAAATTACAAATTACAAGGTGTTGTAAAACCCTTTGTAACCGAATTGGTTAGCACCCATCACCTCGATTTGGTCAGTTTCCTCCTCCAACTCCTCCACATGGACTCTAAACTTCAACTTACAATGTGTAGAATGCCAAATAGCACCTCAGTTTGGTTAGTTTCCTCCTCCAACTCCTCCACATGCACTTAAACCTTCAGCTTTCAATGTGCAGACTAGATAGTCTTCTTGTTTTCACCCTTCTTTCAACAAACCAAAAAGGCACACATCAGTCCACCTCCAATTTTCCTGCACCAAAAAAAAGCGGATGAAACAAAAATTCATGGGAAAGCTAAGGAACCCGCGCTTATCAGCTGACAGGAGGTGGGAAAACCAACCTAATGGCGCCATTAACTCCTACCTACCATTTCTCAGATGTTTGGTCCTATCTGCCAGTTTCGTCACTTTTCTCCCCTGTTTGGCAGGCCCCGCACTATGAAGTCTTGTCATGTTATGTATGTTTCCATGTATGTTGTTATTTATGTTTTCATGTGTTTTTGTATGTACATAGGTGCTTTTTTTCTAGGAGTTAACCGGCTCTAGATATCAGAGTCTGAACCTTTATTATTATATAACTGTTTATGAGTTAATAAGAATTATTTTATAGTATAGGGTATAATAATAAAAACATTGTTAAAGAGAGAAAATTTTGTGTAGTATATTATCACAAGTAAAAATCTTTTTTTGTATAAAAATATTATTATATGAAAATAACTTAGTAAATTAAGATTGAAAAATGTATAATTATAGGAGTTGATCAGAAGTGTGTGTCGCAAGATTGCAATATATATTTTGATTTTCAAAATTAATGATTGTTTTTCATAAAATTGTAAAAAAAGATTTTTGCTTGTACATATTTACTAATCATCCTCATGTATCATTATTTTTGTATAGTAAAGGCTTTTACTTATATCACTATATTTAAATAAGATATTTGCTTTCTTTGAAAATAGTTATTATTGCACCCTTTATTATACTATTTGCATTTTTGTTTCATCATTTTTACTAACTAATAAAAAATTATTATTTTAAGCATTGTTAACTACCAACGACAACACAAATAAAGGATATAGTAGATTATATAACAACTTTTATACCAATTATCATTAAACATGAAAAGTACATATTGATAAAATTTTAGAATAGTACAAATTCCCCAAGGAATTTAATAAAAAAATTGTAAATCTTTTCTTCTCAGAATTCTTAAGATTTTATCTTTAAACACGTGCTATTCTTAAAACCACTTTGTCAAGCTTTCTTTTGGCCTCAACACCATGGATCACACATATATGTGTGCCAATTCATTTATAAGACATGATAGTTACAAAAGAAAAAACCTATGTGAGGCAAGCACTCTAAACTATAACTATGAAAGCATGGATCATTGCTCAACAAATACTCTATACTATGATAATCTAAGACATTGCTTAATTTATAATGTTATTCTTGAGTGTATCTAAGCAAAAAAAGGGCATGCAAACTCTACTTTTTCATTTCCAAGATTACCTCGAGGTTAAGTCTCAACACTATAGATTATAAAAAATAGAGAAGTTAGTCATTTTGACTCCCTTGCACTAGTTGTTTTGATGTTTTGAAAGATGTTCATTATGCATCTTGTTGAGTTTAGACTAATACATTGAATTGTATTGAATGTAGGTTTGTAGCCATAGAACTTAGGAGATAAAATAATGATTAAAGGAGCTACTATTATTTGTTCTTACTTTAAGGATTGAATGGTGGAGAAATTGATGACAAAAATTAAATTTTGTAATGAAATTCTTAGTGGATTTGAAAATGTAGTTGAATTGATACAAGTGTCGTTGTTTTATTGGTCTATTGTTAGCTACACATATTTTACAATTTTTATTTGGATAAAAGTTTATTGCAATTGTTTTTGATTATGTGGTTCAGTATATCACACAAATATTTCTTGTAAATAGATTGATTGTAGATTTTGAAAAAAAAATTGTAAAAAAAAAATTGTCAATTTCATCCCACAAAAAATGATTTTTAGAAGACATGTCAATAGATAAAGATTCATAAGACTGCAAAATTTATACTTTAACTTGCATAATATTTCTCCCCATATACTATTACAAATATAGATTAACAAAATAGACGCCCATGCTTTTCCAATTTATTGTGAGTCATCTACAACATCAATAAAAATAGTAAAACACTTAGATCCTTCTTTAGCTCTATATATTGCTTTCCAACTACATGGAAATCGACATATACTCTTTAGCATTGGCCATTAACATGTTTTGATGAAAAGACATGTTAGTGCAAACATGTTTTGAAAAGAGAAAGTGGTTGTCATTTATATATATTTTCTAACTCAATTATTCGATATTCTTTTCCTATACTTGTTAAATATTTCTTTTGTTTAAATTTTGTATATTCTCACGGTTATTTATTCATACTTTCTACTTCTTTTATTAGTTTCTATTGTAGCATATCCTAGTGACAAGCACTTGAAAGAGTGCATTGTCTGTTGTGATGGCTTATAAATAAACAAAAAGAAACAAATAAATACTTTAAATAACATCATTGGACATATTAGGAAAAATCACAACCATACAAATTGATTCATACAATCTTTGGCAAATGGTTTCTAACTTTGATAGAGTTACTCATACTTTGTAGGGGATATTCATAGAGTGTGATATATAGAAGATAAGATTCTAGGAGTTGAAAAGGATCTACAACTTACAATGAGTATTTTGGATGAACTTCATGGCTTATGTGGAGACAAGTTTTATTTTGATTACTATGAATACAAATAATGTTTGATATTGAGGTTTGGTTACAATATTATAAATTTTATGTTATTGTGTACTAGATTTGATAAATGGAAAATTGTCGTCAATTAATTTTAATTTTTGCTGTCAAATAATGCATTGGTATGGTAGAGAAAGTTGACATAAATTTGAAATTATTATAATTGAGGTTATTGAAAGAAAACTTTGTTGCTTTAGTTAATTATTTTTTACTCTTTGCATAATTTGTAATTGGATCACGATAATTATTATTTTTAATTTATTTTGTACATTTTCTATTTATCTAGTCAATCATATTTTAGTAATTGGAGTATGTTGTGAACCTCAAATGTAATCAATTGCACTACTACAAAATCTATGTAGAAACCTTGATTTTAAAAATAGATACAAAGTGGAGCTTTAAAATCTCTATATTTCTCACTAAAAATTATATGTCAGAAAATTCAAGTCAAAACTAAATCCTAGAATGAAGTGTTTTAAATTTTCTATGCAATTCAAAATATAAAAATGATACTTTTGCAGTTAAAAAATTATAGCTAGAAAAATAAACTATAAAAATACTAGTTAAATGATTATTTTTTACAGATAGAGAAAATTTAAGAACTCATAAATATACCTATCATCATTGAATAGCTACTAGCTATATATATTATCGAGAATATTTGGTCTAGTGAGAATATCCCCATTATACATTTGATGGGATAATGTCAAAGAGGTATCAAATTTAGAGGCCATGATAACAAGGACACATGATATAATATTTTTAGTTCTATCTAGTTGTAGCATTGAAAATTGTCACCCTTGATAATTTCACACTAGGTTTTGCTCTGTTGTATGTGCTTGGACTTAATTATGCATTGAATTTCCCATTTTACAAAAATCATTAAAAAATGAAACATGGAAAATGAAATTATGCATTTAATATTTTACCCTCGACACTTTTGATAATGAAAAAGCAAGAATCTAGTCTAGGGAACTCTACACCCTAGACTAGCATTTTTGGTTTCAAATTTGAATGTCGGTGTCAATATTTTATTATTTGAATCTCCAATTTCATTTGTTGGTCATCAGTATTTGATTTTTAGGAAATTAGAAGAATTACATATAAATACTAGTCATTTTATCATTTTAAATTTAAAGGAGAACTAAGAAACCTATTAAGCAATTTGAAGATCCTAAAATTAGGCAAGGGTAGTCAAGGGAATAATTAGCAATATTATTGCAACACTTTCATCAATCAAGTTTAAGTTACAAGACATCAAGAAGAATGAAGCAATTTATGTGCAATCATGCCAAATCATGAAGATATATTGAGTTATCCTCTACATGCTAGTTGCAACAATTCCTTTTTTTTATGAGCTAATCTTTTGTAGGTCTATCAAGTAATCAAGGCATTCATCCATCAACATTTTTGGTAACTTATGTGACATCACTTCATCAGGGTTTCACATAAAGGTAACATCATCATTTATCAAGTTCAGTCAATTATTGTTGCTTTGGCCTCTACCCAGCCTAGGGCATGCCCTCTTGATCATCATCAATCTCTATGTGTGGAGGTAGAAATACCAAAAATGGGGTTTGAATTAGGAAAGCCCCTATACAACACAACCTTTCCCCCATTTCCATGTGTGTAGATCAGATTTGAATATTTCATCAAGTGACAGTTTGAGAAAACATAGTGAAGATTGCAACCTGTAATTTAGAATTTATAGTTCTAAAAAAGAAGCAATCCAATCTAGGGTGCATTGTGTCCCTGTCCTTGTAAATCAAGTCCAAATTTTAGTCATAGGATCCTCACTATTGTCATTTCTCAAATCCAAGTCAGTTATGTAACTTTCTATTTGTGTCTGTCTGTTAAATTACATTTTCATATCTAGGGTTGTATGCCAAATTGGCTTGTTAAATTGTACATCAAATTTATCATCCTCAAAACTCAATACAACATAAACCCTAGGAGGTTGGTTCTCTCTTGTGGCAGTAAGATAATCATAAAACCCTAGTTAATTTATGTTTATTGTTGAGTCAAGTGAAAAGGAGATAATCTTAGTTATTCTAATTAGATCTAGGGTCGCTTTTCCTACTCAACATTTTGGTGAACTTGACATATGCTACACTTGCATTTTTTAATTTTTCATAGGATAAAATTTTGAAAATTAATTTCAAAACCTAGGTTCTTTGAAGATATTGTTGATATTTTACATTTATTTCATTTTCAAAGCTCTACATTTGCATTTTTCGTCCATTGTACATCAAAAGGAAAAAAATATAAATAATTTAAATTAAATTGCATTATTTCATAACTAATTTTTCCTTGTTTAGGGCTTAGATCTAAGTTTTTTATTGAAAAATTCAATAGAAATATTATTTTATCATTTATGCATGCATATTTTAGTGAAAAACATTGAAAAACTGAAAAAAATATATAGTATTTTTATTTCAAAAGATCAAAAGATTTTTTTTTCTATATTTTTTGGAAAAGTCAATTAGTTATAGTATTTAATTTCTTAAAATTATCATTGGTACATATTCAATTTCCCTAAAAATATCAAAAATTGCATACATGTATGTGATTCATATAGAAAAATGAGGTTTTGGTACATTTCCATAACTTTGTTTACTTCTAGACTTGAACCTTTGAAACACAGGACCCTCAAACATTACAGGTGGTTTCTAGATTTTGAATTTTCTAAAAATACCTATCTAGTCTAGGGTGTGTTGCACCCCTGTCTAGTTAGTTTGGGCTAAAAATTTATGTGAAAATCCCTATTTGAGGTCTCTATTCAAATTTGGGTTAGGTTCTAGAATTTTTTTCTCAAAAATGTTTGATTTTTTATGCATTACCAATTTAACCTAATTTACCTAACTTAGTGTAATACCCCCTAAAAAAGAACAATAACAAGATGCTTTATTTTCAAAATTCTGGTTTTGATATAGAAAAATATGGCTTTTCTAAAAAAAATTTGGGGCATTGCCTCAAACCTCATTTCATTCCGTCAAAAGAGATATATGTCAATCTTCAATTGACCAATATTTTTTTTACCTATGGGAATATTGTGATGGAACAAAATAAAACCATTGATACTTTACCTAATTTTCATTCTTCTCCCAACATCTCCCTTATGTGTGAGGGTACTCTGGTGCAAGAGGATGCAATAATTGACAATCATGTTAGTTCTTCTCCCAATATCTCTCCTACTTGTGAGAGTATCTTGGTGCAAGAGGATCCAATAATTGAGAATCATGTTTTTTCTCTCTAAATTTACCTCTCCTACATGGGAAGATATTGTGGCACAAGAGGATGAAATTATTGATATATTCCCTCCTTCAAATAATAGTAAGGTGGCTTGCATAGATGAAGATTTAAACTTTACATTAAGTCCTCCCTTGATATAATATTGTCAACAAGCTGAAATTATGAACCCACATTTGATTATTGGACCTACTAAAACTCCTCTAATTATTGTACCTCCTAAACCATCTCTCATTATAGTATCTCCAAAACCTCATGGCCATATCCTAAACTTTATAAACCAACTCACTAGTAACCATGTACAACAAGATGTGTTGAAATAACTACGTTATCATGCAATTACTCACACAATTTAACACTATAAATAATAAGCAACATGTTGGTTCCCAAAATTGTAGATTGAAAAACCTAAGAGTATGCCAAGCTCTATGGTTAGGTTTACAATGTTTTGGCCAATGAATAGAGTCAACTAATATGGTTTAGAACTCCTTGCACTTTAGGTTATGCTAGACCTAGGCAGGTGTACCTTTGATAATAAAGTAGATTATGGATTTAATGGTTGTGTGTACCTTTTAACTTAGATAATCTATTCCACAATGGCATATAAACGGGAAATAGATGCAAAACTACTTGTTATTCCTACTCTAAATGTTTACGATTTGAAGGTGTAATAAGGTTTTTATGAAGTATTATTATGAAATGAGTGTGATTAGTGCCTAGTCTTATTGGGTAAATGGAGTCAAGATGTGTATGGTATGTGGATCCTCCTTCTTGGTTTAACTCTAATTGTTTGGAACTTTTGTAAGTTTATACCTTGTATAAATGTGCAAGGTTGTCAGTTATCAGGATCTTCTTACAAATCCCAGTGATATCTCCCTACATTACTGTGAATTTTGAAAGGATTTTAATTCTTGTTTAAAGGAAACCAATTTAAGTAGATTAATTTAAAAGGATTTTAATTCTGGGAAGAAACTAATTAAAAATAATCTCTTAAAAGGAAATTTAATTCTCTTCTTATAGAAACCAATCAAGAAAATCACACAAAGGCAACAAATGTGTCTTGAAAAATTAAGTATATGCTTGATATAATCACTTTGAATAACAAGATCGGACCACTTTGGAGACAACAAGATAACACGTATGAATAAATTTCGACAAACAATTGAACACCATAAATTTGGCCACCAAATTAAATTTTCTCCTCTATTATATTGCTTCAAAAGAAAATACAATTCATATCATAAGTCTTTTATGTGTTCTATTCTATAAGTATGGATAGATGAAATATAATTCTTATGATGATTCAAAACTCGGTCTTGGTTTCCCTTATATATGGGTAGCAAAACAAGCTTCAAACCGTTACATCTAAAGTGGTGTCTCTTCATTTATATTTTGCTGATTGTAAACTAAGAACCCTAACAAATGAAATTAACAAAGATAAATAATGAATTCCATAGCATACTTGATATGCTATAGTTTTTTAATCTTCATAAGGCACTCATGATAACTCAAGATCTATTCAAGGTCCTTTCTCCATGATAGTGTACTTGTTGTTGAGTGACTTTAATGAAACTTTTGATCCTTATGTTGCTCAAGCAATGAACATGTTGACTTTGGAAAGATGCTTGACATATTCTGTGTTGGAATATGTATCACCATTGGTGATTATGTCTTTAATAACTATAGACTAAACATTTGTTTCAATTGTGAACGTATATTTTCCATCACCATTGATTCATTGTTTAATTTGTCAAGAGCTAATGATAATAGTTGAGCCAGTTCATTCTCCCATATGCTCTGCTCTTTTGGATCTCCTTCGTCATCAAAGAAATTAGGTAAAGCCTTTGAAATGTTGCTCCAACATTACTGAGGCCAAAAGGAATTCTCACATAAACATATGTACCCCAAGGTGTGGTGAAAGCAGTTTTATATTTTTCTAACTCCTTAACCCTCACTTGGTTATACCCTGAAAAGCCATCCATCATAGAAAATAATTCGCACCTTGTCACTCTTTGTAACATTGCCTCCATGTTAGGAAGTGGATACTTATCTTTGAGTGATGAGATATTCAAATTTCTGAAGTCCACACATAACCTTATGTCTCCATTTTTCTTTCTTATAGGCACCAAGTTTGAAACCCAAGAAGAGTGTCTAATGGGTTTGATGATGCCACCATCTCTAAGCTTCATAAGCTCTTGCTGCATCTTTGGTGCTAATGTGGGGTTTATTTGCCTTTTTTTGTCTAAATGGTTTAGCATCAGGATTCAATGGAATTTCATGTTGGAAGAGGTCTTCTCTGTATGCTTTTAAGTCATCGTAAGACCAAGAAGACGTCTTCCAACATGAAATTCCATTGAAGCCTGATGCTAAACCATTGTAACCATTTATGTTTGACCCATGGGAATCACTCTTCAAACCATCCCATTTACATAATAAGCCTCAAATTTATCACAAAGGTCTAAGCCCCAGAAAATAAAACATAGCCATAATCCCATTTAGAGTTAGCCTCCTCATAGATTGTTTTTTCCTTCATCTTGATGAGATTCTTTTGGACTAATTTGTGCATAATCACGTCAATGGATACTCTCAATAGAGTAAATTTTCTTTGTGGTTGGTCATATTGTCTTGGTGGTCTCCTTTCATTATCCTATTTGTGATTTTGTTGTTGGTTGTTGGGTTGGTTGTTCTAAGGATAAATGAGTTGGTTGTTTTGTTGATAATTGGGTTGGTTGTTTTGTGGTTTGTTTCAAGCATAACCTTGCTATGTTGTTTGAACCTGAATTTGTGGTACATTGGGAGTTTGTATATTTGATACAAAATTAGCATCAACTACTCCATCATTGGTTACATTTTTGTTTTTAGCCTATATCTTGGGTTTGTCATTTGAAGTAGAAGGTTGATCTTTAGGGTTGTACATTTTGATTACTCCCCTTGCAATGAGGGCTCTTTTGATGAGTATACCCTTATCAATAGTTTCTTTAAAATTGCTTGGAAATAACATAGTGAGTTGGTAATTGATATTTGCATGTACGTTGGAGATAAAGATATATACAAGCTATTTCTCTAGAACAGGCCACTTACATTTGCTTTCTTTGTGTCTCCATCTTTGTAGGTATGAGGAAAATGATTCACCTTGATTTTGTTTGATTTTATAGAGATCGGTGATCATAATGTCCCATTCTATGTTGTACGAGAAATGGTTGACAAACTTATCTAACAAATCATCAAATGTTCTGATACCTAGTGGTAAACGCGAGAACCAGTCTATAGCATGCCCACTGAGACTTCGCAAAAAAATCCTCATTAAGTACCTATATCATTTCATTGTAGTTCCATGCAAGACACTAAAAATTCGTGCACGTGCTCTATTGGAATTGCTTTCCCCTTATACTTGTCAACTTTTTTTATTTCAAAGACTTTGGAGAAAGGTACCATGGATAAGTTTTGATCAAAAGGATATAGGCAATATCCTATAGAGCATAGCTCTTTTTTGGCTTTCTAATTTGCATGTCTGATATTCTTTGATTAAGTGTTTGTAGTTGCACATTTATGTCATTATTTGGTGTGCTTGCTTGAGGATTTTGGGTATTGTAGATCTATTGTCCCATGACATTTTTTTGGTCATAAACAAGATATTGTGTAGTTATGGGACCTTAAGGACCATGTTGGGTATAAGGTATGTTGGGTCATTGTTGTGTGTTGGAGGTATGGTGAGTTTGTGATATACCCTGATATTGCTGTTGAGGTACCCATAGCTATTGACTGTGTTGTCTTCCTTGATTTTGATTTTTTGGGATATCGTGGTACTGTGTTTGAGGTATACCTTGGTAATTTATTTATGGTACACTTTGTTGTTGTTGTTGAGGGATACCTTGATGATGTGTACCTTGGTAGTTTGTTGTTTTGGGTACATTATGTTGTTGGGGATTTTGTTGAAGGGTACCTTGATAGTGTGTTGGTGGTATGCCTTCTTGTTGTGAATGTTGTGGAAGGGTGCCTTGGTAGTGTGTTGATGGTGCACCTTGTTGTTGTGAATTTTGTTGAAGGGTACCTTAGTATTGTGTTGATGGTACACCTTGTTGTTGTGCATTTTATGGAAGGGTACCTTGGTATTGTGTTGATGGTACACCTTTTTGTTGTGAATGTTGTTGAAGGGTACCTTGGTATTGCATTGATGGTACACCTTGTTGTTGTGAATATTGTTGAAGGGTACCTTGTTATTGTGTTGATGGTACACCTTGTTGTTGTGGGGGATTTTGTTGAAGGGTACCTTGATAGTTCATTTGGGGTACACCTTGTTGTTGGGGATTTTGTTGAAGGATTCTTTGATAATTCGTTTGTGGTACACCTTGTTGTTGTGGGGGATTTTGTTGAAGGGTCCCTTGGTAACTTGTTTGTGGTACATCTTGTTGTGGAATTTTTTGGGATTTCCCTTGTTGGTATTGTACATTGTTGGAAGGGTCAATATAGGATGTATGTTGTGGCATGTATTTCACTTGTGATGGGCTTCTACCTTGTTGGTCCATTAGAAGGTTTCCCATGTTTTGCATAGTGTTGTGTTGTGGCATGCTTTGAGTTGTATTTCCTTGATATTGTTGTGCTACCACTACTTTCTCAATTTGGAATGGTTTCTTAAACAATGGGTTATCCATGGGTTGCATTTGATCATTGTTTTGTCAAAACAATGGTGGTGTGTTAGGATTCATTGTTGGTTTTGGTACTTGTCTAACTACTATTTGATTGCCTAGTGGAATAATATTATGATCTTTTAGAATGCCCACATTGAAGTCTATGGGTAGTTTAGCACCACTTTGTGCTAATGTGAGGAAATATGAGTTTGCATTCTTACCAAGCATCTTGCCCATAAGATTTTTCATCTTAGGATATTGGGAGTATTCTAATAGTTTATCATTAGTAAGTTACTAATGACTATCATATTCTTCTATGATCATGTCCTTGGGATTTGGAGGTTGATTTTGACTATCAATTATGTTTTGGTGTCTAAGGAGTACTTCCTCATCACTTGGTGGTTGGTTTTGTGTTGCCTTCAATGCGGGTTCTCTTTGAGGAGTTGTAAGGTCATTTGGGTTGTAAAACCATGTTCGGGTTTCCTAATTGGTGGTGTTTGTCATAGGTGCACTTGAACTACCTTTGTTGGTTTCCATCTTTTTCTTGTGTTGAGATCTTGTGGTTTTCATAAACAAGTTCCAAGACTTTGGGAAATTTGGTGATCCCTAACTATGGAATGGAAAGGTGTTTTGTTTTTGGGGTTTTTTGTTTAAAAATAATGATGAATAAAGGTTATGTAAAAGAACCCTTTGTTTAAAGGTGTTGATGGTTTACTATGGATTTGTGATGCTCAAGACCCTAAAGTATGAGTGATATTTTGGTGGATGTTTTTGAGATGATGGTAATTTTGGGACTCAAAGTGTACAAAACTTGGATCAATATTTTACTATATTTTTCTAGAGGATATGTTGATGATCTACTTGAACTAGCCTTGAGGTTGCAAAAAATGTTAATATCTTAGAAATTGAGAGCAAGGGAATAATCCAAGATGTGTTGGATTTGTTTCCTAAAACTAGGTTGATTGTTTTGATTTGTAAATGGATATGGAAAGATGCAGATATGAATTGCTTTTAGGTATAACTATTTTTTTTCAAAAGATGGATGATTAACTAGTTTTGGATCAGTTTTTTATTTGCACTAGAAAACAAGATAATAGCAGCAATCTTTAGAACAATAGTGGTTAGAATTTAGGGCAACAACAATCAAACTTTGAGCAATAGTGGTCTTTGTTTTAAGTTATGATTGGTAATAGAGAAAACAATAGCGGTAATTTTGATAGAAGTGGCCATGTTTATGAAAGTAATAGGTGATTCTTTTCAAAAGCAGTCTCTGTTACAATTTCTTTGACTGGTGAAATAGTGAAGGAAATAGCAACAGATTTTTCAAAAGTGGAAATCTTTAGGTCAGTAGCAACTGGAACTTAAGACAACAGTGGCCAAAACTTAGAACAAAAGTAGAAAAGTTTAGGATAGAAGCAACAAAAATGTCAATAGCAGCCCTATTCCTAGTTTTTACATTTTTTCATTTAACAATAGTTTGGACAAGTTTGCAATTTTGATGTTTTGGTTGCAATCAATCAAAGATTATAAAAATGACTATAATGTTTTGATAATAAGGGGCCAAAATCAACCCATGTTTAAACTGGTAACAACATTGAACCATATCAAGTAATATTATCCTAAGGTCAAATTGGCCAATGGTGACACTTTTAGGCCCACAACTTAGAAGCTCCTTTGAAGTAAAGTAGGGACACCCTTTCAAGTGTATACACTTAATTCTTTCGAGAATGGATAGATTGGGGCCTCTAGGAATGGAAGGATGACCCAATCACCCTCTCCTTGAAAAGTTACAAGTAGCAAACTACAAGTAACTTATTCAAGCCAGAGATTTCTGTCTTAATTCAAGGGAGTTCATATGATGAGTAAAGTTCTTTAGAGTACGGTGTGCATCTCTTGCACTAAATCGTGTTGCCAAGTAGAATATCTCAAGAAAAGGGTGGATTTCTACTATAATGTTCTTAGTTATTGCTCAGGGGACTCAGTGCTTGGCTAACGTCTAACAAGCTACTTAAATCTTTAACCACTCCTACTAGGGGCCCTATATACTTGAAGGTACCTCCCTATTCTAAGCGACACTGTCGACTAAGTAATCACCAGTTAGATCTTGATGTTTAACCTTGATCAATTTATATAGTGACCTGAGGGAAATACTGCTTTGAGCCACCTTGTGTTCTCCAATGTGGGATGTATCTCAAGGCAGGCCTGATCTAAAGGTGATGCTGAAAATAAATGATTGCAAACGCAAATTTCTTTTCATCACCCAAGATCTCCAAAAGATGCAAGGGGAGAGGATACACACTTGGTTTTCCAAGCACGGTGAACATGGTATACAATCCATATCAGTTTCTTTTTAAGCCCAAAAATTCAAGTGTGTAAAGATATCAATTCAATTTTTAAGTACACCAATTTTAAATCATTTTAGACTTCAAGGAGATAGCAAATGTGCAAATCAAAACTGATTTATTCAATTTTATAACACCAAAATAAATGTTTCTAATTGCATTTTTTTTCTTAAAGGGTCAACAAATGAAACTATGTTTGATTTTAACAACATCAAAATGAAAAAATATTTAATTTTAGGAGCACCAATTGGAATGTGTGAGTTTCCTTGTTCAATTCTTAAGCACCAAAGTGAAATATGAGATTTTCTTTGTTCATTTTAAGCACCAATTTAAAATATGAGAGTTGAAGGTTCAATTTTAGCAAGCACCAATTGAAATGTGAAAGTTGTGAGTTCATTTTTAAACATCAATTGAAATGTGTCTTTAACTAAGAAAGCTTTAAAACTGAAATGGACTTGGATTGTTCGCCAAACCTGCAATCAAACTGTTAGTTGTTTTCATGAAAATGAGTGTCATACTCCTGCAAGGGTTGCACCAACAATGTTAGAATCTCCCAAACACAAAAAATAGTCACTTGTTAGGATTATGCCAATTGAAAAAATTAGAAGAAAAACTTGTATATTGAACAAAATGAAAAATAGGACAATAACAACAATCTTCAAGATAGTAGCAGAATTTCTATCAGGAAAAATAGCGACCAAGTTAGATGATAGCAGTCCAAAAAAGTGCAACCACAAACTTGTTTAAGACAATAGCGTCCCTTTCAAAATCAACTATGTTAGTAACCTACAAGACAATAGTGATTAAAAAGTCAATAACATGTCTGTTTAGTGCAATAGTGGTTGAAAAAAAGTATAACCATGGTAAGAACGTGAAAGAAACCATGTGAAAGTTTTGAAACTTTTGCGGGAAAATTATCAACATTGTTTCAGAAAAGAATGTCAACGTTCTAGAACCTGTAACTGCTTAAATAAACTCACGAAAACATTGATGTTAAGGACCTAGGTCCCATCAGGCGTACCATTAATGTAAGGGGGGAATAAAGCAATAGGAAAAAAACAATGAATTAAACTAAATCAATTCAAAAAATATTAAATTCCAACCATACTCATGAAATGAAGTTCTAAAATAATGAAATCAACAAACAATGTAATCCTAAAGATAACATAAATTGAGTTCAAAAACCTTAAAATCTATACCATCCCATGTCTAAGTTATATTTGTACTGAATTTTGGATGTTGGATTGTTAAAATCAATGCCAAGCCTCCATTTGTTGTTGCAAAAGCTTCAATTCATGTTGATAATGGTGATCTAGAAGAAGAGGGTAACAATTCTCAATATGCTCAAGAATTAATTTTCCAGTGCTTCTAGATGATCTATGAGAAGGTAGAAGCTTGTTTTATAGATTTCCTATTTCGAGATGAACGATCGAGATTCAATAGTAAAAGAT
The DNA here is from genome assembly GCA_007258455.2 of Sequoia sempervirens. Classification (NCBI taxonomy): domain Eukaryota; kingdom Viridiplantae; phylum Streptophyta; class Pinopsida; order Cupressales; family Cupressaceae; genus Sequoia; species Sequoia sempervirens. The sequence continues at coordinate 70,176,411 of VDFB02026320.1, forward strand.
CATGATCGACGGTTGAGAACCATTGAGAGGAAATAGATTAGCTAGTTAGCCTCTCTGATTGATCCAATTAAGGATTTTAATTGCATAATTAGAGTATTTAGATTGCATAATCTGTGGGATTGAAGAAATCAAGTTGAGTGGTTAGTGGGATTGAAGAAAAAATGGGTTAGTTAGGAAATAGATGGGTTAGTCAACTGATTAGAGTGAGAAATCAGTGGTAATGATTTTCTCAATCACAAAAGGGGTGAGGATAATTAATTAATTAATATTTTGAGTTGAACGTGCAAGTCATGTTTGACTTTAACAAATAAAGTTGTATTTTTTTGTTGACTATGTTGAATGATGTCAAATAATTAATTTAATTATTCAAGTTTAAAGAAGGGGAAAGTGATTTAATTAAATTGGGTAAGTGCACCAATCTGTGACACAATTTTGGTGCCAAATTGGAGAAATTTACAAAAAAGGCCAAAATTGGCCATTTGGAACACCAAATTTGGTGTACGCTAAATGAAAAAAGTAAAATAAAACCAAAAAATGTGTTTCAAACCCTCATTTCACTTCAACCCGTGGCTTGGCTTGGAGGATTTGAGGTCCGCAACTCGCACTCGCAAAATATCATCCATTATTTGCATCCTTAGCTTGCGATTTTTCATGAGGATGTCGCCAACACGTTAGAGAGGTAAAAGATTGTGAAGAGGTATGTATTTTTATTCTATTTATTTTGAATTTGATTTAGAATGGAGAATGAAATAAGTTTTTATAATAAAACTTTGTTCTAATTCTCAGGGAATGAATCTCCACCTCGAAACATTGAGAATTCACAATCACTCCCTCACAAAGAGCCTCCTATACAAGAACAACCTGAAACCCCTCCATCAATTCATAGGAATCCTCAAGGAACACAATAAAATATTATAAATCAAATTGAAAACAATAAAAGACACATTGAACAATTAATTGGAAGATTAACTGAGCATGCCAAAACCCACCCTTATAGGAGAGAGATTGCTGAATCATTGAAGTCAATTGTAACTCATGTACAAGAAATGAGCCAAAAAATAAATTTTTGGTCAAATAAGAGGCATGAGATGAGATAATTTTATGCTAGTGGTTTGTCATATGCAGATTTCAAAAAACAAAAAATTAGAAAATCTGACTTGTGTGCCCAATTTATAGACCTGGGAACCAATGAACCTTTCTCTCATGCATGTAGGAGGTTCCCCATCCATTGGGGCCACCATGAGTTGATTAAAAATAAATTTTGGGAGCAGTGGTGGATGGTATTTGACCAACCTCCATGCAATAACCATGAGGTACCACAATACTTTTTGAGGAAACTCTATTGTGAGTTTGTCCTCAATAAAATTCTAAACTATTTTGACATCTTAGACTTTCAGGGTAGAGGTGGGGGCTCCACACATGATAGACCTGTTGCACAACGTAATCCACAATTGGCACTGAGACCCTTAGCCAGACCCATGGTGGAGCATGTCATTGTTCCTTCCATTGTTAAGGATAGTGTAGAGTTGGACATGCTAGAGTCGATTGACTCACTCACCCAGACCATTTTACAATGTGCGAGGCCTCTAGCAGAGCCTGATGTGGAGGAGACGTGTAGGCCCTGAGCTCCACCCCACCATTGTGGCGCTTGTGGTTTTTTTTGCAGGTATGATTATCAGAGTGCTCATGATGTAGCTACATATCCTACATCAGTTGTAGAGGCGATGGCTTTCATAAATGATTTGTTGAATGAGACATTCGACATTAACACTTAGGTAAAATTCAACAAGTTCATTTAATGTTGTTTATTAAATTATATTTTGAAATTTAAGAATAACTAAATTAGTGGAATTTTGATATGATGAAATTTCAGGGTCAGACTGTTCATGTGACATGCTCCATTCCTACAAAACCTTATTCATTCTCGACAACGAGTCCACATGTATTCAACTAGTATTAAATATATTATTATTGCATTTGAACAGTTGAATGTTATATTTGAATATTTGTGCCATAACATGATTTGGATTTCAAACAGTTTCTTGGTGGACCTTCAACCTCCACACATCATGATTCATTTCCTCAAACAACTTTCACTCAGCTAGCATTTATTCATTAATGGTGTTGTAAAACAATGTTAGCTAGTTTTCATAATTTTGCATATACAAATCTAAAAAATTGATGAGAAACACAAACATTGCATTTGTATTCCTTGATTGTGTCACATTATCTTCTCCTAATTCACTTTTTTTTCCTTTATTCCTTCATAATCCCATCCCATTAACATTTAATAGTTCACCCTATTTTCCATGATCCTGTTATGCCTTGCATAACCACCCCATTTTATTCTGGAACAAAATGGGTCCCCCCTTCTTTTTGTTTGTTTCCATTGCCTTTGGTTATTTTCTTTGCTCGTGGGAGTTCTTCTATTTTCTTCCTGAGTTGTCTGCTGGTTCTGTTATGTGTTGGTTTTTCCTCAATTGGTTTTCTTCTTGCTGGAGATTGAATGAAATAATCACAAGCAATAGTGGATTTTATTATAATATATTTTATTTTCTTCTGAGGACTAATGAGGACCTTGTCTCGCAGGATTAGATTGTGCACATGATGATATTTCTCAAAGAGCTTAGTTGGGAAGCATTCCCCAATCCAGTTTGGCACAAAATTCCTCTAAGAAGAAATTCGGCAAGACCTTGCAGTTGTCTTGTCGACTACCAGTGCATTTTGTCCATTGGAGGCTCACTGTTTTCCCAAACGTTCCTGTCGCCGTAGGTTTCTTTGTGTCTCGCTGATCAGAGGAACCCTCGCCAAAAGATTTCTTGTTTGGCATAAGGTCTCAACAAAGGAGGAGAAGTCTCACCGACATCAGGTAATATCAGCAAAAGCTCTTGCCGATCCATCAGGGTCTCGGTGAAAGGAGGATGCTATCAGGGGATCTCACTGGGAAGGAATTACTCTCAGCAAGAAGTCTCACCGACGGGGTGAAGTCTCACTAAGGTCAAGCAGTTTCGGGGTAAAGTTCCCCTTTCATGGTGATGTCTTGCTGATACAGTGAAGTCCGGGCGACAGAGGAGTGGTCTTGGCAATGGAAGAATAGCGTCGGCAGGGAGTCTCACCAACATGGTAGACTCTTGCCGAAAAAGGGATGTCTTTGGGAAGAGTGGTTCACCTTCGGCATGAAGTCTAGTCGACATGCTAAAGTCTCGCCGATCGATTGCACACAAGGTTGACATCGCCAAAGGATAATGCCCTCGCCGTGAGGTCTCGCCGACATGGAGGAGGTCTCACTGAAAGTTTTGAGCCTGGCGAGTGATTTTTTCTTTTGGCAAGAGGTCTGGCCGATTAGCGTGTGTCTCGCTGACAAGGATGCCTTCGGGGAAAGAGTTGTGCTTTCGGCGGGATGTCCTATCGACTATGAAAGGTCTCCCCGAAGTACTCTTGGCTTGACGAAAGGAAGTTTCGGTCAGTGTAAAGTCTCACCGATCAAAGGGGGTCTCCCCGACAGGGTGTGCTCGCTAGAGAAAGGAAGGCTTGCCAAGGTGTCTTGGCGAGGGGACTTAGTATCGCTGATATAAAGCAACGTGGCTTCGCTGAAAGGTCTCGGGGAAGGGAGCTAGTCTTGCTGAAATAGGGTGAGCTCACCGAGAAAAGAAGGGGCTCGAGCTCGGAGAATAAGAATGAGATCGAAGAGACTCCAGGTGAAAGATTTGGGCTCGACATGATGTCCTGCCGACTCGGTAGGGTCTGGCTAATACAAAATGAGCTCGACGAGAAAAGAGGAGATCAACATGAGGTCTCACCGACAAGGTGGACTCTTGCCAATAGGAGCTTCGAGCCAAAGATTGATGTTCGCTATAAGGTCTCGCCGACAAATAGAGATCTCCCCGACATAAGATGAACTCGCTAGGATGTCCCACTGACTTGAAAAAGTCTTACCGATAGTTTTTCAAAAGCTCGCCCAAGGATTTTTCTTTCGCCATGAAGTCTCGCTGACCTGGTAGGGTCTGGCTGATATACAATGAGCTCGGGGAGAAAGATCCAACATCGCTATGGGGTCCTGCCAACCCGGTAGGGTCTTGCCGATAAGAATGGAGTCACCGAGAGAAGAGGGGCTCGATATAAGGTCTTCCCAAACATGTAATCTCTGGCCGACAATGATGGATTTGCCAATGAAAAGGGTAGCGGTGTGACCAATGGAGCTCGCTGTGACTTCTGACCAATACCTATTGTCTTGCTGATAGGTTTTGTGGTATTGATATGCCTTCTACAGCTCGCTAAAAGGTCTCAGTGACTATCACATGTTACACTGATAGATGCTAGAAGAGACATAATCTCATCGGGGAGACACGATTAGTGTCTCACCGACATGCAATTCCATTCGAATAACCTTTGATTGCCTGAGAGTCTTGTGTGGCCTATGTTCCACCAATCGAAGGGAACTAAAGGTGGGCCATTGACTGATTGACTACCACCTTGAAGAAGACCAACAAAATGCAAACGACATGGACTCATTCTGAGATCATGAGCTGATGGATCGACTCAGGTGATGGTGTTCAGATATAAAGGGAGGCCTAGTGATGCTTCCAGAGACGGTCAATGGGTAGAAGGATTTAGAGTGGGGAGAAAGGTAGAAAAGAGGAAGAAACTATGAGTCACAGGGACAGCTGTGTGGTCTACTGGCGAGGGGGAAGATTGATATTAATGGAGATCTTTTGAGCATTCAAGGAAGCCCCAATGGAGTTCGAAGATGGACACGGAGGCCAAAAGTAAATGTTGTAGCTACAAAAGATCTAAAGGTTTCTCCTGAGGTCAATCCATCACCAACATGGATAGCAGGGCTTCACATTGAATGCATCATTGACTCTCTTCAAAAAGATCTGAGGGCCAACCCTCCTGCAACCAACAGATATTTTGTAAACCCTAATATAGAGGGCCAACGCATTCTTTTTGGTACATCTGGTATATATGGCATTTTTTTCCTTTTGTTGGAGTAGTAGTTTTTGGAGTTAGATAGATAGAAGTTAGCAGAGATAGAGGAGACAGAGCTGCATCCTGATTCTTTGTAATGGGAGCTTCTTTTGCCTTCTTAGTTAGGAGTTAGATTCAACATAGACTGTAATGTATTTTCAAGTTCTCCTAGTATAGATGGAAATAATCTGGAGTCATGAATTTTCTGTACACTGGTGATTGTGCTAGCTTTGTAAATGTTGCTTATTTGTTCCCCTAACAATAGAAACAACCAGATTAAAATCTACTTCATGTTGTGTTCCAGAATGGTGTTTGTCTTGAGTTAATCATTTGATTTGTGAAGCTTTCAAGGAATGAAGTTTGATTTGATACTTTGTTTAAATGGTGACTTGCAATCTGTTATTGAAATCAACACTATGAATGAATGAGACTATGTGTTAATCACAAGTTAATTTTGTTCTTCAGTTTTAGTTAGGAATTCCTTGAAAAGTAACCAATCTGGTTAAGTTGGATGAATTGTCATTCTTTTTGGTCCTAAAGCTCTGCTATATCTTTTTCATTTCTTTAAAAAACCCTGGTTAGAGTAGGTTTAAGTTTATGTTTGATCTTAAACAATCCAAAAGCTCAACACCAGTAGGCCCCTTGAACATTACTATCACATTGACCATTGAGCAACATCAGCATAGTTGAGAACCAACTATAAAGACCTTGGGAGCTAAGATATCCATGTGTTGTCTTTCTCTTTCAGGAGAAACATAGTAGCAATATTCTGTTTAACTGTTGCTGTGCCATTTGGACCATCAACAAATCCCCTCCTAGCCCATCCCACTAATATCTTCTAGTCCATGCTATGTTTCATTATTCCCTTCTACTCCCATCTTATTGTACCCATTATTATTTCACCCTAGATGTTCCATGATCCCCTATGTTCCACCCTATGTTCCTTTATCCATTCTATGTTATACCATCTTTATCCACATTTCATCCTAGATAACTCTTCTCTATTATTGCTACACACATGTCAAGTTCACACTTCATGTACTATAGTGAAACCCTAGACACCTCCTAATTCACGCTATGTTGCATTATTCCCTACTAATTGCATCCCATTAACCTCTAATTGTTCACCCTATATTTTGTTATCCCATCCTAGCCCATCCCATCAATCTATACTAGTCCATCCTATGTTCCATTAATCCCTTCTATTCCCATCCCATTACCCTCTCTTATTTCAGCTTATGTTCCATTATCCCCTCTTGGTCTTGTCCCATTATCTTTCCCTAATTCACACTATGTTCCTTTATTCCCTCCTAATCCCATTCCATTAACCTCTAATAGTTCACGCTATATTTTTTTATCCCATCCTAGCCCATCCCATTAATCTATTCTAGTCCATCCCATATTCCATTATCGCATTCGACTCCCATCCCATTATACCCTCTATTATTTTAGCATATGTTCCATTATCCCTTGTTAGTCTTGTCTCTTTATCTCATCTATGCTATAGCACCCCCATCCAAATTTTATCCTATACACCATTAGAAGAAATAAATTTGCTTCCACTCAGTATTGACCAAAGTTGTCTTCTCCATTACTGTTGCACACCTCAACAACCAACTTCATGTGCTATAGTAAAATCCAAGACACGTCACAATTCATCATATGTTCCATTATGCCTTTGAAAGTTGCTAGTAATATAGTAATCCTCACTTCATTCATGTGAACTTCATTGTGGCAGTATCACTATGTTGACAACATGACCTCATTAACATTAGTTCATCAACATATGCAATACGAATCTCAATGAACACTGAACTTTAGCATTTGCAAGAGTTTGGTCTATCCCAGTGGACTTAGTACTTTCACCATTATGTGATCTATACGCACTATATTGTAGTCTCAACCAAGGCCAACCATTTACTCTTTCATTTATGACAGTTATAAATGGACTACCTGAATTTCTTTATATTGATGTTAGATATGTTGTTTCATTTGCATTTGACGACATTAGATATCCTTGGTGATGTTGGTGGCACGATGGACCATGGAGTTGCTACAATAATAGCCAGTTCTGATTCATTGAGAGAGGTATGAAACAAATTAGTCGATTTGACATTATATTTACTCTTTTATGGTCTATTATAGAAAATTTTCACGATACTTTAATGTAGATTAATTTCTATCTTGATGGTTGCTACAGGTGGTTGTCACTCCAAATCGTGGATGTGGTAATGCTGTAAATGTGCATGATGACTATATGTATGCGGTAAGTGATTATATTTTGTTATATGTCATTCCACAATTCAATTTCTATGTATTAACATCTTTACTTTTTATTTTATCAGTTGAAGGTCCAAAGTGAATAGAGGAGGACTAGCGAGCATGTTTGAAAGACAAGAGAACCAACAGTCACTCCATCCAACTGAATTTCAAAGGCAGTACAAGATCTATTTCCTTCCCCTAGAGGGAAATGACTATGTTTTAGGGTCGTTTGTTGTATGCCTATGTGGCATTTTGGAACATATTTTTTGTACTATCGATATATATGTGGCATTTTATGTCCATATGGCTCCTTTGTACCAAGATTGTATGGATTTTTTGGATATATTGTATATACTTTTATCAATATATAGCTTTGTATAGCCTTACAAATTTTTGATTAAAGAATCTTATTTTGCTACTGCCATTCTTGAATGATGTTATCATGTCTATCGTGTAAATTGTATGCTTGAATGTTGTACACATGGATTTTGTTTACATCTAATGCTTAATTAATTACTGGAGATTGCTCAATAAACCCCATCTAAAGCGTATTGTGTAAATAAGCTCCATTCCTAGTGGTTTGTATCCTTTGGAATGCTTCAATTACTTGTGCCTCACTTATTCACATGTATACTTCACGTATATTATGTGTATTCATGTGTATGCTTCATGTTTCCAATGCATAGCAGAAAAAATATTTTGGGGAAAATTTGACAAACCAAAAGTATAAGAGTTTTTGAAAAAAAGGGGAAAAAATCATATTTAAAAAAATGTAAAAAATTGTGGAACAAGAGATAAAAACTTTTTTTTTTTGAAATTGAAAGGTATTTCCATAGAATATAGAGATATAGAGAGAAAATAAAATAAATATTTTAACTAATGAATAGTAAAAAATAGATTCTTGTAGTTTATATTCAAATCGTTGATTACATTGCATTGCACATCTTTCAAAGTCAAAGCATTACTTCATATTGCATATCTAATAACTAGATGTTGATAGATGATAAAATTTCAATTACCATATAGTTTCTACAAAGTTAACCTAAGAAATTATGCAATTACTTCACATTGCATTACTAATAACTAGGAGTAGTTGCCAATTGCATTTTCAAATAGTTCATTGCCTTGTCTATGTTACCACATTTTTCATACATGTCTACCAAAGCATCTTGTCAAATAGTTCACTGCCTTGTTGCTATGGCTAAAAGCCTAAAACAAGTGCTTTCGAACAAGCTATGGATGGTTGGACAAAATATATCAAAAGAATAATAGTAAGCAATAGCATAACAAGGCAGTGAACTATTTGAAAAAATGCATCAAATAAATGTGGTGATGGAATTCCATGACAATCCATAGACAAGGCAGTGAACTATTTGAAAAGATGCCTCAAAGAAATGTGGTCTCAAGTTGATGGAATGCCATGAAAATCAAATTTATTTTTATTTTCATGGCATTCCAGTACCATGAGACCTCATTTTTTTTAGGCATTTTTTTAAAGAGTTCATTGCCTTTTCTATGCTACCACATTTTTTGGTGCAAGAGCATCATTGAATAGAAGTTGTCAATTCAAGGTTTTGAGGAGTAGGCTTTAGGTTTTGAGGTATTTTGTCTAAAATAAGGTCAATGATACCATTTTCTATTGTTATGTGTCATTTTAGTTGATAGCTAGATGTTTAGGTCAAGTTTACAAAAAGTGAAAAATATTGAAAAAAGATGTAAAGTTGCTAAAAAGTTGCAAAATTCAATTTTGAGGGAAGGAAAAAGGTCATAGCATTTCAAAAGGAAATTGTAGGCATTAGTACAGTTAGTTTGGAGGGAAAAAACATAAATAAGGTGGAAACCATCAATGTAAGTTGGATTTTTAAATATTTGGAAGATTGGAACATTAATAATACTCTGTTTTTCTCCACTTTTTTTGTATTTTCTGAATTTGCAGTGACTGTACGGCCCGTACAATTGCATAATGTTCTAAATCTGTTTTGAATTCATTTTAAGGTGTGAGTTGGCCAGTTATTGCATTTTCTTTGAGCATCCAACAGTGGATTCAGTGTAAGTTTGAACAAATTCTTTGTGACTAGTTTTATACCCTGTTTTAAGGGTTTTAGCCTTTAAAATGTAAAATCGACCCATTCCAATTTTTGTGGCTCTTTTAACTTGTGGAATGGGACTACAACATCAAAAAACAAGTGAAGGAATGTTGAGAGAGTGCAGAGGAGGCCTGAAAATGTGTTGGGCATGAAGCCCTAAAGTGGAAAATTGTGTCTTTCAAGTGGAAAAGAGAGGTTTTGATATAGTAATGAGTGAAATAGGTTGGGGCAGCATTGTTTCTTGTTTAATTGAGTATGTGTAGAGGTTTTTAGACTGGCTTGAGGTGGTGGAAAGTTTGATTGAGGTTTGTAAATGTGATTTGCATTAAAACCCTTAATTTTTGGCTATAAAAGAGGGTTTTGAGTTTAGGTATATTGGAGGGTGGATGTCTGAGAAAAAATTGTGGAATCTTTGGTTTGGTAACCTGTAGAGAGCTTCCCAATTGAATTTTGAGTGAAAGGTAAAGTTTAAGGTAGAGTCCCTTTGTAAAAGTGACCTAATTTGAGGCCTAGTTGGTGTGAAAATCCTACTTTGAGAGAGTTGTATCCAAGTAACCTATTGAGTGGTTGTGGTATGTTGTTGAGTACCTTGATGGGTGTTTGAAACCCTAATGGTCCTAATTTGAAAGGACAATACCAAGGAGATATACCCAATTGGCCAATTAGGCCAAATTTTCAAAGCAACTATACTCCAAACTATCTTCCCATCCCAAATAACTATAGAAAGTCATTTACCAGACCAAAAAACCTCCAAATCCACAATCTTTAACCTGAGAACGCTCCTTTAAGCCCACTTTTACAAAACCCTCATTTTTAGCAAGTTTAGGGTGGATTTATTGAAAATCCTATTCCCACAATTCATAACACCTTTCCAAAGTATCAAACATGCTTAAAAGAACCTGAAAATGTTTAAAAGTCCCTCACAAAATACTTCCCCAATGGATTTCAACCATTTCCACTCTTAAACCACTCAATTTCACCAAAACTCATCAAATTGCCAACTAGTGCATCACACCAAACCACTCAACTCACCTCCCTTGCTCTAGAAACCATGCACATATGTTACCTATCCCTAATTATGCCATTCCACCAAGTTACAATAGGATACAATGGGTGGAATGGCTAAAAAGTCATTTTTACACACTCAACTACCTCCATTTGACAATTTTTCCCCAAGAAAGAATTCGCTATTACGGGAAAAGCCCTCCGAAATAGAAAAGATTGAGAGAGGTTATTGTAGAGTGGCCCAACACAATCCCATAGGATTAGAAGAAAAGTTTCTAAGTGTCATTGTGTTCGAATACGAGCATGCTGAAGTTTGGAGTCATTTTGCACTTTGGACTCTTAAGAGATTATGCCAGTTGAATGTAGCTCAAAGCAATTCCGCGTGTTTTGGTGAAAAAGATGACCATTCCTAGAGTAAATGTATCCACTCAGACGTGTCAGAATAGTCCCTTTGGTCACACGAGTTGTAGAACGAAAGTTGCACCACTTTGCAACTTTCAACTACTTGCATTTCACCACTTTTTTCCCAAGCAAGAATTTTCCACCACAGGAAAAGGCCTCCAAAATAGTGAAAATTGAGAGAGGTTATTGTAGAGGGCCCCAACACGATCCCATAGGATTAGACGATAAGTTTCTAAGTGTCATGGTGTCTGAATACGAGCATGCTAAAGTTCATAGCCATTTTATAATTTGGACTCTTAAGGGATTTTGTTGGTTGAATGTAGCTCAGAGTGATTCCACGTGTTTCAGTGTAAAAGAGGACCATGCCCAGCATAAACATACCCATCTAGATGTGTCAGAATAGTCTGTTAAGTCACATGAGTTGCAACTTTCAACTACTTGCATTTGACAACTTTTTCCCCAAAGCGAGAATTCACCACCATGGGAAAAGGTCTTTGAGATAGAAAAAACTAAGAGAGGTTATTGTAGAGGGGCCCAACGTGATCCCATAGGCTTAGATGAGAAGTTTCTAAGCATCAGGGTGTCCAAATATGAGCATGTTGAAGTTTGCAGCCATTTTCCACTTTAGACTCTTAAGAGATTTTGTCGGTTGAATGTAGTTTAGAGCGATTCTACATGTTTCAGTGCAAAAGAGGACCATGCCTATCGTAAACATACCCATATGGATGCATCAAAATAGTCTGTTTGATCACACAAGTTGCAAAACGAAAGTTGCACCACTTTGCAACTTTCAACAACTTGCATTTGACAACTTTTTCCCCAAGCGATAATTCACCACCATGAGAAAATCCCTCTGAGATAGAAAAAATTGAGAGAGGTTATTATAGAGGGGTCCAACGTGATCCCATAGGCTCAGACTAAAATCTTCTAAGCATCATGGTGTTTGAATACGAGCATGCTGAAGTTTGCAGCCATTTTGCACTTTAGACTCTTAAGGGATTCTGTCGGTTGAATGTAGCTCAAAATGATTCCACGTGTTTAGGTGTGAAAGATGACCATTCCTAGTGTAAACGTACCCACCCATACATGTTGGAACAGTCCATTTGGTCACAAGAGTTGCAGAACAAAAGTTGCACCACTTTGCAACTTTTAACTACTTGCATTTGACAACTTTTTCCACAAGCGAGAATTTTCCACCACAGGAAAAGGCCTCTAAGATAGTGAAAAATGAGAGAGTTTGTTGTAGAGGGTCCCAACATAATCCCATAGGATCATATGAGAAGTTTCTAAGCATCACGATGTCCAAATACGAGCATGCTGAAGTTTGTAGCCATTTTGCACTTTGGACTCTTAAGGGATTTTGCTGGTTGAATGTAGCTTGGAGTGATTTCGCATGTTTTGGTGTGAAGGAGGACCATGCCTAGCGTAAATGTACCCACTTGGATGCGTCAGAATAGTCCATTTAGTCACACGAGTTGCAAAACGAAAGTTGCACCACTTTGCAACTTTCAACTACTTGCATTTGACAAATTTTTTTGCAAGCAAGCGTTTGCCACCACGGGAAAAAGCCTCTGAGATAGAAAAAACCAAGAGAGGTTATTGTAGAGAGTTCCAATGCAATCCCATAGTCTTAGATGAGAAGTTTCTAAGTGTCACAGTGTCTAAATATTAGCATGTTGAAGTTTGTAGTCATTTTGCACTTTAGACTCTTAACAGATTCTACTAGTTGAATGTAGCTCAGAGTGATTCCGTATGTTTTGGTGGAAAAGAGGACCATTCCTAGCATAAATGTAACCACCTAGATGTGTTAGAATAGTAAATTTGGTCACCTGAGTTGCAGAACGAAAGTTGCACCACTTTGCAACTTTCAACTACTTGCATTTGACAACTTTTTCTACAAGCAAGAATTCACCACCATGGGAAGAGGCCTCCAAAATAGAGAAAACCGAGAGAGGTTATTGTAGAGGGTTCCAACATGATCCAATAGGATCAAATGAGAAGTTTCTAATTTTCACGGTGTCCGAATACAAGCATGCTAAAGTTTGCAGTCATTTTGCAGTTTGGACATTTAAGGGATTTTGTAGGTTGAATGTAGTTCAGAGCGATTCTGCCTATTCGATGTAAAAGAGGAACATGCCTAAACATGACTAAAAAAATTCCAACTTCTTTCCCCATGAACTACAACAAGATTACTCTTGAACTTCCACCATTTGACAATAAGTTACAATTTTGACAATTTTTACACAATTTTATAATTTTTGCAATATTTTGTAACTTAGACCTTCCAACCACGTAAAGACCTATAAAAGGACTCATTACATCAAAAAATGGTATAAATGACCTTATTTTTTGAAAAAAGACTCAAATACCCCTAAACAAACAAAAGACCTCAATTGTCAACATTTGCATAAAATGCTCTTGGTGCCCCTGCAACAGTTAGTGCTTAGGGTGTCTTAATGTTTCTGGTCATGAATAAGGTCCTTTGTGATGAAATGAAAGGGAGGTCCACAACTATCCAAACTCAAATTCACTTGAAGAAGTCAAAATTCCAACCTTCAAACCCTATCAAGGGTGACTCTTCTTAACTTCATTGTTCAGTCTTGTAGGTGTGGAACCTAGGTTTTCCTTTCACAACTTTCAAGAGACCACTCAAAACCACAAAAAAACTACCATTTTAGGAACCTATTAGGGAAATTTTAAACATATCATAGAATCGCATGTACTTATTTTGGAACCATACCATCAAATTGACCTTGAACGCTCAAAAAGGGGCTCCAATTAGCCCACTTTAAAAGGAACTCTCCAATATTTCTGCCCACTCAAAATACCATTGGATAGTCCTCAAACTACCTCCAAAACCACAAATTCTTCAACCACTGAGTCAAAACTCGCTTGCTAATACCCTCTTTCATGAAACCCTCATTTTTCACCAAATAAGTAGGTGTTTATTGAAAAACCCATCTCCAGACCTCATTCAACCTCAAAATATTTTCAAACACTCTTATTTCACCCTACACAAACTTAATTCACCTTCAAATTATGCTGCGCCCAAAGTTCTCACACATTTCCTTCTTAAAACCTCTCAATTTCACCCATTTTCACTCTTTGTTCAACTAGGGCTGCAAGCCAAAACATCCAAATGACCTACCCTGCCTTTGCAGACCTTCTATCACATCAAACTTCACCTGATGACGCTAAAACAACCAAGTTCTAACCTTCTTCCAAACTATTGCTTCAATCTACTACTTCAAGCTATGCCTCTTAGGCCTAAATTCATGCTTTTTCCATAGGGGCAGCGTGGAAATTTCCACCAAATGTCTTTTCCACCCATTTTATTCTACTATAACTTAGTGGAATGGCATAATTAGGTGTAGGGGGCATGTGTGCATGATTTTAGTAGCCGAGGTGGCCATTTGGGGATTTGGTCATGATGCCTAGTTGTCAAGAATGTGTGTTTTGAGTGAAATTTGGAGGTTAAGAGTAGGTAGTGATAGAAAACACTTGTGGAAGCACTTTGTAAGAGTTAATTAAGCAAGGGAAAACATATTTGAAGGTGTTAGAGGCATTGAAATAGTGAGGAAAGGTCTGGAGGGGAGGTTTTCAATAAACCCCCCTTGAAACTTGTCAAAAGTAAGGGTTTTGAGTTTTGGAGTGTTGGTGAGTGTTTCATTGGAAGATGATTGTAGATTTAGTACTTATGTACCTTGGTCATGACTATCCAATGGTGTTTTGTGTCTAGAAGGAAGATTAAAGGGTAGTTGGTTTGTTGAGAGTTTTCCACCTTGCTCTGCATCACTTTGGCATGTTTATCAATATAAAACTGTGATATTTTATGAATTTCAATATGTATTGATAATGCAATATGAAATATGTAGTGTGGGACAATGACATTTGTGTATTTAAACTTTAAAGTTAAAATGTTAAACTTTACCATTGTTCTTGTCTTCAAAGTTGTTTAAACTATATAGTTTAACCATAATATAACTAAGCAATATATGATATAATTTAACCATTATTCATTATTTTTGATTGTCAACTATATAATATAACCATTATTTTTTATGCTATTGTACATTGATATTTAACCATTTCTCAAGATTAATTTTTTTAACAATTTAAACATGCATATGACAAACAAATTATTTCGATTATCAACTTCTATATATCAAATTATCCAATAATCAAGTGTATGTCCATATACAAAAATGACATCAACATCAACTCAAACAAAGTTTTACAAAATGTGGCATATGCCATCTCGATATCTATTCAAAATAGTGGTGTGTTTGTTGATGTACTTTCAAAATGCAATGTTGTTGATTGTGTGTCTTTAACTATAGATATGATTTCCGATGTACTTGGAAGACCACATGTTGTTGGTGTGTCTTTAACTGGAGGTGTGCATTGAACTTCACCTATGGTTGATGATGTGCCTCCAACTTGGGGATCCATTTGTGTCCTTCCATGAAATTTGTTCATTCGTGTCATTTGTTTTTCCAATTGTACATCTCTCTTAGATTGCACGGAAATTTCTAGCTATATGGGTTGCAATTCATTTGCTTCACAAGCTACAATTTTTTATTCTCTTCTCCTTGCATTTTTTACTGCACATTCTTTTAGTGTTAGAGGCTTTGGTCATTTCTGTTGGAATATTTGCCTCAATCCATACTGACATGTAACTCCTAGAGGGCAAAGTCGCTATGACATTAATCATGTCTGGCTGACTAGCTATTTTGAATCTTATTGAAATGCCCTAGTTGATGTGACTTGGTTTCGGTCTTGCCGAATAGACCTATCACGATGACTTGGAGACTCGGCAAGATCTCTCATCGATGGTTAATCACTCACAGTTATCAGGGAGACATGGTTGTCAGTATGTAGTCTGGCTGATATGAAATGTCTCATCGATAGCATGTGTTCATCGAGTTGACTCATGGGTGTCAGGAAGATCTCTCAGCGACTGTTGGAAGGTCTCATCAACGGGACACTCTTGGAACCTTCGCAGTGACACTAAAGGGTCTCGGTAAGATGTCCCAATGAGTATGAAATGTCTTGCCAAAAAAGGTTTCTATCAGGTGTCAAAGCAGATGTCGGAGTAGCTCAAGGGTTTCGGGGAGAAGTCCCAGCGACTGGAGAATGTCTCACCGATAGCATATGGCTATTAGGGTAACACAAGGATCATCAGGGAGAAGTCTCAGCAATGAAGAAAGGTCTCGCCGATGGGAGTATTCACTTGGTGCCTTCGTGGTGACAAAAGACTTTGGTGTGAAGTCTTGGTGACCGATGGAGTGTCTCGCCGATAGTCTTCTGTAAGACGTGAGCGCTCGGTGAAAGGTCTTAGCAAAGATCAAAATGTCTTGCCGACTCGGTAAGACATGGGTGCTCGAAGTAAAGGTCTTGGCAAAAGACATAAGTCTTGCCAACTCGGTAAGACCTGGTGGTGCTCGATGTGAGGTCTCAACAAAAGACATAAGTCTTGCCGACTCGGTAAGACTTGGTGGTGCTCGGTGTGTGGTCTCAGCGAAAGACTTAAGTCTTGCTGACTCGGTAAGACTTGGTTGTGCTCAAAGTGAAATCTCAGCGAAAGACGAATGTCTTGCCGACTGTCAGGTCCTTCGGTGAAGCTTAAGGAGACTCGATGAAAACTCTTGGTGAATGGTAAAGTCTTGCCGATGGTAAAGTTGAAATTGATGTGACTTGTGAGCATCAGTAAAACGTCTTGCCGATGGAGGAATCTCTTACTGATAGAAACACAATGGATGTTGATGGATTCGGTATGACTCATGGCATTCGTTATAACGTCTTGCCAATTGTTGGGACTCATGCCGATATCGATATGAAGACTTTGTGGCATCGGGGAGACACTGTTAGTGTCTCACCAATATACCAACAAAGTTGAACGCCCTTGACCAGATTGACCATCCTATGTGGAGCCTCGTGGACCAATCAGAGGAAGCAATTTTCAAATGGATGGCAGTTAGATTTCTGCAACAGTTGCGACGTTGGAGCTGAACTGCATGCAGGGAAAAATCAACGCTCAAGTGGAAACTTTCTATGATGGGGCAATGGTTGATAAGGATGCACAGAAGACAAAATCAGAATGTGATAAGATAAAAGTAGATCAATTCTGAGATTGAGAGAGAGAGAGATTGAGTCAGATTCTTGAGAGAATTTTTGTAACAGGAAGAACAGTGAATGAAACTACTGTGAACTAATACCAGAGAGTTGTATCTCTGATTTGTATGTAATTTGTTGTTACTGTAATACAAAGAGATTCAGCTTGGTGTGGTGGGTTTTTTCCCGAAAGGGTTTTCCCACGTAAGTCTGTTGTTCATTGTCTTTGAGTATCTTCTCTATTTTTGTAAATTATTCATGTGTGTCTTAATTGGACTATAATTAGAAAATTAAAAGTACTGTCTACATTCTCCCCCGTGGTTTTGACGTTAGGAAAGTGTTTCTGTACCTCTGCTTTCCTTACAAGTGGTATTAGAGCCTGGCCAGTTGTGTTGTCCTTGTGAGTGGGTTGGGTTTTTTGTGTCAATTCTTTTTCAGTGGGAGTCTGGTAGAGGTCTGATAATTTAATTATAGATTAAGATGGCAAGCACATCCAGAAAGATGGAAATAGAGAAATTTAATGGTAGCAATTTTGAGCTATGGAAACTCAAAATGGAAGATCTATTAGTGGATCGTGATCTGTGGCTTGTTGTGTCTAGAACGATGCCTCAAGGCATAAAGCAAGAAGATTGGGATCTTGTAGATATAAATTCTAAGGGGCTGATAAGGCTCTATTTGGAAAACTCTGTTCTTCTGAACGTGTATGAAGAAAAGACTGCATCTTCCTTGTGGAAAATACTGTCATCTATTTATTAGGGCAAGTCCTTGGTAAACAAATTGTTCTCGAGGAAGAAGCTATACTCTTTGAGAATGCAGGAGGGAGAATCCATTGCTGATCATTTGAATGCATTCAACATGCTGATTGCTCAGTTAACATCTTTTGGTGTGAGGATTGAATATGAAGATTGATGCATGCTGCTGCTATGTTCATTGCCAGATTCTTGGGATCATCTGGTGATGGCTATTGGGAGTACGACATCCACTTTCAAGATGGAAGATGTTGTTGCTTCTTTGTTGTCGGAAGAGATGAGAAGGAAATCTTCTAAGATGGAAAAGGAGGCTCTGGATGTCAGAGGTAGATTGAAGGAGAAAGGAAAGAAGAAGGACAAGAAATACAGATCGAAATCGGGTGGGAGATCAAAGTCTCCTGGCAAGAAGTCCAAGGTGAAGTGCTGGAATTGTGGGAAACCAGGTCATGTCCAAAAGGATTGCAAGGAGGAGAAAAAGAAGAAGAACTCTTTTGGAAATGATTCTTCTCAGAGTGATGCAGACGCCTTCATTGCAGCTTTGGAAACAAAGGCATCAGATGATGTCTGACTGATTGATTCTGGAGCATCGTTCCACATGACATCTCATAGAGACTGGTTCACGAAGTATGGAAACTATGATGGTGGAAAAGTGTATTTGGCAAGTGATTCATTTTTGGAAATTGTTGGCCATGGAAGAGTCAGAATTCAATTCCCTGATGGAAGAGTGAAGGGAATCAATGATGTAATGCACATACCAGGTCTAGCTCAAAATCTACTTTCTGTAAGTAAGCTGAATGATATCGGAGTGCAGGTCACGTTCTCTGGAAATGCTGCAAGATGACTAGAGGCTCTATGGTGCTGGCTAGGGGTGCTCGAATTGGTACCTTGTACAAGCTGGATGCACTGGATGTCCAATGCAATAGTGTCTTTGCAAAGTCACTTAAGGCTGCTCATGGAGAAAAGAAGAAAAATGTTCCTGATGGTATAAAATCCATGGAGGTTAAACTTCCAGCAGAGAAAACTATGCTTTGGCATCATAGGCTAGGCCACATTGGTGAGAAAAGTTTAAAAACCTTGAAAAATAAAAACCTGGTAGAAGGGCTTGAAGATTGTAACCTTGAGTTCAAATTTTGTGAACATTGCATATATGGTAAACAACACCGTGTTTCATTTTATTCTAGTCCTCACAAATCTTCTAGTTTGCTTGATTATATACATTCTAATGTGTTTGGTCCAGTTAATGTTCCTTCTTTGTCTAAATCAAGATACTATGTGTCGTTTATTGATGATTATTCAAGAACATTTGTATATTTTTTGAACAATAAATTAGAAGTGTTCAGTCAGTTTAAGGAATTTAAAAACCATGTTGAAAATCAGACTGGTAGGAAGATAAAATGTTTAAGGACTGACAATGGCGGTGAGTTTTGTTCAGATGAATTCAAGAGGTACTATAAGGACCATGGGATTAAAAGACATAAGACTACACCTTACACTCCACAACAAAATGGAGTTGCTGAAAGGTTCAACAGGACAGTAATGGAAAGAGCATGAAGTATGCTGAGTAGTGTTGGCTTGGAGGAGAAGTTCTAGGCTGAAGTAGTCTCTACAACATGTTACTTGGTAATTCGTTCTCCTAACTCTGCTCTTGTTGAGAAGATTCCTTTGGAAGCATGGTCTGGAAAGAAACCCTCTTTGAGACATATTCGTGTCTTTGGATGTGAGGCATATGCATATGTGTCGTTTGAAAAAAGATCTAAGTTGGAAAACAAAGTCGTAAAGTGCATTTTCATTGGCTACAATGCTTGAATAAAAGGATACAAGCTTTGGAATCCTGAGACTGAGAAGATTTTGTACAACAAAAGTGTTATCTTTCATGAGCTGAATTCTTCTACATTGGATCTATAGTCAGAGAAGAAATCAAAAAATGAAAAGGATGTAGCAAGAATTCCTCCGACACCAGATAAAGAGGAATTGAAAAATCAAAATGTACCTGATACTGAGGAAAGCTCAAGTAGCTCTGAAAGTTCTGATGAAGATGAAGAACCACCTCAGCCTCAGCCTGTGAGGAGGTCAACTCGTGAAAGAAAGCAACTGGATAGGTATGGGTTTTCTTTGATTGAGTCTACTTGTGCCTATGCTTTAATTTCTAGCACTGATGAACCTAGGACTGTGAAAGAGGCATTTAAAATGTCTGATTCAAACTCTTGGTTGGAAGCCATGAATGAAGAGATGGCATCATTAGAAAAGAATGATACCTGGAGTTTGGTGCCATTACCTAAAGGCAGAAAAGTTGTGGGCTACAAATGGGTTTTTAAAAAGAAAATTGGTCTAGAAGGCAGTGTAAAAAAATATAAAGTGAGGCTGGTTGCAAAAGGTTATTCCCAGGTAGAGGGAATTGATTATGGAGAAATATTTTCTCCTATAGCTAAGCTGACATCTATTATATTTCTTTTGTCACTTGCATCAGCGTATGACTTAGAGATTGAACATATGGATGTGAAGACAACGTTTCTTCATGGTGATCTTGAAGAAGAAATTTATATGTCCTAGCCGGAGCACTTTGTGGAAAAAGGTAAAGAAAGACTGGTTTGCAAGTTGAAGAAATCTCTGTATGGGTGAAAACAGGTCCCTAGAATGTGGTACCAAAAGATTGACACTTTTGTTTTGTCATTAGGATTTGTAAGATCAAAATTTGATCACTGTGTGTATTACAAAGCTGAAAGTGATCAAGTTCTTATTATTGCTCTCTATGTTGATTATATGTTGTTCATAGGCAATAGTAAGCTAATGATATTTGATCTTAAGTCTCAGTTGTTTGCAAAGTTTGAAATGAGAGATCTTGGTGCAGCGAGGTATATTCTAGGAATGGAAATAACCAGGGACAAGAAGAATAGAAAACTTTGGCTCAGTCAGAGTAAGCACATCATGACTTTTCTAGAGAGATTTTGTATGACTGACTGCAAGCAGCTAGTTGTTCCATTTTCGCAGGGAACGAAGCTATCTATTGAAGACTGTCCAAAATCTCCTACTGAGATGGAGGACATGACCAGTGTGTCGTATGATAGTGCAGTTGGCAGTCTAATGTATGCAATGGTCTGTACAAGGCCAGACATTTCCCAAGTAGTGGGAGTTCTTAGTCGGTTTATGGCTAATCCTAGAAGGACACATTGGGATGTTGTGAAGAGAGTGTTTAGATATCTGAAGGGCACTTTAGACTATGCTTTGTGTTACCATGGGAACTTGGTTGAATCATAGAGGACTCTCAGTATTCGAGGTTATGTGGACTCTGATTGGGTAAGGGACATTGATAGCAGAAGATCCACCAGTGGATATGTTTTCATGATGGATGGTGGTGTAGTGAGTTGGATGAGCAAGCGACAGGCTGTAGTCGCTTTTTCCACTATAGAGGCAGAATACATGGCAGCTACACATACCTGTAAAGAAGCAATCTGGATAAAACATTTGTTTTCTAACATTGGTTTTGATGCAGGAAAAATTACTATTTACTGTGACAGTCTGAGTGCTATATGTTTGGAAAAGAATCCTACTTTCCATGCCAGGATGAAACATATAGATGTACAATATCACTTTGTACGAGATATGGTGGAGGATGGGAAGGTCTCTTTGCAGAAAGTGGATACTCTGGAAAATGTTGCAGATGCATTGACGAAGCCTGTGAGCATAGACAAATATAGGTGGTGTGCTAGTTCGATGGGCCTCTTGGCCCATGAATTTCAGTAGTTTTATTATGCTCTAGAGTTGTCAGTAAGGTCTTCGACAAGTGGGAGATTTTTGGAATATTTGCCTCAATCCATACTAACATGTAACTCCTGGAGGGAAAAGTTGCTATGAAATTAATCATGTTTGGCTGACTAGCTGTTCTGAGTCTTGTTGAAATGCCCTAGTCACTGTGACTTGGTTTTGGTCTTGCCGAATAGACCTATCGCTATGACTTGGAGACTCGGCAAGATCTCTCGTCGATGGTTAATCACTCGCAGTTATCGGGGAGACTTGGTTGTCAGTATGTAGTCTGGCCGATATGAAATGTCTCATTGATAGCATGTGTTCATTGAGCTAACTCACAGGTGTCAATAAGATCTCTTAGCGACTGTTGGAAGGTATCACCGATGGGACACTCTTGGAACCTTCGTGGTGACACTAAAGGGTTTCGGTAAGATGTCCCAGTGAGTATGAAATGTCTCGCTAACAAAGGTTGCTATCAGGTGTCAAAGCGCATGTCAGAGTAGCTCAAGGGTTTTGGGGAGAAGTCCCAGCAACTGGAGAATGTCTCACCAATAGCATATGGCTATCGGGGTAACACAAGGATCGTCGAGGAGAAGTCTCAGTGATGAAGAAAGGTCTCACTGATAGGAGTATTCACTTGGTGCCTTCACGGTGAAAAAAGACTTCGATGTGAAGTCTTGGCGACCGATGGAGTGTCTCGCCGATAGTCTTCAGTAAGACATGAGCGCTCGGTGAAAGGTCTTAGCGAAGATCAAAATGTCTTGCCGACTCAGTAAGACATGGGTGCTTGGAGTAAAGGTCTCGGCGAAAGACATAAGTCTTGCCGACTCGGTAAGACCCGGTGGTGCTCGATGTGAGGTCTTGGCGAAAGACATAAGTCTTGCTGACTCGGTAAGACTTGGTGGTGCTTGGTGTGTGGTCTCAGTGAAAGACTTAAGTCTTGCCGACTCAATAAGACTTCGTTGTGCTCGGAGTGAAGTATCAGTGAAAGACGAATGTCTTGCCGATTGTTAGGTCCTTCGGTGAAGCTTAAGGAGACTCGTTGAGAACTCTTGGCGAACGGTAAAGTCTTGCCGATGGTAAAGTTGAAATCGATGTGACTTGTGAGCATCGGTAAAATGACTTGCTGATGGAGGAATCTCTTGCCGATAGAAACACAATGGATGTCGATGGATTCGGTATGAGTTGTGGCATTCATTATAACGTCTTGCCGACTATTGGGACTCATGCCGATATCGATATGAAGACTTTGTGGCATCGGGGAGACACTGTTAGTGTCTCACCGATATGCCAACAAAGTTGAACGCCCTTGACCAGATTGACCATCCTTTGTGGAGCCTCATGGATGAATTAGAGGAAGTGATTTTCAAATGGATGGCAGTTAGATTTCTGCAACAGTTGCGACACTGGAGCTAAACTGTATGTAGGGAAAAATCAACGCTTAAGTGGAAACTTTCTATGATGGGGCAATGGCGGATAAGGATGCACAAAAAACAAAATCAGAATGTGATAAGATAAAATCAGATCAATTCTGAGATTGAGAGAGAGAGAGATTGAGTTGGATTCTTGAGAGAATTTCTATAACAGGAAGAATAGTGAATGAAACTACTGTGAACTAATACCAGAGAGTTGTATCTCTGATTTGTATGTAATTTGTTGTTACTATAATACAAAGAGATTCAACTTGGTGTGGTGGGTTTTTCTCGAAAGGGTTTTCCCACGTAAATATGTTGTTCATTGTCTTTGAGTATCTTATTTATTCTTGTAAATCATTCATGTGTGTCTTAATTGGATTGTAATTAGAAAATTAAAAGTATTGTTTGCATTCTCCCCTATTGTTTTGACGTTAGGAAAGTGTTTCTGTACCTCTGCTTTCCTTACAGTTTCCTCGGCATGATGTTGAATGCTACATGTTCACAATCACACATAGAAAAAAATTAAGTAATGCATTTTATGAAACATATTGATAATGTTGATTACATTGCATTTTATTGAACACACCAAAGCATTTTATGAAAGAAGGAAACAAGTTGTTTGGAATTATCAAACATGTCTATATGCTACAACAATTTTTATACATACATCTACCTCCATACCACAAGAAAAGTACTTGTAATGCATTTTTTCAAACATATCCATATCATTGATTACATTGCATTTTGTGGTTATTTGAGACATTTTGGGCAACAAATGTAAAAGTTGCAAATCATGTCAAAAAGTTGTTAATTTAGACAAAAGTTGTCAAGGAGGGTAAAATGGTATTTTTCTTGTTTGGATTCAAGTTTTTAGGTTGAATAAGGTCTAATTAGACCATTTATAATGTTTTTGGGTGGTTAGAGTGAGTTAGGGGTCAATTGTGTCAAAATTACAAAAAATGCAAAAAATGTTGAAGAGTTGTCAATGGAAAATGTAAAAGTTGTAAAGAGGAAAACCCACTGGTCATTTGGGTTTGAAAAATAGTTTTAACTATTGAAAATGGTTAGAGAACCTTTAAAAAATTCTTGTGAACTCAAAGGGAGAGGTTGACATGTAATTTTGAGAAGAGAAGTAATTGAAACACCCCCTATTTGTTCGGTTACGTACCAGAAATTCTTGATCTTTCATGTAGTGAATCTTGTGGGAAGTAGGCCTAACACCATTTTAGACCTCTTTGGATTGATTTCAATTATTTTTGTGCAATTTAGAGATAAATTAAAGAGGACTAGTCTATATACCCTGTTTCAAGGGTTCTGAGTGTATGAAAATGACATTTTAAGCCATTCCACCCACTATTTTGTTTTGTAACTTGGTGGAATTTCTCACTAGGGAATGGTTTAGGTGTGTACATGGTTTGTTGGAGTAGGGAAGATGTTTGAAGGATTTTTGTGTAAATTTTTCTTGAAAATGGCAGTTTTGAACTAGGGTTTGGTGAAATATTGATGATAGAGGTTGGAGAATGAACTTATAAGCATATACAAACATAATTAAGGGTGTTTGAAGAGAGGGTTGGGCTAGAGAAGGTCTGGGATATATTTTTTCAATAAACCCCCATGTAAATTGCCTAGAATGAGGGTTTCTTGTTTATATGTCTTGGAAAGTGTTTCAGTGCAAATAAATGCTAAAATTAGAGGTTTTGTTGACTAGTTGTTGCTACCCCATTGAGTTTTTGTCTTGAGGAGGAGTTTCCAATATGGCCCCTTTGTAAAAATGACCTAATTTGTGGTCTAGACAATGTAGGTGCTTTGTTTTGTCAAAGTTTTTCCACAGAAACCTAATGGCTTTTTGAGGTCAAGAAACCTCTGTTGAAATCCTACAAGGAAGAATAGGTGAGTTTGTGGAAGATAGGAAATGAAAGGTTGTAAAATCTGAAAGAGGGTTTGAATTGGTTTAATTTGAGGTTGGAGACAAGTTACTTCCCTATTTGACATCAGATTTGTACAAAATTGCTTCATGTAAGCGTTGATCAATGTTAAGAAGGGTTTGAGGGGAGTATTTGGTGCGTGGAAAAGTTATTAGAAGCAAGGACTTGTGTCAAACCGAGGGTATAAGTTGATGCCACCTTTGGAAACTAGAGAATCTTGTGCTTATTTTGCCTTTTTTTTCTTAGAACCGTAAATGGTATGAATGAATGGATACTTGCAATAAACCAACTATGTCTTGAGTCACTTGAAATTATCTAAGCACATGATGAAGGTGATTTTTTATGGCACAAAAAAATTAATGGAAACTTGCACATTAACATTGATGAAAGCTCTTAGATTTTCCAAATTAGTTGAAAATATTTTTTTTTCCCACAACCATTAGTAATAATGAATTTAATGTTCAATTCTATGTGTAACAATGAAGATTAATAAAATCATCAAATGAATGGTCTAAAAATTGTGAAAACAAAAGAAAAAAACTCAATATAAACATCTACCTAAAATGAAATAGAGTGAATTCCACTAGCCATGCTGGAAGTGGACTACTATAAGCAATGCAAATAGAATTCATAAGTAAATTTGTGTTAAGTAAATGTCATATTTTTCATTTTTTTGTTCTTCAAACTCATAAAATTAATTTTTTTTATGCAACTCCCATCTAATTCAATGTTGAATTCTATGAGCAATTGTTATGATTAATAAAAATCATTAACGAAATTTAGTTTATATTGTCAAAAATAAACAAATATACTAAATATAAACATTTCAATATTACCAAAATGAATATGCTACCTGAGATAATGTAAAATGATGTAGAAACTTCAGAATGTCTTCTTCTACATTGTCTAGCATGCAGATTGGTGGTAAAAAGGTGATGGATCAAGCATAGATTGGTACAACATGAATTCAAATGCATAAAAAAAGGAATTTTTGAATCGGATAAAGCGTTGAACCAGAAAAATATAGAAGCATATGGGCCTGAATCATAAGGTCAACCCTTATTTTACTGTTTCAAGGTAAAATACATTTGGCACTCGCCAAATTTGGAGAGAGCCAAATTTGGCGCATGCCAAATACATTGTTTTGAAATCTTCACCTTCCATAGAGACAAAGGGAGTGAGACTTGAGATAGAGAGAGAGGTGATAGGAATGAGAGAGATTAGTCTAGGTAGTGTGGTAGTGACTGAGACCTAAAAGCGATAGAGGCTTGAGAGGGATAGAGAGTTATCCAGTTACAGTGGGGGGAAATACCTGACAACCGGAGAGGGGTAAGGAGGGATGAGACCTGAGAGATACAAAATACCAAAGGGGGAGAGAGAGAGGGAGTGTGGGAGAGGGGGTTCGAGTTAAATATATTTGTCTAGGTAGGGTGGGAGGTAAGTGAGACCTGATAGAGATGGAGTGTGAGAGAAGGCATTAGAGTGACACATATTAGTATAGGTAGTGTTGTGCAATTTTCGCATAGACGCCCTACCTGAGGCAGGGACCCTCTTTTTTCTTTTGCATCTCTGCCTCTTGGCTTGGTCAAATTTTGATTTTTCTCTTCTTGGGAGGTTATTTTGGGATTAAGTCTAAACTGGGTTTGATGAGGACAATATTTTGAGGCTCTAAGGGAAATTTGTCTATCTTGGAATTCGAAAATGGGGATTTTGAAGTGAATTTTCAATATTATATGTAAATATTTTTTGCACTTGTGGATAGAGGATGAAAAATTAGGTAGGGTTACTTTTTGAACTTTTTGAAAATTCCTTCTAGAAAAAAAGTTATGAGGTTTAGGGGATTTCGACCCTATAGGGAATCCAGAAATTCCGTCCTTGAAGGATTTTCTCGAAATTCCTTGACCCCCTCAAAATCCCAAGACCCCTCAAAATCCCAAAATTTTCCAAAAATGGAAAAAAATTAAAAAATGAATTTTTCCCAAAATGGAATTTTTGAAATGCAATTTTTCCAAAATGGAAATTTTTTCCTTGAAATTTTAAAATGTTCCCAAAATGAAATTCTTGAGATGGATAGAAAATTTTGAAAATAAAATTTCCAAAAATGGAAAGTTCCCACTAAAAAATGTAAGTTTTTCTAAAATGCCAAAACTTTATTCAAGTTTAATTTGGATTGGATTTTTTTTTTAACATGCGAACTACTAATGATGATATCTATTTTTCAGGATTAAATAAATATTAAAAGGGGAACTTGCATATGGATTTGTGCCAAAAGGGAAATATGGAAGAGTTCAATTCAAATTTTAAAAGTAGGGCCTACATATGAATATGTGCCCAAACTGTCTATAGTTGGAAGGAGTATCTGGAAGACATGTGAAGTTGATTTCATCATCCAATCAAAATTTTCATTAATGACAGGATGGCATAATATTGTTTTCTCATTGTTCCATGATGTAACTGCTTTTATGTAATTGGATGATGATGTACCATGAGCTCCCAAATTAAATGTAACTACTGGATGCTTCTAGAGGTGTAATTTGTGCCATTGGATGAATTAAATCCTGGCCATTGATTCAAAATGTAATTTTATATAAAAGGCCAGTGCCTTCCCATTTGTAAAGAAGAGAGACTAGGTTAGAAGAGCTGATTAGAAGCCATAATTGGCTAAGTTAGGAGTTAGATTATGCAAGATAGTAGTTGTAGGAGAGGAAAGAGACTGGAAATTGTTATGTAATGTTGGAGAAGTTAATGCAATTGGATTGTTGATTTGGAAAGCTTTGTGTTACACTTTGATAGTTTATGGTTTCTTGTTCTTGATTCTCAGATGTTAGATGTTAGATTTCAGTTCTTTTGCAATGATGGTGAAATGTTTAAGATGTTGATCGATCTTCGGTCCATACTTTTAGCAATTTTTTTATTGTAATTTGTTGTGTAAAGTTAGTTTGGGCCTTATTTTGTGCTAAGTTCAACTGTGGATGCTTGTTTACATTGCGCCAGTTATTGGGTATGTGAATGAATGTTCAAAGTTTGAAAATCTTCAGTTTCCTTAGAAGATTGCACCGTTTCTGTGGAGTTGTAGGCTTGTCCTTGATCAAATAGAGATTGGTTTCATTGGGGATCTTTCCATCTGAAACATTCATCATTGTTGTGATTGATCTTAGGTTTTAGTCTTAGAAATCTCTTTCAACCCTTTCTCTTTTGATATTTTCTTTGAATCTAGGTTAGTTTTAGGATTAAAAGCATCACCACATTGCTGCATTTGATGAAAATACACTTCCAACATTGTTCATTTGTAAGGTCCCTTTGTGATTACCAGTATTTTCACATTTATCACTGAGTTGTTTATGCATTGTCAAGACCTGACATTAGAGACCTTGGGGTTATCTCTTGAGGCTTGCTGATAGAGATTTACCTTTCAAGAGAGATAGGATATTATATTCTATCTGAGTTGTTGTGCAGAAAAAATCATCAACAGGTAGCATGGGAGGGAGTGAGACCAGATAGAGAGAGACTTGAGAGGGAGAGATTTATTCAGTTATGGTGGGGAGGAAGACCTGAGATAGGGAGTGGGAGATAGAGGGATGGAAGACCTAAACTGTCAACCCTAAACCCTTAAAATAAAACCCTTAAACTCTCTACCCTTAAGCCCTTTTAAACCCAACTAAACTTTCTACTATAATCCCTCAACCCTCTACCCTCAACCCTTAAACCATTTTAAACCCAACTAAACTCTCTACCCTAATCCCTCAACCCTCAACCCTTAATCCCTCAACCTTTAAACCCTAAACCCTTAAACCCTTAAACCATAAACCCTAAACCCATAAACCA
>VDFB02026320.1:70205006-70318079 GCA_007258455.2 Sequoia sempervirens
GAGGGGTAGGAGGGAGAAACCTAAGAGAGAGGGAGAGGGAGAGACCTAATAGAGAGAGAGGAAGGGAGAGGGGGTGGGATGGAGAAACCTAAGAAAGAGGGTGGGAGTGACACACCTGAGAGAGAAGGAGAGGGAGACAAAGTGTGAGAGAGGGGGTGGGAGGGAGAGACCTAAGAGAGTGGGAGAGAGAGGGAGTGGGAGATAGAGTGATGGGAGAGATGCAAGGAGTGAGAGAGAGAGACTTGAAAGAGGGAGAGGGGGTGGGAGGGAGAGGGAGTACTCAAGATAGAGGGATGGGAGAGAGATGGAGGGAGTGAGAGAGGGGGGGTGGGGGGAGATACTTGAGAGATAGGGAGAGAGAGAGAGAGAGTGGGAGGGGGTGGGAGGGAGATACCTGAGAGAGAGGGAGGGAGAGGGAGAGAGATAGAGGGAGTGAGAGAGAGAGAGGGTGTGGGAGAGAGATAGAGGGAGTGAGTGAGAGAGACAAAGAGAGAATTGAAAGAGGGAGAAGGGGTGGAGGGAGAGACTTGAGAGAGATTAGAGAGGGGGGAGAGGGGGTGGGAGGGAGAGACTTGAGAGAGAGGGAGAGGGAGAGAGAGTGGGAGAGAGATAGAGGGTGTGAGAGAGAGGGACTTGAGAGAGAGAGGGAGATGTAGTGGGAGGGAGATACTTGAGAGAGACAAAGAGGGAGAGGGAGAGAGATAGAGGGAGTGAGAGAGGGAGGGAGTGGAAGAGAGATAGAGGGAGTGAGTATCAGAGGGAGATGGGGTAGGAGGGGGAAACTTGACAAAGAGAGAGAGGGAGAGGGGGTAGTATGAAGATACTTGATAGAGAGGAGGGGTGGGAGGAGGAAACTACTGAGAGAGGGAGAGATGAAGTGGGAGAGAGATAGAGGAGTGAAGAGAGGGGTGGGAGAGAGGAGAGAGAGGGAGAGAGGAGGAGGGGCTGGGAGGGAGAGACTTGAGAGAGAGGAGAGAGAGGGTAGGGGGAGATTATTGAGAGAGAGGGAGGGAAGGGGGGTGGGAGGGAGAGACCTACGAGAGGGAGATAGAGTGTGAGAGAGATTGAGGGAGTGAGAGATAGGGAGTGGGAGAGAGAGAGGGAGAGTGTATGTGAGAGAGAGAGGGGGGATGGAGATACTTGAGAGAGAGTGAGAGAGATAGAGAGGGGGAGAGAGATAGAGTGAGTGAGAGAGGGAATGAGAGAGAGATAGAGGGAGTGAGTAAGAGACCTAAGAGATGGAGAGGGGGTCAGAGGGAGAGAATTGAGAGAGTGAGATAGAGAGAGAAAGATAACGACCTAAGAGGGAGATGGGTGGAGAGACAAAAGACCAAAGGGGGAGAGAGAGGGAGAGTGAGAAAGGGGTTGGAGTGAGATAGATTTGTTCGTTACCTAGGTGGAGGAAGAAACCTAAGAGAGTTGATGAAGGTAGTCTAGGTCAAATGGGAGGAGAGAGAGAGAGAGAGAGAGAGAGAGAGAGAGAGAGAGAGAGAGAGAGAGAGAGAGAGAATTTATAGGGATAAAGAGTTATCTAGTTAGGGTAACGAGTTAGAGAGTATGAAAGGTAAAACCTCAAATATCCATCTACAATCATAAACTGTGCACTTTAAGCATTATCAAAGTTGTCGACCAAAGAGAAGGGAAATTCAGGTTGTGTTCAAAGTAGGTCATTTGGCGAGCACCAAATTTGGTACTCGCCAAATGACCTGCTTTGGACGTGTCAATTGACAGGAGTTCCCAAATTTCCTCATATTTTTGTATGTGCTCCCCATCTCATTTGCACGTCTTTCAATACAAGTTTATAAAAAAAACCATGATAGCGTTAACCTCTCTCTTAGCTATCTAAATATATAATTATTTTTTCATTTTGATTTAGTTAAGGTTTTGATTCATGGATTATATTGTAAATGCTTCCATTTTTGGTCAAAAACCAACATGTGCTAGTTTTAGGATAGATTTTTACTCGTTCATCGAAACATGAAACAAATTACATTTTTTGAAACTAGACTCCATTCTACACATGATGAAAAGAAATTAAATTTTTGATTAGTTTTCAAAAAATTTAGGGGGGAGCACACTTAAATTTTAGCTTTTCAGGATGTGTCCACTTTGAAAATTCATAAAATATTATATATTCATTAAAAAAATTATCTGAAAGAACGATGATAAACTACATGGTGTTAGCTAATTTCTGACCATTGGGATTTTTTAAATTCTAAAAAAATTTAATCAAAAAGGGGGGAGCCCTCAGGCGCTATGCTATTTTTTTGATAAAAATAGGACTTGTTTTGGGCCTCCCCTTTTTTAGACCCTTAATCTTCATTAATTTCAAAAAAAAATAGTAGCTTAGAAACTAGACTCGAAGCACTTCAATTTTTTTTCTTGTTGCATCTTGAAATTTTGAGCGTAACTATCTTCATTTTCTTTTGCAAATTAGATTTTGCTGATTTCAGAAAAAAGAAAAAGAAAAAAAAAAGAAAGTGGCATCTTAAGAGCCAAAATTGTGTCACAGATCCATGAATTTACCAAATTATTACATGATAACAATTTGATTGATTTAGATAAATAGGGTATATTAGTGACATAATTAAATAACTTGCATTTATTTAATTAATCGAGAGGAATAAAGTGAGATTAATGATGAAATAGTGAGTCAATTAAATAATTTAATATTATTCAATTAATAGAGGAAAATAGGGTTTAATGATGAAAAATATGTGAAATGCAATTAGATTACTGATAATGATGTTGATAATGAAAAAATGTCATTTATGATGTGTGATATGTGCTAGGTCATTTTTACATGTCTACAAAATGAAAACAACAATGAACATAGTACAACTGAAAGTGATTCAGAAAGTGACAAAGAACATCAATATCCCTTTGAAAGTTTAATACATAGATTCACTAAATCTAGATCTATACATAAAATACAAGACAAAATCATAGAAATAGCACCTACACAAGAGCATTTTCTAATTAGAATCTTTAAAGATAAGTATTCTGAAGAGATGAATTTTCCTACACTATTTTTTGGCAATCCACGTCATGACCTAGTATTGTTAAAAAATTTACATATCAAAAACTTGCATAATGGGAATTACTACATTCAAATAGACAATTCTCTTACCACATAAAAAAACTTATTTTTCAAAGGTGGAATATGTAGATAACAAAGAGAGTAGCGACGCGGGAAACAAAAAACCTAACCAAAGGTGGAAGTGACAGTAGTGAAGGCATTAGCTCTAGCGATGGCGAGGGAGCTAAGGACGAAAATGAGGAAGATGGAGGTGTGGGGTTGGGGTTCCTAGAGGTTGTGTTTGGTGGTGCTTCATAGTTTTTTGCGATGGCTTTTCCCTGTTCTGGCATTGCTCTTGACAACAATGTGATGGTGAGTGATGGTTTTGTGGACTGGGATGTTCGGGGATCATTTTTGACAAATGGGGTGTTGTCTTTTGAGGATGAGGATAGTGAATCCCTTCTGGATCTCCTTTTAGTAGCTTTCCTTAAACTTGTTCCTTCTATGTAGGGTGCTTTGTTACATGATGAGGCAAAGGATTCAATCTTTCCCATGTGGTTAGAGGCTCAACATGTTGCTCAATCCACTAAGCCTTCTTTTCCTATTGTGTGTAGGAAGAATGATTTTGGGAGTTCTCTGAAAAAGGGGTTTTCTTTTTCCTCCTTCGAAGAGTTCTCCCCTTGTTGTTGAGAGTTGCTTTGTTATTGTGTCTCCTCCTATGGTGTCCCCTTCTAGGGGGTAGATCCACCTTCAAATGAGCCTTCTTTTGATTTTGTGTAGCCTGCATGTGGCCAAGTGGTTTCTTCCCTCGTCATTTTTGTTTCTAATGTGTGTTTGGACCGAGCCACTGCTGATTTGTAGCATGCTCTTATTGGCAGATTTATTGGGAGAAGGCATAATATTGATATTATTCATAGTTGGGATTCAGATTGTTGGTTTGTTTCTTGCTTGCAGAGTGTGAAGGCTCTATCAAATGGTTTCCTCCTGTTCTCTTTCAATACTAGAAAATATTGCTCTCGGGTTCTTTTGGGTGGGCCCTAGTTTTTTGGTAAGACTTTCCTTTTCCTTCAACGTTGGGTGGTTGGGTTCAATGATTTTAAGATAAATTTTTCCCTATTTGGGTTTGTCTCCTTGAGTTCCCTTTGGAATTCTAGGATGAAGATATCTTTCAGGGTATTACTGATTCTTTTGGTCAGTTGATTACCACTGATAATGCTACAAGAAATAGAACAATTTTTTTGTATGCTAGATTTAGGGTTTGTGTTGAGATTGGTCAGAAGTTTCTCAACATTTTCAACCTATCCTCCAGGCTTGGGGATTGGAATCAGACTCTACATTATTATTTTTCACAGTAGTTCCACCTCCATAGTGATGGATCGAAGTTCTCCTCGATGTGCCATGGTAGCCATGATAAGATGCATCCCAATGCTGAGATTGGTATCCCTTCGATTGAGACTCCCTTTAATGGTTGGTTTTCGGCCTCTCCTTTGAGTAATTTTTTGAAGTTTTGGTTTAAACCACCTTGATGGCCTTGGTTTGGATTTTTCTCATCTCAAGTGTGTTCTGGACTGGTCTTTTGTTCTCTGCAGCTATTTTGTAACTGATTCCTTGCTCTGGTCAAAATTTTTGGTTATTTATAGTCCTTTCCTGCCTCACTCCTTGTGAGGATTTCTTTAGTGGTCTCACTTTTTGTGATCCTCCTCTCTTTTTCCTCAATGGATACTTTGTAATGGGTACTAGCCCTTCCAATTTTAATCTAATCAAAACAAACTTATTTTTCAAGACCATTAAAATACTTATACAATAAGTTATGCCTACAATGTGGATAAGAATTTGTAAAGGTCAGCTAAAAGGAAGAAAGCTAATAGCAAAGATGTCAAAGACAAACCTAACCTAGAGAAGATAGTCAAATAAGATATTGGCTATATTGATTTCAAAAGGATAAGAACATCTCCTGATTATTTACAACTTAAAAAGAATGTATTTGCAATGATACGACAACTAGGACCACCTACTTTTTCTATTACATTTACTAGTTCTGAACAAAATTGGGATCCTCTATCAAATGCACTTGAAGAATTACATATTTCACATCAATCAAGATCGGAACAACATGAAGCTTATACCAAAAACCAAAATGAAAAATTCTATCTCATCAAAAAAGATCTAATTACCTATGCACGCTACTATAGACGTAGAAT
Source organism: Sequoia sempervirens (assembly GCA_007258455.2). NCBI lineage: Eukaryota > Viridiplantae > Streptophyta > Pinopsida > Cupressales > Cupressaceae > Sequoia > Sequoia sempervirens. Next base: position 70,210,227 of record VDFB02026320.1, read on the forward strand.
AAATGAAATAAAAAATTTGATATTTATAGATGATTCTTTCTTTGGAAATTTTATGTCTTTGACTATTTATCTATAACTAAATTCAAAAATCGTGGAAATTAACATGATCAATTTCTTCTATAGATAAAAAGCGCACCTGTCTATGGAAAATATGGCAATGCAAATATTATAGATTTTATAGACAAGTACATTACTTGTAGCACTGAGCATCTACAACTTGATATAGCTATACTATATAAGCATCATCATACAAAGCAATGTAGGAAAACAAAAAAAAGCCACTTGAAAATACAATTTCCCATTCCCACCAATGGAAAAAACTACAATACTCAAACCACTAGTAGAGAAGAACAGAGATATAATTTCAATAGAAAACAATATCTTTTCCAACTTACAAAAAGAAAGTTATGACATATCCTTCTCTTTTCAAATGTTCCTAGATGAAATTGATATCAATGAAGACAAGTACATAATGTCTATAAGATCGACCCCACGTAGAACTACACTACTATTACAAAGAAAACGGTCACAAATATGGAACAATAGTTTTGTAAAAAAATTCCACAACTATGGAAAGAAAATATAGATGCACAATTTGTTCTTAATCCATATGTTGCAACAATGTATTGTAGCTCTTACATGACAAAGGTTGAAAAATCAATGACATATGCATTTAAAAGAATACGTAAAGACCACCAACAAAATAATATTGATAACATAAAGATAATAGGAAAACTCATAAATGCTTTACTTAACTTACAACAAATGTCATCATAAGAAGCTTCTCACATTGTTTATCACTTCCACTCAATTAAAGCTCAAGAAAATGTATATTTATTGATACAAGACCCGATAATGATCACACTTTTGTTTTGAAATATGTAAAACAAATAAAAAAAGAACCAGATGAATCATAAAATGTAATTTGTAATTCTTTAATAGACTACTATATAAAACATTCTCAAACTATTATAGGCATATGCCTTACATAATTTTTTTCACAGTACAACAAAAATGGCAATAGAATAGAACCAACAAAAACCAAATGTTATACGATATATCAATTTCAACAAAAATATTGATTTAGAAAATAATTGTAGAGAGAAATTACTACTCTATGTGCCCTTTACAATGCATGAGAATACATTGAAATACAGTTTCAATTCATGGAAAATTCTTACACACATCATGGAAAAACAATACAGCTTAATCATGTAAATTTTAATTACAACGTTAACTTTGAATGGAGCAACATTGAAAAAGCTATACATGAGCTAAATTCTAAAGATGATGGCATTGGCAACCAATCTTTCATCACAAAAATAAACACAAATCAAGAATAATATGACATACAAGGAGATTTTCAAACTATGACCCGCACCAAATTAAATAGTATTGCTCATAATGTAATTGAAATTGCTCAACACCCACAAATTATGGACAACAATGAGTACTAAAAATTAAGAAAAATGTTTTAAAAAGACCAACAAGCAATTGTAAAGGACATTGTATAAACAAAAATGAAAGATATTAAAACCCCATTACATTTATTCTTAACAGGTGGAGCTAGAACTGGTAAAACTTTCACTGCAAAATCCATATACCAAGCTCTTATTCGCATATATAGCAATTTTATTAACAATGATCCAGACAAGCCAAAGGGACTAATAACTGCTTACACAGGAAAAACAACATACAATATAGGTGGAGTAACACTACACTTAACATTCCACATACCTTTTAACAAATTAGAATTCATTCTTAATTGAATATTGAAACATTGGATACAATGTCAAAGTATTATCAATAGCTATGTGTCCTCATAGATGAAATTTCATTAGTAGGTTCAACATTTTTATGCTACATTGACAAGCGATTACGAGATATAATACAAATTCCAACTACATACTTTGTAAACCTTGATACAATTTTTTGTGGTGATCTTTATCAAGCACTTGTACTTGATTCTTTGGTATTTGAAAATAAACCAACATTGACTGAACTAATGCCATACAATTTTTGGAAAGACAATATAAAGTGTTATTCTTTGATCTCTACCATGTGATAAAAGGATGAGAAATTCATTGTAATTATAAATAGAATTCATGTAGGTTCACAAACAAATGACAACTCAAGGATTATCTTAACCAAAATTTCTTACATCTACCACCAATGGACACAACATTCCCTTTTCTCTTCTATAGAAGAAAAGATGTTGACAAACACAATAATTTCATGCTATCAACTATTCCTAGAGATATCATTGTATTATAAACAAATGATGAACATGAGGATAACTATAGTAGAATAAGATCATATAGTTACATAGCTACTCTACCAAGTCAAATATGTTTGAAACCAAATATACTTGTAGAAATATATGCGGGTAACTACAACACACAAGATGGTATAGTCAACGGATCAGATGGAATATTTAAAGCATTTACAAAAAATAATGATTTTAATATTGTTTGGATCAAATTTAATGATTCAAAAATTGGCCAACAACAAATCAAAAAATTAGCACACTATTATATTGAAAACATTGGAAAAGAATGGGTACCTATACTTTGCATTTCTAGGCCCATCCACACAACACTAACCAAAAAAAAATACTATTAGAAAACAATTTATAATACAAATAGCACATGCACAAGCTATACATTGATCCCAAGGACTCACAATTCAAGTTGTAGCATTTGATCCCACTAGCATAAGACAACATGGAATTGTTAAAAAAATGATAGATAAATAACGATAATGAAAGATTTAATAGATTACTGTAAACCCGATTATGCAGTGTAAACCATATGGAGATTTAAACAACTGTAAGCAATGAAAATAAAAATAACCGAAGGCACAACACATAACACATTATTTACGTGGAGAAACCCTTTTAGGAAAAAACTCCACTAAAGAAGTGATGAATAGATGTATTAACAACAATGTTGTTCATAATACAATCACTCTAACTCCTCTTCAATCTGACAACATCTGTGTACCTGTAAAACATCTCATAGTGTCTCCAACTCAACCCCTTAATATATAGAGTAATGGTGGCTCAAAATACCACCATAAAACATTACCATGGGTCAAAACAAGGTTCGGAAAAACCATGGTAAAAATACATACGACCCCTTACATGCTAAACATGGTCTCTTACATGACATTAAACCTTCTTACAAGATGTCATAAGAATCCCTATAAAATATGAGATGTTCTTACATGTGTCATAAACCATCAATAACTATGCAAAGATTCTCTTACACATGTCATAGATGATTCTCACATCCAAAATGATATCCCTCTCTTTTATCCCTTATAGTTGTCATATAATCCATCATAACATCTTTAAAAATAGGTTTTCCATGTTATACCACTAAGTGGGCATCTTTTGACAACTAATAACTTATTTTTCAAGGCATCAACATGTGGCAAAAGTTCCAACTCAAAATCTCATGCCCCTTTTGATGGAGCACAATTATTTAATAACATAAATGATATTTTATCCATGAGAAAATGTAAAATAATAATAAATAAATAACTTAGCAATTGTTAAGGTTGATACACCTTAATTTACAACATTCTCCTACTTGTCAAATACCTTGCAAGAGCTCGGGGAATCACACCATCATGGAATCAGCTAAGTACAAGAACCAAGGCCCATGGCTTTCTTGCACCAAGTAAATTTCTCTATGCTCACAGGTTTGGTGAGAACATCTGCAACATTCTCCTATGTGTCAATCTTCTTCAACTCAATCTGACCATTATCAGTCAACTCACAAAAAAATGATATTGAATATCAACATGTTTAGTTTGAGCATGATACATCAGATTCTTAGCCAAATGAATTACACTTTGACTATCATAGTTAACTTGAAAAATATTGTAATAAAAACCAATACCTGTACACAACCTTTGTAACCATATTTCCTCCTTAGAAACATGAGTAGCAACCATATACTCTTCTTCAGTGGTGGATAAAGCAATTGTAGCTTGCCTTTTACTCATCCAACTCACTGCTCCTTCAAACAAGGTAAACACATACCCACTAGTGGATCTTCGACTATCCAAGTCACCTGCCCAATCTGCATCAAAAAATCCCTATATGTCTAATGACTTGACTGTGTTATCAGTACCATGATAAACCAAGCAATAATCAGAAGTACCTCGCAAATATATAAACACCCTTTTAACAAAAGTCCAATGCTCTTTACTAGGGTTAGACATAAACTTGCTTAGAACTCCCACTGCTTGGGCTATATTTGATCTAGTGCAAACCATTACATACATCAAACTACCAATGACACTAGCATAAGGGACCTTAGACATAGCCTCCATATCATTATCAGAATTAGGACACATATCCAAGCTCAACTTAGTACCAATTGGAAATGGAATACTAACTAGCTTCCAATCATGCATATTAAACATTTGCAAAATGATAGCATACTTACTTTGACTCAACCAAAGTTTTTTGTTACCACGATCTCTTCTGATTTCCATTCCAAGAATGTATTTAGCAGCCCCCAAGTCCTTCATATCAAAAGCACTAGAAAGTTGTTTCTTGAGTGCACCAATCATTACCTTGTTGTTACTAATGAAAAACATGTCATCAACATACAAGATAATAATTAGAATGTGATAATCAATAACCTTAATATATACAAATGATCCTTTTCACTCCTAAGAAATCCCAACTTCAATGCAAAAGCATCAAACTTTTGATACCACATTCTGGGTGACTATTTTAAACCATACAAAGATCTTTTTAACCTACAAACTAATTTTTCTTTTCCCTTCACAACAAATTTTGTTCAAGATGTCGCATATAAATCTCCTCCTCAAGATCCCCATGCAAAAAAGCAGTTTTAACATCCATTTTCTCTATCTCAAAGTCACAAGCAACAACAATAGATAACAAGAATCTATAGAAGTTAATTTAGTGATAGGAGAGAAAATTTCACCAAAATCCACTCCCTCTCTCTAGGAGTATCCCTTAGCCACTAATCTGGCCTTATACCTTTCCAAGTGACCATCTGATCCAAATTTGTTTTTAAATACCCATTTACATCTGATGGGATTTCTTCCTTTGGGAAAATCAACAAGATCCCTGGTGTTACAATTTTCCAATGCCATCATCTCCTCTTGCAAATCTTGCAACCAAGACTCATTTTCCTCTAAAGATAGAGCCTCCCTGTAAGATCTAGGTTCATCTTCGACACTTAATAAAGAAAATATACAACGAAAATTAGGTGGGCTGTACCTATCAACTGGATTTCGTTGTCTTGTGGATATTATGAGAATAGGAGTATGAGGCTCTTGTTGTTCTTGATCTTGCTCAACCTCTTCCTGATTTTCTTCATCATGTTCTTAGGTTTGATCAGTAACATCATTTGAAACCTCATCTTCTTCCTCCTCATCAAATCTATCTCTTTGTTCTTCTCGAGGTGTATCTTCTTGCTTAATTTCAAAATGCACTCTCTTTTCCTTATCTTTTTTCCCTTGGTTGTTTAGGATCAGAAATAACACTAAGCTCCCTGAAAATCACATCTCTAGAAAATATATTTTTCTTGGTTAGAGGATTTCATAACTTATAACCTTTTACATTATCACCATATCCAATGAAAATCAATTGACTCCACTCTCTTTTCCTCAAGATATTTTTCTTGATCTAGATTTTCCAATTGATTCCACATCCACAAGACCAAAAACGTCTGAATGAATTAATTCCAATTTATTCTTAGATTTAGTACTGCCTGAAGGAAATGATTTTTTGTTTTGTTTACCAAACACACAATGTCACATAAATCAAAAATCTCATCAAAATAGGAAAAACTGTCTAACAACTTTTTATTCAAAATGGTTTTCAAACCAATCTCACTAATGTGGCCCAATCTACAGTGCCACAACATACAAGTATTTTTCAAAATTTTCAATTACATTGGTAGAGTTAATAATAGTAGTGGCTTCAAGCCTAAACAGAGTCCCCTTCCTTGTCCCTCTTTCTATCACCAGACTTCCTCTTACCAATCTGCAACCATGCTTATCAAATGTTACATTTATTCCCAAATCATTCAACTTTGAGACTAAAATCATATTTCTATCTTCTCCAGGAACATGTAAAACACCAAGGAGGGTTTTAATCCTCCCATCACTAAAACACAACTGTATATTACCCCTTTTGACAATAAGGTATGAAGAATTATCACCGAGGTAGATTTCATCTCCATCATATTTTTCATGTGGTAAACCACTCCTTGTGAGGAGTCATATAAAACAAGCATCCTGAATCAATTAACCAATTTTCATTAGTCATAGTATGAAGACAAGAAACCAAAGTTTCATCACCTGAATTTGAGGATTTCTCTATAGAGGAATCTGTTGGGAATAGGATGCCATTTAATTGCAATCCTAAACATTATTTCGTGTATCTCCTAAGTTCTTGGAAAGTGTTCCCCAACACTGGGATTATACAGAGGTTAATATTGAATGAAATAATCATGTTAATTGAAATTTTTAATTAATTATAAATGTTAGGAGCATGTGAGGGCATCCAAGATGAGTTCCTAAATAATAGGGGCACATGGGGCACCCGCATGGAAGGTGGAACCCACCTTGAGTTAAGTCAACTATTTGGAGTAAAAGTTAACACTTCTAAATGCATGTAAAGATCCTAGGAGTTAGGGATTGATGTTTACATGCATGGAGTTCAGTTCAGTTCAGAATCAGTTTAGTTCAGTTATGGTTTAGTTATCTTCAGTTAGTTTTAGTTGAATGCTAGTTGACTTCAGTTAACTTGGAATGCATGACTAATGAATTGAGTTTCATGATAGATAACAAGTGACTACCTTTAGTTAACAGGGTATGACCATTCTTGCATGAATGGTGGAGAGATATGTTTCAGTTAGTAGAGAATGATTTGGGCCCACCTTGGGTGCCCAAGTTGGCTTGTTGGAGTTAACTATTTTGCATGCTAATATATTTCAGAAGGCTGAGTTAAGTGGGCCCATTCTTGGGCACCTACTTTGAGGATGAGCCTTGAAGATATCTACGTAATCAAGGTTTAGTTGTGACTTCAGTTTGGGACGCCTAAATGGATGAAGCTCATGTTTTGGCATTGTTCTTCATGGTAGAACTCTACTTGCAAGAGATAGGCATACCTTTTGTGAGATAGGGATTGAGCTTTGTAATTGTAACTCTTTTTATTTTACAAATTTGATTATTGCCTATATATCTCAAGCAAGTTGAAGAGAGTTAGTATCAAATTTTACTGCAGGTTATGGAGAAGAATTGTTGAAGGCAAAAGAACCATTTCAATCAAGGATTGATAAATAATTATTGTAATATTTTTCTAAGGTTAAATAATACAAGCACTATTGATTTTGGTGGTGTAATTTTTTCCCAAAAGGGTTTCTCCATAGTATATGCCATGTCACTTATATCTTTTGGTATTATTCTTCTACAATCTTCTGTCTATTTCTACAAATGGTAAAATGAAACTAAATAGATAATCATCCACAAAGAATTTGTAACAAAAAAAACTTATTTAGATCTATAGTATAATATTTTTACAAGTTTTAAAGCTACATAATTACCTCCATATTCAACATTTGGTATCAAAGTTGATGTTGGGTAGAGTTTGGGATGCCTTTCTCTTAAAAGATTGAAGGTTTTTTGGCTATAGTAGGAGCTTTTATTATTTTTGTTATTGCTGATTTTAGAAAATAAGTTTGTTACAATGAATTCTTGTTTAGATATTGAAAGGTTCAATGGGTCTAATTATGACATGTGGAAACTAAAAATGAAGGATCTCATTGAAGAAAGAGACCAGTGGTTAGCTGTTGGTAATGAGACAAAGTCACCTACAATGATGTCAGATTAGGATTGGGATAAGCTTGATAAGAAGGAAAGGGACCATAATATTATGTCTTGCTGATGTTGTTCTCTTGAATGTTCCAGAAGAAACTACTACATATAAATTGTGGAAGAGAATAGGTGATATTTATCAAACTAAAAGTCTTACTAATAAGTTGTATCTGAAAAGACAGTTGTATTCTTTAAAGATGAAAGATAGTGATTCTGTTGCAAATCATTTGAATGCTTTTAATTTGATTCTAAGTCAATTAGCATCTGTAGATGTAAAGCTAGAAGATGAAGATAAATGCATTTTGTTACTTTGTTCTTTACCAGAATCTTGGGAAAATCTAATTGTTGCTATCAATGGTAGTGGTACAGATCCGAAGATGGACAAAACAATTTCTACTCTCCTATCAGAGGAGATGAGGAGGAAGTCTAAAACGGAAATCCAAGATGCCTTTTTTGTAAAAGGTAGGCTTGATAAAAAGGAACCTAAGGGAGAGAAGGAAGGGAAGGGTAAGTCAGAAGGAAGGAGTAAGGTAAAGTGTTGGAACTGTGGTAAACTGGGACATGTGAAAAAGGATTGTAAGAACAAGAAAAATAGTTTTGATTCTTCTATAGAGGAATCCTCGAATGATGGTAATAATGCTTTGATCATTTCATGTAAAATGTTAGCGACGACTCTTTGCTTAATATTAAAGAGTGATCTTCATGAGGAGGATGGTATTTATGATGCCATGTGTAGCTCGTACCATGGTTCAGTGGGAGTTGTTGGAAGTGATTTGGATGCATCATTGGTAAGGTTATCTTCATGTGTTTGGAGATATTATTTATTGGTTTAGAGTGTATTTTTTATGATGTCATGGTATACTCTTGATTCTAGATTAGAGTTTGGCATATTACATGTTCTCTTGAGACTAGGATATATGTTATGGTGCATGTGATCTCCTAATAGGAGATGGTTAGATCATGTTGTCATGTTTATGTTCCTGATTCATGATTAGAGCTTTGACATTGATCTTGTGTAGTTCTTTTATGTATTGGGTACATTAATCATTTGCTTGATTACTTCATGATAGTGCTATGTTGCATTTGGATTTTGGCATGGATTGGTTGGTTACAGGTCCTCATGGATACTTGGAGAAACAGGCGAGGCTTAAGTTCTCTTATGGTAAGAGATATATGTTGGAATGGTTACTTGTAAGAAAATATTTTTCAACAGTAAAGATCAAGAAGCCTACACATTGGTTGGACACGAGTTCAACACACTCACAGTTTCACATGCCTCCAAAGAGGAAATTTGGATACAGAAACTTGGGAAAGGTATTGGTTTTAATTGCAAGTAAGTTAAACTTGAATGTGATAGTCAGAGTGCTATGTGTTTAGCCAAAAAAACTCCTATATATCATGCTCGTACTAAGTATGTTGATGTTTAGTATCACTTTGTGTGAGAAATGGTTGAGATTGGGAAGGTATTAATTGAGAAAGTTGACACTTTAATTAGTGCTATATATTACCTTGTGAAACCAATTCCTATAGATAAGTTCTCTTGGTTTTAATCATTTTCTTGGAGCTTCATGATTATGTAGGTTGCATTTGAAGTTGGCATGGATTGATTAGTTGGTGCAGGAAGGCCATTGGCCTTGAGTCCTGTACTTGATTTATAATAATGATTCATTGTTTAGAATAATTACAATGTATAATGTCAAGTGGGAGAATGTTAGGAATAGGATGCCATTTAATTGTTATCCTAAACATTATTTCATGTATCTCCTAAGTCCTTGGAAAGTGTTTTCCAACACTAGGATTAGAAAGAGATTAATATTGAATGAAATAATCATGTTAATTGACATTTGTAATTAATTCTAAATGTTAGGAGCATGTGAGGGCGTCCAAGATGAGTTCCTAAATAATAGGGGCACATGGGGCACCCACATGGAAGGTGGAACCCACCTTGAGTTAAATTAATTATTTGGAGTAAAAGATAACACTTTTGAATGCATGTAAAGATCCTAGGAGTTAGGGATTGATGTTTACATGCATGAAGTTCAGTTTAGAATTAGTTTAGTTTAGTTTAGTTCAAAATCAATTTAGTTTAGTTCAGTTTAGTTCAACTTAGTTTAGTTCAGTTATGCTTCAGTTATCTTCAATTAGTTTTAGTTGAATGCTAGTTGACTTCAGTTAACTTGGAATGCATGACTGATGACTTGAGTTGAATGACAACTTCAATTAACTAAGGATGACCATTCTTGAATGAATGGTGGAGAGATATGTTTCAGTTAGCAGAGAATGACTTGGACCCACCTTGGGTGCCCAAGTTGGCTTCTTGGAGTTAAATTTTTTGCATGCTAAGATATTTCAGAAGGATGAGTTAAGTGGGCCCATTCTTGGGTGCCTACTTTGAAGATAAGCCTTGAAGATATCTACGAAATCAAGGTTCAGTTGTGACTTCATTTTGGGATACCCAAATGGATGAAGCTCATGTTTTGGCATTATTCTTCATGGTAGAACTTTACTTGCAAGAGATAGGTGTACCTTTTGTGAGATAGGGATTGAGCTTTGTAATTGTAACTCTTTTTATTTTACAAAGTTGATTATTGCCTATATATCTCAAGAAAGTTGAAGAGAGTTAGTATCAGATTTTATTGCAAGTTGTGAAGAAGAATTGTTGAAGGAAAAAGAAGCATCTCAAGCAAGGATTGATAAAGAGTTATTGTAATCTTGTTCTAAGGTTAAATAATACAAGCACTATTGATTCTGGTGGTGGGGTTTTTTCCTGAAAGGGTTTCTCCACAATATATGTCGTGTCACCTCTATCTTCTAGTTTTATTCTTCTACAATCTTCTGCCTATTTCTACAAATGGTAAAATAAAACTAAACAAATAATCATCCACAAAGAATTTGTAACAAAGAACACTTATTTAGATCTACATTATAATAGTTTTACAATTTTTAAACCTACATAATTACCTCCATTTTCAACAAAATCAACTTGTTTCTTTGGATTCTTGCATTCCTTCTTCACATGTCCTCTTTTTCCACAGTTCCAACCTTTCACTCTGTTCTTCTTTCTAGGAGTTTTAGATCTTCCCTTAGACTTGTCCTTAGTCCCATTCTTATCTCCTTTAGACCCTCTTTCTTTAGGCCTTCCCCTTACATTGACAGCATCACTTGCACTATCCATTGCCTTTTTCCTCACTTCCTATGACAAAAAAGTTGCTACAAGAGAATCCATCTTTGGATCTTCCATGTTAGCAGTGATAGCAAGTACAAAATTATCCCAAGATTTAGGTAAAGAATATACAAGCATAATACACTTATCTTCTTCTTCTACTTTGACATCAATAGAGGCTAACTGACTCAAAACCAAATTAAAAGAATTTAAATGCTCGACTATAGATTTACCTTCTCTCATCTTAAGAGAAAATAGTTTCTGCTTCAAGTAGAGTTTGTTTACCAGACTTTTCACTTGATAGATTTCACCTATCCAATTCCACAAAGCATATGCAGTCTTTTTCAATGACACATTTTGGAGAATAGAATTAGAAAGACACGGCCTGATAGTGCCTTGTACCTTTTTATCAATCTTCTCCCAATCTCCATCACTCATTTTCTCAGGTTTCTTTTCATTTGCTACAACTACCCATTGATCTCGTTCTTCAAGGAGATCCTCCATTTTCAGCTTCCACAACTCAAAACCAACTCCGTTAATTTTTTCAAAATCCAAATGATTAGAAGTTGCAGCCATGGTTAAACACAAAATACTGCAAAAAATAGCTCAATAAAACTCCCACTAAAGCTCAAAAAACCTTCGTTCTACCACCCAGAACACAGAACTAGCCAAGCTCTGATACCAAATGTTAGAAAAATAGTAGAGGAATAGCTATAATGGAAGCTTTAATAGATTATTGTAAACCAAATTATGCAGTGTAAACCATATGGAGATTTAAACAACTATAAGTAATGAAAATAAAAAGAACTAAAGGCACAACACATAACACAATATTTACGTGGAGAAACCCTTTTGAGAAAAAAACTCCACCAAAGAAGAGATGAATAGGTGTATTAACAACAATGGTGTTCACAATACAATAACTCTAACTCCTCTTCAATTTGGAAACATCTATGTACCTGTAAAACATCGCATGGTGTCTCCAACTCAACCCCTCAATATATAGACTCATGGGGGCTCAAAATATGACCATAAAACATTACCATGGGTCAAAACAAGGTTAAGAAAAACCATGGTAAAAAACCATACGACCCCTTACATGATAAACATGGTCTCTTACATGAAATTACACCTTCTTACAAGATGTCATAAGAATCCCTATAAAATAGGAGATGAGCTCTTACATGCATCATAAACCATCAATAGCTATGCAAAGATTCTCTTATGCGTGTCATAGATGATTCTCACGTCCAAAATATTATTCCGCACTTTTAGCCCTTATAGTTGTCATAGAATCCGTCATAACATCCTTAAAAATAGGCTTTCCATGTTATACCACTAAGTGGGCATCTTTTGACAACTAATAACTTATTTTTCAAGGCACCGACATGTGGTAAAAGTGCCAACTCAAAATATCATGCCCCTGTTGATGGAGCACAATTATTTAATAACATAAATGATATTTTATCCATGGGAAACTGTAAAATAATAATAAATAAATAACTTAGGAATTGTCAAGGTTGAGCCGCCTTAATTCCCAACAGGAATAATGTACACAACATTGTCATGAAAAATCAATTCAATCATTATTCTTGCTCAAACCTCTAAATGCAAAAAAAATTGAAAGTAAAGAAAAAGATGGTCCTTGAAATGCATCGTCTTCAATCAAATACGCAATGGAGATTTAAAAATGAAATAATTATTCCTAATAACATCCCACAAATTCTAATGTGCACATTGAACATGTGTAGCTTACATGCACATAAAAATGGCATTCTCAATGACCATGACATAATGGCATCTAATATCTTATGTTTGCAAGAAACACACACACATCCATTCAAACCAAAAATATATTTCAACATTTTAATTCCTTTGTTGTATACAACATACATGGCATAATGAATTTAACTAAAAAAAATGTAATTGAATATCTAAAACAACACAACATACAACAACAAACATTGAATCCATTATAATAACAATACACCTAACTAACATTGAGTTGATCATGTGTAACCTTTATGCAAGACTCAACACTCCAATTTCAAAACTTATAACTACTATAGATAAAATACTTACACATATATTAAACACAAAAAAGATTTTGTATATTATAGGAGATTTCAATATTGACATGACTATAGAAAACAAAACAAAAAATGATCTCTAATCATATGTAAAAGAAAAATATACAATTCATATTGAATCAAATTCACACTATAAACAAACCACTAATTGACCATGTCTGGTGTAATTAAAATACACATGCATCTTCCATTTACAAATTAGAAGCATACTAGACTAATCGCCTTGCCACTTTTATAAAGTTTCATCCTAATCAACAAAATAATTTGACCTGCAATTCCCAATAACCATATAAAATAATAATCACATTTCACACAATCACTACATTGCTATCATTATTTGTAACATGCTACTATCTAAACTCTTATATCCTTCTACTGAAACTTTTAGCAAATATACTGATGCATCTTAACACCAACAAAATAACATAATTTTATTTCCAGTCAAAAAATAGTTTTGTGATTGCTCTAACATATTTTGTTGCAACAAAATAATGGAAAGTAGTAAGAGAATAAACAAACAAGTACCAACAAAATAGGAACAAAGAACCAAAAGGTAATCACCACACACTAATTATATTTACACCATACTGATTCAATCTTTCAATCTTAAAGCAAATCTATTAAATTCTCTACAGATCAAAAATTAAAATCAATTCCATATCGATTGAAGATCTCAATGCTTGAAAAGCTAGAAATATTTTTGAAGGTGACATAATTGTTGTATACAAAGCCATCCTAGATAAAGTAAACAAATCACATGAATTGCTCTGGACTGACTTGACAGATGCTAAAGTTGAAATGACAATCACTTTAAATGTTACTGGGCATCTTGTGCAACAACATGAAATCCAGGATCAACAATATGTATATCAAATTTCCAAATTGCTCACAAAACAAATTATGACCATGGAGATTGTGACTACATACTCATTTTGCAGGAATCAAGCACAATTGAAGTAATACCCCGCCTTTGTGAACAATATAGCTTCATACCATTTACATGAAAATCAAACAACTGCTTACAAGTACATATAACTATCCCATTAAAACAATAGGTGTAGTGGCAATCTTCACAAAAAGAACGCCTTCTCAATATTTGATTGACATCAAAGATGGAGATTCAGACATGGAAAGAGCACGGGTACAAATATGTCTAAAACTCTTCTCCTAAACTACTTAAAATCTATTGTTTTCTTATTTGTATCATTACCATTCAAAAAATAAAACTAATTTTCTCGCCCATAACAAACAGATACAACTACATGAGAGTTTGACACAACAATTCTTGATAATAGAAAATGAGGTGAAAAAAATCAGTTTTTAGCAAAGTTATTCAAAATTATAAATAGATCATATTTGAAAAGAGGTATAAGTGTATTCTCTAATAATTGTGTTTATATTCATTTTCCTTACTTTCACATGTCACTCTTGCATCAACATAATTAAAAACATAAAATAATTGTTGTATAACGAATTTTGATTCTTTTGATTAGTTATCGATTATAGGTTTTCAAGATGAGTTGAAGCCATCAATCATATGTATGGCATCCTTTTATCCAATTATAATATGGTCTAAGAAAAAATAAACCACTATGCATATATAGTTAAATATAAGAATATTTTATTTTCATTTGATTTGGATATTATATATGTTATAATTATATTGTTATGATATCAACATTTAACAATTTTATAATTATTTTATTTTATTTATATTTTTTATTGAATTTTAATTTGATGTGTTATTTTAATCTACTTAAGAGTTGTTTTGTTAGTTAGATTTGTTTTTTTTTTATCCTTTTATATTCTTTAAATATATAATACATAATTTTATTATTTTTATAGTATTAAAAATAATATATTTTTCATTTTATAAAATTAATAAATTATTTGTAGTTTTCATTTAAAAAAAATGAAATAATATTTTAAATATTTATGATTCTTATTAGGAAAATAAAATTGCCTTTCAATTTAATACATTCAAGTTGTATGAACAAATAGCTTCAACATTATTTATTATCAACTATTATTTTAATCATGTTGCAAAATAATTACAACAACAATCAATATTTGTGTGTCTTTAACTAATTATTATGAACTATAATTTCATTTACTTATAATTCAACCAATCAACCTATAAAATAGAGCTATAAAAAATCACTATCATCAGTATATAACAAATATGTATTTTAAAGAAATCACTATCATCAGTATATAACAAATATGTATTTTAAAGAACAAACTCAAGTTCAACTATACTATAGCTGAAAATGTAACTGTCAAAATTAAAATCAATTAATCAATTTATGAAGAATTTTTTACTATACCTATTAAGAATGTGGATGTAAATTAACTATACCTACAAAGAATGTGGCTATTCCACGTGAATGGAATGGAATGGGGTTGCGGATTGTTTGGCTAAATGAGCTTCTCATCATTTGCATGATTGGAATATTGTGGACAAGGGCTAATTACCCCCGGATTTGTCACAAAAGTTGGACCAATTAGTGGAAATTGATAGGGATGTGTAATTCTCTTGCTTTGTATTGCTCTTTTTTGGTTTGAATAAATTTTTACCCCTCTTTTAGTTTTAATGAAGTGTACAATTTGTTTGCACACCCATAAATGAATGTGGTTGGTCCCAATAATTTCTCATGAATGTGGTTGGTCCCAATAATTTGTCTGTCTTGAACTATAATTTCATTTATTTATAATTCAACTAATCAACCTATAAAATAGAGCTAGTAAAAAAATACTTATCATTAGTATATAACAAATATGTATTCTAAAGAATAAACTCAATTTCAATTATACTAAGTAGAACTGTCAAAATCAATTAATTAATTTATGAAGAATATTTCACATACTTACCAGAGGAATGTGATTATAAATTAACTATACCTACACATTCTTATTTAACAACTAGACTCATGAATGTGTGTCGGTCCGAATAAAATGCAAGCCACCTACTAATTCACCAATAGGTACCTGAGGTTATACTAGCACTTGCACCGGAAGGGGTGCAAGGGTTACGCCGATAGAATACTATATACAAATAGACATGGTAAGGAAGTGTAGTTTGAAATATGTACAAGATTGTTTGCAAAATTTACAAAACATTTGTACAACATATTTGGTGCAAGAAAATTGATACTCTAATACATTATAATAAAATAAAATAAACAATTTATTTGCTGTCGAGTATATATTTCTAGATTTTTAATTTTATTGATTAAGGCACCTTTATTAATTAGATGTGAGGCTGAATAAAGTTAGTAACCCGACACTGAATAACTTAGAATCACTGAGCTATTAGCGTACACACATCAGGTTTAATACTTAATCAATTGCTTTGATGAATCTAATATGCAAGTACTATTGAAGAAATTGAACAAGGAAGTGAATCAGATGGCGACAGACAGTTCTTCCTTCAACCCCATCTCTAATTTATTTTACAAAAAGAAAAATGTGGCAGGACATTTGCATGTCAAACTAGTTGTCTACCCATTTGTTCTGGATAATGCTTTATAGGTGCATTCAACACAAACATAGTCATCTTCCTACAAAATGAGGCAAAATTCTCTATAGAGTTGAATGAACATCTAGACGACATGTGACAACCAAATCATTTAGCTCACTTTACACAAGATTCTGAAGGGCCTAATCATGAAACCACATTAATTCTACAACAATGAATTGTGATTTCCTTTACATCCCTCCAAAAAGTTAATTAATGCAATCAAAGCAGAGCAATTTTAAAATTTAGAAACAAATGCATCTTACGAAGCAAACGGCCCAGGACCTTAAGCCACCTATCCAGTCAGATCCAAAAGAAAATTTTACAAATTGATACACTAGAAACAAGCTACCCTCAAATCAAAATGTTACCTATATTTCTCACCATTTTTGTCACATAACTACCATGTTTCAGATAAAAATAAGCTATCAATGCACTAAGCTCTCAAAATTAAATTTTCCTTTTTAAAAAAAAAAGCTATTTGCTTACCACCATTAAGAATATTTCAACTACTTAATAGTTGTTGCTTTATAATTAAATAATAACAAAATTGTTTGCGTGAAAGAAAATTGAACAAATAAATGATAACAGCTTGCACGTATTCCAAAAATAACTCATCAAGACCATGACAAGTGACTTACCTCAAGATTTTGCACAAATTGTGTTGTGTTGTCAAGGACGCTAATGAGAAACCACAGTAAAATAAAATAAAATGAGACGAATCAAAAACAATCTCCCTACAGTGTTGCTTAAATCTATTAAAAGTAAACCAAAAATGGATCAGACAAAATATAGAAATATCTGCAGCTCACAACAATGAAAAACGGTGAACATAGGATAAAAATAAGACAGATTATTTCAGATTACAAGTGGTGAGAAAATATAAGATAAAAGATAATTATTTATAGTTCACTCTTCTCCAAATCCATCGGTGGTGACCGGAGGATGATGCAAGCTCACCTCCTCCATTGTTCCTGAAGATTCATTCGATTTTCTAGCATTGCCTTTCCACCCAGTTTGATACAGGAAGTAGCCAACAACACTTCCATACCAGTAATAGGATTTAGTGCTCAGTTCTCCGGCAAAACCCCTTGAGCTGGAGTATGAAAATAACTCAGTTCCAAATGTCAATGAGGCGTATACTGGAGGTTGTTGTGGATCAATCTGGCCACTGTACCAAAAAGTAAGCACATTTACCAGTTCATTTATAACCTCTTTTTAAAATTTGGATCCAAGATGACTGATCGAAACTTAAGGGTAAAACATTCTACCAATAAATGAAAGATCTTAAGTTTGAATCTTAGCTAATCCATAAAATACTCAACAAAATAATCAAAACTATGGCCACATTCCAGAGCTTGTTGCCCCTCTGAGCTTATTGGATTGGCCTTTGCTGGTTTTGTAGGGAAAGGTGCCTCTTATTTCTTAAGATGGTCTCCACCAACTACATATCTTCATTTTCTCATTGGCAGTATTTCACTTTTTATCCTACATTATCACCATGGCCCTTGGATAGGCAAAAGTATGGGCTACTAAACTACTTCAAAAATTTAGACATTTACAGTAAGATGTAAAATTGTGATTCTGGATTTTTTTATGTAATATATATTTTGTATGGAAGTTATGAGGTTCCATTAAAAGGCTTCCTCCTTATAATTAAAAATTCTCACAAAATATGTAATCAAAATTTGCTTTACAACCTCTATGTGGGTAAAACAGGCATAGAATCATGCATACCAGATAACAATACAAACTAACCAACCCCAAGCTGAAACAAAATTGTGGGAAAGAACCGATCAACCAAATAGGGGGGCCACAATCAAACAACAAAAACATACAATTATCAGACACCGAAACCAAAGTAGAAACCACCAAGAAAAGCATTGAACATTATTGTTGTATCTTTGAACGTTGCCAACACTCGTAGAGGAACGAAAGTATACCTATTAATGAGCTTTACCTTGTCTTCAACGTGTGAACTTCAACTCAGAAAATAATAGTTCATTTTAAATTTATCTACCTTATGTTGAAAACAGAGTACTGGTTTTCTGGAAAAATGTTAAGAAAAAAAATGAATTTAAACAATAATCCATGAAACTGAAATAGCAACAATGAAGAAGGTCTTCAAACCAAAAGATAATATAATACAATAAAGCAAAAGAAAAAATGGCAATATTTTAACAGAGGCATGTCCAACTTGCCTCACACCCTCCCTGGCCATCAGAACCCTCCTCACTGCAGCTAGAATCTCATAGCATCGCTGATAAAAGGTAGAAGGAGGGCAGAGAGTGGTAGCTCCCTTAGCTGCGCCCTGGGATTCACGCCCTCACCCTCCTTACCCTGGTTCTCATCGCCACCTCATGCCATGATAATCGGCACCAACCAGATAATAAAAACTCTAAGTTTAAGCGAACGGTCAAATAAGAAGGAATCAAATCACCCGCTCCCCGAAGAAAGCGCCCACCATGATGGTCACATACACATAATTCCTTCGCATTAAGAGGTGATAAGCACCCTCTAGCACCCCGCTGGTCCTCTTCGCCACTAGATCCATTGTCGTAATTGATTGACGATAAAAAATTTGAAATACGAAGCTCGACACAAAAATAAATAATCAAGGTACAGAAACAACAAATTCAGTATTTCATGGGCGCAAACGGCCATCTGGTGTCGAGGCAAGTGACTTACCTCAAGATTATGCACAAATTGATTCGTCTGATAATGATGTCGATGAGAGAAAAAATGGACAGAGCTTGCAGGAAAAATTTAAGCAGCCCCACCATAGCAGAAGTTTTTTTAATTTAGATGAACCATAAAAATTTCCCTACAGCTGCTGCTTCAATCTTTTAACGAAAAGTGGATATGAAAATATTAGGGAATTAGGGCTGGCGTGCGACGAAATCCAATGAGATCTGCATATTAAATGTGAGAACATAAATCTGATTTGATTTGGAGAATTATAAATGCACCCCCTAATATTTGATATAATTGAATGCAGCGAGAAGCTTGGGTTTTTCTACTGTTCAAATTTGTCTCAGAAAGTTTGGTAGTTTACCGGCGTTCAGCGGCTGTTTTCCGAGAAAATTTTGTTGTTTGCTAGCGTGAGACAGGTTTCAGCTGAAACCTCACACCATATATAGCCTATCGGCTAATAATACCTGAGATACGCATTAGCCATAGGAAACTTGTACATTTTTTAATCCTTCCGTGTCTTGGTAGGTACCGTAAAACTTAGAACTGTGACCATACAGCTAGTTTTGTTTCTGTATTTTGATAAGCTCTGTGACGTTACAGTATATTGTTTTAAGGCTTGGATGGCTGGTCTCAAGTTTAAGGTGACACGGCAGGAAGCTACCCTAGTGGCTCCTTCTTTGCCCACTCCTAAGGGGGCGCTGTATCTTTCCAACATTGATGATCAAGCGGGGTTGAGATTTCACCTCCCCGTGGCTTACTTTTATCAGCATAGCTTTCTGAAAGAGGACCAAGATCCTGCTGAAGTTATCAGAGAAGCACTCGCAAAGGTTCTGGTGCATTACTATCCTCTCGCTGGAAGGTTGAGAGAGGCGGCTGCTGGGAAGGTGGTGGTGGATTGTATAGGAGAAGGAGTTCTGTTTGTGGAAGCAGATGCAGATGTTACTCTGGCTGAGTTTGGAGATCTTCAGCCGCCGTTTCCTTGCTGGGATGACCTGTTGCACCACATTCTCATCCCACAAACTGTCATCAACTCTCCCCTTCTTCTCATTCAGGTTTGTAAATCTTATTTTTCTATTCGATCCTTGATTCTGCTTTTGCACGATGGGACTTGATCTACACAAAAATTGTGGAAAGGGTCAGTTACCCCTCGATTTGTTACAAAAGTTGGACCATTTAGTAGAGATTGACAGGTGTCTTGCTTTGTACTGCTTCATTTTGGTTTGAATAAATTTGTACCCCTCTTTTAGTTCAAAATATTATATATAACATTTTTTTTTAATTGGTAGTTTGGAAGGTTTAGTAGGGGAGAGGACCCATAATTGAGCATGTTTCAATAGTAGTGATAGTAGTTGTTTATATAATGCTTAATAGTTGTGACTTGATTACTCTTTATTAAACAAAATGTATTCCTTTGATCTAAAAAAACAACCAATCATGTGATACAACATCAGCGCTCAACCACTCATGATGTGAATGCACAAGTATTGGTCTCACTTTTTTTTTGGGCCGTTTTTTTATACCTTGACAAAAAGCATGTTAATGTGGCATCATATTTGATGATGTGGCCTTGAAACGAAAGTTAGAAGAGGGGACTTGCCAAGTAAGCTGCTGTAAAAAATTGGGAGTGATTTGGAATTTCCACATAGGATAATTAGAAGCATAAAGTTAGGGTGCACAACTACTAGGTCCTCTCCCGTAGTGTTTAATTTTTCATATTTTTTGTTGTTTCACGACACTATCTTTTTGTTCTTATTATTATACCTCTTCAAAATCTCTATTTATTTAATCAGAAACATGTTCATATTCCCAATAAATGCTTGCTCCATATTCGAACCCCCGCTTTCGCGCGGCTACTATGGAAATGCAATCGCCCTTGCTTGCGCCAAAACCACAGCCGAAACGTTGTTGAACGAACCCTTGTCTTATGCAGTGGAGTTGATTAGGAGGGCCAAAACATCCGTTAACAACGAATACATGAGGTCTGTGATAGACTTGATGGAGGTCAAAGGGCGTCCGCATTTTAATGTAGTGGGAGTTTCGTGGTTTCTGACGTGAGCAAGATTTCATCTATAGTTGTGGATTTTGGGTGGGGGAAAGCAGTCTATGGCGGACTTGCCAAAGGCGGGGTGGGAGTTGTGCCGAATGTCATTACCTTTTTCATTCCTTTCCGAAACAATAATGGAGTCGAAGGAAAATTGATTCCTATTTGTCTTCCCTCTCAAGCCAAGCAAAAGTTTCAGCTAGAAGTGGCACAGGCCATGGTGAAGGAATCTCCCCCTTCTATACAATCCTCCATGTGAATAGGTTTTAGTCCAACTTCTATGATAAGAACAATTTTATTTCTGTATTAAATTATTGCTATAGAAAATTATTTTTTTGTATTTATGTTTTCAATGGGAGTAGGTATTCATTATGGAATAATATGTACTTTTATCATTGGGTGAGTTTTAAAGAGAATATGTGCTAGGGAGAGGGGTCATTCGTGAGGGTTCTATTGTTCCGCTATAATTATAGATATTAAGTATTAGTAATCACATTCTAGTGTGTAATGGGTACATCAAAGAGATCTAAGAGATCAATCATCTGATTGTAAAGCATATGATATTAAATGTTTAATAAAAGTTTCATGGGTAGCTGGTAAGTTTGGATATTTTTGTGTGTAATTGTGTCATTATTTTTTGGTGAGAGTTTGACACATTGATCAGTGTACATTTGACACTCCTATGTTTTTATTGTACAAAGCCGCATGCAATACGGGAGAGGGGCTCATAGTGGAGCGGGGTCCAATAGTGGGGATAGAAGTAGTCCTTAGTGGGCCCCATAGTGGAGCACCTTAATATCCAATTGCAAAACACTTTTTATCCATAAAGTACATAAACTGACAAATCATGTGATGCCACATCGGAGCACCAATAAAACATGACTTAGTGCACCACTATCGGTCTCACTTTTTTTTGGGGCCTTTTTGGATACCTTAACAAAAAGCATGCTGATGTGGCATCATATTTGATGATGTGACCCTAAAATGAAATATAGAAGCATGCGAGTTGCCAAATAAACTGTTGTACAAAATTGGGAGTGATTTGAAATTTCCACATAAGATTTTGAGAAACATGAAGTTAGGGTGCTCCACTTTGGGCCCCTCTCCCCTACTATCTATCGATTTTGAAACACATTTTGTAATTTTTTTTTATCAATGTTATATTTTCACTTCACATAGAGAGTTTGTGGTGTTGGAACATAAGGAAGTGTTTGATAAAATGTCTTAAAGAAATATGATCTCATGGAATGTCATGATTGTAAGCTATGAAATAAAATGTTTTCTATTTATTTTATGTGCTTGCAAATAAATTGGTGATAAAGCACTGAGATTTTTTTTCCCCCTATTTTCTCACTATTTGAGATTCTAATTTAAGCTGAAAACATGTCTTCAGGGGCATGTTTGTTTTACAACTATGTTCTATGTTTTGAATGTCAACTCTTTTTTGTTCTTTGTGACATTGTTTATTTTCAGCTATCTATTTGAACAATTATACTAAAAGGATGAAACATCCCTTACATTTCAATCTCTTGTGATATTTTGATCAAATGTTATATAATGATTAGTTTTAGATTATTACTTTAACATTTGTGTATAATGTGTGATAGTAATACCAAAGGTTAATTAGCATGGTTAATTTCTTATGTGGATATTGTATTAATATGATTATTATTATTGTTGTTTTAAAATTTATAGTAAGGATTTTTTGTGAAGTTTATATTGTGTGTTAGGTATGTAGACACTAAAAACTGTCCTAGGCCTGTGACTCTTAGATTATCCATCATTTCCCCTTTCATCTTTGATAATTAAATAACTTTAATTATTTAATTATTAAAAAAAAAACTTTAATTATTTAATTATTTTCTAAAGTCATAAGTCTTCTATTAATTAAATAATTTTAATTATTTAATTAATTCACTTGTATCTTTGCTTCTTTCTGATTAGTTAAATACGTCACTAATTAAGTCCCTTTCTTTCTAAAATTAAATAAATTATTATTTATTTATTTTTTATCCGCTTTCCATTATTTAATTATTCATTGGTCTTTTCTCTCATTATTTATTTAATTTGGTCCACTCTCTTGAAAGATTCCTTTTCTCACATTCCTCTATAATTAAATAATTATTTAATTATTCATTGGCCACCTAGATTAAATAATTTTTATTATTTAATTTCTCTTCTCACCACTTTGTTCGTGCCAATCTTATCTTCCACATCAAATATTATCTCTTGACATCTCATTTAATCTTGGCAATTGATTGAATTATCTCATAATTCAATCTCAACCCTTCATCTTATCATTTGCCCTAATTTTTCCCTAACCCTATTTCATACTACAACTTTCAATCTTGGCCATTGATTAAGACATCTTTTTGGCATCCAATCTCAACCATCAATCCAACCTTTCCTATAAATGAATCCTCTCATAAGCCATTTGCGGGGTTGATTCTTCAAGTATCCTTATGTTGCTAAAATTATTCTTGAATCATTCATCCATTTTTATCTATCATCATTCATCTATCATCTCCATCTCAATATTATGCTACTGAATTGAGCAACCAACATATCGAATCAATCGAATAATTCATCCATCATTGCGTATGTTTGAGGTATTGAAGATTTAGATTAGGTAATGCATGTTATTGTTTTATCATTTTTATTTTATCCAAATTTTTCATATACATTTTGGTGAACCCGACATGAACCCCACAATTGATTTTTAGCTCAATATTTTGAATTTTTTTGAGGAATTTTGTAGTTGGATCCTTTTTGTTGCAGGTTTTGTTAGCTTTTTGTTGCAGGTTTTGCATCATTTTGGGACAAAACCCTAGTTTTCAAAGATTTGACCATATATCTCAAACAACTGCAGATTTTTTCACAAAACAATTTTCTACATGTTGGGGACAATATCAAGAGCTTCTACTCCGAAAATCAATTTTTTTGGAGTTGTTTTCAATTTTTTATAATTTTTTTGTTGTTTTTCATGAAAAATCAATTTTGAGAGAAAATTAGTGAATTTTTTGGATATTTTTGTATTTATGGAAATCTATTTGAATTATAATAGGGTTATGTTCTTTATGTTTTTAATTTGGATGAAAAATAATTAGAAAAAAATAGATCTTTGAAAATTAGGGTTTTACAAATATTTGCTTATATCTCACAAATGTTTGTAAATATTTTCACAAAAAAATTTCTACAGATTTTGGATAATGTCAAGTGCCTTTAATCCAAAAATTAGAATTTTTGGACTTGTTTTGAATTTTTTATAATTTTATAATTATTTTTCATAAAAAAATAATGTTGAGCGCAAAACAACAATTTTTTTGGATTTTTTTACATTTTTGGAAAGCTCTAGAAATTTCAGTAAGGGTTTGTTCTCTATGTTTTTATTTTTGATGCAAAAAATATTTCCAAAACTTAGATTTGTCTTGACTAGCTAACCCTCTAATATTAGTGATCAATTATCTTGTTAGGGCTTTGGCTTTGTTATTGGTTTTGTGAATGTGCAGAAAAATAAACACTTCAAAAGACAAATTGGATCAAGTGGACAAAAATTTGGAGCTAAAGAAAGTCTAGGTGTACACATTTCATCTTTCATCTCTTAATCTTGTTTGTCACACATTTGGATTTGGAGCTTTAAAACGAACATCATGTTTGCAATCACACTTTGAAGTTGGGCTTAAAAAGAACCATTATATTCCATCACACATTTTGGTTTTGGGTTAAAAAGAACAAGTTCTTCCATTGTTTGCTTACACACATTTCATTTCTAAAGGGAAATTAACAATTGTGAGTGTGAATCAAGTGTGTGTGTCCTCCAAAATACATCACTTGGTTCACTTTTTTCATACCCTTCTTAGGAGGCCTGCTTGGAGCACACACCCCTCCAAGGGATGACCTCAATCAAGGTTTGAATCCAAAGACACGACTCTTGGCTAAGCCCCAAAGAACTTTATACCTTTGGGAAGTGAAGGTGAAGGGTGGGTTACCCCTTTCCCCCAGCTGTGTGGCAAGATTTTGCTTTCAAATCATCCCTAGTCAACCTTGTGAATCCTAGCTTAAGACATAATTGGACATACCCACTTAACTAGAACATTAGGCTTCTTGTTGTGTATTCATGTGTTTGCTTAATCATAACATTTAATCTTGAAAGAAAAATTTATTATTGTGTTTGGTGTGTGTGTTTATGCATTTACATGTGATATCTTGTGTTTGATATTGCCCAAGTCAAACTTCCAATAAACACTTGCCACATCATCCAGATCATACAATCTTGTCATTCCACATTATATCCTAATCATCCTAATCTCTTCAATCCAATCAACATCATTTTACACCATGCCAACATTAGAAGACCTAATACCCCAATTCCAAAACCTCCTCCAATCACTTTATCAAGCACCACAACCCTTAGACCAATACATTAAACATGAGCTCCAAGGCCTCACCCAATAATTTCAACTTCAAACAAACCAATCACCTCAAATGCAACAACTCATAGCACAAGCCCAATTTCTCATAGCCACTTGTCAAACCCAACAAGCACATCATCCTCTATTCATTTAACACCAATCAATTCCACCTTATTCCTATGTGGCATCTCCCTCCATTCCATATCAATCTAATCCATCCACCTATCAAAACAGTTCCATATCACCTTATCCCACCTCTTCTAATGTCAACCCTTATCCATATCAATCCACCTCTCAACAACCATTATCATATGCAACCCTTCCATCATTATCACAACAACAAATCATACCACAACAAGTCCAAACACCATTACAACCTCAACACATTCAACTACAATCCTATGTGTCACCTTCATCATCATGCCAACCAAACCCACCTACCTATCATGTCAATGCCACATCAACATATCCACCCATATCACAACAAGAACATAGGAGCCCAAGCCCACCTTGACAACAAAATTAAGAGCCTTTCAATTCTCATGTTCCATTCACTAGTAGAATTTGGCAAATAAATGACTACGTGACTAAAAATTTTAGTCACGTGACTAACACTAGTAGAATTTGACAAATAAATGACTAATTTGATTATCGTAAGTGACTAATTTTGTCATCGGGTAAAAATGACTAAATAAATGACTAATATTAGACAAATAAAAATGACTAAATAAACGACTATTACTCTATTATTTTTTCTTTCAAATTTGATCATAATCCATAGAGCTTAAGCCCCCCTCATGGGACCCCTACCTAAGCGGGCCATTTGGACGCTTAGGTTGCTTGGTGCACCAAAAATACCTATTGTGTGGAAGACATTGCCTCTCGGTGCAGTCTTAAGGCCTTGACATATTTTATAAAAAACATTAACATTTACATTATTTAACTTTTATTACTCACTATGTTAATGAATCATTAATGTTTTTAACTATGATTTGAAGCTAGCTTGATTTTCCTATTGTGTTAGCATGTCAAATGTATCAAAGAGCAATTATGGTCAATTTCACTAATAAATTATGATTTAAACAATCCAATTGCATTTTGAGGGCTATCTTGCAAACACTTTCATTCCAATAGGTTAAGTAGTTATTTCTATAAGCAATTAGATTCAATTTACATGGATTGTAGAAACACAATGTCTATAAAAGTAATTATTTCTAGAAGCAGTGCCTAAAAAACGTAAGGTCAAGTAGTTATTTCTAGAAGAAATTACATTCAATTTACAAGGATTTTAGAAACGTAATGGTCGAGTCTACTGAAAATGAAGATTTTTTGGACCTTAAAAAAAAACATTTTTCCATAAAAATTAAGATTTTGCCCTAAAAATGAAGATTGATTCCCTTCTATCTTTGCTTGCTGATATACTCGATCATCTTAATAACGTTAAATAGAAATAACAATGATCGCTTTTGGTATGCAAAAATTCTCTTTCAGGCTTTATATTGTTAATTTAAAAAAAAAATAGAATTATTTTATAATCTATGATATCAATTGTGTGTTGATCATTTTTATAGATGTTATATTTTTATACAAGTTTGAACTCTAGTAATTTTAGGAGCACATCATGCTTATCTTAATTTTCACAACCTATATTAAAATGACAATGTAGATAGATGTTTTTTTTTCCCCTAAAAAATGAAGATTACTTTCCGCATGCCTTCCACGCAATAGTTTTTTTGGGTGCATTTTAGCAATAGGTATTTTTGGTGCCTAGTTGGGTCGTGTATGCATTTGGAGGGAATTTTAGGCATTTGATTTTTGGCGTAAAACATTTTGATTGCACATTGGAGGGAATTTTGGAAGTTTAATCAACCATTTGGTGTTTCAGCTCCCGTGTTTTAAGGTTTTCCCTTGGTTTGTAGAGCAGAAAGTTGGCTTAAGAAAGACTCCATCAATATTAAAGGATCATTGGCATTGATGCAATGACAAAGAGATCACTGTTAAAGGATGATAGAGTGGTTTCTTTGTCATGAAGAACAACAAAGGTTTCCATCCACAAGGGCACTGTCATGAGGGCATGATGCATAACAGATATCAAGTAAAAGCTTCGGTCTGAGAGTACATTGCTAGTATGACGAAGGAAACAACCATTGAATGAAAATAGTGGTGGTTTCCATTTTTGTAATGCCAAAGCTTGTTGAGCAACGTTTTCTGAGTTGCAACACCAGTATCATTCAAGAAAGGGAAGGACATTAAACAAGGTTACAATCTAAAGGTAAGTGTAAATCTTGAATCTTGAAACCTCATGCTGATCTTCATCCTTTATGAAAGTGATCTTGATGTTGCATATCACTTTTCTTGCTTTCCATTGCTTCATTGTTGTTACAATCTAGTGCTTTCACTGATATAATGATAATGCTCTTTGACATTCAATGAATCTCATTGAATTTGACCCCTTTTCACTCTATTCCATGGTCTTTTACATCTTCTTTGTGCATGATATTGGGTCACATGACATTCATAACAACTGATATTATCTCCTTCATTTTGCTATGATCCTCTAACACTCATATGCTTTGATATAACCGTGATCATTTGCAACTATTTTCCCTCTATATATTGTCTTTCATCCCTATCCCTTGCATGCCTTGGACTACTGTTATCATGCATTGAAAATTGGAACTCTTTATTCACTGTATTGATAACTCATTGGCACTGTCATTGTTTGTATTCACTGCTATCTTATGATGATTGTTCTTCATAGTCAATCCTTAAAATCATTGTTCTGATAAAAACAAAAAAATTCTCTTTTGTTTTTACATTATGATCTCATTGCTTTGAACCTTGTGCTTTGTGATTATCACATCTTTGTTACAATCTCTTTAAGGACTGACTTTCTTTCTCTATTGAATACAAGAGACCCCTTTGATCTTAAACAGAGCCAGTTAGCCTTCTAAAATCTAGATAGTTGAATACAAGAAG
The DNA here is from genome assembly GCA_007258455.2 of Sequoia sempervirens. Classification (NCBI taxonomy): domain Eukaryota; kingdom Viridiplantae; phylum Streptophyta; class Pinopsida; order Cupressales; family Cupressaceae; genus Sequoia; species Sequoia sempervirens. The sequence continues at coordinate 70,238,992 of VDFB02026320.1, forward strand.
GAGGGTAAAACATAAAACATTAAAAGAATTTAAGACATTGCAAATTCCATGTAATTAGTCTAGAAGCATAACCTTAAGATAGGAACAATTTTTTTTTCTTAAATATTCATCATGACTTTTCTCCAATAAAGAACTCCCCCTGACATAAGCAATGAGAAGTGCATCTTCCATCCTATTTGCTGAAAGGCACTGCATGACTACTCCCTTATAATTACCAACAACTAAAGAACTTTGAATGGCTTCATCACATTGTGAGTATCCAGTCGAATCTTTAGTAGCTTCATGTTGCACCTCTTCTCCATTGCCTAGGGTATCCTTCCCAATAACAAAATCATTTTTAGTGAGAGGAAGTGAGGAATCTTATTTCGGACTGTGCAAATTATCAAAAAACTCCCCGCCATTGTCATTGGGGGGAAGTAACATCTTGTCCACCTTTTGACTGAACTGATGGATCTAATTATGTTGTATCATCAAGAGTGACATTGTTGATTATTTCATTGCTAATATCATCAATGTTGGCAGATTGAGCTTCTTGTAAGTCTTGATTCTTTGTTGACTGCACTTGAAATCTAAGGTGCTCAAGTAGCTTTGTCCTAGCATTTCCTTCATCTTCAAACATGACTCTTAGGAAATTCCATGTCTCCCTCTCTTCTTCCAAACTAAATCAATGCAGAAACCAAAACTTTTCAAGTGAAACAATACAATGAATGTAAATTGTTATTAATCCCATTCAAAAAGTATCCATAAATAACTAACCGAGAATCCTGAGACTTCTTAATGCACAAAGCTTGCAATGATGATTTTTCACCATCTACTATTGCAGCTTCAAACTCTGTTGAACAAAGCACCAGATTGTCCTCGGTAACAAGATTGCATATATATACCTATGAAAATAGCAGAAAAATAAGACCATATATCATCTTAATGACATGTACCAAAGAATAAATTATACTCTACCCCATAAGATCCAACAACACTTTGTGACGTTGTATCGGGCCGAAATGAAGCAAGCTTTCCTCCAAATCCAAAACTCACACCAATTGGTCTCTTCAACCACTTAGGAGCTTTCAAGAGTGAACCTAAAAAGGGAAAAATGAAAAGATAGACATCATGTATTTGCATACATGATCCCAATTCATTGGGGGATGTAACATCTTGTCCACCTTTTGACTGAACTAATGGATCTAATTGTGTTGTATCATCAAGAGTGACATTGTTGATTATTTCACTGCTAATATCATCAATGTTGGAAGATTGAGCTTCATGTAAGTCTTGATTCTCTGTTGATTGCAGTTGAAATCTAAGATGCTTAAGTAGCTTTGTCCTAGAATTTCCTTCATCTTCAAACATGACTCTTAGGAAATTCCATGTCTCCCTCTCTTCTTCCAAACTAAATCAATGCAAAAACAAAAAAATTGCAAGTGAAACAATACAAATGAATGTAAATTGTTATTAATCCCATTCAAAAAGTATCCACAAATAACTAACTGAGAATCCTGAGACTTCTTCTTGCACAAAGCTCGCAATGATGATTTTTCACCATCTACTATTGCAGCTTCAAACTCTATTGAACAAAGCACCAGATTGTCCTCGGTAATGAGATTGTGTATATATACCTATGAAAATAGCAGAAAAATAAGACCATATATCATCTTAATGACATGTACCAAAGAATACATTGTACTCTACCTCAGAAGAGCCAACAACACTATGTGATGTTGAACCAGGCCTAAATGAAGCAAGCTTTCCTCTAAATCCAAAACTGACACCAACTGGTCTCTTCAACCACTTAGGAGCTTTCAAGAGTGCACCTGAAAAGGTCAAAACAAAAAGATTGACATCATGTATTTGCATACAGGATCCCAATTCATTGAGAAAATCTTATAAGTGAGATTCCCATTTCTTAACTAAGTCATGTATGGTTATCACATAAATCAACACTTACCATTCACTTTATGTTTGAAAGAAAAGCAATATACGTGGGTTATTCACAGAGAGTCATTAGTCAAGTACTGTAGGAAAAAAATCATGGGCATATCAAACTAGTAGAGCATAGATAGCAATAGTGATCATACATAAATCTCATGAACAAATTTGCATCAATTAAGGTAGACATATTTCGACAATGAAAAAAATCTAGATGAAATAGACCTACCTTCCTAACACTTTCACTTTTACCTATGATTTTTATTAACACCAAAGGTATATGTAGATTGGGTAGGTACCGTTAGGCTCTAAAGGCCCCTTATTGTGTGATTAAACAATACAGACAATTGGGGAAATGTCATTATATGTAATGACATAAGTTGATGTTGAAGGTATTGTTTGATTCCAATTCAAACAATGGAGGCTCTTGTTGAAATCTACCTCTACCTTCTCATCATGGAAAGGATAGTGAGATGCAGTTAAACCATGGAAGTTGTGCATACATTTTGATGAAAAAATGAGCCTGGGCCATCATCACTAGCACAATGAAAAATAACATGCATAGATCATACAAAGAAATAAGAGAGAATAAGAATCAGTAATGGATAACTGAATAAAGCTTGTTGTTTCCAAGAGGAAAAATACCACATATATGGTGTTCATTACATAGCTTGACCAGATCAATGTTAATCCTTTAATTTATAATATTCTTTACAATATCCCCATGTTACTACAGTTCTGCCAAAGAATTATGACAAGACAAATGCTAGTTCTTCAATAATGAAGATACCGTTTCAAGCTAGTTGCAAATTTGCAATGGTTGAAAAAAAATATTTGTTAGAGAGAAAAATTAATCTCATAACATTACCCATGATTGAATAGGATTTGCTACACTTGAAACTGCCAATGCATGCATATCTAGTCAATTGAATTGTCTAAAGTAATTCTACATGAACCAACTCAATTATTTTATGGACAACATATACATTGTATTCACTGAGCACACCTCCCACACCCTCCTATAACCATATTTTTCAGGGGATTTCTCATGGTAATTTGGAAGTAAATTTTGGACACACTCTTATAAAGAAAGCATGACTTCTTCATAGAGTTGTGTAAACATTTAAAATCCTTATCCCCGGAGCCACTCTACCAAATAGAATAAAATTATAAAAAATAAAGATATATTTTCCAATTAAAGAATTACTCCAAAACATTACCTGATGAGCCTCCACCAAACAAAGCCTCTCTAGAATCCATTTGACTGCAGGCCTGAAATGGATGCACATCAAAAGAGACAAACCCACATTAATTATAAAGATGTTCCTTATGAACAAATAGGAACACAACTAACTCACCAAGGAAAAAAAATAGTAGCATCTGGCATGTAATTCTAAGTTAGGTGAACCTAGAGATAAGCTTGTCAAGAAATACTTGCAGCGTGCTGAAATACTTGTAGAAGATATATATCATGTACTTCTAAGAGATGATTTTGGACACAAACACTTGTGATCCAAAATCAATTATGAGTGTATGGATATGTTAAGTTTGTCCTCTTTGACAATCAAACAAAATAATTTATACTAAATATAATCAAACAAAAATCAACCATAAATGATAAAGTTTTTAAAACAAGAGTGCTTGAGATAAATGAAAGACTATTCAATAAACCCATGAAGGATAATTGACATGATGACATGACTTTTCAAATTTGATAATCCTTCTGATTCTCTAACTAAAGTACAAATCACTCTTGGCCTTCAACTCACTTATATATAATAAATCCATATGTCACATTTACATTAACTAATTAACACCATATGACTAATACTGGTATATTTAAATATTTTGTATCACCTCCACTAATTCATGACCCACAATGAAAATTACATTCTAGCATTTGCCATAATGTTATCTATGGATCAATCCACTTTCAAGGCCCAGTCATGTTTTGGCTTTAAGTATCTAGAATTTTCAAGATCCACATCAATCTAGATAAACATCTAGACTTATTTATTATTACCCAACTTTCCTCACATTTCCACAATTCACAAAGACAATATCAAGCATCTAAAATCAATTCTTCGTTGCTTCTCCTATTGTTATAGACCAATGAAGTAGCTTATTAAAAGATCCCAACCAGTGAATAGAAATTTATGAATAGGAATTCAAATGCATCTGCCAGTTGCTTGCCATTTGTCAATATTGGAATTATGAAAACAAGATCAAATCCTTAAGAAACAAAGATAGGTCTAATCAATTATTGAATGTGGAGTTTTAGTTACGCAACCAATCAACTAATTTAAGATATGTTTTCTGGATGACCATGTGAATGAACCCTCTTCAAATAGAGAAGTAAGCAAATAAGGCTAATATCCAACTATATTGGATAGCAAAATGATAAACAAAGGCCATCAAGAATTACCTTGAACAACTCCACATAGGCTTGCAAATTCATTCAACATAATTGAACTTCTAGTGTGGTTTGTATCATTAAATTTCAAACTCAGATCAGTCAATCAAATGGGTAAATCCCTTAAATAATAAAACACCGGATATGATCGAGAACTCAAAGCACATACAAACGGATAAAGGATCAACACAATAAGAAGAGACAAAATATACAATCTCTAAGTCTCATACATGTTCAAATTTGGTAAGGTTACCTTGCAAAACCCATTTGTTTGCACCAATCTATAGAGCATTCAATCATTTGTCTTTTTCCAAGCTTTCATCCTTATTTCTGATCTAGTTTTACTTCTTCAAAACCTAATCTCAGTCTTTGATGTTTTCAACAAAATTAAATAAAAACTAGGTTGAAAGTTAGAAGCACAATTATAAAAAATTTGGGTACTCCAATTATCTTACAGAAACAAAGTACCTAGCCTCAGTGTTGTGGTAAACCCAAAACCTTTTGACTTAATTCACACTTAAAGTTATGATTTTTAGATTTTACAATTTGTTTTCTGCCTTGAAATTCTAGACTCACAAATCACCTAAGATTGTATCTTGGACATGCCATAAACTTCAATTTTTACTTGGATAGTTTTTTACTCATAATCCAATAACTTTTTTTTGTTAACAAACACTTTATAAATGTAACCAGTCACGGTGAGAAAATATTTTAAAAAGTATTTAATAATCAATTCATAATTTGTATTTCTAACTTGATCTTAATTGGTTTGGATTTCGCCACCTCTTAATGTACATAAATTTAAAGATCTCATGTTTGCAATCCTTATCCATCACTCTTCCTGATGTTGTGTCAAAAGAGTGGCTCAAAACATTAATTAAATCTTCTTCCATAACTATACTCAAACACATCTCAACCTTCATATTTTTTATTTTGATTTTAAGACTCAAATATAACTGAAACAACTAAAGACTCAAAGAGAAAACCTTTCACATGAGAACACTTGCTCCTCAAATGCAACTCAATCTTCATACATGTTTGTTTTGATTTTAAGACTCAAAAGTCAAATATCACAAAAACAAGTAAACAACTAAAGAGTCAAATCTTATCAACAGGGGCACTTTCAAGTTTTACTTTCATAACACAACCAATGCAGAAGAAAGAAATACAAAAATCAGCTCAAAGGGATATGAAAGTACAAGTTACATGAGTAACAACCATGAAAACAAACCAAAAAAACCAGTTGTATTGGTTGAACTCAAAAACATATTATAAGTTAGAGACGAAAAACCTTTAAATGCTATTTATCTAGTGGTTTACATAACTTGTCTATATTTATAAGTCAGACAACTTGTAAAATGTATAATTGTTTGCATGGGAATGAAATTGGATTGTTGTTGACGTTTGTTATTCTCATGGACAGGTATTGAAGCACTTGCATGGGTGATAAATCTTGTTTGGATAGGACCTGGAGAATTTTGAAAAGGTGAGAAAGGAATTTAGAGTTTGCTGCAACGAATTTGAAGTCAGCGAGGCCCTCTGTAGCAAATTTAGAGGTAATTTGAAACCCTCATTTTCAAAAGTAAGTTGATAGGAAACACAGGCATATTCCATTCTCAATAGGTAAACTTCAAATGAATGTAAGATAGATCTCATAACAATGACTCATTATATCCTCTTCTTTCTATTATGGTTTGTACTAAAAGTGACTACTTTCAACAATGTTTTGGCATCTCTGTTTTCAGATTTATGTTTTTTTCTTTAAATAAGAAACTAAATCAATACTAGAATGCACAATATCACAGATGGATCAGCATCAAAGGTTGAATATGGATCAAGTTCATGCATATGATGAGAGAGTAGCTGATGAGGGGGACATTGACAAATATCCACATCCATGTAAAAATTGTCTTGGTGGAAAGGTGAAAAAAAGAAATATGATTTATCGACATATGATAAGATATGGGCATAATGGTATAAGCCCTTGGGCTTACAATTATTATGAAGATATGATAGAATTGTAGACTTTGAGAGATGAAGAGGTAACAAACATAGATGAAGTGGCACCAAACATAGATGAAGAGGCAAAAATGTTTGACGAAGGGTTTGAAGTTGATAGAATGTTGAATGAGGGTCTAAACAATGATTGGGTCAAGTCAATGGAGGATGCTTTAAAGCCTGTGTATGCTAATTGCAAGTTAAGCCATTTGACAACAATCCTTCAAATTCTTAACTTGCAAGTGGTACATGGTTGGACAAATGAGAGTGTAGATCAATTATAGGAATTATTAAGTTCATTGTTACCAGCTGACTCCACATTGCCAACAAAATGAATTCAATGTAAAAATCAATCAGTAAGCTTGGCTTGGGGTATGAAAAAATCCACACGTGTGTGAATGGTTATGTATTATTTCGCAAAAAACTTGCAAATGAGAGTGAATGTCCAAAATGTCATGAAGCGAGGTATAGACAAGGGTTGAAATCAGTTGTGGTTCCTAGAAAGGTTCTTTGACACTTTCCAATAATCCCACGATTACTCTGAATGTATAGGTGTAGAGACATTGTTGAACTTATGTAGTGGCATGCCCAAAATAAGAGCACTGATGGAAAACAACATGTCTCTGATTCTAAGACGTGGATGAAATTTGATAACAGATGGCTTGATTTTTCTCAAGATCCTCATAATATAAGGTTGGGTTTGGCTCTAGATTGGGTGAACCCATTCTCAGATCAAAGTACTAAATGGTCAACTTGGCCAGTGTTTCTAATAAATTATAACTTGCCTCCATGGTTAGCAACTAAATCATTTTTCGTAATGTTATCATTGATTATACCAGGAAAGAAAAGTGTGACTTTAGATACAATAAATGCTTATCTAGAGCCATTATATGATGAGCTAATGGAACTATGGAAAGGAATTTAAGAAATTCAATCTTTAAGGGATGGTCATTCAATCAAATTCACTTTAAGAGCTTCCTTATTGTTTACGAATCATGATCTTCCTACATATGGCACATTGTCTGGTCTCTCTATTCATGGATACCATGGATGTCCTACTTGCAACTTTAAGGATTTTGTGAGGCACTCAAGAAGTTTGCATAAGTGTATTTATTGTGGACATCGTGCTTACCTTAAAATGGATCATCCTGATATCGTCGACAAAAAATACATTTCAATGGTCAAGAAGATAATCGTGAAGTGCCATTGCTAATAACAGGTGATTACATTGTTTAGAATGGACAAAAAAGAATGTCATTTATTGATAATGATGGGATTGCTGGTAGTAGATATGATCCATGTAATGAAAGCGGTGTAAAACAGTTGTGCTTATTGTATAAGTTTCCATACTTTAAGGATATGGCCATTAGGCATACTATTGACTTTATGCATATTGAGAAAAATATAGCTTATACTATTATGGAAACTTTTTTTGGTGCTTTTGATACTATTTCATCACGTGAAGACTTTCAAGAAATAAAGATTCGTTGAAATCTTTGGGTTGAAAAATATGATAATGAAAAATATAGAAAACCTAGTGCTCCTTATGTCTGAACAAAGGAACAACGTGCACAATTCTTACAATTGATGTCTCAGACTCGCTTTCCCACTGGATATGTAAGTAGCAACATCAAAAGACAATCTGACATTAATAGCTTAAGAGGCCTCAATACCATGACTATCATGTCATAATCAAAAATATTTTACCTATTGTGGTAATTATATCAAGTTTGGCAAAGGGGCCAAGATTGGCAATTATAAGGTTGGGCCTAATATTAAAGAGAATAAGTTTACATGTATTAGATCTTTCGAACTTTGATAGTTTGAGGGAGGAGGTTGTTGAAGTCCTTTGTCTATTGGAGTGGGAATTTCCACTAGCAATCTTTAACATTTCTATGCATCTTTTGATACATCTAGAATATGAACTAGAGCATTGTGGCCCAATAAGAATGAGATGGATGTATCCTATAGAATGATATATGAAGGTTTTGAAAAAAAAGTCCGTACTAGGGAAAAAATAGAAGGAAGCATGTCTGAGGGATATTCAATGCAAGAGGCCATGGGATTTTGCACAAAATATATGAAGGATTTTAAAAATGTCAATCAACATGTATGGGATGATGACGAAGATGAGAGAGTTGCAGGTGAAGTATTAGAAGGAAATAGATGTCACTTCAAGCTATCATATCAAGAAATAAGTGCAATACATGCCTTTATTCTTCAAAACACATCCTCGTTGTTGGTAAATGTGCCTCAAATTTATTGACATGAAACTCCTGAAAGAAAAAAATTGGTGAGACTCCTGGACTGTCTTGCCAACAAGCAGCTTGGTTCTGAAGGTTCAAAATGATCATGTCGGTGTGACTAATGGTCGGTCTTACCAATGGGACCCATCGATATGACCTGAACGATTGGTGCAAGTTTTCTATCTCTTGGCGAAGGTAGGAGTCTGATTGACAGGTGATGATCGGAAAGAGTCTTGCCGATCGTTATTCATCGGTGTGAAATATGACTTCGGTCGAGCTTTAAGATATCCATCCAATGGTTAAAGTCTGGCCGATGGTTTATGATCGAGGCAAGTCTTCTCGATGAGATGAACAAAGAGAATTCCCATCGGTAAAACATGAATGGTCAGAGGAGCTTTGGAGACTCCCTCCGAGGTGAATTCTCAGTCTGATGGTGTTTGGTCAGAGAGACTTCACCAAGTCAAAGCGATATAGCAATAGAAGATTATGTTGTGTGCATTTTTCACATGGGTAGTTTGGCATCGGTGAGACATGGTTTGGTGTCTCACCGATACATGATACAGTTGAAGAATTTTGACTGAATGATTATTCTATGTGGTTTGTTTTGAACCAATGAGAGAAGCAAAATGTAAACCGTTTGCAGTTGGACTATTGTGACCATTCACTTGTGGGAGATCAATAGACTGTTTGTGAACTATGAAAAAAACTGAACTCTCTATATTGATCGAGGGTCAAATGGTTCGAGTAGTTAGTGTTTTGAACTGTATGTTGTATAAGCATTGGAACAGTAAGACATAATGAAATGTGATCATAATTTGTTCTGTACAAGGTTGATCAAGGAAATGTTGCTGCTGTGAGATTGATTATCTAAAAGGAGAGTCTGTAACTTGTATGTAATTCAATTACTGTAATACAAGTGATTTCTTCTTTAGTGTGGTGGGTTTTTCTCCCATAAGGGTTTTCCCACGTAAATCTGGTGTTCAATTATGTATGTGCTTATTTCTCTATTCTGTTATTCCTTTCATGTGAATCTTAATGAACTATAATTGCAAATTTAAAGACATATCTGCATTCTTCTATGAGTTTTGACATTAGGAGAGTTTGTTCCACACCTTAAGCTTTCCTTACAAGTGGTATCAGAGCCTAGCCAGTTGTGTTATCCTTGTGGGTAGGTTGGGTTTTTTGTGTCAATCCTGTTCAGTGGGATTTTTTGTAGAAGTATGGTAATTGTCAAATTATAGATTGAGATGGCAATGGAAAGTACATCAGGAAAGATTGAAATTGAGAAATTCAATGGCAGTAATTTTGAGTTGTGGAAACTCAAAATGGAAGATCTGTTGGTTGATCGTGATCTTTGGGTTGCTGTGTTTGGAACAAAACCTTTTGGCATGAAGCAAGAAGATTGGGATTTGGAAGATCAAAAATCAAAGGGGTTGATAAGGCTCTATTTGGTAGACTTTGTTCTTCTAAATGTTCATGAAGAGAAGACTACATCTTCTTTGTGGAAAAGACTGGGAGATATTTATCAGGGAAAGTCCTTGGTGAATAAGTTGTTCTTAAGGAAGAAGTTGTACTCTTTGAAAATGTAGGAAGGAGCGTCTGTTGTTGATCATTTGAATACTTTTAACATGTTGATTGCTCAGTTAACATCTGTGGGTGTGAAGATTGATGAAGAAGATTGTTGTATGCTATTTTTATGTTCTTTGCTAGATTCTTGGGATCACTTGGTGATGGCTATTAGGAGTACGACATCCAATTTTAAGATGGAAGACATTGTTGCTTCTTTGTTATCAGAAGAGATGAGAAGGAAATCTTCTAATATGGCGAAGGAGGCTCTTACTGTTCAAGGAAGATCGAAAGAAAAAGGCAAGAAGAAGGACAAGAAGTCCAAATCGAAATCAGAAGGGAGATCAAAGTCTCTTGGAAAGAATTCCAAGGCGAAGTGTTGGAACTGTGGGCAGCCTGGTCATGTCCGGAAGGATTACAAAGAGGAGAAAAAGAAGAAGAATAAGAACTCTTTTGACAATGATTCTTCTCAGAGCGAGGAAGATGCCTTCATTGCAACCTTGGCAACTCGGGCATCAGATGATGTCTAGATGATTGATTCTGGAGCATCTTTCCACATGACATCTCATAGAGATTGGTTCACAAAGTATGAAAAATATGATGGTGGAAAGGTGTATTTGGCAAGCAATTCATCTTTGGAAATAGTTGGTCATGGAAGAGTCAAAATTCAGTTCCTTGATGGAAGAGTGAAGGGAATCAATGATGTAACACATATACCAAGTCTGGCTCGAAATTTACTTTTTGTTAGTAAGTTGAATGATGTTGGTGTACATGCCTCTTTCTCTAATGGTGTTTTTAAGATGACTAGAGGCTCTATGGTGTTGGCAAAGAGTGCTCGAATTGGTACTATGTGCAAGCTGGACGCACTTGTTGTTCAATTTAACTGTCTTTGCAAAGTCACAAAAAGTTGCTCGTGGAGAGGAGGAAAACATCCCTGTTAGTACAAACTCTTTGGAAGTTAAAATTCTAGTAGAAAAGACTATGTTGTGGCATCATAGGCTTGGCCACATTGGAGAAAAAGGTTTCAAAATTTTGACAAATAAAAACCTGGTTGAAGGGCTTGATGACTGTAGCCTTGAATTCAAATTTTGTGAACATTGTATATATGGCAAACAACACCGTGTTTCATTTTATTCCAGTCCTCATAAATCTTATGGTATACTTGATTACATTCATTCTGATGTGTGTGGTCCAATGAATGTTCCTTCGTTATCAAAATCTAAATATTATGTTTCTTTTATTGATGACTATTCAAGAAGGGAATTTGTGTATTTTTTAAAAAGTAAATCAGAAGTGTTCAGTCATTTTAAGGAATTTAAAAACCTTGTGGAAAATATGACTGGAAGAAAAATAAAGTGTTTAAGGATTGACAATGGCGGTGAGTTTTGTTCTAATGAGTTTGAAAGGTACTACAAAGCTCATGGAATTAAAAGACATAAAACTACACCCTACACTCCACAACAAAATGGAGTTGCCGAAAGGTTGAACAAGACGGTGATGGAAAGGGCAAGAAGTATGTTGAGCAGTGTTGACTTGGAGGAGAAATTATGGGCTGAGGCAGTTGCAACAACATGTTACTTAATAAATCATTCCCCGAACTCTACTCTTGTTGATAAAACACCTTTGGAAGCATGGCCTAGAAAGAATCCCACTTTAAGACATATTCGAGTCTTTGGTTGTGAAGCATATGCATATGTTTCAAATGAAAAAAGATCTAAATTGGACAACAAGGCTATTAAATGTATTTTTATTAGCTATAGCGCTGGCATAAAATGATACAAGATTTGGAATCCTGAGACTGAGAATGTTTTGTACAACATAAGTGTTATTTTTTGTGAGCTGAAGCCTTCTACTTTGGATCTACAATCAGAGACAAAATTAGAAAAAAAAGAGGATGTAGTTGAAATTCCTCCCACACTAGATAAAGAGGAATTAAAAATTCAAAACATACCTGAATTTGAGGAGAGCTCAAGCAGCTCTGAAAGTTCTGAGCAAGATGATGAACAATTTCCTCAACCTCAACCTGTGAGGAGGTCTACATGTGAAAGGCGACAACCAGATAGGTATGGATTCTCCATGTTGGATTTTAGTAGTGCCTATGCTTTGATTACTAATACTGATGAGCCTAGGACTATAAAAGAGGAAACCAAAATGTCTGATTCAGATTCCTGGTTGGAAGCCATGAATGAAGAAATGGCATCATTAAAGAAAAATGATATTTGGGATCTGGTTCCATTGCCTGAAGGTAGAAAGCATGTGGGCTAAAAATGGGTATTTAAAAAGAAAATTGGTCTAGATGGTTGTGTTGAAAAGTATAAAGCGAGGTTGGTTGCCAAGGGATATTCCCAGGTAGAGGGAATTGATTATGGGGAATTTTTTTCTCCGATAGGAAAGCTGACATCTATCAGATTTCTTTTGTTACTTGTTGCATATTATTTAGAGATCGAATAGATGGATGCAAAGACAATGTTTCTTCATGGTGATCTTGAAAAAGAAATTTATATGTCCCAGCCATAGCACTTTGTGAAAAAAGGTAAAGAAAAATTGGTTTGCAAGTTGAAAAAATCTCTGTATGGATTAAAATAATCTCCTAGAATGTGGTACCATAAGTTTGACACATTTGTTTTGTCATTGGGATTTGTAAGATCAAAATATGATCATTGTGTGTATTACAAAGCTGAGAATGATCGTATTTTAATTATTTCCATGTATGTGGATGATATTTTATTCATTGGGAATAGTAAGTTTATGATTTTAGATCTAAAATCTCAGTTGTCTGCAAAATTTGAAATGAAAGATCTGGGTGCAGCTAGGTATATTCTAGGGATGGAAATAACCAAGGACAAAAAGAGTAGAAAAATTTGGCTCGGCCAGAGTAAGTATATTAACACTGTTCTGGAGAGATTTTGTATGACTGATTGCAAGCAGCTAGTTGTTCCAGTTTTGCAGGGAATGGAGCTATATGTTGAAGATTGTCCAAAATATCCTACTGAGATGGAGGACATGACCAGGGTGCCTTATGCAAGTGCAGTCAGGAGTTTAATGTATGCAATGGTCTGTACAAGGCCAAACATTTCCCAAGTAGTGGGAGTACTTAGTCATTTTATGGTGAATCCAGGAAAGACACATTGGAATGCTGCGAAAATAGTGTTTAGATATCTAAAGGGAACTTTGAAATATGTTTTGTGTTACCATAGAAATTTGGTTGAATTATAGAGGACTCTCAGCATTCGTGGGTATGCGGATTTTGATTGGGAAGGAGACATAGACAATAGAAGATATTCCACTAGTGGATATATTTTCATGGTAAATGGTGGTGCAGCTAGTTGGATGAGCAAGCGGCAAGTTGTAGTCACTTTGTCCACTATGGAGGAAGAATAAATGGCAACTATACACTCCTGTAAAGAAGCAATCTGGTTGAAACGTTTGTGTTCTAACATTGGGTTTGATGCAAGATAGATTACAATTTACTGTGACAGTCAAAGTGTTATTTGTCTGGTGAAAAATCCTACTTTCCATGCTAGGACGAAACATATTGATGTACAGTATCACTTTGTAAGAGATATGGTGGAGGATGGAAAGGTCTGTTTAGAAAAAGTGGATACTCTAGAAAATGTTGCAGATACATTGATGAAACCAGTAAGCACATACAAGTACAAGTGGTGTGCAAGTTCAATGGGCCTTGGTGCCCATTCACGGTAGTTTTTGGATGCTCTGGAGGTGTCAGTAAGATCTTTGTCAAGTGGGAGATTGTTGGTAAATGTGCCTCAAAATTACTGACATGAAACTCCTAAAACAACAAAATCAGTGAGACTCCTAGACTGTCTTGTTGACAAGCAACTTGGTTCTGAAGGTTTGAAATGATCATGTCAATGTGACTAATGGTTAGTCTTGCTGACGGGATCCATCGGTATGACCTGAATGGTCAGTGCAAGTTTTCTATCTCTCGGTGAAGGTAGGAGTCTGACTGACAGGTGATGATTAGCGAGAGTCTTGCCGATGGTTCTTCATTAGTGTGAAATATGACTTTGGCCCAGCTTTAAGATCTTTGTCTGATGGTTAAAGTATGGTCAATGGTTTATGATCAAGGCAAGTCTTCTCAATGAGATGAAAAAAGAGATTCTCATCGGTAAAACATGAATGGTCGGAAGAGCTTTGTAGACTCCCTCTGAGGTGAGTTCTCAATCCGATGGTGTTTGGTCAGAGAGACTTCACCAAGTCAGAGCGATAGAGCGATAGAAGACTATGTTGTGTGTGTTTTTCAAATGGGCAGTTTGGCATTGGTGAGACACGATCTGGTGTCTCACAGATACGTAATACATTTGAAGAATTTTGACTGAACAACTATTCTATGTGGTTTGTTTTGAACCAATGAGAGAAGCAGAATGTAAACCATTTGTAGTTGGACTATTGTGACCATTCACTTGTAGGAGATCAATAGACTGTTTATGAACTATGAACACAATGGAACTCTTTGTAATGATCGAGGGTCGAATGGTTCGAGTTGATAGTGTTTTGAACTGTATGATGTATAAGCATTGGAACAGTAAGACATAACAAAGTGTGATCAAAATTTGTTGTATACAAGGTTGATCAGGGAAATGTTGCTGCTGTGAGATTGATTATCTGAAAGGAGAGTTTGTAACTTGTATGTAATTCAATTACTGTAATACAAGTGATTTCTTCTTTAGTGTGGTTGGTTTTTCTCTCGTAAGGGTTTTCCCACGTAATTCTGGTGTTCAATTGTGTACGTGTTTATTTCTCTATTCTGTTATTCCTTTCATGTGAATCTTAATGAACTATAATTACAAATTTAAAGACATATCTACATTCTTCTCTGAGTTTTGACATTAGGAGAGTTTGTTTCACACCTTAAGCTTTCCTTACATTCATTCAATAAGTGGCGCAGGTAAAAAAATATTACATAATAATTTATTTACTCAATTGCATTTACGCATTTATATTATTAATCTTACTATTTGTATGTCATTATTCTATGTAGAAACTATGAAGAAGAGAATCAATCTTGGATGCAACATTGACCTCAAAAGCACAAATGTCATGATTTGATTAGAGGTGATTCTTTTCCAAAATTTGAAGAATGGATTGCTAATGCAATCCGTGATGCAAAAGAAGGTGGTCAAGACATAACAACAGAGGAAAGTGAGCTTTCACAACCTCCACATTTATTGGCTATACGTTGTAGTGGAATGTGGGCCTATGGTAGTCATTTAAGAGTGGAACAAAAAGAAAAAGGAAAGACAAATTGTGATTGTGTTGTTAGTGTTGAATTTCTTCATGAAATTGAGAAGAAATTTTATGCCGGATTCATCCAAGAAATTATTCAAGTGCATTTTGGTAAAAATAGTCCTATATTATTAAAATGTAAGTGGATCCAACCATCCATAGGACAATTTGATGAGTATGGATTTGTAAGTGCAAATACATGACAATTTTTATTAGAGAGAGATGAGTCGTATGTTTCCCCTCTTCAAATTAACCAATCATTTGTAATTGATGATGTAAGAAGCCCAGGTTGATCATATTTCATTCAAATAGAGTCTCGTTCGAAACGAAAATTCATGGAAGTTGTTGATGTAATGCTTGATGGGAAATATGTTAATTTACAAGAAACATTCGAAGAAGTGGATGAAGACAATCAGGGACTGTTTGAAGAAGAGATTTTGATTACCAATGAAGAAATTGGGAGAGAGAATGTATTGCATGTCACAAATAAGGATGAGGAAGAAAATCAAGTAGATGCAGACACGAGTGATCAGGATTCCAATCTTGTTGGCAATGCAGATGATTATTGATGAGCCCCATTGTATGACCTTTTATTTAATACTTTTATGTTGTTTTAAGAATGTTTTATGTTTTAAGGACATGGAACTTTAGACTAATACCTGTTTCAAAGCTTTAATGTTGAACAAAGTTTCTATATAAATGCAATATGAATATGTCTTCATATAAAAATGAGGATGTAATATGAATATGTTTTGATATATAAATGTTGTATGTATAATGAATGCAATATGAATATGTTTTCATATATAAATGAGGATGCAATATGAATATGAATATGCATACCATCATTGCTTTACTTTGACAATGATATTTTCTTGAAAACTCCGGATCATTGCTTCCATTGTCATGACATGATGTTATAACAGTCCTTGACCACTGTACTCTGACTCACTACTATGACTGTTATAATGCTTGTAATGTTTTGATGCATTTGTATTACAAAAAAACCTTCACTCATTAAGTATGTGATGCAGAGGAAGGAGTTGTTCAAAATTCTCAAAGGAAATACTGAAGGAACACATTCATTCTTCTATGGTTCATAGGTTTCATGTAAACTTACCTCTTTTAAAAACTTTTTTTATTCATCAAATCATGGCATTCCTTGCTTGTAACTCATTTTCCACTCCAACATATATGTTCTTTTTCATGAAATATACCTCTTCATGAATGTATGTTAATGTTATGAACAAATTATTACGTAACAAAACAATAGAAGTAAGAATCACCAAATACCATAGACATTTCTTAGTGATGGTGCTATCACCTTGTTGGAAATATATGCCTCAATCCCACAGGTTGAAACCTCTAAGAGAGACAAGTTGGTGTGACATGCTTTGGGTCTGGCTAACTAGCAGCTTTGGATCTTGTGGTTTGTACAGGTTGTCGAGACAATGTTTAAGTCATGCCGAAGGAGCTTATCGCTGTGACTTGTGACTGTCGTTGTAACCCTATGTCGAGTGGAGATCTCTAGCCGACAGGCCATTCATATCGTATATCGGGGAGACCCTTGGCCGAAAGGCTTACTTCGGTGTGAAGTCCAAGCGAAAGCTAAAAGTCTTGCCGACACCGTTTTCTGTTGAAGCCTTCGGGGAGAGTCTTGGGTGTTCGGGAAGAAGTCTCAGGGATGAAGAGAGGTCTCGCTGACTGGGAAAATCTTGGAGTCATCGGTGTAACACAATTGCTTCAATATGAGTCTTACCGATGTGTGGTGTCTCACCAAATGATTTCATCAGTGTAACATGTGACTTCGATAAGAACTCTCAGCGAAAGTGATAAGTCTCACCGACTGTTGGATGCTTCAAAATAACATGAAGGCTCAGTGGGATGTCTTGGTGAGAGAAGTAAGTCTTGTTGATGGTATGACATTTTGATGTGGCTTTGAACATCGGTATAATGTCTCACCAAAGAGTGGTATGTCTTGCCGATAGAAATACTGAAGTTGGTGCAACTTGTGATATTGATGTAACCTCTTGCCGATGGAGATGACTCTTGGCGATAACGTGTAATCGAGTCTTGTGGCATCGGGGAGACACTTCTTGTGTCTCACCAACATGTGAACTTAGTTGAATGTATTCTTGACCGATTGACCATCCTACGTGGCTTGTGTTGGACCAATTAGAGAAGCCGAAGGAGAACCGTTGGAAGACAATTTGTTGTGGCAGTTCTGAGAGGAAGCTCGACAGACAGGGGCGACATGATTATAGTCTGTAGTAGCAGATGATGTCTAGTTCAATGGGTCGATGGATTGCTGTGTGATTGTATGATCGGTGGATGAATTCTATTCTGTGAAGACTGTAATGTGAATGTTCTATAACAAGGTTGTTCATGGTGAATGCTTCTGTAAAATGACATTAGAAAGATAAGTCTGATATTTGTATGTAATCTCCATTACTGTAATACAAAATGTTTTCTCTTGGTGTGGTGGGTTTTTCTCCCGTAAGGGTTTTCCCACGTAAATCTGGTGTTCATATGTGTTTGTCAAATACCCTATTTTTGTTATTGCTTTCAAGTGCATCTTAATTTGACTGTAATTGTAAAAAAAATTAAAAGTGTCTCTACGTTCTTCCCTGAGGTTTTGACATTAGGAGAGTTGTTTCCACATCTAGCTTTCCTTACAAGTGGTATCAGAGCCTGGCCAGTTGTGTTATCCTTGTGGGTATGTTGGGTTTTTTGAGTCAATTCTGTTTAGTAGGAGTCTTGTAGAAGTTTGTTAATTCGAATTACAGATTGAGATGGCTAGCATGTCAGGAAAGACTGAAATAGAGAAGTTCAATGGCAACAATTTTGAGTTGTGGAAACTCAAAATGGAGGATCTCTTAGTGGATCGTGATCTATGGCTTGTTGTGTCTGGAACTAAACCTACAGGCATGAAGCAAGAAGATTGGGACCTTGCAGATAGAAAGTCTAAGGGGCTGATAAGGCTCTGTTTGGTAGACTCTATTCTTCTGAATGTGCATGAAGAGAAGACTGCATCTTCCTTGTGGAAGAGACTAGCATCTATTTATCAGGGGAAGTCCTTGGTGAATAAACTGTTCCTGAGGAAGAAGTTGTACACTTTGAGAATGTAGGAAGGAGGGTTTGTAGCTGATCATTTGAACACATTCAACATGTTGATTGCACAGTTAACTTCTATTGGTTTAAAGAATGATGAAGAGGATCGCTGTATGCTTCTATTGTGTTCTTTTCCAGACTCTTGGGATCACCTGGTGATGGCTATTAGGAGTACAACATCGAATTTCAAGATGGAATATGTTGTTGCTTCTTTGTTATCAGAAGAGATGAGAAGAAAATCTTCTGAGATGGCGAAGGAGGCTCTTATTGTTAGAGGAAGATCGAAAGAGAAAGGCAAGAAGAAGGACAAGAAGTCTAAATCAAAATCAGAGGGGAGATCAAAGTCTCCTGGAAAGAAGTCTAAGGTGAAGTGTTGGAACTGTGGGAAACCTAGTCATGTCTGAAAGGATTGTAAAGAGGAGAAAAAGAAGAAGAAGAAGAATTCTTCCGATAATGATTCTTCTCAGAGTGATGCAGATGCCTTCATTGCAGCCTTGGCTACACAGGCATCAGATGATATCCGGTTGATTGATTCAAAGGCATCTTTCCACATGACATCTCATAGAGACTGGTTTACGAGGTATAAAGAATACAATGGTGGAAAGGTGTACTTAGCAAGTGATTCGACTTTGGAGATTGTTGGCCGTGGAAGAGTCAAAATCCAATTCCCTGATGGAAGAGTGAAGGGAATCAAGGATGTTATGCATATACCAAGTTTGACTCGAAATCTACTGTTTGTCAGTAAGCTGAATGATATTGGAGTGCAAATCACATTCTCTGGAAATGGCTGCAAGATGACTAGAGGCTCAATGGTGCTAGCAAGGGGTGCTCGTATTGGTACCTTGTACAAGTTGGATGCACATGCTGTTCAATATAATAGTGTCTCTGTAAAGTCACAAAAAGCTACTCATGGAGAAAAGAATGTAAAAATTCCTGATTTTGTAAACTCTATGGAAGTTAAACTTCCAGCAGAAAAGACTATGCTTTGGCATCATAGGCTAGGCCACATTAGAGAAAAAGGTTTAAAAACCTTGAAGAATAAAAACCTGGTTGAGGGACTTGAAGATTGTAACCTTGAATTTGAATTCTGTGAACATTGTATATATGGAAAGCAGCACCGTGTTTCTTTTTATTCAAGTCCTCATAAATCTTCGGTTTGCTAGATTATATTCATTCTGATGTATTTGGTCTGGTGAGTGTTCCTTCTTTGTCTAATTCAAGGTACTATGTATCTTTCATTGATGAGTATTCGAGAAGAACATTTGTTTATTTTTTGAAAAGTAAATCAGAAGTATTCAGTCGGTTTAAGGAATTTAAGAACCTTGTAGAAAATCAGACTAGAAGAAAAATAAAATGTTTAAGGACTGATAATGGCGGTGAATTTTGTTCTAATGATTTCGAGAGGTATTGTAAAGACTATGGGATTAAAAGACATATGACTACACCTTATACTCCACAGCAAAATGGAGTTGCAGAAAGGTTCAATAGGACAGTGATGGAGAAAGCACGAAGTATGTTGAGTAGTGTCGGCTTGGAGGAGAAGTTTTGGGCTGAGGCAGTTGCTACAACATGTTACTTAATAAATCATTCTCCAAACTATGCTCTTGTTGAGAAAACACCTTTGGAAGCATGGTATGGTAAGAGCCCTCTCTTAGACACATTCGTGTTTTTGGCTGTGAGGCATATGCATGTTCTGTATGAGAAAATATCTAAATTGGAGAACATGGCTGTTAAATATATTTTTATTGGCTATAGTGCTGGCATAAAAGGATACAAGCTTTGGAATCTTGATACAGAGAAGGTTCTGTATAGTAGAAGTGTAATCTTTCGTGAGTTGAAGCCTTCTACCTTGGATCTACAGTCAGAGACAAAGTCAGAAAATAATAAGGATGTAGTTGAAATTCCTCCTACACCAGAGAAAGAGGAATTGAAAATTCAAAATGTACCTGAAACTGAGGAGGAGGTCAAGCAGTTCTGAAAGTTCTGAAGAAGAAGAAGAACCTCGGCCTCAGCAATTGAGGAGGTCAACTTGTGAAAGAAAGCAACCTGATAGGTATGGGTTTTCTTTGATAGATTCTACTTGTGCCTATGCTTTAATTTCTAGCACTGATGAGCCTAGGACTATGAAAGAGGCATTTAGAATGTCTGATTCAGACTCTTGGTTGGAAGCCATGAATGAAGAAATAACATCATTAGAAAATAATGACACTTGGAGTTTGGTGCCCTTGCCTAAAGGCAGAAAAGTTGTTGGCTGCAAATGGGTATTTAAAAAGAAGATTGGTCTAGATGGCAGTGTGGAAAAATATAAGGCGAGGTTGGTTGTGAGTTATTCGTGTAGAGGGAATTGATTATGGGGAAATTTTTTCTCAGTAGCTAAGTGACATCTATCAAATTTCTTTTGTCACTTGCAATAGCGTATGACTTAGAGGTTGAACAGATGGATGTGAAGACAACATTTCTTCATGGTGATCTTGAAGAAGATATTTACATGTCCTAGCCTGAGCACTTTGTGGAGAAAGGTAAAGAGAAACTGGTTTTCAAGTTAAAAAAGTCTTTGTATGGGTTAAAGCAGTCACCTAGAATGTGGTACCAGAAATTTGATAATTTTGTATTGTCTTTGGGATTTGTAAGATCAAAATCTAATCATTGTGTCTATTACAAAGTTGAAAGTGATCAAGTTCTTATTATTTCTCTCTATGTTGATGATATGTTGTTCATAGGCAATAGTAAGTTGATGATTTCTGATCTTAAGTCTCAGTTGTTTGCTAAGTTCGAAATGAAAGATCTCGGTGCAGCAAGGTATATTCTGGGGATGGAGATAACTAGGGACAGGAATAGTAGAAAACTTTGGCTCGGTCAGAGTAAGTATATCAAGACTATTCTAGAGAGATTTTGTGCGAATGATTGCAAGCGCTAGTTGTTCAGTCTTGCAGGAACGAAGCTATTTGTTGAAGACTGTCCAAAATCTCCTACTAAGATGGAGGACATGACTAGTGTACCCTATGCTAGTTACGTTGGTAGTCTTATGTATGCAATAATCGTACAAGGCCAAAAATTACCCAAGCAGTGGGAGTTCTTAGTGGTTTATGGTTAATCCGGAAGGACACATTGGGATGTTGTGAAAAGAGTTTTTAGATATTTGAAGGGAACTTTAGAGTTTGCTTTATGTTACCATGGGAACTTGGTTGAATCACAGAGGACTCTCAGTATTCAAGGCTATGTGGATTCTGATTGGGCAGGGGACATTAATAGCAGGAGGTCCACCAGTGGATATAATTTCATGTTGAATGGTGGTGTAGTGAGTTGGATGAGTAAGTGGTAGGTTGTAGTGCTTTATCCACTATAGAGGTTGAATACATGGCAGCTACACATGCTAGTAAAGAAGCAGTTTGGTTAAAACGTTTGTGTTCTAACATTGGTTTTGATGCAGGGCAAATAACTATTTTTTGTGACAGTCAGAGTGCAATTTGTCTGGCAAAGAATCCTACTTTCCATGCCAGGATGAAACATATAGATGTACAGTACCACTTTGTACGAGATGTGGTGGAGGATGGAAAGGTCAGTTTGGAAAAAGTTGATACTTTAGAGAATGTTGCAGATGCATTGACGAAGCTAGTGAGCACAGACAAGTTCAGGTGGTGTGCCAGTTCAATGGGCCTTAGTGCCCATGATTTTTAGTAAGTTTTGTTGTGCTCTGGAGGTGCCTGTGTGATCTTCGTCAAGTGGGAGATTGATGGAAATATATGCCTCAATCCCACAGGCTGAAACCTCTAAGAGAGACAAGTCGGTGTGACATGCTTTGGGTCTAGCCATCTAGCAGCTTTGGATCTTGTGGTTTGTATAGGTCACCGAGGCAATGTTTAAGTCATGTCAAAGGAACTTATCGCTATGACTTGTGACTGCCATTGTAACCCTATGTCAAGTGGAGATATCTGGATGACAGGCCATTCATATCGTATATCGGGGAGAGCCTTGGCCGAAAGGCTTACTTCGGTGTGAAGTCCCAGCGATAGCTAAAAGTCTCACCAACAGCGTTTTCTATTGAAGCCTTCGAGGAGAGTCTTGGGTGTTCAGGAAGAAGTCTCAATGAAAAAGAGAGGTCTCACCGACGGGGAAAATCTTGAAGTCATTGGTGTAACACACTTGCTTCGATATGAAGTCTTATTGATGTGTGGTGTCTCGCTGAATGATTTCATCGGTGTAACATGTGACTTCGATAAGAACTCTCGGCGAAAGCGATAAGTATCGCAGACTATTGGATGCTTCGGAATAACATGAAGGCTCGGTGGGATGTCTTGGCAAGAGCAGTAAGTGTTGCCAATGGTATGACATTTTGATGTGGCTTTGAACATCGGTATAATGTCTCACCGAAGAGCAGTATGTCTTGTCGATAGAAATACTGAATTTGGTGCAACTTGTGATATCGATGTAACCTCTTGCCAATGGAGACGACTCTTGGCAATAACATGTAATCGAGTCTTGTGGAATCAGGGAGACACTTCTTGTGTCTCACCGACATGCGAACTTAGTTGAATGTCTTCTTGACCGATTGACCATCCTACGTGGCTTGTGTTGGAACAATCAGAGAAGCCGAAGGAGAACCATTGGAAGGCAGTTCGTTGTGGTAGTTCTGAGAGGAAGCTCGATAGACAGGGGCGACATGATTATAGTTTGTAGTAGCAGATGATGTCTGGTTCGATGGGTCGACGGATTGTTGTGATTGTATGATCGGTGGATGAATTATATTCTATGAAG
This sequence comes from Sequoia sempervirens, assembly GCA_007258455.2. Classification (NCBI taxonomy): domain Eukaryota; kingdom Viridiplantae; phylum Streptophyta; class Pinopsida; order Cupressales; family Cupressaceae; genus Sequoia; species Sequoia sempervirens. The sequence goes on from VDFB02026320.1 coordinate 70,262,254, forward strand.
ACTATAACGTGAATGTTTTGTAAAAAGGTTGTTCATGGTGAATGCTACTGTAAAATGACATCAAAAAGATAAGTCTAATATTTGTATGTAATCTCCATTACTGTAATACAAAGTGATTTCTCTTGGTGTGGTGGGTTTTTCTCCCGTAAGGGTTTTCCCACGTAAATCTGGTGTTCATATGTGTTTGTCAAATACTTTGTTTCTGTTATTGCTTTCAAATGCATCTTAATTTGACTGTAATTGTAAAAAAAATTAAAAGTGTCTTTGCGTTCTTCCCTGAGGTTTTGACGTTAGGAGAGTTGTTTCTGCATCTAGCTTTTCTTACACACCTAAGCAAAGCATTGGTTTAGTTGTACAAAATGGTTTCCATGCTACAAGTTCATGTCCAGTTAAAATTTGGTAATACATATTTTTTTATTGAACTATGAATGAAAACATTATTGCTAAAGATTTGATGGATTGATTCAAATACATTGCTAATTTTTTTATGCAACTAGCATTTCTGTAGGGCACCATTATTTAATATCCATTGACTGAAATACCCACAACATCTAATGAATGTTGTTGTTTGCAGTGCTTTAGACTTCCTATGTGTTTTAATGACTTTTCGTTAAAACTAAGACCTCATAAACTTGTATTTATGCAATTTCTATTACGGATAATTATCTCTGTGTCAAGTTGCTAATTTATACATTATTGTCTTTTTAGACATCAGGAAATGAGGAAAAATAATTTAAGGCAAAAATTAGATGATAGTGATCATAATGCTGAAATTCTAATGACAAATTATGAGCGCTTTCGTGAAGAATGTGTGGCCAAGAATAATGAATATTTATTGCGTCTTGGTTTGATAAATAGGCAAGTTTTAAATCCACTAAGTAGTATATTATTTGTTTAATACTATTTAATGAAATTTATAGGCAAGAGCTTTATGTATATAAGACATGATATGATTTTTTGTTTTGTTTTACAAGCAAGAAAAAGAGTGCAGAGAAAATGCAGAGAAAAAACAAAAAGAAAGTAAAGATACAGTGATGCCAGCTCGTAGAAGTCAACACTTTTGTGATTCAAAAAATGTAGGTGAAAAAAATAGTTGTAATGAAGTGAAATATGTGGAGACCAGTACTGATCTACCTACTCATTCCACACTTGATGTGGCCAAGGAGCATGAGGTTATGGCTAATGAAAGTCATGAAGAGAGTCCGCTTGCATCTGATGTGCCTCAAAGTGCACCTTTTGCATCTACTACTTTTGATGGAATTAGTGGATCAGCTAGAAATATTAGTTGTGGTTCAACAGAAGATGTTCCTGCTTTTGTTAAAAGACCAAGATTGAGTTAAGATTTATACAGATCTACAGAGAGGAATGCAAAAGAAAGAATATTAGAAGGGAAGAAGCCATTCTTGGTTGAGGTATCAAGAGATGGTGAACCCATTGGGAAAAATGCTGCAAGGTGGGCCTCTGAGTTGGGCGTAAGATGTAGGGCCCATTTGGATATTTGCAAATCAAATTTTGTAGAGAAAGATCCATGAAGTGTGGAATATTTTATACAAAAAATGGAAAATTCCTTTGACACTATTGGTGGACAAATCTCTAGAAAATATTACAAGCACAAGATGAGACTTTTGATGAACAATTTTAGATACAATTGCAAAAAAAAAATCATGGAGGGAAAAGAGACGTTAAACTCCACTCTATCTCCCAAACAGTGGGAGGAATTGAAAGAAAGTATGATCTATTTTGAATAATATTTGACAAAGAGTAACAGAGGCAAGAGAGGAAGAGATAGTGTGAGGGCTGAATATACATTTGGCCGAGGTAGGTTGCAGGCCAAAATGGACAAATTTGGAGTAAGTGTATGGATTTTTGGTTCAATTTACATTGTGTTATTTATTTCAATTTTTTATTGAATTGACTATATGTTGAAATGGACATTATATTTTAGGTGGAAAATAATAATAGAGAAGCAGGTGTAGAATATATTGTCAATTATATGGCAGCATTGGATCGTACTAAATCTAATAGTAGTATGAAGTGGAAATCTAGTTCATCAACAAATATTTCACAACCATCTGTTGAACGCCCCGTAAGAGCCTCTCCAAATCATGTCAACTCAAATGAAGAATACCAACATATAATGAGTTTCTTACACGGTCTCACTGAGAAAGTTTCGCAGTTGGTTGCCTTTGTTAAGCCTATAGTTTCTACATGGAATGACCATAATCCCACAGATTCAAATCAAGTAAGAGGCTATCCCTTAATATTTTGATTCTCAACTATATCATCTTTACATTGTATTCTAAAGATGTATGCAAATGTCATAATTTTTTTCCACAACATGCCTTTATAAAATTACTCTCGTGATCTCCAGGAAAAATATTACAATCATATATAGAACAATGAATCTATGAATTTTTTCCTTTTGTTTCATTGAAATCCATTATGACTGTCCTAAATGTTGTGACTGTGTGTTTTATGACAAAATAACTATGAGATGAATGAATGATCCACTCTATCTTTTCATTGTTCTTCTAACTCATGACTCTCTTTAGTTCATGACTTTGCTTACTGTCACTCAGTTCATGACTTTGTAACCTTTAATGCTAGTTGATGAAGAAAGTCTTTTGTTGCCTTTTATTGAAGTTATTGAAACAAATGCACAAGAAGAGTTTGAATGGGCTATGCTTTTGGAAACAAGAGTGAAATCAAGAAGATGAGAATAAGAAAGAATGTAGGAGTGAAAGGATAATTTCCATAAAAGCCAAACAATATTCAAATGAGACAGTGGTGGAATTATTCCCTCATCTCAACTGTCCAACATGCATATAGAGAGGCAAATAAGGAAGCAAACTTCCTTGCCAACTTTTCCATGGGAAATAGAGAAGAAATCATCATTAGCACTATAGTCGAGGCATGGAACTCATTCAGCTCTACATTTAATCCCAAAACTTGCTTTCCATACACCACCAAAGATTCAAACATCTTTACATAAGGCCAACATCATCACTATTTATGCCTATCAATCAAGGAAGGTTGCACTTCAAAGTAATCATTTTTCAATAATCATTACTCAAAGTCAACACCAAAATGGAGTGGTATGAAATTAGCATTACCTTCTCTCATGAGAGCTAGTACTCGATCACATTTGTCACAATTAATTGGTACAAGCAAATTACAATAAAGCCTTGGGAGCTAAAATAAAAAACAAGGCAACAAGAGTGATTATGTTAGGAAAGAAGGAGTATATAAGGTTTATAAGTAATTGAACACTGAATATGGATTACGTTTATAAGTAGTCTGCTCCATTATTACTTCAAAATATAAACATTATAATATAATTGTCTCAATATGATGTAAATAGGCGAATTGTGCAGTCTACTATAATGGAAATGTTAAAAAGAATTGATAATGTTCAATTGGGTTTTGGTCTCCCTTTATATACGAGAGGCAACAAGCTACATACCCATTACAAAAAGGTATGATGCTTGATAACTAAATGCTAATTAACATAAATAAAAACATAACACTTCAGCAGGTGAATGCATTGATCTATTAATCTCGCAACAGGCACTTGTGACCACCTAAGATCTATTCAAGGCTCCTACTCCATGATAATGCATCACTTGCAAAGTGTACCTCTCCTATGATGCAGGATGGTTTTCATGTCCCGATGCTAGTCCATTTGTATTTGATGTGTCTGTGGTTTGGTTGATGAACAAGTTGATAGCAGAAAGATGGCGAGTGTATTCCTCCTCAGCATAAGTCTCTATGTTGGAAATTGCATCCTTCATATCAAACTCCATATACATCATATTTTCAAGCTATTTATGTGTATTTTCTAGCACCATCTCTTCGTTGTTTATTTCTTGTAATGCATTAGGTAGAAACAACGCAATCCTGGCCTTCCAATCATCTTGCTCCCTAGGATTGCCAAGGTTGTCATGGAGTGTAGGGTGCAAATCAAAATAGGAAAGATCCTCTTTGAGCCTATTGTGGTACTTATTGTGTGATTCCACCAGCTTATTGTATGCCTGCAATGTCTGACCTTTCATGGCTTTCTCATTTAGGAGTTCCTTCCTTTTGTCAATCATCTACTCTTGTAATCTTTCATTCTCCACGAGTGCTAAGTGTGTTTGTTGAAACAACTTCTAATATTCACAGCATGATCCACCATCTTGCTGAATCTTTCTTTGATTATGCCAGACATAACATAATACTTAGTGGTTTTTATTTCTATTTCTAGCTCCTTTCATTTCTTATGGGACTTCTGATGATAGTTTTTCCAATAAGCCACATCTACTAATTAATCCAATATTCTCTTGTCACTTTCTAACCATGGGGAATATAATTCTGGTGTGGAAGAGGAGGATGTTTTATCTTTGTAACTAGCCACCTGCTTCAATTTATCTTTTTCTTTTATCAAATTTTCAACTTGTTCCTTAGTAAAATTTTCCATATTTATGTTCAATTCAGTCGTTTCAATGGGGTTAGTGTCCCCTACTCTCTAGACCAAAAGATGTCCAAAAACCTGGTTTGGTTTATCAATGACAGTGGGTCTCTTATCCTAAGGATACAATGACCAAGTTAGTAGGGTGGCTTCATCCGGATTGTACCCTGATCCTGAGTACATTTTATCACTAGCTTCCTCTGTTAAGTGCATTGATTTATCTCCTCTTCTCTAAAACTATCAAATACTATTGTAGCACTGATATCCCACCTTGGTAGGATTAGTGCCCCAACTTGTTGAAGTAATTCCCTTCCCCTTTCAGAGGTGATAGATTCTAATTCTTTGTCTATTTCTTTCCTTAATTCTCCCAAGGCGTCTGCTTCCTGCTCAGGAGTGATATCTTTCATCTTTTGTCTCAACATCCCGCCTTTATGCTCATAAACAAATGATTTAAATTCAGAAGTCTTAACAAATTCATTATCATAAATAAATTATTTCCCAACCTTAATCCTCACATCAGAGAGTTCATCTGAAGCTTCAAATTTGACAATGTTATGTTCTTCAGGTGGATGATATTATGTAACTACAGGGGCATTTATCTATTCAATCTCATCACTTCTTCATCCTCTTTGCTCATGGATTTATCTACAGAGAAACTCACCACAGGAGTGGGCTACGAGGGTATGTAATCAAGAGGCTCTATGTCCTCAGCTTGCATTCTTGAATGAGTTGTATGAGGTGCTTCAAAGACAACTAGGGGCACATCTTTAATTATTTCATCCACATGAGCGATGAGCTACTCAATTCTTTCTAGAGGATCTTGCACTTCATCAAACACTCTTGAGTAGGATGGGATATTCTCTCTTCCATGTCTCAACCAACATAACTTTGTTATATGCAATCATCTTGTCTTTTGTCGAACCTTCATCATAATTCCTTATTACATCATCAACATAAAAGTGATGTTCGTATCCTAATATCCCTTGTGACAACTTTGCGTTATGAATAAATTTCTCTGCATCAAAATTCTTTCTTTCATTGCTGAACAGTAGATTGTATTGTGCCAACTTGCTATTAATTTCTTCATACCCCTCATTGGTGACTACTGTAAAATCTCCAAAACATAAAGTGTTGGGCATGAGAGATTGCTTATTGTATCTCTTAAGGTGTTTTACATCAGATTTAGCAAACTGTCTGAAAATTTCTAAATAGGTTATTCTATCTGGAACTGTTCGTGGAAATAAATGTGGGGCTCCTTCAAACCCATAAATTCTGATCACAATACAATTAGGAAATGCATACCAATCCCCCCAGTTATGATTTACCTTTTTCTTGGGGTCCTTTTCCTTTGGTCTCAGGAATTTCTATATTTCAGGGGACAGGTTATAATTACATGGATGTCCCAACAATTTCAACAATGGTTTCACAAAATATTCTTCAAAGTACAGATAATGTGATCTACCATATCTACTATCCCATATCGAGGTCCACAATTGTACAGGTTTATAATTCCCATTTTGATCAAAATACCTTATCCTTAACTCTTCTCCCCAGAACCTTCTGACGTGTCCTTCATGTAGAAGAAAATGCATCAACAAGGAATAATGTTTAAAATTAATACTATCATTGTAGTTTTTGATCCTTTCCATCCCCTGGTTCATAGCATTGGCTAAATAACCAACATAGTCAAATTCTCTGGCGTCTTTACTTTCTATGTTTGCAACCAAGACCATTAGGGAAATTGACATGAGGGGAGGAACCTCTACTCCTACCACTTGTCCAACTGAGTGATATGTATATCGAAAATATTCTTCAAATATATCCTCATGAAAGGGAGGGTTTTCAATGCTAGAAAACCTTCTGAGTTGGCTCCTTTCATCCCTAGGCCTGTGTAGTGGTAGCTTCCATATTTTATAGTTTGTTTCCATGTGATGGTATTCGGTTAAAAGGTCCTTGATTGTAAATGGAAAATCCATAGAGCACTCTAATTGAAAAATTATAGATATGAGATCCTTAGAAATAATGAGAAGACCGGACCCATCATATGATTGAATAGTTCTTCTTCTAGGGTCTAGTGGCTAAAGCTTTAACCAGTTATGTATTGACAAAAACATTGGGTACCACTAATCTCCCCAAGTTTAATCTCCACAGGTTGCAAACAGGTTGAAACTTGTGTTGTTTCCTATAATGGTACATGAACAACTCATATCCCTGACATAGTGTCCACATGTCTCCTAAACCTTTGTGCTTGTCCCATAACTTTTCCATGGAAGGATTCGACTGTGCACTCCTTTTGGGTCTCAGTCCTGACCCAGGGCATTAGTCAATCAAGTCCTAGTTTAGAAGTCTTTTCTCTATTTTTTGTTTCTTAGTTTTCTATGTTTCTGAGCTTTCTTCCATTGTTAAATTTTTTTACAAGCCTTTATTAAAGCAACTTCTTAGTCGGGTTTTGTACACTTACTTAAATTTGCTTTCTCTGGCTCTGAGTTGTACAACAATGGCGTATTCCCTGTTAGAGTAATAAGTTATTAAACTTAATTAATTACATCATATTGGTTAATTAATTAAGTCACTTATCACTTTAGTTACTTAAGCTAAACTTAGACACATTAATAATTAATTATTAATTATTAATTGTACACACTAGGGTTTTTCCTTTTAGGGTTTCATGATCTCCTTCATAAGGATTAATCTCATTGTAATTTATTGAATTCCTAAATAATATCAATTTACACATCTTCATGCAAAGCTCTGTTTTTATTTTCTTTTCTCTTTTGTGGAAGGTTTTTTGGTTTGCATGTCTGATCTTGGTTTCTAACATGGTATCAGATTAGGCCTTGTTGCCGAGACCCATTCATGCTTTCTTGCATTCATCCTAGCATTTAGGTGCATGCTTTTTTAGTCTCCCTAAATTGCACTTATGGGGGGGTTAGTGTAATTAATTAATTATTACACTTGCATAAGTTACTTAGGTAATATTTTAATTCCTAGGTTTATAGTTGTCATTCTTATCTTGTTGAACTATCTTGTTTCTCAAGATAATATTAGGGTTATGCATACATTGCTTTTATAAAGCAAATCATCTATTGTAATTATCAGATTCTCTTAATGCATATTTGCTTGAGGTTTACAAAACATCTTCTTTGGTTCTGAATATCTTTTGTATGTGATAGGTGATTGAATGCAGGTGATTCTTGGGGTTTGTGAAGTTGGGATTCTCAACATAATAACATGGTATTAGAGCCTTGATATGCAGCCCCTTCTCATATTTTTTGAGAAAATCATTGTAGAGTTGTTCGGGATTCCTCAAGGCTATCATGCCTTGAGTTTATTGATGTAGCATTTTGGATTAGATCGAGCATCACCATTGGATTTAGAGCACTGGAAAAGGTCAAGATTGTCTTTTGTTTTCCTGATTTTGGTCATCAGTTTCCAGATATGTGAGGGTTTCGAGCTTGGTGATTTTTTGCAAGCTCTGGAGGTAGCCAATTTTTTGGAGCGTTTTGGGCACAAATGAAGGTCACCATCACGTTTGCAGCGGCCAAAAACCCTAAGATCGCCTTTCATTTCATCAATTTTGGAGAAAGTTGATTATGAGGAAAAATAATTTTGCTAGGGAGGTCATACAACCTCCCCAACACGCACTCTGAGGCACAAAAAATGAAAAAAAATTGATAGGATGAAGCTTTTTTCACTTCAGAGGGCATATCTTTTGACTCGCTTATCCTTTTTTCGCTATTCTTATGACATTGGAAAGCTGGTTCAGTCCTCTACACAGATCTGAGGTCCATTTTTATCAGGGAGGTAGTTGTGAACTTTTGTTTTTGCATGCATCTCATTCTTGTTTGCTTGCACTAGGTTTAGTTTTTCTCTCATTTATGCATGTTTTGCATTCTCTCATTTTACAATCATGGGTTATTGTAATAAATGAACTAATATAAAGTTCCATGGGGGGGGGGGTTTCTTGCATAATAATCTGATTAAAGTGTAGTTTCACTTTGATCTCCATCTTGATTTTGATGACAACTCGCATGGGTTGTATCTGGTTTCTGTAGTTTCTTTTGGCCACATCTTACTTATAGCTTGACACATATTACATTCACATTGGTTCACACTTCAGATTGAAAGCCTATGGTTAATGATCCGCATCAGGTCACATCTCAGTTTGAGGGCCATTAAATTTATGGTTAATGTTCCAGAGTCTTCATGGTACTTGCTCCTATGGATTAGTTTTAGTCACAGTTTGGCATCGGCATTGAGATACACAACTTCTAGATTTTTTCATCATATCATTCCCTCTTATGGGTGGCATCATTTTATCTATTATTGCTTCACAGATTTCAGGGTTGTTCTAGTTTGTAAGTTTTCCAGTGTTCCTTGGCATCGGGTCTGCTGTTGCATTATTATGATTCCGCCTGAGTCCTTGACTCTCATATGGTTTCTTGTAAAAAAAAGTATCTTTCCTTGCTTGTCGGTTTTAGGTTCCAGTGTTACTCCATAGTGTTCTTCCAGTGCTTCTTTGCAGTAGGTCATCTCATTGTAGGGGGGTTTTGTCCCACTGGGTTTTCCTTCTCTACCTCATTCATTGCATTTGTAAATGGGTACTTGATCAGGCCTTGTTTTCGGGACCCATCTTTGCTTTCATGCATCTTTTACTTAGTGTTTTAGCTACTTCCTAAGTTCATCTTAAGGGGGTGTTTTTTTTTTATTCAAGGGGTAAACGCTTTTGACCGGAGCTATGAACCGGATACAACCATTCAACAATACCACCCCAACGGGGTTTGAACCTTGGTGGCAAGAACAACAATGCCACCTATAAACCATTACACCATGCCAATACCGGCATCTTAAGGGGGGGTGTTAGAGTAATAAGTTATTACACTTAATTAATTACATCAATTGGTTAATTAATTAAGTCACTTATCAGTTTAGTTACTTAAGCTAAACTTAGGCACATTAATAATTATTTATTAATTATTAATTGTGCACACTAGGTTTTTGCCTTTTAGGGTTTCCTTTAGGGTTTCATGATCTCCTTCATAAGGATTGATCTCATTGTAATTTATTGAATTCCTGAATAATGTCAATTTGCACATCTTCATGCAAAGCTTTTCTTTTATTTTCTTTTCTCTTCTATGGAATGTTTTTTGGTTTGCATGTTTGATCTTGGTTTCTAACATTCCCAACCTTCTCTCCTTTGTTCCTACTTCCAGCAAATTCTTTCAAGTCTTAATGACCAACTATGATTGAATTAAAATATAATTCACTCAGCTCTAGTTCATAAATGCTCCACTTGCTTTGAATCTTGTAGTCAGAGGACAGTATTTAATTTGAATATCTCAACGATATCTCTGAGATGCCACATCAGTAAAAAACAATAATAATTGTTGCATTGGCGAGTTCATGATTCCACTTCCGCCGATAAACACCCTTTTCACCGATGAACTCCTTCCCTTCGGGGTATCAGTAGGAGGCTAGATAATGTCTCCTTGATGTGCCTTAGTTCCTCTAATATCCTTCCTTAGTATATATTTGACGGCTCATGGTCCACTGATAAGTGTCACTTCTTCTGATGCCTTTAGCCTTTTATCGCTACATCAAGTGAATCAGGTTTTATGTTGGCTTGATAGCCTTATGTTCCCTCGATATGCTTTTACCACATGTTGAATCTCCCTATTGTATAGTGTATTACCCCATCGGTGGGATGTGCTATCTTCCGCCGATATGTTCTAGTGCTGCCAATATGCTTTAATCGAGCCATCAGGGAAACGATAGCATTTGTTCCACCAATACACTTATGTTACTCTGATGTGTTCACCTTTGTTGACCCCGTCCGTACATTAGGGAGAGTCCTTTGGAAGTCTACCTGACAAAGTGTTGTTACGCCGATATTTTTGTTGTGTGTTGCTTTGATCGGTCTATCGGTGGAGCGATGAGGGGAGTTCCCCTGATGTAGTAATGTTAGGATGAGTGTTAAATTTTTGCTTTCATTGTTCTATCGGTGGAGCGATGAGTGGATTTCCCCCGATGTAGTAATGTTAGGCTGATAGTGTTAAATTTCTACTTTCATTGGTCTATCGGTGGAGCGATGAGTGGAGTTCCCCCAATGTAGTATTGTTAGGCTGATAGTGTTAAATTTCTGCTTTCATCGGTCTATCGATGGAGCGATGAGGGGAGTTCCCCCGATGTAGTAATGTTAGGCCGATAGTGTTAAATTTTTACTTTCATCGGTCTATCGGTGGAGTGATGAGTGGAGTTCCCCCGATGTAGTAATGTTAGGCCGATAGTGTTAAATTTCTACTTTCATCAGTCTATCAGTGGAGTGATGAGTGGAGTTCTCCTGATATAGTAATATTAGGCCGATAGTGTTAAATTTCTGCTTTCATCGGTCTATTGGTGGAGTAATGAGGGGAGTTCCCCCGATGTAGTAATGTTAGGTCGATAGTGTTAAATTTCCACTTTCATCGATCTATCGGTGGAGTGATGAGGGGAGTTCCCCCGATGTAGTAATGTTAGGTCGATAGTGTTAAATTTCCACTTTCATCGGTCTATTGGTGGAGCGATGAGTGGAGTTCCCTAATGTAGTAATGTTAGGCCGATAATGTTAAATTTCTTCTTTCATCGGTCTATCAGTGGAGCGATGAGGGTGTTCCCCCGATGTAATGTTAGGCCGATAGTGTTAAATTTCTTAGGAATGGGAGTGGTGACCATGGATTTTTGGGATTATTGATGGATGTGATCATATGGTATATGGGTCATGAAATGGATCTTGTCACACAAATCTCTACAATTTGTGTTAATCAAAAAATCAAATGTAGTACATTTAGCAGCAAGTGGGGTGTGGATGAGATGAAGGTTAGTGAATACTGAGCAAGATTTTTTAGTCCTAACAGATAGTCAAAGATAAAGTTAGACAAGGATTGTTTGCAGGTGCAAAGGAAAGTTCTATATCAATTTCTGATGGTGGAAAGGTACATTGGTGCAGGGCACCATGTGAATTTTATGTCTCCATGGGGTTATCTTGTATAATTTGAATCTTCATCATGTTATGCTTGTTAAAAGGTAATTTTTGGACCATTTCAAATGTATTTGAATCATTACTAGGTTTCTAGGAGGTCTATGAAGTTAAATTGCAAAAAAAATGTCATTTGTTGCAAAAATGAAAAAATGCAAAAAATGCAAAAGTGTAAGAAGTTGAGTCATTTTTTTAAGGAAGGTTGTTGGTCGACTAAAATTGAAGGGGAAATTATGATAACTGATGTAGCATCTTTATAAGAGCCTTGTGAAGGCGAGCAAAGCATTGAAACATTGTATTTTGGAACAATTTTGAATAAAAAGCACCCCTGTTCTGCAAACAACATTTTCTCTATTGTTTATAAGCTTTGTACAACCTGTACAACACCACCAGGCCTTAGTATTTATTGTTTTTGGTAGAATAGTAAGTTAGCCTTCAATCAAACTTGATTTGGAGGGATTTTATTGAGTTTAAAGTCTATTTGAGTCCTCTTACTGTAAACTATTTTGGAACACTCCTTTTAAGGGTTTTGAGAGTCTAAAGTGAGATTAACAACCATTCCACCGATGGAGGCTTTGTAGATTGATGGAATGGGTTAGTTTAGAATTTTTTAAAAGTTAGTTGTGTTGGAAAATATAGAGGAAGGAAAAATGCATAAGTTGTGTTGCTGCTCCAGGTGATTTTCATTGATTTCCATGCTAGAATTGATGCCTCGTGGCTAGGGTTAGAAGAAATGTTAATGGTGAAGGAAGGAAAATGGTTTATTAAGCATAGGTAGACCTATTTTGAAGGTTCTTAGGTGTTGATAAAGTGATATGAGGTTGGGAGTGTTGGGTTTCAATAAACCCTCATGTCTTCAAGCATGATATTGGCCTAAACTAAGGGTTTCATGATCTGCGTGAATTTGTGGGAATTCTTCTGCTAAAAGTTGTGGATTCAGTCTAGTTGAAGCCTATTGAGAGTGTTGGGAAATATTTTGGGAGTTTGGGTAAAGATTTTTATAGGGTCCCTTCAGAAAACAAGCCTAATTTGGCTCGGTTACTACAGGACAGTTAGTTTTAGGAGAATACTTTTCAAAACAAGTATATGTGGTTTCCTACTATGTTTAAGTAGGCCAAAATGGGTATTAGAAACTACTTTTTCTTTCTATATTTCTCATCTAGTTTAGAAGTTATGCCTGATTTTTTCAATGTGCAATGCTATAAACAAAATGTGTCTCTTGTGAATGAACGTTTGGGAAAATGAGTAACGAGTGTTCTTGGGGAGTTTATTTGGTCTAATTCTATCAAATTTGTAATGTCTAAGGTGCATCAAAGGTGTACTAAGAGTCTAGTGTCTTGGAACTACTTTTGAGTGTTTTGGTATATTAGTAGCCTTGAAGAATCATGTTTCTTTGTAGTGAATTTTGGTGAATGTCTAAGTGATCTTTCAAAATCTATGTTTTGGGTCTTTAGAACCCCTTGACGTCATTGATGCTCTACAATTTTTCATGAAATGGATCTTGTCACACAAATCTCTGCAATTTGTGTTAATCAAAAAAACAAATGTAGTACATTTAGCAATAGGTGGGATGTGGATGAGATGAAGGTTAGTGAATACTGAGCAGGATTTTTCAGTCCTAATAGACAGTCAAAGATAAAGTTGGACAAGGATTGTTTGCAAGTGCAAAGGCAAGTTCTATATCAATTTCTGATGGTGGAAAGGTAAGTGAACATCTAATAGGTTAGTTGATGAAGTTGGAGTTTCCAAGTGCAAGGAACAATGTAAAGCTTCAGTACCTAGTTCAATGGAAAGGCTTACCAGGTAAAAGAGATGAAGTGTTCAAATGTGGAGAAGCTGCAAATCAATTTCCAAGGGACTTGGACTCTTTTTCAGGACTTGTCATGAGAAATTCCATTTTTTCTGCCTTGCTAGATTTGAGGTGTGACAAAAACACTATTAATTGTCTTACTCTTATTGTTGTTTTTTCTTTGCTGAGCTCTTCATAATTGTCTTACTCTGTATGTTTTTATAGTTGATTCTTACTATCAAGGGGGTGTATGACTATGGCCCAATGACAGTGACCTATAACATGCTACCCTTTTCCTTGTATAACTTAGGATATTCATGAAATATTACTGTATACTATGACTTTTATGCTTGGAAAGGCTCTGTTGACTATTTTTTAAATGAATTACTCCTCATTTGGATATAATTTTTTTCTTGATGGCTAAACTACATGCAAAGAAATTTTATCAAAGCAGCAAGAAAACAAAAACGCCTTGATGTCAATCATAGTTGTGTTGAAGTTGAGGTAATATAATAGTTGTTGATGACAAAAATTTATAGCTTTTGCATTCTTTACTTGACTTATATTAACTTTACATGATATTAAACCACATGCAAGGCAATTATATGAAAGCAAAACAAAAAGGAAATGACCCTATCAATAGAGCTCTCGGCAAAGCTACACAACTTCAGGACAATGTTGACACTGATTATGTTGAATACGAGGAGTCTACGCATGATATTTATAGTACTAGTGTTGTTGGACTTGAGGTGAGTGCTATGAAACATTACTTTTCCTTGATTTTGAAACCGTTCATGTATTAATGACTGTTATGATCCTAAACAGTGAACAAGCTTATAAAATAGTGAATAGACAACTAAAACATTAAATGTAACTCGTAGAACAATCATTGTACCTAATTTGTCACTTTTCATTGGGGATTGCTGGCACTTCAATACTTTATTATGCTTGAATGTGTTTTAGGGCATTGTAATTGACCTTGTCAACATCTTGAACTTAGGGTGCTGCTTCTTTCATTGGATGATACCTGCTTTCCTTTCCTTCACGGATCTGCTGTTAACTCTTCATTATGGTTGTTATTAAAAAAAGGTTTATTTTGATATTCTTGTTGCTTTCTCTTAATGTCTTCTTGATGTTTAGTAATGATATTTGTTGCTCGATCCATTAAACTCACTGTTACGGCCTTAAAACTCACTGCCCTTGCACTAAACTCACTACTACAACCATGAAACTCACTACTACTACTACTTGTTCATTGGACATCATTCCTTACTTCTTTTTGCATACTCTTACACTATTTTCTAATAGTGAAAAGCTCTTTCTCTATTATTTATGTGACCTCTACAACCAACCTTATTTGTTACTCCTTTATTGCTGCTATGAAAGCCACATAGAAAGACTCCATTGTTTCTTCAATGACTTCTCTTAATGGCTGTCACATGTTACCTTGATACATTTTGTTCTTTGTTATTCTTTTATATGTCATCATTGATAGGGTTATGTTGACTGCATGGGGTTACATTTTCGAGCTTTAATGCCACTGATTTTGTACATCCCAATGTATTTCACCTTCACCTTGCAACAACAGTAGTAGTGCCCTCATATTGTATCTTTGTTTTTTTGCATTAGCTACCTTTTTTATGTGTAACAGTGTTGTCATAACCTTATGTGTCTAGTATGTGTGCATGGTAATGTAGTGTTTATATTTGTGGCCTTCGTATCTAATTAGCATGAAGCTAATAGTAACATTGTAAGCACTGCTATGAGTGTTAATTTTTTAGTAAATTATATTGATCATTGCAATTATTTTAACACACACATGCAAGTACTATTTAAGTAAGTAATGGTTATTTTATTATGCAAATAAGGGTAATAATGTGTTTTTTTTTCTTTTTGTAAAAATGTATTGATAAACTCAAAGAAGGGGATAAAGTTAGGTTGTTGGATCTGTTTGATGGTGATGTTGTGGGTATTGGGCGGATTCACTCCCTATCTATTGTACATGGAGTCAACTTGAAAGGAACAAGAGATGCAAATGTAAACATTTTAAAGGTCACAAGTAACATATGCCTTGTTTATGAAGACAAAATAGATGGAGTTGTTCATTTGAAAGAGAAAGAGGGAACCTTCACACGGTGGCCACTAAAATATTTGCAAAAAATGACATAGTTGAACATGTTTATCATGTACTAGTTGTTAGACATCTTGGCTCACTGCTTTATGTACTATTTTGAATGTGTTGTTCAAGGGTCTTAATTATCATGGTGTATTTGAAAGAATTGGAAACTCTTAGAAAAGTTTGACATTTTTTATTATATTTACATATATACTCTTAGACAGTTTTGACATCTTATAACTTGATATATATATATATATATATATATATATATATATATATATATATATATACATTTGCATTAATTTTTTTATTGCAGATTACCTTTATTTACCATGATGTTGAATCAATATTTTAATTCTAGCATGTTGTAGCTTGTTCATATATGTAATATTTTTATTTGCTTTTATGTTTTAGTTCAAGTTTAATATTATGTTAGTTTTGCATTATAAAATTTATGGTATTTAATAAATTATTCATTTCATGAGTATATTTACTACCAATTAATAGAAACGAGTAAATAAAAATGACTAAATTAATGACTAAAGTAATGAATATATTAATGACTAAATTAATGACTAAATATGTGACTAAATATATGACTAAATTAATGACTAAATATATGACTAAATAAATAACTACCATGACTAAATAAATGACCAATTAACAACAATCAATGACTAAATATATGACTAAATTAGTGAATAAATATATGACTAAATAAATCACTACCATGACTAAATAAATGACTAGTTAACAACAATCAATGACTAAATTAATGACTAAATCAATGACTAAATCAATGACTAACTCAATGACTAACTCGATGACTAAATAAATGACTAAAATAGTTTAATCATAAATTTGGTCATGTTATAAATGACTGGCAATAAACTACTAATGGTCATGTGATTAAAATTAGTCATTTATATGCAATTTTTAGTAGTTTATTTTGTCATATATTATTGTTTTTGTACTAGTGATTTGACAAGGGGAACACCAATCTAGTTCATGCACCCTATAAATTTATCATACCACCATCCAATCAAATGTCTATCCCTAAGCCACCATGTCCTAGTCCTAATCCTAAGCCTATAACACCATCCGCTATCATTTTCCATCCACTATATTATCCATCTACCCATGCACTTGCAAAGGATGTGATCCAATGGCTACTAGCACGGAATAGACCATCCCCATGTCAAGCACCCATTAATGAGCTTACCAAAGAACCTTTGAATGCCATGTCTATTCCTCCAACCCCATCATGTAGTCTCCCCCTTGATCCTATTCAAGAGTCTTCCCCATTGAGCCTAAGTCAACCTCCATCATGTCTCCAAGTTGTTAACCATCTAGAACATGTTGATCCCATTCAAGAGTCACCCCCTTCCACTCCCATTCAAGCAAGCCAAGAGTTATGTCAAGAGCATTATCCTAAGCATGAGGAAACATTAACCTCTCATTCTAATCAAGATCTAGGCCCATCTAATGATCCCACTCATAACATACTTGGTCCTATTTATGATCAAGATCCCCTCTATGATCTTACCTATGATCAAGAAGTCCATGATGATCCTCTTAGCCAGCTTTATGCATTCCATGGTCAAGAGCCTATCACTTCACCTATCCATGAGCAAGAAACCTCCATATCTCCTATCCACCCCCTACCTAGTCCTATCCATGATCCTGTAACATCCACTTCCCTTGATGAGACATATGCCTCCCAAGCACACATAGAAGATCAAACAAACCCCTTGGATCTAAGTGAACACAATGCTAATCAAGATCCTAATGATCCTCCATCACCCACTATCGACCCCATTCCAAGTCCTCCATCATATCCTATTTGTCTTTCCACCCTCATTCATGAATGTTCCTCCTTAGAACAACAACCATTATCTTCCCTTGCTTCATTTTCTCTATCCAATAATGAACTCAAGTCTAGTGTCCAAAACACACCTAGTCCCATTGTCCATTGCATGCTCCAAAACATGAACCACCAAGGTAAAGGTTTAGACCTTCATGAACAAGGTATTTTGGAGCCCATCCATGTCAAAGTCCCTCCACGCTCATTTGGACTTGGATACTTACCCCAAGGAAAACAAGATAAAGATGTTGGTACTTCCTCCATGCCTCCTAAGTCAACTTTCTATCATAAATCCTATCATATTCCTAAAACATGTTTCCATCCTTCCTCCATCATCCTACAAATGTCAAAAGCATGTGACCATACACCTTACACCATCAACTTTTCCACCATTACTCCCAACACCTAATATCCCTACCATCCAATCCCCTTATCTATCCATCCATAACTCTTCTAAAAATCCTAATCATGACCAAGCAATGCACACATTGTATAAACATGAAGCTTCCACTCATTCCACCATACCCATGGGATTCAAAAGCAAAAATTTCAATGCCTCTACCTATAAAGTAAAAAATACTAAGGGTCTTCATGCCTTAAGACATCAATATAAAAAGTCAAAGAAAAATACATCCCAAAAGTTATATAAGCCCATACCTCCAAAAGTAAAGGCCAAAACTAAATTGGTTTGGGTCCCTAAGAAAAAGGAAAGCAAGTCAAATGAGGCATTGTCATCTCAAAAATCCCAACCATCCAATTCCACCTCACATTCCCACTCTATTCAAGAATCTCATATTCCATCCCACAAGAAAAATAAGTCATAAAAATACTAAGTCTATGTGGGTACCTAAAACACTTCATCACCCATCTCCTAAGCAAACATCTTCATTGCTTCCTACACCTCATCCACATCAAAAGCTTCAACATTTATCACAGTGTGTGCAACCATTGGTCATGGTTCCCTTCCATTTCACAACAATTCCACATACCTCCATCTCCTCACCCTTCACTCATTATCCTACATATCTCCCCCACCATCTTCCTATGGTCCATGCTTTTGGCTAAGCCTCCACATTCATCTTTTGCATAAGTCCTATATAATCCCTATCATAATCCACATCATAATCCATTATTTTCCTCTATAATCCACATCATAATCCATTATCTACCTAACCCATCTTCCTCTCGTGCATCCGCCTACCAACATTTATGAGCACATTTGACATGGTCCATGCAATGACATCCATCTCTAGTGGGACTATCACCTTTCATGGAACTAGACACTTGAGTCCCTCCTATCCATATTCCCCTTCTCCTAATCAAAAAGTCAAAAAAATCAAACAAAAAAAAAAGTAAAGAGAAATCCCTTTGTCCAACGGTGAAAACCTAGTAAATAGGCACCTTGGATAAGTACCATGATGAAAACCTGGAAAATAGGTGTCATGTGTAGGTTGATCTTCTATGTCACTTACACTTGGGGGCACAATGTCTCATCTATCCAACCTATCATTTTCATGTCATATCATTCTATCTTACCATCCTACCATTTTAGCCATCATACCTACCTATCATATTTGAGTTCATTCATCCTCCCTCCCTCCTTTTGACCTTGATGAAAATATAGGGGAAAAATGTTGAAACATGTTTTGGGTATTTCTTGACATACCTCATCCTTTCCAACCAATCATATCATTATCCTATTGTCATATGCTTTTTCCAGAAAAAACCTAAGTATTGTACCTAGAATGGGGCATGTTATTCCTATGCGATATAGCCTTTGGAGATCACATCCTTGCTCTCTTATGATGCATACATCCATTCCATCCATCCATCTATCATGAGTCTTTTATCCCTTATCCTATCACCCACCCTTCCATCCATCATTCCCATCTATCTCCTTGCACCTAGACTTGGTTTCCCCTTGTCATTGGTATCTAGCACAAAGGCTACCCAAATTTTCATCCATTGACACCTCAAAATATTCTCAAAAATCCAAAAAAATCAAAACATTTCAAAAATCCAAAAAAAAAAAATTTCTCGAAAATCCAAAAAAATCAAAACAAAAAATCAAAACATCTCAAAAATCCAAAAAATCAAAACATCTCAAAATCCAAAAAATTAAAACATTTCAAAATCCAAAAAATCTAAATATCCCCAAAAATACAAAAAAATGGAAAAAGGTCCTGAAAAAAGATAAAAATCAAATATCCATAAAAAAAATCCAAGCAATAAAATCAAACCAAATCATTTCTTCCAATCAATTCTTCAAAACAATTCAACTCCTTCAAATAAATCTTCAAATTATCAATTAATCAATCTAATCAATCTAAATCAATTCAATCACATCAATTCTTCTATTCAATTCATCACATCCTTTCATCCAATCAAATCATCAAATCAATCATCATATCATTCCAAACCACTTCTTCAAATCAAATATCTCTAAGAAATAATCCAAATGCAAGTCAATCCTTAATCCATACCAATCAAGTCAATCGATCTTGTCAAATAATCCAATCACATCCTTCGGTCTTGATCTTAATCTTGTTGTAAACCCAATCAATCAATTAATCAATCATCCTTGTGTTGATCTAGGGATATGTCATTCCCTGCAATGACAACACTATCATCATCAATCATCATCATAAATCAATCAATTACTCATCGGTTTACAACTTGACGGGGGCAATACCTTGTTTTTTTTTTGCATCATTGGTGCATGCTTGCTTGTGTGTGTTATCATTTGTATCTTGCATTTGCATCAAATCCGAATTACTCCCAGCTAATATTCATATCTTGTATCTAGACAAGGTTGTATTACGCTGTGGCACGAGACACATCGTCACCTTGGTCCTTATACCTTGGTGCATCATGTCTAGTGTTACATCAAACATCATGGTTGCTCACTTTCTTGCAGCATAATGTATCATTCATCTCCTTCATCCACCTCATATCTTGCATCATTCATCTTGTCCCTCCTTATCATTTCATTTTGAGAGCATACCGTGTTCTTTCAACCCACCTATCCTCTCGAGGGGGCATCATCCTCCCACTCTTATTTAATCATCATCCTATCTTTCTATCATCGTCCATTTTCCTCTATTCTTACCTTAGCTTCTTTGAAATGATGTTACTCGACATAAATCTCATCATCTCAAAGAGGGGAAAAATATAGACACTTAAAACTGTCCTAGGCTTGTGACTCTTAGATTCTCCATCATTTGCCCTTTCATATTTGATAATTAAATAACTTTAATTATTTAATTATTTTTTGAAGTCATAAGTCTTCTATTAATTAAATAATTTTAATTATTTAATTAATTCATTTCTATTTTTATTTCTTCCTAGTTAATTACATCACTAATTAAGTCCATTTCTTCCTAAAATTAAATAAATTATTATTTATTTAATTTTTATCCACTTTCCACTATAATTAGATAATTATTTTAATTATTTAATTATTCATTTCCCTTTTCATCTTTGATAATTAAATAACTTTAATTATTTAATTATTTTCTAAAGTCATAAGTCTTCTATTAATTAAATAATTTTAATTATTTAATTAATTCACTTCTATCTTTATTTCTTCCTGATTAATTAAATAAATTTAATTACGTCACTAATTAAGTCCCTTTCTTCCTAAAATTAAATGAATTATTATTTATTTAATTTTTATCCACTTTCCACTATAATTAAATAATTATTTTAATTATTTAATTATTCATTAGCCTTTTCTCTCATAAATTAAATAAATTTTATTTATTTAATTTGGTCCACTCTCTTGAATTTTGAATTAAATCATTATTTAATTCAAAAGATTCCTTTTGTCACATTCCTCTATAATTAAATAATTATTTAATTATTCATTGGCCACCTAAATTAAATAATTTTTTATTATTTAATTTCTATTCTCACCTCTTTGTCTGTGCCAATCTTATCTTCCACATCAAATCTTATCTCTTGACATCTTATTTAATCTTGGCCCTTGATTGAATTATCTCATAATTCAATCTCAACCCTTCATCCTTATCATTTGCCCTAATTTTTTCCTAACCCTATTTCATACTACAACTTTCAATCTTGGCCATTGATTAAGACATCTTATTGGCATTCAATCTCAACCATCAATCCAAATCAGACTTTTCCTATAAATCAATCCTCTCATAAGCCATTTGGGGGGTTGATTCTTCAAGTATCCTTATGTTACCAAAATTATTCTTGAATCATTCATCTATCATCTCCATCTCAATATTATGCTGCTGAATTGAGCAACCAACATATCAAATCAATTGAATAATTCATCCATCATTGTGTCTATTTGAGGTATTGAAGATTTGGATTAGGTAATGCATGTTATTGTTTTATCATTTTTATTTTATCCAAATTTTTCATATACAAGGTATAGTATCAAGGAAGGTGAACTAGATCATATTTTGAAGTGTCTTAATAAAGTGTGTGAAAAATAAATAATAAATAAAATAAGATAACTAAATAATTGAATATTGATAATTATAGTACTTAATTACTTAAAATTTATTTTATTTAATTCTTTTTTTTTTGGTAACCTAGGGGTGTCTCCGTGACTTAGCCCAGCCTTCCCTTTACAGGGCGAGCTGAGGCTAGACTAGTCCCCTAGGGATGCACACGATAGCCCTTTAATTATCTATTTTTTAATTTCTATTATCTTTTAGAAATATAATCAAATAGTTTAACATTTTAATTATTTTTAGCTATTATAATTGTATTAGAATTGAATGTGCAATTTTTTTATGTAGAATCCAAAAATAATAATTATATTCATTACATTTTGAAAAAAGATAAGTTAAAAATAGTTTTTATCTTTAGCTTTCAATTAGAAAGATTAATATTCAATATTTTAAATTTTATTATTATTATTTTTAGACTGCAATAATTGGGTAGCCCCCATCTAAATTGTAGTGCACTTGGTAAACTTTTTTCATGTGATCGATGATGTTGGTGTGAGACACCCTCTAGTACCAAGGGGACAAGGGGGAGATTAGGCCTCATGACCTCTTTTCTACAACAAGATGCTTTAGACAATCAAGTCAGGGCCCTCATAATAATTTTTTAATTATTAGCTATGTATACAATATAAAATATATTATTTAAATATATTTTTTAAAATCTAAATAGAATAAATTATTATTTCATAAATTAGACTATTTCTATGTTTAGAAGATACATGATTAGGGTTGAGGGAATAAAATATGAATAGAACTATTATTAGGATTGTGGTTTGGAAAGAAAAAGGAATTCATTTATCACTCATCGTTATTGCTATTACATTGAAGAGAAGAAATATATAATGAAAGAATTATAGGTTGAAGAATTTTGAACTGGGTTATTGCTTTAGGGATTTATATTCTATAATTGTGTTGGATTCATTTTTATTCTTCATCAATTTTATCAAAATTGCAAAAGGATTCATGGAAAGAATCTTATAAATGAAAATTTTTCTAGGAAACACTATATTTTTGGTTAATTAGTTAATTTAGATTAATGATTTCAAAAGAGACCTATTAGTGAACTATGATTAAAATCTATTGCATTGTATTCTAAAAATAATAGGGATGATGAGAAAAAAAATTGGATTCAAATTTAGATTACTGAATAAGTGAAATCATGTTTGAGAAGAACTAATTGCTTGAAAGAATAAATCTAGAGAAACTTAGGTAGAACAAAATTTTATGGGTTTATATATCATGTAAGAACTAGGATTAGTTTTAATTGAGAGGAATTGGATGTCTTATGGGTGATTCTAATTGACATCACTTTCTCTATTATATTATCCATCACATTTGAAGACCATAGCCTCTTAGGTTAAGATTGTATGAGAAGTGTGGTTGATCTTCTTTCCATAGACTCACATCGCATATGTTTTAGTTTTCTAAGGGCTTTGTAGACTATGTAGACACACAAATATTTTCTTATTGAATAATTAAAACTAAAATATATCTATATATAAGACCCATGGCCAAACTTGGCTAACCATATCACTAGATGGTGATCTACTAGATAGATGTGTGCCCTTTGTTTTCTATTAGTCAAGTTTTTCTTATTGATTCTTAAGTTTTGGGTATAGATTACACTAGCATTGAAAGATGAGTATCTTGGTGTGGTATGTGACTTTAAGGCTAGTGTCTTAGATGTCTTATTTGTGTTTGGGAACTTGTTCTTGGTTCTTGGTTGTCATTTCTTATCATCTTTGATTTGTGTCTATGCTTGACATGTCTACTTGATGTCATAAATGGTTTGTTGTAAAGTGTTATTTAGTCTTGGTTTTCTTGCAATTGATGTTTTTTTGGTATGTGTATATTATTTTGGAATTTATTTCCATTTTTTTTACTTTTTAGATTTATTAATTGAAGTGTATGATTATAAGTTAATAATGTAATTTACTAAAGGCACTATTCACTAGTGTCATAATGATTCACACTTTTGTATTATGGAAGGATACTTGGTTTCCTTTATTGCTGGATGGGGAGAAAAGGGACCTCCTCATGGGTTCAATGTCTTCCCTATTTGGTAACATGAGCTTGGAAGGATTATGGAAATTTTATTTGAAGACTAGTTATTTATATTTGTAAGGAAAGTTGTATATGTAGGGAACTAGCTATTGGTCTAATGCATTATTTTATGATACTTTGAAAGGGGTTATTGTTCTTGATCCGTTATATAGATGGTTATGGTGATTGTACTTATTATTGTACTTTATGATTGTACATATGAAGAGTACATTGAAGATAAATCAACTACCATCTTCATGCTATGTGATTTCTCAGCAAGAGGTTGCTTCACATTGAACCACAACAATGTCATCATCCATGCAAATTCTATTCAGAAATAATCAACACATCCTATGAAAAGGTAAGTATAATATTTTCCAAAAATGTATTACTATATCCATGCTTCTATTCATTGAATATTCTTATATAATACAATAATAATTTTCTAACAACTCTCACAATATTTGTAGGGAGCAAATGAGATACAAAAGGGGACAATGTTGCACTTCTACCATCTGGACAACCACTATCTTTTATGCTCAAACATGTCTGATGCAAATCAATTAGTTGTTTTCAAAAATTTCTCATGACAACAACTATAAATTTTAGTTGTGGAATTATTTATGATAATATGTGTCAATTGTTACATACACAATTATTTGTTTAAACTTTCAAGTTATATGATCCCTATGATATAATGACAAGACTATGAATATATATTTCTATTCATAAATATTTGTAAAGAATAAAATTAAAATTATGTTTCCTTTTATAATAAATAAGGCTTTAGCTCACATCAAACATTTACAATAGAAAGAAAAAATGAAAACTCCATTTCTACTATTTTTTTTTTTTAAACAACACAAATTGACATTAGACCCAAAGATGATTTTGTTACAAAACGCATCCACATTACACTCCTATCTACTTTTGCTAACTAAATGTTTCAAACAACCAAACACAACCCACAATCGGTAGGAACCTGATGCAAATGTGTATCTTGTTATATAAATGTTTATGAGTTGTTAAAAATTATTTTATGTAAATAGTATAATAGTACAAGGTATTGTTATGCCTTGCATAACCACCCCATTTTAAATTTGATTAAAATGGGACCCCCTCTTTTGCTTTCGCTCTTTGTGTTTTTCTCCCCCTTCGATTTTGAGGTTTTGCTTTACCTTGGCATGTGCTTCAGATGTTTATCTTGCTTGCCCAAGTGTTTTTCCCAAGTTGAATATTGAAAATCTAGTGTTTTGGGTGAAGTTTGGGTTTTTACCCTGGTTCAGGATTTCTCGGTCCGGCCGGATTTTCCTGGTTTTCTTTGAAACTCTGATTTTTGCTGTTGTTCGGGTTTTTGAGCCAGTTCGGGATTTTCCTACCTAGTCGGATTTTCTCGGATTGCGCCTGAAGTTTGACTCAGCCTGTTTTGCTCTGAGTTTAGATATTTTTGGCCTTCGTAGAATTCCGCCTGGGTTGGATTTTTCTAGATTTCTTTTTGGCCATCGGGTTTCCGATTTTGGTCGATTTTGGGAACTTTTTGCCATTTTGCTTTACCATTTGCATTCTCTTGAGTTGGGTGTTCATCTTGTTGTGCTTTAAAACATTATGGTCTTGCTTGGAGTTTGAATTCCTGTGTGTTTGGGAATTTCATGGCTTTCCCTGTGCATTCATGGTTAAAAATCTAGAGTTCCATGCCTAGGGCGTTGCCATTTTGTCTTGATCTGATTTCGATTGAGCCTAGGATTCAAGGAAGATCTGTAGGAGGCTCACGTTAAGTGATTTCCATGCCCAGGGTCCTCAAATTTGTGAGCTTTTGTCAATTTGAGTGAAGTCGTGGCTGGTGTTCGGGTTTTCGGTTAAAGTTGGGATTTTCCTACTTGGTCGGATTTTTCGGATTCCTTCATTCACCCAGTTCCCTTCAGTTTTTTGAAGTTCGGAGTTCTAAGTTGTCCGCATAATTCCGGTCTGGTCGGATTTTCTCGATTTCTCCTTTTCCCCTTCGTTTTCCCGAAATTCGTGTTATGTTGTCATTTTCGTGGAAATCCGGTTTGGCCGGATTTTTCTAGATTTTCTGGGAGGCACTGTGAAGTGAGGAAATTTGGTAAAGTTGATGAATCTAATGATGAATTCTTGCATTTCCATGCTTTAATTTGGTAAATTTCACTGTTGTATGTTGCTTATGTTCATTTTTTAGGGAATGGCTAATTTAATGGTTTTTATCATGATTTTAAGTTAACACTTTGATGAAATGTTGTCAACAATTAGATTCTCACATTGGCATTTTATGAATGCAGGCTGAGTTTGCAAGGAAGCGGCTAGAATGGCTAAGGGAGACTGGGACAATACGATGGGACAAATCTAAAGAATAACATTGATGCCATCGAATGGCGAACTAGGGTTTCGCCTATGTCACTTGAGGAAAGCTTGCAGAGGACGTTCTTGATGATGAAGGCATAATGAAGCAGGGTATGGGTGATGTGGAGGAAGCAGTTAATGCAAAGCTGCGTCGAAAGTCGTGCTTCCTCATCATTTCATTTTCCTCTTCTTCACGTGTTTTGGTTTGTTTCTTGCCTCTGGTTGGTGCCCTTGCATTTAATGCATGTTTGACTTCATTTCAAACTCTTCTAGGGCCGATGTGTTATGTAGCCAACTCAGTGTAAACCCTAAATGGGGGCCAACGCATTGGGATACGTTTTATAAATATGGCATTTTTGCCTCTTTGTAAAGGATCTTTTTTTTGGATCGACGAAGGATCTTTTGTAAGGGTTAGATAGGTTAGAAGAGTTAGAAAGAGAGTTAGTAGATTAGTTAGCAAGCTGGAAGATCTAGAAGGTAGTAGAATGAAGGTAAAAAAAGTGAATTAGGGTTTTGAAGGAAGTTAGATGTTTTTTATTATAGTTTGCCAGGAAGAGGAGGTGATGTATCTTCTTGATTTTCTTAGCATAGATTGAGATAGCTTAAAGACATGGATTTTTGTACACTGGTGATCTTGCCAGATTTGTAAATGCTGCTTATTTGTTTCATTAACAGTAGGAGTAGCCAGATTTAAACCTTCTTTATACTATGCTCTAGAATGGTATTCATTTTTGGTTAATCATTTTGATTTGAAAAGCTCTCAAGGAATGCAATTTTATCTTATGTTTTGTTTGAATGATGATTTTCAATCTACTGTTAAAGTTTGCACTGTGAATGAATGAAACTTTGTATCAATTACAAGTTAATTTTATTCTGCAGTTCTAGTTTTGGAATTCCTTGGAAGGTAACAAGTTTGATTATTTGAATGAATCAACATTATTTTTAGTTTGAGAACCTTGATCTATTTTTTTTCTATTTCTTTAAAACCACTGGTTAAAGTAGGTTTAAATAGATATTTGATCTTGCAACAATCTAGAAGTTCAAAACCAGCAGGCCCCTTGAACATTACAACCATATTGACCACTTTGTGAAACAACAACGTTGTGAACCAACATCAAAGACCTTGGGAGGTGATTAGTTTGATTACTGATTGTCTTTTTCAGGAGAGGTGAGATACTTTCACTTTTATCTTACCTGCATGTTGTGGGTCAATTTGGTACATCAACAGGTATAATAATAAATTATTTTTAAAGAGAATTTTTTTTGTAGTATATTATCACAAGTAAAAATCTTTCTTGTATAAAAATATTAGTATATGAAAATAGCTTTGTAAATTAAGATTGAAACACATATAATTATAGGAGTTGATCTAGAAGTTTGTGTCACAAGATTGCAACATATATTTTGGTTTTTAAAATTAATGATTGTTTTTCATAAAATTGTAAAAAAAGGTTTTTCCTTGTACATATTTACTAATCATCCTCATGTATGGATATTTTTGTATAATAAAGGATTTTACTTATAACAATATATCTAAAAAAGATATTTACTTTCTTTGAAAATAGTTATTATTGCACCCTATATTATTATACTATTTTTTTTTTGTTTTATCATTTTTATTCACTAATAAAAAAATATTATTTTAGATATTGTTAACTAACCAAAAAAACACACATAGAGTCCATATAGTAGATTAGATAACAACAATTTTTACCAATTATCATTAAACATGAAAAGTACATATTGATAGAATTTTAGAACAGTGCAAATTTCCTAGAAGATTTGATAAAGAAATTGTAAACCTTTTCTTCTTAGAACTCTTAGGATTCTATCTTCTAAACAAATTAGAAGATTATATTCAAGATTGTTATATTTTAGATTGTTTATCTTCTAAACAAATTAGAAGATTATATTCAAGATTGTTATATTTTAGATTGTTTAATAAGGGGTCTATTGGGGCCCAAAAATAAAAGATGCTTTGTGCTATTTTTAAAACCACTTTGCCAAGCTTTCTTTTGGTCTCAACACCATGGGTCACAAATGTATGCAAGCCAATTCATTTAAAAGGCATGATAGTTACAAAAGAAAAAAAACCATTTTGAGGCAAGCACTCTAAACTATAACTATGAAAACAAGGATCATTGCTCAACAAGTAGTCTCTATGATAATCTAAGACGCTGCTTAATTTATGATGTCATTATTGAGTGTATCTAAGCAAAATAGAAGCATGCAAATTCTACCTTTTCATTTCCATGATTACATCGAGGCTAAGTCTCAACACTATAGATTATAAAAAATAGAGAAGTTAGTCATATTGACTCTTGTTTTGATGTTCTAAAAGATATTCGTTATGCATTTTGTGGAGTTTATACTAATACATTGAATTGTATTAAATGTAGGTTTGTAGCCATAGAACTTAGGAGATAAAATAATGATTAAAGGAGCCACTATTGTTTCTTCTTATTTTGAGGATTGTGTGGTGGAGCAAATGATGATAGAAAACAATTTTTGCAATGAAATTTCTAGTGGATTTGAAAATGTAGTTGAGTTGATACATGTGTCATTGTTTTATTGGTCTATTGTTCACTATACATATTTTATAATTTTTATTTAGACAAAAGATTTATTACATTTGTTCCTAATTATGTGGTTGAGGATATCACACAAACATTTATTTTAAATAGGTTGATTGTAGACTTTAATAGAGAAGTTGTAAAAATTAATTGTCAATTTCATCCCACAAAGAGTAATAGTTTTTGGAGGACATGTCAATAGATGAAGATTCTTTTTTTTTTGTATTAAATGAAGCTGAGATGTAAAGAATGAAGTAGTCCAAGGAAAGGAATTGTAAAAGAAGAAGAGACAAAAACAAAAATGTACAAAAGCTTTACACAAATCTGCCCAACATATAGCAGAAATAAAATACAGTAGCAACCAAACAACTAAAGGAAACTACTCTCCTAACATCTCTACAACCACGTAGAAGAAACACATTAAAGGAAACACTTAAATTCTGAATTTGAAAAGGAATTGTAGTTTTCTAGAGCACCAAATGTCGTCCTCACAGAGTTGCAAGAACTGAAGTTTGATGGCCTCCAAATGTTGTACAACTTTCTTTGCACCATCTTTAAGCTTAAAACACAAATACACAAACTGTTGAATGGTATCAGAGTAAAGCTTTAGAATTCCAACTTCCTGATGAACCATATTTAAAAAAAAAACTGATGAACATCTACATTTCCATATGTTTAGTAAAATAGTTTTCCCTATAGAATCAACAACCACATTATTTTGCATACCAACACCCAAAACAACCTCCTTCCAATACAAAACATGACCAAAAATTGTTGGAAAATGGCTAAAGACAACATTCCATCTCCTTTTAGCCCCTATACAATCCCAAAAAATATGCTTCACACTTTCACTACACTAACAATTAGGACAATTAGCTGGTTTAATTTTCAATTTTTTTAATCTATCACCTATTGGCAGTTTGTGATGCAAAATTTTCCATGATAAAATTTGTGCATTTGCCTCAGCTTTAGATTTCCAAATCTGGGCACTCAAATTCCTCCATTTCTTTTCACAGAACTTACATTTCCATTTTAAATTGAGCCTAGGATTAAGTGACAGCTTCAGAAGTAGTCTCAAATAGATCTTCCTCAAGGGGAAACTATAAAACTAAAATTTACTAAACCATTTCCAATCCTTGAAAAAGTTGCAATATAAAGGTGTACAAAGCTTCATGGAAACTAATGACTTCAAAAAAGTAAAAAACCTTTGATATTTATTCAGCTTAAAGGTATTTTTAATATGCTTCCACTTAATCCAATCATGTAAGTGGAAATCCCAAATATCCCTAAATTGCTACACAGCCTTCTTGAAAAGGTAATTAGTATGTTTAGGGAAGGTAACAACCAATGAATGACCATGATATTGCACAAGTTTGTTCCACCAAATGGACGAAGAAGCAAAACTAAAACCATACTGCAAAGAATCCCCCCTCCAATTCAAAAAGTTGCAAACTTGTTTCCAGGCCTTCCAAATTGATTGCAAGGGAAAATAAACATTAATAAAGAATGGAGCCAATAGAATCTTATCCAACCATCTAGCACCTTGCCACTTATGATCTATAGTAGCCTATACAATATGATGACAAACAAGAATCTTCCATTGTTCCTCTCAGGATACCACTATGATAATCCATTTTGCAGCTAAGCAAGTCCCTCGTGTTTTAGGATCTAGCAGGACAAGCTCACCTCTATCCTTAGGTTGTATGCAATGAATCCAAGAAGAGGATCCGAAACCAACTTTTCCTTCCCAATTGGACCACAAAAACTCTTGAATGATTTTATTAAGGTCTTCATAACCTTTTTTAGATGGCATCCATCAAGACAAATAATAAACATGAGAAGCCAAGAAAATTCTATTAACCACCCGTATTTTACCAACAAGAGAAAGATATTTGTTTCCCCAAAGTAAAGATTTTGTTTTTTAGCTTGACCAAATACCAATTCCACATTTCAGATAGAGTGACCCCCAAACCAAATGGAATTCCCAAGTAATGAGTGATTTTCCCATGCTTAATTTATTTCCATTCTTTAGAGATCCAATGAGGGACCAAATCAAGTTGGATCATGAGAAATTCAGTTTTATATTTTAACTTATAAATGAAGATTGCAAAATTTATATTTTAACTTGCATAATATTTTTGTCCATATAATATTACAAATATATATTAAAAAAGTAGATCCTGATGCTTTTCCAATTTATTGTAAGTCATCTACACCATCAATAAAAATAGAGTCAAACACTCAAGCCCTTCTTTAGCTTTATATATTTCTTTCCTACTACATGCAAATCCACATATACACTTTCAAAAGTTTAAATATTTGTAATGAGTAGTGTTTTGATGAAAATACATGTTAGTGCAAACATGTTTTGAAAAGAGAAAGTAGTTATCGGTTGTATATATTTCTAACACTCAATTGTTCAATATTCTTTTCCTATGTGCACCTGAACCAAGCATCTAGAGCCGACAGAGGACTATGAATACCAAGAAATTTGTAGATTAAAGCATGTCTACTCCAATAAGAGACATCATCAGCCACAGATTCAAGAGAAAGAACCAAGACTGAGCAATCCTAACTCTTGGGCAAACAACCATTCACTTTCTTCAGTTTAGGGCCCTCCCCAACATAAAATGACTCAGACTACTGAGCTTTCAACCCCAATGAAGATCCACTATGAAAGACACCACGATCAACCACTACTAGACTAGTAGAAACCTAATGCTCCACCATGATCACACCAACCCACACACCAGCCAAATGCCAAACCAAAACACCTAGCACCCACCACACAAGCAACCAACATAAGAAGCACGAAACCAGCAGATGAAAAAAGCTCGAAAAAAAGAATCAACCCACCCCCACACGTAGAAAAACCCCACCCGCACCCAAAGACACCCCTTAGGCAGCGAATCAAAAAATAGAAGAGGCATGCACAAGGGGCAACGCCCTCATGCAGGCCCATGGCCTGCCTGCAACAGTCCGCCGACGCCCATCAACCATTACACCATCCTATTTCACATAATCACAAAGAAAAAAAATAATTAACAAATAACAACAAAAAATTCTTTCAACAATCTCCACTATAATAATTTCAAGTTTATGTTAACTTTCTCTAGCATACCAATACATTATTTGATAAAAAAATTAAAATTAATTGACAACAATTTTCCATTTATCAAATCTAATACACAATAACATAAAGTTTATAATATTGTAACCAAACCTCAGTGTCAAACATTATTTGTGTTCATAGTAATCAAAATAAAACTTCTCTCCATGGAAGCCATGAAGTTCATCCAAAATGCTCATTGTAAGTTGTAGATCCTTTGCAACTCCTAGAATCTTATCTTCTATATATCACACTCTATGAATATCCCTCACAAAGTATGATTAACTCTATCAAAGTTAGAAACCATTTGGCAAAGATTGTATGAATTAATTTGTATGGTTGTGATTTTTCCTAATATATCCAAAGTACTTCTTTGTTTCTTTTTGTTTATTTACATGCCATCACCACATAAAATGCACTCTTCCCAGTGCTTGTCGCTAGGATATGCTACAATAGAAACTAAAGATACAAAATTTAAACAAAAGCGATATTTAAACAAGTATGGGAGGTTGAGGGTGACATGGAGCTCATGGTGACTGCAAACAGTTATTTTGTGGTTATTTTTTCCAATATGGTTGATAGGAATAAGGTTTTTGAGGGAGGACTCAGATACTTTTATAATCATGTTGGATTGTTCATCAAACCCTGGCATATGGGTTTTAATATAGTTGAAGAATTGTCGTCGAGGGTTCCTGTCTGGGTCTATCTATCATGGCTTCCTCAGGAGTTCTAGAAAGAAGATATTTTACAATGGATTGTTGCTCTTCTTGGTAAGCCTGTTGTATTTTCTCAACAAACCCTGGAAAGAAAGGTTATTTCTTTTGCTCGGATTTGTGTGGAGGTTGATTTGAATAATCCCTTGCCCGATTCTTTGGAAATTTGTCTTGGTTCTTTGTCTTGGATTCAACAACTTAATTATGAATCCCGTCCTTTTTGTTGCTAGATTTGTAATGAGTAATCTTCAGAAGTAATGTCCTAGGATTAACAAGGCTCCTCCTTCTAATTCCTTCCCTTTGTCTTCAGCTCCAAAAGTTGGTAGGGAGGATAAAGGGAAATCTTCCATGATGGAGGGTGAAGTGGATAAAGATGGCTTTGTTCCGGTTAAGCCTCGGGCTAAGGGTCGTGGCCAGAAGAGATTGTTCAAGGCTAGGAAGAATGAAGAGGACTTTAATTGGTTTGAGGTGTTGGACACTTCAACCTTGGAGGAAGGAATCCTGCTGAATATGCCTTCTAATGCTATTGGTATGGGTTGTGATGTGGGGCAGGGACACGGATCAGGTCAGGATTGTCATTTATCTTAGGGTATGCAGGATCATCTGGTATCTCTGAATGATCCTATGCAGGATGAAGATGATATTGTTTTGGAAGATTTAGCAAAGGAGGGGCTAGTTTCTGGCAAGAGCAAGGGGTCTTCTCTAGCCTTGGGGGTGCAACAATGCATGATTACAAAGGGATTGTCATAGCACTCTTCTAAAAGTGGTCACAAGAAGGATCTTGAGAAGATTAGGCGTACTGGAGATTTTTTGGTGGAATTTGGGTCTGTTAAACCCATTGATGTTCACTTTTCTCCATCTCCCCCATGATTTTTCTCTCATGGAATGTAAGGGGGTTGAATAGCACCTCCCATCAAAATGCTATTTATGATCTGGTTGCTTTCCATTCTCTAGACATTTTTTGTGTTTAGGAGACTAAACTTTCAGTTGATTTCATGCTTCTGTGTGCTTCTCATATCTAGTATTTTGGTCAGTGTTAGTGCATTGGTTCTCAAGGGAGTTTTGGGGGTTTGGCTCTTTTTTGGGATCCAAGAAAGATTGCTCCACTTTGGTGGATTTCTAGTCATTCTACTATTTCCATGGTTTCCTCTTCCTTGGAAATTGGTGAGACCATTATGGTTACTAATGTTTATGCACTGATTGATATTCATGGAAAAAACTGTCTTTGGGCTCATATAAGGTATGTTAGGTCATGTGCTTCGTATCTTCCTTGGATCTTAGCTAGTGATTTTAATTCTATGTTGAGCTTGGAGGAGAAAAGAGGTGGGTTGCCTCGGCTGGGGCCTACTTCTGATATTTTTCGGGAAAATGTGGATTTTCTTGCTTTAGTTGATGTTAAGCCTTCTAATGGGGTTTTCACTTGGAATAATAGATGGAATGGAGAGAAAGTGATCTCTGAAAGGTTGGATAAATTTGTTGTTTCCTATTTTTGGGTGGGAGGTAGATTGGTTATTGGCTCTGAGATTCTTGATTGGAGGGGTTCTGATCATTGGCCAATTAAACTTTCAGTAACCTATTTTATAGCTCCCAAGAATCCTCCCTTTAAGTTTTAGCTTATGTGGCTTCGGGAGTCTTCTTTGCATGATCTTATGGCCCAATGGTGGTAGGATGGTAGCCCTGATTATGGTACAACTATGTACACCTTTGTGAAGAAACTTTAGTATGTTAAATTTCACCTTAAGAGATGGAATAGGATGAGTTTTAGAATTTTTAAGGTAATGAAGAGGAATGCCCAGGCCCGCCTTGATGTGATTACTCGCCAAATTCAATATTTAGGTTCCTCGAATGCTTTGGGTCAAGCAGAATCCCAGGCTACAAGAGTAGTGGAGTGGGAGCTTTGGGAGGAGATTTTCTAGAAGCAAAAGGCTTGGATTGATTGGCTTCAAGAGGGGACAAGAATATTGCTTTCTTCCATCATTTTGTGTAGGC
This sequence comes from Sequoia sempervirens, assembly GCA_007258455.2. Taxonomy (NCBI): domain Eukaryota; kingdom Viridiplantae; phylum Streptophyta; class Pinopsida; order Cupressales; family Cupressaceae; genus Sequoia; species Sequoia sempervirens. The sequence goes on from VDFB02026320.1 coordinate 70,296,754, forward strand.
TCGTCACAATAGAAGTTGTATCTCCTCTTTGGTTAATGTGGATGGGATCCACATTTCTTCATTGTAGGCTTTGGATCATGAGGCTAGACAGTTTTATTCTGCTCTTTTTTCTAAGGATTTTCCCCGTGTAGAAGATGAGGAGAATTTGATCCTTGCTTGCATTCCCTCCCTGATCTATTTGCTCGATTTATTTTCTTGAATTAGAAGAGGTTTTTTTTGGGATGAATAAAGGTAAAGCCCCTGGTCCAAATGGTTTTCCTATTGAATTTTTTTAGGAATTTTGGGATATTATAAGTTTGGATTTGTTGGAGGTTGCCTAGGAATCTCTTCACAGCAAGTAGATGCTTCGTTCCTTGAACTCTACTTTTTTGGTTCCCATTCCTAAAAAGGAAGGTGCGGATCAGCTTGAATTCTTTCGACCTATTGCTCTATGTAATGGGGTGTACAAAATTATTACTAAATTGATTGCAAAGAGGCTCAAAGTTTGTCTTCCTTTTGTAATCTTTGAGGAGCAAGGTAGTTTTGTGACTGGCAGAAAAATCGTAGATGGGGTGGTGGTTTCTTCTAAAGTCATACACTCTATGGCGACTTCTAAGGAAAAATCTATGTTTATCAAGTTGGATATGGCCAAAGCTTATGATAGGGTTAAGTGGATATTTTTGTAGAGAATTCTCCTAGGCTTTGGTTTTAGTCCTAATTGGGTCAATTGGACTATGAGTTGTGTTTCCTCTTCCTCTTTTTTTGTTCTTATGAATGGGGAGCCTTCTGAGCTTTTTGAGGCTTCTAGGGGCCTTTGTCAAGGGGATCCTCTCTCCCCTTACTTGTTTATTATTATGGTTGAGGGTCTAAGAAGATTTATTAAGTCATGGGTTTCCCAGGGCAAGATTCAAGGTTGGTGTTGGGGCAATGGGCTACCACAACTCTCTCATCTTCAGTTTGTGGATGACACTTCTCTTGTGGGGAAGGCTCACCTTTAGGAGGTTATTTCTTTTAGGTGGGATTTGGATATTTACCTTACTACTTAGGGTTAGAAGGTCAATGAGCACAAGTCTTCTATCTTCTTCTTTAATACTCCTCAAGCTATTCAATGACAGATTGCTAATGTTTTGAGGTTTCGGATTGGGTCTCTTCTCTTTTTCTATCTGAGAGTTCCTCTTACTATTGGTAGGCAGCCTAGGTCTTCTTGGAGCAATTTTCTAGATAATTTGCGCAGTAAATTCAATCATTGGACTCATTGTTGGATTTCTATTGCTGCATGAGTGACTCTTTTGAAGTCTATTATCCAGGCTCTCCCTATTTACATGTGTTTTGTTCAGGTGTCTCCTTTGTATTTCTTGAGGGAATTTGATGCTCTCTCACGATAGTTTCTTTGAAGTGGTAACTTGCAATCAGTTAAGTGGAGTCTTGTTAAGTGGGATACAATATGTAGGCCATTGAAGGAGGGGGGGCTTGGATTGTGTTCTGCTATTTTGAATGGGCAAGCTCTTGCTTCCAAATTATATTGGCGTTGGTGTACTAGTCAGCATCAACTTTGGGCCCGTATTCTTACCCACAAGTATCTTAAGGATGTTAACACTTTTGATGTCCCTCATTTCCCTTTAGAAGAAAGGGGATCTATGATTTGGAATACCCTCAAATCAGGGGCTCAATTGGTTAAGAAGGGAATTTTTTGGATAAGCCAGATGAGTTCTTAGACTCTTTTTTGGCGGGATTCTTGGGACGATCATCCTCCTAGTCTTTTTGCTTACCCTAACCTCTGGTCTCTTTGTGATTATTTTTTTGCTGCTAGTTGGAATACGATCGAGCATTATAAGTCTATTCGGAATATTGGGTTGGATGCTAGCCTTAGATGGAAGCACTCCTCAGATTGGTCGCCAAGGGGGTCAGAGGAGGATAGGCAGGAGTTGGCTTAGATTCTAGCATCATGTGAATGCAATTCCATGGCAGGGAATGATGTCTTGGCTTGGAGTAATAGTGATGTATCTGGTAAGTACTTTGTTTCAATAGGTTATGGTGAGTTGGTTAGGCAGGTGTTTGGGGATATTGAGGTTCCTTGATGGAAGCAAGTGTGGACCAAATTTTCTTGGCCCAAGTGTAATTTTTTTACATGGTTGGTGATCCAGAACCGGTTTCTTACTTGGGATAACTTGTGCAAGAGGGGGTTCCAAGGTCCCTCAATGTGTGTTTTGTGTTGTAAAAGTGAAGAGAGTGTCTCTTATCTCTTTTTCCAATGTTCCTTTTCTAGAAGGATTTGGCACCTTTGGTGGGTTGTGTGGAACTAGGCTTGCAGTATGTCTCTTCTTTGGTGGAGTTCTTTGCCCGGTGGGGGAAGGCCCCTGTTAAGACATATTTTCTTCAAGTTACTTGGGATCTTGGGCCAACTTTTATTATTTGGCATATTTGGCTAGAGAGGAATGACAAGATTTTTCAAGATGTGAAGCTAGTTGTCCAATTTTTGTGGTGGAAGATTTTGCATTCTTTGGGAGAAACTATTGTGGCTAAGTGTGACTTGGTTGAGGGTGTGGATCCAAGAGAGATTTTTTGTTTCACTTATCTCAATCTTCCTCTTCAAAGGGGAGCTTCTCAAAGTGCTAGTCAGATCATGAGAAACAAATGTCGCCATCCTTTTCGAAAGATAAGTAGGGAGGGGCATTGGTGTCCCCCTCCTCAAGGTGTGTTGAAAATAAACACAAATGATTCTTCTCATGGAAATTCAAGTCATGCTATTATTGGAGGTGTTGGGTAGACTAGTTCTGGGTCTATTGAATTTATCTTTTTTGTTTATAAGGGTTGGTACACTAAAAATGTGATGGAGGCTCTTGTTGTTTTATGTGTTGTGGAGCATGGTTGTACTCTTGGGTAGAGACAAATCATTTGCAAATCTGATTCTCAGGTGGTAGTGAATTTTCTGAAGCGACAACAATTAGAGGATGTTAGTTGGCATTTGGTTGTTATTATAAAACATATTCTTAATTTGTGTGCTTCCTTAGATTTTGTTTCCTTCTGTCATATTCCTCAAGAATGGAATGGGGTTGCAGATTGTTTGGCTAAATGGGCTTCTAATCATTTGTAAGGTTGGAATATTGTGGAAAGGGGTCAATTAACCCTGGATTTGTCCCAAAAATTGGACCAATTAGTGAAGATAGACAGGGATGTTTAATGTCGTTGCTTTGTATTTCTCTATTTTGTTTTGAATAATTTTTTACCCCTCTTTTAGTTGAAAAAAAATAAAAATTATTCTTTACATGGTTTGTAATTGAATCATGATAATTATCTTATCTAATTTATTTTATATGTTTTTATTTATCTATTCAACCATATTTTTGTCTTGGAAGTATATATATCTTGTTACTAACAAGGAGCATGTCGTCAACCCCAAATGTAACTGATTGCACTACTGCAAAATCTAGGTAGAAACCTTGATTCTAAAAATAGACAAAAATTAGAGCTTTAACAACTCTAAATTTCCTACTAAAAACTATATGTCAGAAACTTCAAGTCAAAACTAAAAACTAGAGTGAAGTATTTCTAATTTGTATGAAAATAACACTTGTAATAAAAAATTATATCTAGAAAAATAAGTTCTATAAAACTACTAGTGAAATGATTGTTTTTTAGAGAAAGAGACAATTTAAGAATTCATAAATCTACCTATCATTGAATGCCTATTAGCTATATATGTTATCATGAATACTTGGTCTAGTGAGAACATCCACATTATATGTCTAATGGGCTAATCTCAAAGAGGTATCAAATTTAGAGGTCATGATAACAAGGACACTTGGTATAACATTTTTAGTTATATCTAACCATTCAATATCAAGATTATTAAAAATTTCCATGGCATCTCATATAATATTCCTATACATCCACAATATCTTCTCTTTGGCTACATATGAACCTCTAACTTGAGACACTACTACTTTTGAATCGCCATGTACACTTAAAAAATTAATACCACACATACACACTATATTCAAACCAAGTAGAAAGGTCTCATATTCAACCACATTGTTAATGTGGTTAAAAATTAACTTGAAAGTAATTTTTTAACTTGTGTCACTAAGTGACACCAAATAATACTTGCATTATTTCCTTCCCTAGGACAAGCACTATCAAAATACATATCCCATATATTATTTTTTAGAACAAGGAGGTTGAGTGCATGAAGTGGGGTCAACCTGGTTTCTAACATTATAATGAGAGAACCCAATTGTATTACCAAACTCACCTTTCATATAAAGCACCTCATTTTTCACTACTTTGGGTCCTCCTCAATTTATAACATTTTCTTTTCCCTATGCACTTGCAACTCTTTTCCATATAAGGTATAGTGGCATACAAAAATCCCATTTGAATGTTGTCGCCTATTGAAGCTTCCCAATTTTCTTGACAATAAAATACCACACTTTACTAGATAGTAAACAATTATTATATCCATCATAAAACATTTACCATGGTATGCAATGAGTTACACTTCCACATCATTAACAACTCCCATAACATTGACTTTCATAGAATCTATGCATAACAATTACCATCATAATTGGAAATCTTCAAGCCCAACTAATTCATGACCTCAAGTGGCATAATATTTCTTGGAGATATTAAATCCAACATGAAATTATGGATCAACCATCCTTTTATTAACAAGGAGTTGAAAATTGATCAAAAAATATTTTTCTACTCAGATACCATACCAAGATAGACCTTAGGTGCATCTTGAGCATTGGTATCAACATTTGCATCATCCTTGGAATCAGTCAAAGATTCAATACAATTTTCAAATGTGTTTAGAGCATTGAATTATAATAATGATCTTTCTTTATGCTTAGGAATTCTAAGAAATTATCTTAATGGTATTTGGACCTTGATTTGACTCAATGTGAGGACCATGGCAATGACGACATATTATAGAAAAGGATTGGATAAAGATACAATTATGACATGAGTATCAAGGATAAAAGGAATTACCTAACCACCAATAGAGACACCATATTCATTGATGACATTTCCAAATCGTTAGTTGTATCTTTCCCTTCATGTGATATTTCTTTATCTAATTTGGATTTCCACTTACTTTTGTAATTTTAGAATTCAACATTACTTGTTGGTACATTTGCATGTTAATTCTTGGAACATATTTTTCCTTCATAGAGGTCTCTAACATAGATAATATTTTATTTGTGTTCAAATTTTTACAATCTTGTTCATATTCTTCTTTCTAATGTCTTTGTTCCTAATTTTAGTATATATATTTTACTTCCCTTTATTTGTAGGTGTAGTTAATACTTCAAGTATAACTATATTTCTGATATCATTTTCAGTGTTTAATTATCTACTTCTTAGTTGATATTCACTTTTCACTTGCATGATGATTATTTTAGTAATGTCTTAATTTGAAGGTTTTCTATTTTGTACCTTTGTTGCATGATTTTTTTAAGATGTTTAAAATCATGATTTGGAAACTAATAATTAACTTGATATATGTTGAATGATCACATTGAAATGTATCAAGTTGGTCCACATCAATATCCTCGTAATACTTTAATAGGATACCATCTTAATCGGGTAACTCTTTCTCTTTTAAAAGTTCTATTTCAATAACATACTTTATTGTATCATGAGGAAAATAATATGATTCACACCATAGTGAGCCATATTAGAAATTCACATGATCGTTCCTCAAGGGATTAGGGGTATCTTTGTCTTGGTGTCTTGGATTTACATTCTTAGGAGTAACCTTTTTATAATTATGCCTTGGTCTTATAGAACAATCAATAATGTAATCCCTACTATGCAACCTCTAGCCCTCATTGAAGGGTTTAGAATTTTTTTGGAAGGTCAAACATTTCTCATTTATTAAAACCCTATATGATTGATCATTCATTTCTCCCATCATCTTTTCAAGCTTATCATTGGTTATGAGAGATTTATTTGAGGTGCCTTCATCTAGACTTAATTTTTTTTACATTAGCTCTATTGACATGTTTTTTAGATTCTCTTAGATTACTTTCTATGTTGATTGTCATGGTTAAGATTCTCTGGGATTTTGAGGGTTCTTTTCTTAAAGGAAATATACATATTTAGCAACAAATGTTCCACAATATATAACCAAACAAATTGATTCATTAGGCTTCCAATTGTGTGACACCTTCCTCATATTCATAATAAATCTATTGTTAAAATCAACTCACATTCACCCACAATATATAACCAAACAAATTGATTCATTAGGCTTCCAATTGTGTGACACCTTCCTCATATTCATAATAAATCTATTGTTAAAATCAACTCACATTCACCCCTTTTTTGATAATTGTTGTCATGAATTACAAACTTGGGGTCAACCATTTCGACATATTATAATTTGACTATCCTCATCAATTCTTCCCATGAGAATGTATTATTTTTTAAAAGGCTTCTATACCATTCTTTTGTGCTCTATTTTAAGGACTTCATAAGCAACTTCATCATGACATTTTCATCTTCAATTTCATATTCATTAGTAACATTGATGAAGTATATGAGGCATTCTTCCCTAGTGGAAAAATTATTGCCCAAGAATTTTGGTACCCTTCCCTTAATTTCATTGGGTATATAATTGGGATAATTAGGGATACTATAAAATATGGTTGCTTATATATTTCCATTCCTAAGGGTTGTTCCAGTGGTGGAAAAATTCGAGCTTGAATTCAAAATTGATCTCAATTATTGATGAAGTGTATGAAGCATTCTTCCCTAGCGACCAAATTATTACCCAAGAACTTTGGTACCCTTCCCTTAATTTCATTGGGTATATATTTGGGATAATTATGGATACTATAAAATATAGTTTCTTATATATTTCCATTCCTAAGGGTTGTTATGTTTTTGATTTGGTATCTATTGATTGGGAAAATTTGGAGAATAATTCTAATTTTGTTATTGATAATTCTAGGAAAGTTGTGCTTGTTGTAAGTCAATTTTGTATTGAAGTTCTTGTTTCCTTTGTCTAAGATGGTTAATAAAATTTATCCTCTAATAAGTTTATCTATATCTACATTCATTCTCTAATTGTGTGGATATATTATCATCATTTAATGTAGGGTCTTTCTCAAGATTGGTTTTATATGATGAGGATGTAAGGGAGCTAAGGTGTGAACCCATTCTTTTGGTTCTTACATGTGGAGAATTGTGTAGATTCATATCTTGAGTATATGACTCAAATGATATATTTCTATTTCTTCCACCTATATTAATTTTATTTCATGGCATATCATATTCATGTATATCACTTCTCTTACTAGTCTAAGCATTTTATCACTTGATTCATTTGAAGTGTATGGGTATTGATCTTTCAAATCAGTAAACATGTTATCTCTACTAGAAGTACCAACATGATTTCTTTAAAGAAAAACTCCATTAGACATACCTATCTTTTTTATTTCTAGGGAGTACATTATCTTATCGCTTGTCCTATCATATTGCTTAGGTCCTTAGGAATCCCTTGATTGATCTCATCTTTTCATTTTTCATTCATTTGAGTCACAAACTAGTTCTAGGTTTGACTATATTAGAGTCACCACTCTCCACTTAGAAGAGACAAACTTTATTAGTAGAAATGTTCAAAATAACAACCACAAAATCATCTCCCAAGAAAAGGTATCATTATGTTGGCATAAATTGATGGTGTAGACACCTAAAATTAATACATCATTTTAGTTAACCTTGACCATTTCCTCTATAATTGATTGAATAAATCCCTAATTATCGAATTAATTAAATAATTTTCAACCCCTTATTAATTAAATAATAATTTATTATTTAATTAATAAAATCACTATTCATCATTATTAACTTGACTCAAAACTCCCTAACTAAAATCATTTAGCCATCCTTCTTTTATAGTCTATCTTAGATAAATAAATCCAAGTTTATTTTTCTACGTTCCCCATCCTCATCCAAAAAATTAATTAAATATATATAATTATTTAACTCTCATTTCCCATCCACTTTTTATTAAGTGGGTTAAAATCAACTAGCTTGGGCTAATCCACACCTTGTACATTCCTAATCCTCATTATCTTGTCCAAATAATGCACATCCTCTAAAAGTGTACATAGGAATGGGACTTTGTACACAAGGTATGGGTCTTTGTATGTGTGACATGGGACTTGGTACATGTCGCATGGATCAAGGACTTATCCATACTCCCAAGGTGCTCCAAAGTACCATTTTTTATGTCATCCATTTACTTTATTAGAGGGAATCCTAAACCATAGATTCCCTTTTAATCTTGGTTGCCTTTCCATCCACCAACCAAGTGGAGACACTATTCCTCTCATCATTCTTCTAATCCACTCAACCAATTTGAGCACTTGATCCCTCAAGTTGACCCTATCCATCCAATCCTTTATCTAAAAACTATCAATTTAATGCAACCCAAGTCATTTGAACATGTAACTCTTGAATGTATTACTATGTTGTCATTGTGAGCACTTAATATTATACTCTATCAAGTCTCATTCCTTAAACATATCCACCATATCTTTGGTGTCTCAAGGAGACTTGGGTGAGAGTATCTTGTATGCTTTCATTATGTTCTATCTCCTTTTTTATCAACTAAATTTTGCACGTTTGTGTGGGTTTAAATTGGTTAACTTGGTGTTTTAATTAGTTTATGTATTCTCACATTTTATTTGTACACAAATAGATTTCCAAGTTACACATAAACATGTTGACAACACTCTTCACTAAGATACCAAGCCCTTCAAAATATGAACCAGAGTAAAATTTTCATAGAAATGAAAAATTGCATCCATAACAATGATGCCATTAAGTTGGTGTTCAAAGTTGTAGATTCCCAAATCCCTAAAGGTGGGTCATTTTTGAGTACTAGGGTGTTAAACTCAGCAAAATAGACCTTTAACTTTGGATTAAGTAGGGACAATGATGGACCACTTTTCTAAGATGGGTAATTCCTTCTTTAAATTTTGGCTTTGCTAGGCCAAGGGAGTGCACCTTCATAAAGTAGATGAACAACCTAGTAAGGAGTTTGAAAATGTATCTTTTATAACTCTTAATGATATTGCACACATCTAAACATAGAAGTAGAGATGATAAAATCAACACAATATAAAAAAAGATTAATTTTGGTTGTTTGAATATGTTGGTGACTGGTGAGATGAGAGGTTGAACACAAACTATATGGATACCTTTATCTAGCAAGGGGAATAGAGTCTCAAGTTTTATGAACCAAAGTGGAACACTTATTAAAACCAACTCAATGATACCTTAATGAATGTAAAAATAAGGATTATACCTCTCAATTCCACATGTAAATCCAGGCTCTGTGCATTAAAAAAGAAGGTAAATGAAATTGAAAAATGTTCAATTCTATATACCTTAGTTATCCATGAACAAACCTTTATACTCGTGATATTTTGATAAGATACCCTACAAGATATTTACAAGTAGTTTTACTACCTTATAGTTGACAGACTACTAAAACTAACACTTAAATTAGTAAATGTGACCAATAAGATCATTAAGATCATAAAAATGCATACATTGTAGTTTTAGAATTAAAATGTAATATCATTCTCTTTGAGAGAAACCACAAAAAATTATAATGTGAAAATATCCTAAACTTGTTGTTGGAAGGAAACCCTCATGTTTTTTAACGATTTCTCTTTTATTTTAGATCTCCCATTTTTTCCATCCTCACTTTATAAAAACCTACATATTGATGCATGAGCATCTTGGTCCATAGGCGATCTCGAATCGTCCAAAAAAAATCAATTTTAATTCTCAAATTTGTTTTATTTTAGTTGTTTTAGTCATCTCTCTACATCAATGAACCTTTGACCTTGATCAAATTGGGAAATTTTAATATTTCATCTTAATGTAGTTTTGGAGCTCCACAAGTTGTTTTTATGAAAATAATTGTTTTGGAAAACATGTGAGAGTTGGGCTAAAATTATTTTGTACATGGATATGTTTGCAAATGATATTGTGTGTGTAGGAAAGAAGTATGAAAATGAAGATGAATAATTCCTTGTGCAAAAGGATAAAAAATAAAAAAGTGAAGGAATTGCAGGAGTATGCCTTGTTGAAGGTATGAAGAAATTAAAACATAAATTGCAACAGAGGTATAGGAGTAAAGTGAATTGCAGCAGTTGAAGAGGAAAATAGTGTTGCAATAGTAGTTAGTCCTTTAGAGGACATGAATATGGTGATAGTAGTGGATAATAAAGAGGAAAATGTTGCAACTGAGAGTGAAAAAGAACAAGTTGAAACAAAAATAGAGGAACTAGAGAAAATAGAGTTAACAATTAACATTTTTTATTTTTATGATGGTGATCTATGTATGTAGATGAGGTAGTAAGTTTGGAAGAAGAGGTTATTGTAGAGGAGGTGTAAATGAAAATATTTAATTTCCTTGCAAGTGCACCATCTATTGAATCCAAATCAAAGGGCACCATCTATCAAAGGACAAACTATTGCAACACAAAATCAAACTAGAAGAACTCCAAAATTATTGAGCATCTACCAAAAAATCATCTAGGCCTCAAAATTATTGGGCCCAATCAATCAGAAACTACCAAGACCTAATGTTCAACCTCTCCCTCCACTTGCCTATATCATGGTATCCCATAAATACACCAGTGATACTCTCATGTTGTTGTTTTGAAGATGAGAAATAGGGGACATGGTACTTGAATATACCTTTACACCTAGGTCTATAGAAGCAACACTCCCTAAAAAGTCATAAACCCTCATCCACAAACCTACAAATTTCATCATAAAGATGGGCGAGGAGGCAATAAACCCAAACAAATATTCACTTATGCTTCTCTCCACCATATGCAATAGAAGATCTCTAGCCATCCAGGAGGGAAAAGATGCCAACAATCAATAGCATCCACTTGCATTCTTAGGATGCATCACCTAATCCAATCTCTACAAAAGTAGTTACATCACAATAGTAGCTTAGGCATCTTGTGCGCCAGTGATCTAACTCTCAATCCCATTGATAAGGAGTGGGACAAGTCTCAACTCATAACCCTCAAATTGAAATCCATAAAATATGTCATACATCCTCTATAGTCATGATCATCTCATTGGTGGGCAAGTGAAAGGTCATCATATTTGACCCACCTCTCCGTAAGAGTGGTCAATATCTAATTATCATAATGTAGGTTAGACAATACAACCATGTCTTATCCTATTGCCTCTAGAAATGCTCAGTTATCATATGTAGATTCCTCAAACTACATGCTCACCACCTAAAGATTCTATGAGCACTCACAAATCTCCAACTCCAATTACATATAGAAACATAGAAAAAAGCCATCAATTTATGCATAGATAAAAAAAATCAAAACAATAAAATACTAATAAAAATTTAATATATATTAAATAAAATTGAATCTACAAATTAAAGCAAATTCACAAGTCAAACCCACGCCTTAAATTAATATAAGCATAATTTTTCTGTACAATTATAGTCTAAACTTTTACTTAAAAAATAAAAATAAAAAATAAAATTTAATTTAGATTTTTAATTAATATGAACTTTAGGGAAAATTGTTGGCATTCCCTTCACAATTTTTTTACAAGAATATTTTTTTATTAAAAATGAAAGTTTAAAAATCTAATTTTATAATGGATGAAGTTAGGTTGATGTTCCTAACAAATTTGGTATCAAATAAGATGTAAAAATATTTGAGATATTTATCTCCACAATAGAAAAAAAGAGATAAAAGTTTGCAAAAAACAAAAACATAACAATAAAGAGAGTATATTTTATGTTAATGTCTACTTAAAACAAGAAACTATGCCTCAATTGTTCTAACATCATTTGGAAGAATATAACTCATAGATTAATGGATACAAGTACATAGATTTTCAAGTTAAATTTGGTCTAATAAACTACAAACAACAACTACAATGAAACTAACAATGTTAGCCTTACAATTGTTCTAACATCTCATTTGGACTTCTTTTAGAATATAACATCATACTATTTTTTTAGATGGATACAACCAAGTTACATAGATTGAGAATCAATTCCCAAATAAATTTGAGATATTTATCCTGATAAACTACAAAAAATGATTTTTGAGAGAGTATATTTTAAGTTAATGTCTACTTACAAAACTATACAAGAAACTATGCCTCAATTGTTCTAACATCATTTGGACTTCTTTTAGAATATAACTCATACATTTTTTTAATGGATACAACCAAGTTACATAGATTGAGATCAATTCCCAAATAAATTTGGTACCTGATAAACTACAAAAAGATTTGCCCAACAAAAAAATAAAGTTGGACAATGAAGGCAAGAAGTGATGACAATTTTTTTTAACAATATTGTCCACAACAATTAAAATCCATTTAAAGTTAATGCCCACTTACAAAACCAGACATAAAACTATACCTCTGTTATTGTAACATCATTTAAATTGTCATTGGAAAACCCATACATTTTAATGGATGCAATCAGGGTACAAAGATTTGGTTGAGTCCCAAAAAAATTGGCACTCGGTGAATTGCAAAAAGATGTTCATCCTCCTAACAAAAATATGAAATGAGGCAAAACAAAATAAAAGCATAATTTACAGCTTTCCCCCTTTTTCAAATAATCAAGGTCATACACAAAATGGTTATGTTGGAAAGGTTCTACATGTGTTGAAGGCTTCTCTAATTACCCCAATGATAGTAGCTCATGAAAGAATTCTCCACTTTTGTCTGTCGAAGAACAAGTACTGTGGTCTGAGTTGCAAGAAATGGTTCCAAATCCATGGCTAATATACCCAAAGCCACTTAATTATTTGAATAATGTAATCACTGCACTAGTTCCTATATGGATCTTGGAACAACAGCAGACCGAGCAGCAATGCGCACAACTATCCAATATGGCAATGTAGAAGCTGCTATTGAGAAGGTCAACTATTTAAATCCAAAGATTTTGGACATGAATCCCCAGTTGTATTTCCATCTACAACAACAGATATTAATTGAACTCATACACAATGGTAAACTGCAAGAGGCTCTTGAATTTGCACAGGAAGGATTGGCACCAAGAGGAGAAGAAAATCACGATTTCCTAGAAGAAGTTGAGTGTACTGTTGCATTGCTAGCCTTTGAAGATACATCATCTTGCCATGTTGGAGAAAGCATAATTATGGGAAGCACCATTTTGTAAGGGGTTAAAAATCTTATCTTCTTAGGAAGTTGGTTTGTCCAGATGTCATAAGATTTCTCTGCCATATAGCTGATAAACTCTATGTAATTACATATTATATGTTATTAATATAACTACAGGCTGTTTCCTTTTGCTGAAAAAAAATAAAAAATAAAATAAAAGTATAATTTCTTAGATAACATTATTGTAAACTATTGACATCCATTTTAAGTTAATATCCACTAACAAAATCAAACAAGAAACTATGCCTATATTATTCTAGAATCATTTGAATTCTCTTTGAAATTAAACATTTACATTTGTTTTCAATGAATACAAATTGGTTGGGCAGATTGGGTTGGAGTCCCAAATGAATTTGGTACCTAATGATCTATTAAACCATTTGAAATATTTATCCTACTAACAAAAAAAAATTTGGGAGTTCCCTGAAAAACAAAAGCATAATGACAATGAAGACAAGAAATGATGACACATTTTCAGGCAGCATTATAGAAAACTATTGGAACACATTTTAAGTTAATGTTGACTTACAAGACGCAACTATGTTTTTCTAAAATTGTCTTCTAAAATATGAATCTATACTTTTTTTTATGGACACAACTAGTTTATATAGAATAGATTTTGAGTCTTAAACAAATTTGGTACTTAATGAACTCTAATTTTTTTGAAATGATTATCTTCCTAAAAAAAGAAGTGGGAGGTTGCTGAAAAACTAAAGCGTAACAACAGTGAAGGCATAAAGTAAAACAAATTTTCAGACAGTATTATGAAACACTATTGAATTGCATTTCAAGTTAATGCTCACTTACAAACCAGAGGAAACTAATCTCTTTTATTCTAACATCATTTAAACTGCCTTTAGAATATAAAACATACATTTTTTTGACGGATACAGTAGATTACCATGGACATCTGACATCCCTACCTTTAATCAATATGTCAAACATTTCTTTCAATTAAACTCTTATAACTAAGATCCATTTTGATATATCGAATACCTCTGTCTTTTATTAATATATCAGAAATTTCTTTCAACGAAACTGTCACAATTATAAAGATCCTTCAAAATCAACAAAAAATCAGAATTAATCCTCCATACATCCAAAAAATTATCATAATACATCATCATCCTCACTAATTAAACTCGAACCCTTTCATATCCATACAATAAACTCATTTCAATAGAAACCAAAACTAATCCATGCTGCAAAAATCACAATCCAAAAACTCTAAACTACCATTCTTCATGCCAAACAATACTTAGGAGGAAAATACTGAATTTTCTTTTTCTGTCAAAAAGCCTGACCAGATGGGCAGCACCTGACCAGATGTGCTCTACGCAGACGAGGCCTGGGATTGTTCATACACATCATCATAATCAGCATAGCCATCAGCAATGCCACCACAAATTTAAACCCATTCGCTGGTTCATCTTCCTTTACAACATGATATGTCCCCATATGGATTGACTATAACAGTTCAAAGGGATTTTGTAATGCCAGAATATAGATCAAACAGACATGTTGGGAGTTTGTTATATCAGACTAATACAGAGCATCTGGGCTTTCTCAGAAATTACCTTACAGTGGGTTATCATTATATCAGGGGTCTTTACTCAAAGGTCATCATGTGAAGTCTCTTTCCTAGTGGGTCGTTTGGGACAAAGTGGACCATGAGAACCCCATTTCTAAACCTTTAAAGCTAAAGTCATAATAGCAATATATATAATATTTTTGTTTGAAATTATGTGGGTTTATTTTTATTTTTATTTTATAAAATTTATAATTAAGATAAACTAATTAATATAGGTAATGAACAAGAGTTATAAAGAATGAATATTAAGAATAGTAAATTATGAAATTGTTAATTGTGAAAAGTAGATGAGAGGGTTAAGGTATTTAGCTCTAGGATCAAAGATGGATGCAAATATTTTAGATGCATTGAAACAGGTATGTTTTAGGAGTGGAAATGATAATTCTTTGTTTGTACTTTGCCTTAGATTAGAAGAGTTAGTCATTTATGAGAAGAGTCATATATATAGGTCTAGATCATTTCTATGGGAGTTGATCAAATCTCTAGCCACAAATTTGATCTAGTACAATGTCCAGTCTTGTTTGTTAACTCACCTTGCTTCTCTAAGTGTTAAGGACTAGTAGTGTCCTAAACACCTAAGGGAGATTGTCAAATCACAAGGATAATGTTCTCCTAGGTTGACCCCCTTGATAGGACCAACTTCATAATCATGGAAATAACTAAGGCCAACAATCTTCAAACATGAAAATGCTTTAGATAAATATGGAAATTTTGATTTGTTCTATTGCACTAATTGAAGTGTTCCTAATATACCTTTCATGAATGATATGTGAACAATCCTCAAAAATGATTAGATGGTAAATGAATGCAATTGAATTCCTTTAAATACAACTTGGACATAGCAATAAATCATGCAAAGGTGTACTAAGTTAACTCAATGCATAAATTAACCAAATTTTAAAGTTTCAATAGTTAGATCCATGTGTGTGGGATTGATTTACCAAATCTTGAGAGTATCCTAGTTTAGATATCATTGTTCTACTTCTAGTAAATAGAAGAAGTTATGATTCTAAGTTATAGTTCAAAAGTGATGATCAAATTAGTAGACATCTTTCAACCATTGGAATCAACTAAGTGCATTTGCTTTTGTTATTTTTAGATCTCAAAATGGTGTTACATGGAGGTTGCAATAAATGTAAAGTGTTTGGGAGAATGTACAGGAATGGATGGGATAAGGTCAACTATGTGAGAATGTGTGTAAGTGGGGATAGGTGAAATTTGGGGATTGAGCCTAAACTAACTAATTTGAGCTCATAATCATTTGTAGGGAGCGCTGGTACAAATTAGTCATTTTTGATAGCCATTTTTCATACAAATTATGAATAAAATTGGATCCAAAAAGTGTCTACAATAATTAGAATGGTCAACTTAAAAATTAGATATTTTTCATCACTTGTTGTAGGAGGTCTTTGATGAAGAAAATAACTATTTCACTATATCTCGAAAGGTCAAATTAGTTAGTTTAGGCTTTCATTTCATCTAAATTGAACACTATGAATTTAGGTAACCAATTGTTTTCCTATAGGATTTGATTAAGATGTTTTCCAAGTTAGATGTATTTTGGAGCACTTTAACACAAGACATACATTGTCATTACATTTAGAGTGGCTAAAAAACCATAGAATAACTATCAAATCATTGAAAATAATGTAGTTGTAGTCAAGGCAATATATTTTAGTCTCCAAGCATGTAGCTTAGGGCTATACAATCGCCTATGAGAGCTAATGCAGATAAATACAAAAGAAAAATTAAAAAACATATTTTGATATTATTTAAAAAATTTAAAAAATAAAAAGTAATTTATTTTTTAAGCACATTATGTGCTAAGTATGGAAAAGGTACAAGGCACCTTGTACCTTGTCCACCCTTATAGTTGTAAAGGCAACAAGGTTGGTGTTTTTCCTCCCACTAGCACTCAAAACAACCAATAGAAATTATAAACTCCGATGACCTCTAATTAGTGACATTTCACTCAAGTACATTCCTCTACCAATATTTTCTAGCACCTTTTCCCTCAATCATAAATCCACCAACACACCACTAGAGCAGTGCAAAAATGGTATGCTACCCACAAATAATAACTCAAGTTCATCATTTCCCACTAGCCACCACTTTGTTAAGCAAGAGCTATCTTTACCAGTAGTGCCACTAATCCACCACCTAGATGCCACTATACTAGGGACCCCCCCTTATTGAGTTTTTTTAGTTTGAGATGCGAAATTTGAAAGGTTGTATCTTCATCAACAAAGATAGCTTTTGATCCAATTTTTTAAAATGGGCTAGAACTTTATAAAGTTCATGATAATATAATATGTTTCTACTTATGATTCCTAGTCTTTTTGCAATTAAATTTTGAGCTTCTAAGCCATATATATTTCACAAAAGGACTTGAAATTGAGTCCCACTTTTTCTTAAAGTGGATATTTTTCTAGGCACTACACATTGGTATAGACTATTTATGCTTATGTTGTAATTTGATTGTACTTTCAACTTTTTGATCTACATCAAATATTACAAAACTCTAAAAAATCAGCTACAACTTTTGAAACACACTACTTTATAAAGTGGCATACATTGTGTTGGCTTGCATCTAAAATTTTAACTACGTTTGGTGTTTCTATCAATGTGGTATCATTCGATTCACCCAAATTATTTTAGCATGCCTCAATTGGTATTTTTTCCCACAAGTCATAAACCTATGTTATCTCTCACTTGTGTGACCTTTAATGTGTTGCTCATTTTCGGTCTCCTTGATCTTCCCTCTATGTTGTGGTACCTCATTTTGTGGTGTAGTGTCTCCCCTTTCCCCATTGTGTCACCTATCTCTTGTACTACTAATATGTTAGTACCACATACACTTTCCATGTTGTTATTATCACCACAAGGGTTAATACTCTAATGTTAGTAATTTTTCCTTTGCATTGGTTGACCTCTTATATGGTAAGTGATCTTGGTTCATGATGGATGATCATATTAATACACATATTTTCTACAGACCTAAGGTGAGTTGCACCTCTCTTACTAGTTATTATTAATGTGGTTGTCTTGTTTTATGTTGTGATGGTGTTCATCTTTGTGGTACATTCCTTTCTCATGATGATCCATCTTAAGTTGATGATATTTTGAAAATGTGGTGGTCAATGTGCCTTGTGGTTTCTCATGTTCTATATGCAACTAGTGTGTTACTTATTTGTGCATTTTTATGTGTTTCATGTTTCCTAGGTAGCATGTTGGTGGTGTCTTCAAAGTTCATTTATTTTTTCAATCATCTAAGTTAATGATTCATCTTCTTTGTGTGTATGGTATATTTGCCACACCCATCCATCATTCAATGTGTATTTCTTTCATGAGAATGTACTATATTGAAATTAAGTTTTAAATGTTTACCTACTTTTCCATCCATTGTTCATCCCACCTATACCAATCCAATGCTTTAATTTTATGGGTTATTTCAAACAAAAAAATCTCCTATGCTCAACTTAGTTGGCGACTAACAATCTCTTCACCATTTAATAGTCCATCCTTTATCCCTCTTGAGATTATATGTGTTTTAATATGGTATTTATCAAATATTTATCTTTATCCCTATGCATGGTCATGACAAGCTTGCTTGTTTTGAAATTCTCCCTCTTCAGTGTGCCAAAGGGTTTAAATCTAACTTGATTGGTTGTTGCACCTAAGGTAGTTTTTGGTGTGGTTTCATTGTTTCCCATCACTATTAGACATCCGTATACATTGTAATTATGATTTCATGGCTCAATATCTCCTTTAGGTTGATGTTGCATGATCCCATTCAATCTCCTAGCAAGATATTATCTATCTCCATTACTAGTGAAGTAACCAAAAATTAAGTTTACCTCCAATGTCTCTAGTTTGAAATGCTATATAT
Source organism: Sequoia sempervirens (assembly GCA_007258455.2). Classification (NCBI taxonomy): domain Eukaryota; kingdom Viridiplantae; phylum Streptophyta; class Pinopsida; order Cupressales; family Cupressaceae; genus Sequoia; species Sequoia sempervirens. The sequence continues at coordinate 70,315,431 of VDFB02026320.1, forward strand.
ATGAGTTGGAAAAGGGTTAAAGGTTGGCATATTTTGTATTGATCAGCATAATTTTAGAGTAGAAGATAATATAAGTTTCATAGTATGTATTGTATTTTGCATTGAGCCAAGCATAGATTTAAATGCATGTCTTGTCCCCATTGTATCTTGGTTGATTACTTTTGTAATAAGTTAAAGGAATTAATACAAAGTATAATATCTTCAATCACTTGAATGTCTCTTTAAGAATTTTATATACTTTTTATAGTATAGCAAATAATGCTAATAAGATTTGTTGCTTTGAGTGTTGTCTTTGTAGAGACTATAAATTTTTTCATAAAATTTTTATTTGAGGAATTTCAATTCAAATTAATGAAGGAAGTGTATAAGTTTACTAGTGGATAATTAAGATGTGTTCATATGATTGAATTGAAATTTTTTTGTTTCTTGTCTATGCATATAGATCCTAGCTTATGTGCAAGATCATGAAATAAGGTCCTCCTTGTGACTTTCTATAAGGATTCATTTTGTGTTTTACTTGAGTGATAATTTTGGTTGATGAAGTCTTGACCTTGTTGCCCAAATTGAATAAAGGCACATGTCTATAATTTGTTTTAACCTATTTCCACCCCACTACATTTATAAATATTAAGAATTAACCTTTCCTAACTAAATAAGAATTAGGTGACCCACTACATTTCTTGAATTCATTGCCTTGTTATCACAAAGTGTCTATAAACCTTATCAAGGTCGTTCTCAATTAAATGTATAGTTTTTTTACCACCAAATCCATTTGTAAACTAAAATAATGTATTGTAGATCTTAAGGGGTGAAGAATAATAAATCTTAGTGGGGACTAAAATGTGGAGACTAAGATTTATTATTCTTCACATTTTCACATTTTCTCGTAGAGGTGTTATACCCTTGTACCAAGGTAAATTAGCACATTAAAGTACTTATTGAAAAAATAATAGGACAAGTATAGGTCCTTATAGCCAGTGTTATGTCATCAAACTGTTGGTTATTTTTTAAGAACCAAGTTGATCTTTAAGGAATCCTATGGAATTTCCATTTCCAATTCTTAGCAACTTGAAGGGATTGGCCAACGAACAAGTGAAAGCTACAATGCTTTACTCCTGCACTTTGGGCTCTACAAAACCTAGGAGGGTGAACCCACAATGTACCTATAGATTCATGCACCTAATAACCAAGTACATTGCAAATAACAAATGCATTCTCACAACTTAAGCTCAGTAGATGAGATCTTTCAAGAATTTGGTAGATTCTTTACACATTTAACATCTAGAGCAGAGAATGAGTGATTCACCATGAAACATTTAACAATTGCATCTCAATAGAAAGTTTGATTATGAATTTATATTATTGTTGAGTGATCAAGAAATGGTATCACAAATACACAACCCATATCAGTGCCTTAACCTAGGAAACAAAGTCAATTTCCATACAAGTATAATTGGATAACAGTTTAATACTTAGCATCGCAAAGCTTTTACAATACTGCATTACAGTATAACACCATTGTATTTTAGACCAAAACTTCTTATACAAATCTTGATACTCAAATTACATGAACCTATAGCTTCATCAAAGCAATTTAATTAATTCTTTGAATTAAAACAAAGATGAAATCCATATATCATTGGAACACAATGAAAACCAATAAAACAACCCTTGATCATTTTATTGATAACTCATATAATGACTACATCAGGAGAGAAATGGCCTTGAATTTGCACCATCTTCTATATTCAAATTCTAGTACTGTTATCAAAAATTACAAATGCGTATAAAAAAACTCCAAAAACCTAAGACAAAACCTTAGACCATTCTTTGTATCTTCTATTACAAAATTGCTCTCTAATCAATCAACAACATGTACATTTGGCTGTGAATTCCTTCTTATATAAATGAAGGAGAATTTTTTTTTTTGGGTTAGAATGCACACATGTACTAATCTCATTTGACCAATACAAAACATATTCCCCAATGCAGTTACATTCACAACTCAAAGGAGTGAAAATATCACGTGGGAAAAAAACCATTTGCATTTGTCAATGAAGATTTGTCTCGCCTTCCAAAAGACATCATTTAGTTGTTGCATCATTTTATCCACGTGCTCCCAAAATTATTTCCACATACACCAAGCCTTAAAGAAGAAAAGCATAAAATGAAGAAAGAGGAAGAAGCCAAAGCACCTCCACGTCTGCAATCTGTGTCATCAATTTTAAACTAAGACAATACAATATTTTACCATTGTTGTATCTAAGGCCTAATCTGTACTAGTTCCAAGCCATGTATTGTATTCTCCTTATTGTAATTCCCATTGTTGCATACACATAACCAAAATTGAAATTACCACCCCAACTCAACAACCTACTCATCTAGGACATCAAGATATTTGTCTTTCTAAAGTTGAAATTCCTCCTTGAAAGGCCAATTAAATTCAATTAACCTTGTCAGCTTTTTCCCTATATGGAGCATACTTGGTCACTACCTGGTTGGATTCCTTGTCAAAATCCTCAAGGGAAACCCTTGCTTGGGTAAGCATGTCCATACTACTCCTTAGCATCCACATGTCAGTTCCTTCACAAATTAAGGCCGCTTGAGTTGCAAGATCACCTAATTTTCTTGATCTTTCCAATACTACAG
>VDFB02026320.1:70318179-70381186 GCA_007258455.2 Sequoia sempervirens
TTTATCTTATGGAGACAACTATGTTTCATGTATTGGATTTGAGTCCCAAATGAATTTGACATCTTATGAACTGCAAAAATATTTGATATGTTTATCTTATTAACAAAAATAATTAAATAACTGAAAGCTTACTGAAAAACAAAAGCATAACAACAATGAAGGCAAAAAATAATGACAAATTTTCAGACAATATTACAAGAAACTATTGAAATCCATTTTAAGTTACATCCAGAAAGGAAACTATGCCTCTACTATTCTAACATCATTTGAACTGCCTTTCAAATATAAACCCATTATTATAAAATTATTGAAACTCATTTTATATTAATGCCCAATTACAAAACTAGACAGAAGTCTATGTCTTTATATTCTACATCATTTATACTGCCTTTGAAACATAAACCCATACATTTTTTTACAATTACAAAACCAGACAGAAGTCTCTGTCTTTATATTCTACATCATTTATATTGCCTTTGAAACATAAACCCATACATTTTTATGGATAAAACTGAATTAACATAGATATCTTTAGAATCTGCTTCGATTAAAATACTATAATTAGGAGAATCCGCTCTGGTATCTCTGACATATCTGCCTATTATTAATATATCAGAAGTATCCTTCAACAGCCGCCATTAAAAAGATCCATTCCTTCAAAATCACAGAAGATCCAAACCTAATTTTAATCATACATCCAAAAATTTCTGCTTCAATGGATGCCATTATATCCCCAATTAAACTGTAGACTCTTCAATAGCCATGCAATTTACCCTTCTGAACAGAAACCCAAACTAGTCCCCTTCTACAGCAATCACAATCTAAAAACCCTAAGCTATTATTCTTCATGCCAAAAGATTACAGAATATGAGGGGGGAAATGCTGCATACCGTGGATTTCTTCTTCAATCATAGCGCACGACCATATATGGCCTACGCCGCCGAGGCCTGGGATTGTTCATACACAACATCATAAACAGCATAGCCATCAGCAATGCCACCAGAAATTTAAACCCGTCCCTTGGCCCATCATCCTTTACAATGTAATAAGCCCCCATTTTCGCTAGCACAGTATGGATCGACTATAACAGTCCAGAGGGATGTTGCAAGCTCAGAATACTGATCAATTAAAACAGTCATGGTGGGAATTTATTATCAGAATAAATTAGGGCATCTTGGATTTCTAGAAATTTCCTGGAAATCGATTAGAAGCAGATCGGTCAAGGTTTATTGGAATTAGACACAGCATGGTTTGGTTTCTCAGAAATTACATGAACTATTGATGGCGATTCAGAACCAATCGCTCGGGACAAGGCGGGCCAGGAGTGGGCTTTCCTGTCCACCCCCATTTCCAAAGGGTTGAAAGCTCAAGCCACAATACCAACAGAGAAGATATTTTTGGTTTAGAAATGACGTGTGATTTCAAAGATAAACTTTTTTTTAAGGTTGATTAATTAATGTAGATAATAAAATTCTGGGCAATGAGTATTAGAAATAGTAAAATATTAAATTATTAATTGTGAAAGTAAATGAAAAAAAGTAAGGTATTTACTTTTAGGATTGAAGATAGATTAACAATTTTAGGATTGAAGATAGATTGAAAATGATAGATTTTTGTTTTCATTTGTTTCAATATTAGAATAGTCAATCACTTTTATGAAGGGTCATATTCATAGGTTTGGGATTTGGGTCATTTTTTAGGAGTAAATTTGCTTTTTTACTGTGAATTTGAGTTGGTACAATGAATACTTTTTGTTTTTGTGTTTTCTTTATTTGTCTTGCTTCTTTGAGTGTTAAGGGTTTTTGGTATTTGAAGCGTTCAGGGGAGATTAGTAGATCACAAGGTTCAAGTTCTCTTAGGTTTACTCTTTTGATAAGACAACCTTAATGGTTGTGGAAATGCTCTAGTACAATAATATATAAACATGCATATGTTCTAGATGATATGTATATATCCTAATTTATTTTATTACATCAATTGAAGTGCTCCTAGTATGCCTCTTGTAAATTATATGTGGATCGAGTTCATAATGATAAACAAATAAAAATGAATGCCTTTAAATATAAGGACATAGTAATAAATTATGTAAAAGTGCACTAAGTTGGCTCAAGGTAGGAGCCGACTAAAATTTGAAAAATTGGGGCTTAGATATATGGGTGTAGATTGATTTCATGTGCATGGGATTGATTTGCCAAAATTTAAGGGCATAGTTTAGATTTCATCATTATGCTTCCAATACATATAAAAAGTTGTGATTGAAAGTTATAGTTAAAAAGTTATGATCTAAACATTAGACAATGCACACTCTTTGTTTTTGTATTCCCCTTATTTGTCTTGCTTCTTTAATTGTTAAGGATTGTTGGTGTTTTAAGCACCTAGGGGAGATTGTAAGATCATGAAGTTCAATTTCTCTTAGGTTTACCCCTTTGATAGGACAAGCTTCATGGTTGTGGAAATGATCTAGGACAACAATATATAAACATGCATATGCTCTAAGATGATATGTGCATCCTAATTTATTTTATTGCACCAATTGAAGTGCTCCTAACATGCATTCTATGAAAGATATGCAAATAGTGCTTAAAATGATCAAATGATAAAAAAATGCAAATGAATGCCTTTAAATACAAGGACACAATAATAAGTTATGCAAATGTGTACTAAGTAGGCTCAAGGTAGGAGTTGAATTTTTTAACTTTAAAATTTGGGGGTCAGATCTATGGGTGCAAATTGATTCCATGCGCATGCGATTGAATTTCCAAATTTTAAGAGCAACACAATTTATATTTCATCATTATGCTTCCAATGCATATAAGAAGTTATCATTCTAAGTTATAGTTCAAAAATTATGATCAAAACATTAGACAACTATCTTTCACCCATCAAAATCAACTGTGCATTTATTTATATTATTTTTAAATTCTAAAACTTTGTTGTATGAGGGATGCAATAAATATAAAGTGTATGGGAAAAAATATATGTAAGAATGGGACATGTGTGTAAGTTAGGATAGGTGAAAGATTGAGGAATGAGTCCAACTTCACACAAGATTCAACCATTTGTTGATATGATTATAGAAAGCATTCTCTCAAAATAGACATAAACTAAATGGGAATTAGCATGAGTATGCAAATTCCACCATTATAATATGTTAATTATCACATTATTAGAATTTGCATGAATTGGTTATTTCAATGGTGTTAACTTTGAGTAGTCTATATATGACGAGTGCACACCCTTCACTTTTTCCTTTTGTTTTATGCCACTTTATATGTCTCTAGTATTTGATTTTAGTACATCATTTTGACTGATTGGAACCCCCATTTGAGCATTAAAAATGTTCATAATAAAATACATACTAATATATTTGTTAGCTTTAAGATTACATGTTCCTCTCTCAAGTTCATTTTCACACCCACAAATTTGACCCAATTTGTTTCCATTAAGGATTCAACCTTGAAAGTTATAAAATTTAAATATAATTATGGGCCCAAGCCAACCCCTTTCCAATTAGCTATTATGTGTCAACCCTTGTATAAAAAAAATCAAACTTATGTAGTTAAGGTATGAAGTGGCATCACCCCTTAGGTCATTTCCTCATCTAGATTCATTATCTATCCATTGATCACCTATTCATCATCCAAACTTATAGAAGGATCCTTATCCAATTGAATCTTTCTCAAACTCACTATATCCCTTGTCATATCATCGTACTACATTAACATATTCCAATTATGTCTTCTATTTTTCAAACAAGTTTCAAAATCCTAGTTTCATGCATGGCCTTTGCATCGCCCTTTTGCATTTTATTCTAAGTTCTAGAAGTTACCTTTATTAGGATAGTTCCCATTGTATATGTTGAATGGTATTTTAAGACCTTACTTTTATTAAAATTGCTAATTTAAATCCATAGTTTTTCATAAGAAGAAGATCCTCATATAGCAAGCTCCTAAAGATGTTTTCCAACATGAAAATTTATTTGTGAGTATAGATATCAAGGTGAATCTTTATTTTCAAGCATAGAAGGTTTGGAAGTCACATCTTCACATTCATTGATGATTCTTATAAATACACATGGATTTACTTCATGCACTCAAAATCTTAAGGTTCACTAAGGTTAAGGAATTTAAAGCCTTAGTTAAAAAATAAATTGATTATAAGATAAGAGTGTTGAGATTTGATAATAGTGGTGAATATTTTTCCAATGAATTTGATGAATTTAGTACGATACATGTACTATTTGGAAAAAGACTTACACCTTACACTTCCCAACAAAATGGGGTAGAAAAAATGAACCAAGCCTTAATGGGAAGAGCTGGAAGTATGCTAAGTGGTATGTATCTAGATTAGTGCTTTTGGGAATAGGTTATGAACATTCCTTGTTATTTGATTAATTGATCTCCTTGTTTAGCTCTTGTTTATAAAACTCCTTCTGAAGTGTGTATAGGTAAGAACCCTTAGTCTCACACTTAAGGATATTTGGGTGTAAGGCTTATGTTCATGTGTCTTAATAAAATTGATCTAAATGTTTTTTATAATATAAGCTACATTTACAAGGGGCAGAACCCCCAACACAAAAATCCACAAGGGACAAAGTTCACCAGATAAGATTAAAGAGTAAAAAACCAACAGCAACAACATAAAACCAAGTAACAACATACTAAGAGTTCATAGGAACAACACAAAAATAGAAAAAACCAAAGACCCCTAGTGAGAGTGGACAAGCCCCAAACTACTACTTTGCAATATGCTCCTATTCCTCCATGAGGAATTTGAATACATCCACATTTGACTAGTTGGAACTGGGATCATTCAGAGGAACCTTCTTCTAGATTTCATCCTTTAACACCAATGCAAGAGTCTGTGCAGAGTGGTGGATGAATTTGATGGTAAAGCAGGTCAGAGTGGTCAGAAGGGTCTTGTAATCTTCATTAGAGCCTTGACTGGGATTACTATCTGCTTCATTTCTTGCATTATGGTTGGAGGAGTCCAGAGTGGACTCCTCCATCAACATCCGGTTGAGTTCAGGGAAATGGTTGGGTTCCTCAAAAAAATCATTTTCTTCCTCCACCTTCTTGTGCTTTTTGTTCTCCTATTTATTCACCTATTCAAAGCTGCTAGACTCAATATAATTTTAGGCTTTTGTTTAGCCAAACGGTTAGAATGCCCGACACTAGGAGGTTCTACACTCACTTCCACCTGCATAGCTAGTGTTGTCCTCTTCCCCCGAACATTTAGAGTCATCCTCCCCCTCTTCATTGTTAGTGGTAGGTTCTTCAACATAGAAGGTAATTTATTTCTTCTTGTTATGTCCTAGTTTAGGCTTGCTCATCTGATTAACTCTTTTCGTGGGGTATTTTTGAGCTCACACAAACCAGCCGCAACATTCTTTTGGGATTGCACAGGGTTGGATTTTTTCTTTTTTCCAATTTTTTTAGGATTATTTTCAAGGGTGGGTTCAATGGTTGCCAAGGAAACTTTGCATTTGGAGCCAGGGGTAGAAACATGGGAGGGTTTTTTGGGAGAAATTGTAGGGGACTTTGGTTCATCAACAACCCAAGTAGCATAGATGGATTAGGAGGGCGTAAAGTCAAGTGGAAATGATACAGACACAAAATCAACCCTTAATGCAAGGGGAGGGGAGGTTTTTTGGTGTCTTTAGCAGCTAATTCCAAGGTTTCCTTCACCGATATTTCTAATGAGGAAAGGAGGAAGAAAGGGAAATTGATACAAAGGTTATGCCTGAAACAGTTAAGCAATGCCATATGATAATAATAATAATATCATTTGAAATGACCTTCAAGTGTAACATACTTCATAAGGACAATGCACACTTGATCATAGGGGGTCGAGAGTTTTCTCTTGTCATACCTGACATGGAGCTTGATTGGTTGCTCATTCTCTTTAAAAAAATGTTGCATATTTTTCCGCATCTAGAAATTTTGTGTGCTTTTTTAACTTCTTCCCAGAGCAATACAACCTTGTGGCCTGAGCAACAACATCCTCGCTAAATTTAAAATAAATGCCATTGAGGGTAACCCATCTATCATTCCAACTATTTGCAAATTGGGCCAAGAGATTTTTGTCATGACCTTTGAGATTCTCCATTAACGGGGCCAAGCCCCCTTCAACGCATATGTGCTAGACTAAAGCATCTTGCCAAAACTCCTCACAAGAACCAAGTTTGGGTCTAACTCTATTGCCACCCCTTATGCACAAAATTTTACTCAGAAAACCATGAGAGCCAATAAACAATAAAGTTATACAAAACGCAGGATGGATAAACAAAACCTTCCCCAAGATAAATGATAGGAAAAAAATTTGTACCATTGCAATTTAAAATGATAATAACTTCCCACAAAGGAGTAGTCTTTTCCAAGGGGCTGAACTTGGTGGCACATGACTTGAGAGTGTTACAGTACATCGAGGTAGAAGATTTGATAATAATGGCATTGTAGGTCATTAAAATGAAGTCATGATGAAACTTAAGGGTTAAAAGGTAGGATGTCATATCACAAATCCACCAACAAGGATTTATTAATTAACCATTCATATTAGGTTGAGACTCGTGTTGATTGGAAAAGCATGTACCTTTTTCATCCCATGTGTTACAAAGCCAACTTGAGGCATAACATACTTGTTGTGACTAGTCACAATCATTCACCTGTTCTTATACAACTCATCATTCTTGAACTACCACATCAAACCAAGGGTGATAAAAATAGGATACATATCGGACCCAAAGTAATAAGACTTATCATTCATCATGAGTAATATAATTTTTTTGATCACTAAGGATAAATCCTTTCACCAAGGTGGGAAAAGCATCAAAGTCCCTTAGCACCTAGTAACCGTCCAACGGGTCCCAACATTAGCAAGAGCATCAACAACCACATTGTCTTCCCTATAAATATGTAAAAGAATTTTCCCTTCAAATTTAGTATGTGATTTATGTCAACCATGACATCCTTAACAATCCAAGATTGAAGGTGATTGTCGGTGACAACATCAATCACTAATTTAAAATCACCCTCAATATGCAGATTCATGATCTCAATAGAGCTAGCAAAGTTGGTTCCACTCAACAAGGCCCTAGCTTCAACAACCATAGAAGAATGCACCCCAATCCCACCAGCATAATCAACAATGAATTTTCCATCATGATCTCTTATGATACCCCCTATATTGGCAAGGCCAAGGTTTCCTTTAGTACCCCCATCAAAGTTGAGTTTGTGCCATCCATGCAAAGGAGGCATCCATTTGGTATTTATTCTTGCCAACATTTTAGAATTATCATAGGAGTTGAGGTTTAGGGATCTATTCCAATTACTAGCTATGATGATCTTCAGGGTATTGGTAGTTTTTTTGGAGGTTTCCAAACAAAATGAGCAATGTTCTTAGTGAGGATCCTGAAGAAAATATTGAAAACCTCCATGGGGCTCTTTTTCTCATTGTGGAAGATCCTATTATTCCTCTTTCCATAAGCACTAGCAGATGAAAGGAGGGACCTAATGCCAAATTTCTTTGGGTAGGGGGTGAGAGTAGGGGTTGATTCAATTCCCCACAAAGATTTTTATATCCCCAACTCATGGTCCAAGAGACACCAAGACTTTGCAAAGCAACAACCCAGACTTCAACAACAAAATGATAGTGGAGTAATAGGTGAGGAGCAAACTCCTCATCACTCTTGCAAAGCAAAAATTTATTAGGAATTTGAAACCCCCTTTTTCTTAGGTCGTCTTGGGTGAGGATTCTGTTGTGGGTCATAGTCCACCAAAAAAAATGATTTTTGGAATAAGGTATCTGTTCCAAATCATCTTCCATAAATTACCCCCGGTGTTCTGCATAGATGGCGGTTTGTCAGCCAATTTGACAATAAGATTAACCTTGATTTCCTCAATCTATAAAAAGGCATCTTCTTGGGTCAACATAGGAATTCTAGTCAAGGAGAGAGATTCTTGAAGAAGTCTGGCAGAGTGAGAAAGATTCAGAGAGTTGTGACAACAATTATTCAAAGCTTTCCACTTTTGGGAGCCATGTTGGCCCATGATGTAATCCACAACCAAAGGACCAAAGTGGCTAGATGCAGGGACCATTAGATCTTTAAAATTAGATTGGTTGAGGGGGATCTTGAGTAGCCAAGGTTCATCCCAAAATTTAATATTATGGCCATCACCAAGTCTCCATCTGAGGGAAATTGATCTAAATGTTATTTAAAATCTTAGAAATAATATTCATTGGTTATAGTGAGAATGTTAAAGGTTATAATCTTTGGAATCATCTGACTTAATGAATATTTTTTATATATATGATTTTTAAGCAGTTTAGAGATTAGCTAGGTGAATAACAACTAAAGAAAAGATAGAAATAAATAGTGCAATTAGCATAAAAATAGAAAAGAGAGAAAATACACATGTGGAATAAAAATTAGATGGATTAGGGGATGAAGAAGAAGAAGAAGGCTCATATGAGATTTTAGATGATGATGTGTAGGATGAGCACACTAAAGAACAAGTAATGCCTATTACTCCTACCTTTAGTAGATCCACAAGACAATGAAATCTAGTTGATAGGTATATCCCATGAGATTTTCATTGTGTTTTTTTGTTAAGTACTTATGATGAACCTAGATCATTCAAAGAAGATATATCTTCAAAGGATAGCCAGTCTTAGATGCATATCATGCATAGAGATGATGGCCTTGGATAGTTGTGATATCTAGTATATGGTTAGTTTCTTAATATAATAAAAATGCTTTAGTTGTAAGTGGGTGTAAGAAAATAAATTTGGTGTAGAAATTATGTTAGATTAGTACAAGGCTAGATTGGTAGCCAAGGGCTATTCCTATAAAGAGGGATTTGATTTCAATGAAATTGTTTATCTTGTTGCTAAATGGTTTGCTATTAGATTCATTTTATCTATTGTTGTAGCTTATAATTTTTAGATTGAACAAGTGGATGGTAAAAATACTTCCTTGCATGTAGATTATGATGAGGAGATATCTATGTGATAACTTGAATATTTTTTTGTGAAAGGGAAGGAACATTTAGTTTGCAAGTTGAAACAATCATTGTATGATCTAACTAAGTCACCTAGAATGCGGTACCAGAAGCTTGATGCCTTTGCATTAAGTTTTGATTTTTTATGAGAGAGGAAGATCATTGTGTTTATGTTAATGTTATTGATGATCAAATTATAATTATTATCTTATATGTAGATGATATGTTGCTTATTGGTTATAGCAACATGGATCAAAGAGCTCAAAACTTAGCTTTCTAGCACATTTGACATGAAACACTTGGGGGTTGTGAAGTATATTTTTGGGATGGATATCAATAAGGATAAAGTAAATAAAAACATTTGGTTGAGATAGAGTAAGTATGTGGATACCATTTTGGGATGATTTAGTATGCACATCTAAAATCCAAACCAATGATTATTCCATTTATTTGATACTATGATTACTTTAGACATGTACCTAAATTAGATGATTTTGATGGAATTATAATGTACCTTATTCAATTGTTTATTGTATTTTGATGTATGCAATTGTTTTCACTAGACTAGATATTACCCAAGCTCAGTGAGATATTTTAGAAAGATTATATCTAACCCTTGTAGAGAGAATTAAACTTTTGTTAAAATGGTATTTAGATATTTGTGTGGAAATTTTTAATTAGTTTTTTATTATTATGGTATACATGATGATGTGGAAAATTTATTGAAATTACAAGGATGTGTTGATGTAGATTGACCAAGTGGCTTAGATAGTCAAAGGCACACTATTAGCTAATTTTTTTCTATATTTGGAGGTGTAGTGAGTTGAATGAGTAAAAGGAATCCCATGGTTTCTTTTTACACCATAAAATTAGAATTTTTGGTTTCTACTCATACCTCTAAGGAGGTGGTTTGGTTTCAAATGCTTTTGCATAGGATATTGGTTTTGATTACAGGATTGTTTGAAGTGGATGTGATAGTCAAAGTGTTATTTTTTAGCAAGGAATCTCATGTATCATGTAAATACTAAGCATAGTGATGATTTTAATAATATAAGAAACATTTATAGGGTGTTGTGACCTTTACAAAAAAATTCACAAGGTTAAGAGATCACCAGTTCATAAAAAGAAAAAAATGTAGAAACAACAAAAAAATAGTTCAACAGATAGAAATCGTGGACACAACACAATTACAATAAAGACCAAAAAAGCTCCAAAGGGGAGTGGACAAAAACCCCAAACAACTACTTATAATTTTTTTCCCATTCCTCCATGAAGAATTTAAAAACATCCTTCTTTTCCTAGCTAGAGCTGGGATCAGTGTTTGGGTCATTTTTCTTGATTTCCTCCTACAACACAGATGTGAGAGTAATGATAGAGTAATGAATCACCTTGATGGTGAAGCAAGTAAGTCCGTTCATCTTCCTTTCCAAAGTGGTGACATGGGCCAATAGAGCCTTGTAATCCTTAGTAGTGCCATGGCTAGGCATGCTAGCCTCCACCTTCCCCAAATGATGATTGGAGGAGTCCAAGGTGGAGTCCTCCAAAATCATCTTATTAAGCTTTGAGAAGTGACTCAGGCCATCAACATAATCGCATCCTCAAAAATAGTTTGCTTACAGTCCCCCTGCTTGTTATCCTGTTCAAAATTGCTCGAGATGTCATCAATTAAGACCTCGAGAATTTGTTTAGCCAGTCTATTAGATCTCCTCACACTTACCGATTCCACACCTACTTCTAGTTCAATAGTAGTCATGGTATCCTCCTCACTAGAGACTTTGGTATCAACATCCCCATCCTCATTCTCCAAAATAGGTTCTTCAACATAAAAGAAGATAGATTTTTTCTTCTTCACATTAGGGTTAAACTTTCCCACATGTTTTCTAGCCCTCTTGACAAGGGTGTTCTTTAGCTCACATAAATTGGCCGCAACATTTCTCTGAGTCTGGACAGGGTTACTTTTTTTCTTTTTTCCTAGTTTTTTGGGGTTGGTGTCAGAGGTAGGTTGGTTAGCAGGGAGGCTAAGTTTGTGCTTGGACCCAAAATTAGTAGTGGAGGGTTTTTGGGGGTTTCATCGAGGGGCTCGGGCTCATCACTAACCAGGGTTGTACTAATGGGATTCGAGGGACACAATGTAAGGTGAAAGTGATACAATCTCAAGATTAACCCTTGGTGTAGAGGCAAAGGAAGTTTATCTAGGTTTCTAGAGGTGAACTCAATAGTTTCCTTCATCGAAGCTTCTAGAGATGAAAGGAGGAAAAAAGGGAAGCTTAGGAGAAGATGGTGCCTAAAGTGGTTGAGAAGGGGCATGTGATAGTAATAGTAACACTTAAATCTACCTTCAAGAATTACGTATTTCATGAGCACAAGACAAACTTGGTCCCATGGTGGCAGGAGTTTACTTTTTTCATAGCTCGCATGAAGCTTGATGGGTTGTTCATTTTCTTTGAAGAATTGTTACATACTATTTATATCCTGGACCTTGGTATGCTTTAACTTTTTCCCACTGCAAGAGAGCCCAGTTGCCTTAGCAATCACCTCCTCACTAACTTCAAAGGAGATGCCCCCCAATTTCACCTAGTGATCAAACTAGCTATTAGCGAATTGGGTAGATATGTTTTCATCATAGCCTTTAAGAATTTCCATGAGAGGGACCATCCAACCCTCAACACATATATGCCAAAATAGGGCATCACGGTGAAATTCCTCACAAGAACCTGGCTAGATTATAACCCTATCACCACCCACAATATTTAGCAAATTAATACACATACAAAAATAAGGAGCATACAACTTTGGGTTAAGAGGATTATATCTTCCCATTCACAATTAGTCTTTGCCCGAAGTTGGCAGAAAAAAACTGGAGGAAGATAGAGGACATCATGACTAGAGATTTAGTAATTATGGACCTGTAAGTCATAATTATGGTGCAATAATAAATCTTTAGTTTTAAAGTATGAGTTATCAAATCAACTTTCTGCCAACTCATATTAATAAAAGCATCATTAATGAAAGGATGAGTAGCCTCATGCAAGCTAGAAAAACACATTTATTTTTTTCATAAGTGGTTTCAAACCTTCTAAGCATCAAGTACAATTCAAACCTCACAACAAGGGTCCACATGTTCATATACATCGTAGAAAATCTATTCTTCCTCATCTTACCACCCTTGATGGTAAGAGTAAACATTATAAAGCTGAAGTTAAGAAATTCAACAGTTATCACTAGGAATATGAGTTTTTTGATCTTCAAGGATCAACCCTTTCACAATAATAGGAAATAAAAAGGTTTCTCCAAAACTTGGTAGAGGTTCATGGTTTCCCAACATTGGCCAATGCATAATTGACCACCTTATTAACTTTTTTGAAGATATGCGAGAACTTTTTTCCTTCAAATTTATTAAGAATGTGATGAATATCCACCATGACATCATTAAAAGTCCAACCTCCAAAATTTTTATCTTTGATAGCATCAATCATGTTTTAGAATCACCTTCAACATGTAGATACTTGATAGCTATAGATAGAGAAAATTTTATACCACCAAGAAATTCCCTTACTTCAACTAACATAGAAGATTACACACCTATCCCTCTAGCATAGCCAACTAAAAGCTTTCCTTTAGGATCTTTGATAATACCTCCAATACTAGTAGGACCAATATTTCATTTTGCAACCCCATCAATGTTGAGCTTGTGCCAACCTTGCATAGGAGGCCTCCACCTAGTATTAATCCTAGCCAAGACCTTAGAGTTATAATAGGAATTGAGGTTTAGAGGCAGATTCCAATTATAAGCAATATTGATCTCCAAATTAGTGGGGGGTCTGATCGGAGGTTTTCAATCAAAAAGAGATAGGTTTTCAGTAAGAATCCTAGAACAAACACTAAAAACCTCCTTGGTGCTCTTTTACACATTACAAAAAATCCTATTATTTCTTTCCTTCCAAATGCACCAACAGATAAAGGGGGGAACTTGTTGCCAAATTTCTTTGGGTAAGGGATGAGAATAAGGAATGACCCAATTTTCCACAACGCTTTTGATATTATCATTCATGGTCCAAGAGACCCCAAATTTTTGGAGAGAAGAAGCCCAGACCTCAGCAACAAAGGGGCAGTGGAGTAACAAATGAGGAATAGAATCATCATCCATCTTGCAAAGCATGCATCTATTAGGGATTTGGAACCCCATTTTTCTTAGGTTACCCTAGGTGAATATTCTATTGTGCGTCATAGTCCACCAAAAGAAAAAAAAAATTGGAGTAAAATGTCTATTCCAGATATGTTTCCAAAATCTACCATAGGTTCCCTACACTAACAATAATTCATAAGACAATTTAATAGTTAGGTTGCCTTTGCTTTCCCAAGTCCAAAAAAAATAATCTTCCTGAAAGAGTATGCGAATTCTTGTTAAGGAGAGAGTTTCTTGAAGTAACCTAGTTGACTGAATTAATTCATGAGAGTTATGGCAACAGTTCATCAAGACTTTTCACTTATAAATTATTGTTCAAGGGTTTGGAATTTGATTGGTTAGGATGATTATGTGTCATACTATTTGTTAAGGTATAAATTATTTGGGATAGACATGATGAAGTCCAACATGCTTAAGATATCATTTTACTATGATACACATGCCCATTCGTGGCATGGAGTTTCACATAAATGTATACAAAAATCTAGGTTGCACAACATATTATGTTTATATAATAGCATTTATGTATACATATTTGTGAACTCCAATGTTCGATGTGAACAAAAAGCATCTCCATAAAGACATATTTGCAACTATAGCATGATAATTGATTAAGATAAAACTAAAATAATACTCTTTAAAGATAAATTATTTAGAGGTGTAGGCTAGACTGTTATTAAAGGGTTTGGAATTCAATTGGTGAGGATGATTGTGTTTCATACAATATTTGTTAAGGTATAAATTATTTGGGACATATATGATTAAGGTCGATATTCTTAAGATATCATTTTATTGTGCTACACATGCCCACACTTGGCATAAAGTTTCACAAATTTGTGTACAAAAATCCAAGTTGCAAAACACATTGTGTTTATACAAGATTTTTATATACAAATTTATGAACTGCAATGTTCATTGTGAAAAAAATGTCTTCATCAAGACCTAGTTACAACTATAACATGGTATAAATTGGTTAAGATCAAACCAAAATAATAATATTTAAATATAAATTATCTAAAGGTGTAGGATAGATTTTTGTTCAAGGGTTTGGAATTCAATTGGAGAGGATGATTGTGTGTCATACTATTTCTTAAGGTATAAATTATTTCAAAAAAATAGAATTAAGGTTGGAATCATGAAATCTCAAGTAAAGAATACAAAGAGATCATTTTATATCTAACAATTGAAAATTTAATTCATTTATGATTTACTTTTTTCAATAGACATGAAATAGACTTATGTGATTGGAATAAAAATGTCAATGAGGACAACATTAGAGACGAGGAAAAGTTTTAAAATTTTGAGAAAATAGAATTTAAAAGAGGATTTATATTTGATTTGATTGAAAAACTTCATACTCTTTTTAAAAGCAAAAAATATCTACTTAATAGTTATTAAGTTCTTTTAATTATTAAATTTCAATTTTTAATAAAATTGCAATGTTGTTGGTTAATAAAATAAAAAATAATCTTTGTATTGATAATATAGTATCAAAAAACTATTACATGACCTTGCCATAACAATTTATAGCATGATAAGACTTATTACAATTGCCTTACAAAGCATTCGATACTGAGAATATACAAAATTAGAACTAATGAAAAGGTTGTCATTCTAGGTTAAGACCAAAGTGTCATGTGTTTGCTACCACTAATATATACACAACCAAACGTTCCTTATAGTTGTTGCCACAATATATACAAGATATGATTAAACAAAATACCAAGGACTCCATATAACTGGGTAGAGGGAAACAATTGAAGATTAATTGTTGTTGTCTTGTGCACCACCCTACCCGAGAGGCTGAAAGTTAGAACCAACTCCTTCATCCACTTGTGTAATGTCTTGTATCCCAATTTTCTCTAAAATTCGTCTATTGATCACAAATTCCCAAAACTAGGGTTAGGGATTTCACCTTATCAATTGAATAACTCTTTAATGATGTAATCCTGGATTGAAACTTGCATTCACCACATGGAAAACATTCCCCAATATGGTATATTTATTTGTTAGCATTAGAAAACTGCATCACATTTATAGATATTTAAGAAAGAAACATATGATAAACTAGGAGGGACATTGAAGGTCCACCCAAAGTCATATGCCAAGCCTAAGAGGTTGTATACCACAACTCTCCCCCTTGGCGACTTGTACTTTCTTTCCCCATCCATATCACAACCTCAAAAGACACATGCCAACTTGTGGGAATGGGTGGAGGTCTCAAATGGTCTTGGAACTTACCACTCCTCAGGCCCTTCCTCACCTTGGGATTGGGTGGAGATCTTGAGTGGGATCTTAGGCTCTCACTGCTTCTTCAGGCCCTTCCTACAAGGTGGGTTTCAAGCAATCAAGCACATCATATACAAGAAACCATTCATTAAATATTCTTATTATCATATAGGAAACATGCATACGTATGTAAGCAATGATTTGCAGTAAATACACTTGAATATAGGATATATTTGATAATAGTAATCTATGGTGATGAATTGAACAAATTCTCCTTTGTCTCCTCATCTGTATGTTTCTTCTCCTTAATCGATGATTTGCTCTTAACACTTAAAGGATATTGTTAGTGTGAATCAAATAAATAAGAATATATTTTTCGTACTTATATTAAAGCATCCTAATTACTTATAAGGCTCAATAATTGTTGCAAGCATCATTAATCCATAATCGTACAAATATTATACATATACATGTATATATCTTATATATATTCCTATGATCATTTTATATGAACTTATGTAATTACACATGTTGTTGCACTCAAAGATATGTTCCAGGTTTCTCATTTATTTCCTTTCTTCTATTTCTCCTTCTAATAGCTTATTGTCTGAATAATAAATACATCTACTGTAGGTGATGATTTGGTTATATCAATTACTGCTGCTGTACTTTTGAAGTATATTCCAGATTCCTTACTTCATAGTTTATTCTCATCCTTTCCTTATTAGATTCATTTTTGCTTCTTATTTATTTCTACTTGATTTTGGTTAATTATGGAATGATATTTTTCCTTCTCAAATTGATATCTTTTATCCCCATCACAAACTTCCTTATATCTACATGGATTGTCCTCTTAGTTCTCTATTTATCTATTCTAAATTTGCATGTGTCTGCCGCTATTCGTGTTATCTCTTTCTTTTCCCTACTATAATCTCCTATGTTCTTCATTTCTATTTTCCCTTTTAAACGCTTATGTCTCCTCAAAAGACACACCTTTTTGGATTGGTATGACCACTCGAAGGGTCATGACCATTATTTGTTAAGAGTATTTATATATCTACTCTAATCACTTCCTTCATAATATTGTTGCTTCATAATCATCATTTTTTCCTTTTTAATATTACCTTTTATTAAGCATGATTACTTCCTTTCAAATGAATAGCCACCCTCAAATACCTTGATCATTGTTTTTCATTAATTAACTCAACGTCTTTAACAACTGTGATTGCTGCATTTTGTATTTTCTATCTAAGAAAGATGATCGCTAGGGGAGAGGGGCCTATAGTGGAGCACCCTAACTTCATGTTTCTCAAAATCCTACGTGAAAATTTCGAATCACTCCCAATTTTGTACAACAGTTTATTTGGCAACTCATGTGCTTCTATATTTCATTTTAGAGCCACATCATCAAATATGATCACTATGGGACCCACTAAGGACTACTTCTATCCTCACTATTGGACCCTACTCCATTATGGGCCCCTCTCCACTATATAGTATTGGGAAATTAAGGATATTTATAACCTTGCTTCTATTCAAGTTTAATCGTTGCCTCTTAGGAATACATAATAATTGTTGAATGATGATTGCTCTTCATAATATATATAAACATCTTCATAATATAAGGTGTAATGTCCCCTTATATTTTATATTAAAATATTATGTATTTATATTTATATATTACAATGATTGTAATTACAATAATATTTGATTTGCTTATAAATATTTAATTACATTATAAATATTAAGATATAAATACAAGCAAATTAAATATGCATCAACAACACCATAGCCTTTAAAAGCTCCAAGTCTAGCAAGACCACCACAAAACTTGATGCAATGTCCATTGTCCTATACCGTCCATTTGACACTGTAAAATCCTTTCCCAGAACAAGCTTGATCCCCCCAGGACCAATTGATCCCATTCTTTGAACATGGAGCACGACCTGTTCTTCGTGATCTTGCCGAGAAAGGCCCATAGTTTATACGACGTCATCAACCTAATAGGGGTCTCCATTCCTACAACTCTCTGTCACCTCCACTACACCATTCGAATGAGCAATAAACAACGGCGATAACCCCCATTTAGTGCCCAAAATATGTATGTTAATTAAAGCCTGGTGATGCCATCTTCTAATAACCGTCCTCACCTCACCCTTGGGAATGCCATGACCATCCTTGCTGCTTGTGTGATAAGACATGCATTAAATACTTCCTTCCACCGCCTCCCTTCCATTCACACCAACCTGGAGAATGCACCGTGGATGCCACCCTTCGCAAAACCGTACATTGCAAACCTTACCACCCCACCAGGTTGCTGTGGGATTACAAGTAATATGTATTAATAATATACCTCTGCTCTTGCGGTTGACCGGTGGGTCTGTAAGTGGGCTATGGCGTCCACCCGCAGGGGGCTATGTCGCCTCAGCTCGTCCCAGGTACTCAAGGTATGGGTTGCTGGGCCGCTGGACTGAGTCGCAGGGACACCTCTGTTGCATAAAAAATAAATAAAAATGTATTAATAATATAGAAAATAGTACAAAAATAGTTAATAGCATATTTTTACAATAGTACAAAAAGCTTGATGTGAGCCTTTATTTGAAACAATGAAGATAGATTTTTAACATAAAAGAGGAGTAAAAATTTATTAAAACAAGAAAAAATTACAAAGCAAGACCATTACATAGCCCTATCAAGCTCCTATTGTTTCCTGAAATTCTTAAAAATCTTCCCACAAATTTTTTTACATTTTTCTTCTAAAAAAATTATTGTCCTCATTGTTTTCCTCTGAGCCATCATTTCTCATAAAAAAATGCAATCAATTTTACAAGAACAAGGCTTAGGGGTACGATGCTATTCAAAATAGGTGGAAAGCTTTCGTATAACATATTCTCAAGCATGATAGGTCGCATCCATCCATCTTTTCTATAAAACACAATCTATATTTTTGTGGGCATAATCTCGTGCCTATTGTACCACAACTATCCTTGTTATACCAGAGCTCTCTGGATTTTCAACCCTTTGCACAATTCAAGGCCAAAATAGAAAATGGCATGAGCTATTGGTAGATATACATACCATTCTACCTTGTAGGTATTTTGGGAACTCATTATCAAACATCACACTAGCCAAAGCACCATACAAAATGAAATCATAATATAGAAATCACCAAACAAAATAGGGTTTTGGAGTAACTATGGAAAACCCATTTGAAACAAAAACCCTTTTCAAAACCTCGCAACTTATCAAAATTTTTGCCTAAAACTATTCTCTATTTTTTACTCTTTTCATAGTTTCAAAGCAGATAGACATACCTCTTTGCATTATAGATATATCATTGGGAATTTTTCGTCCTCAAACCCCCTCCAAGCCTCTATAAAAAAATCCAAGATATGATACATCAAATTTTTTTACATCTTGAATCTAAAAAAAAAAAAAACTAAAATAACCCACAATGGTACTGATAGTTGCTATTATCCCTATAGAATGGCATACCTTCTATTGTGGCATCTATTCTAGCTAGAAAATGTTTACAACCTGCACATCACAAACATGAAATCTTGAAATGAATAGATGAGGAAGTTTTTCAGGGAAGTTTTTAAGCTTACAAAATTAAAAGTTTTAGCATATGGGACCCATCATCACCAGATGTGGTCGATGTAAAAAATAATAGGCCAAAACATCTATTAATGTTTCATCATTGTCCCATCATGATGTTGTTGTCTAATCATTTGTCATCATGCTATTGTATGGGGGATGGGGTATGGTGTTTTATGATGTCTTGGCATGTCGTTTTTTAGGGAGAATACATACTGCCAAAAACATTTATCCAACTCTCTAGATGCACATTTCATTGTATTTATTTAATTAATTGAAATTTAAAATATATTTTGAATTTCATTTAGTTAATAAATATGGTTTAAATTGCAATTAATTAATAATAGTTAAATGTTGAGAGTATTGGATAGACTATACCTTATTAAGAGTAATTTCAATGTATTATGTTTTTTTAGAATAGTGTTATTTAGCATATAGGCTATTTAGTCATAGAAGGTCTAAAAACTGCCAATAATTTTGTCTCATGCCGATTTTTTTTTTCTAGTTGGTAAATTTATCGTACATGACATGACAACTATTTGTTCATTCTAATTTATTGACATTGACATGGTGCTCCAAAGTCATAGCATCCCTTAAATTTTGTAGGGTAGACTTTAAATTCAATTTCATTCACCTTCAATGATGTTGGCGGGTGAAGCCATAATAGTGGTTTACAATTTGATGGAGGAAGGAAAATTGAGAAAAAATGACCCCATGGCAAAAAAATTGGTTTTAGGGGTTCGCATGAACCTACATGTTCGAGCGAACCATAAAGGGGTTTGACCGAACTAGGGTTCGAGCGAACCCATTAACTATTGGGCCCACATTTTCCACCCAAAAAACAAAGAAAAAATGCATATTAGTGGGGGTTCGAATGAACTAGGGTTCGAATGAACCCTGGTTCGCTAGAACCCCCTGGTTCTAGTGAACCCCCTTTTTCCTAATTTTTTAATTTGTTCACACAAAAAACCTAAAATTTTACTTTTCAAGCTCCGGTTGGGGATGAAAATGGGGGAATATTTAGAAACCAAACTTGGAATCGAGTAGCCTTGAACGAGCTATCCAATGAATATAATTTTAGTATGTTTTGGTTTTATTATCTATCATTTTTAAGTTTTATTAAATATAGGTTTTCATCGAAAACAAAAATCTCCTCAGCACAAGTGGAAAAATAGAAGATTATAAAAAAAAATTAAAAATATGAGTGCACCAGATATTGAAGTCCTTGATCCAACAAAAAAGAAGAATTTCGATACATACAAAAAGTTATCGTTATCTGGTCACGCTTATGTCTGAATTGTCATTTGATTGACTTCAAACTTGATTAAAGAAAAAATATTCAATAAAAACTATCTAACCAAGTGGAAGCACTAGATATCGGAGTTAGAAATCTAAATTTGAAAGAATTGGAATTTATCATCGCCAAAAAAAGTTATGCATTATAGGCGTGACTTTTAAAAATGTTGTTTTTGAAAAAATCAATTTTGTGGGAGATGGAAAAGAAGTGCAATCTGATTCGATACATACAAGAAAAATTTATATGTTATAGGCTATGTCCGAATTGTCATTTGATTGACTTCAAACTTGATTAAAAGAAAAATATTCAATAAAAAAACTATCTAACCAAGTGGAAGCACTAGATATCGGAGTTAGAAATCTAAATTTGAAAGAATTGAATTTTATCCTTCGGAAAAAAATTTATCGCTATACGGTGGCGGACTTTTTAAAAATGTATTTTTTGAAAAACCAATTTTGTGGGAGATGGAAAAAGAAGTGCAATTTGATTCCAAAAAAATTGAAAAAAATATTTTTAGAATCTACAGACAAAATGTGACAAGACTCTAGTTTACATCATCTTCAAATTCCTTACGGTTTAATCACTATAGGTGCCCAAATATGGAGATTGTGTTAAAAAAATATATCAGTGTCCAGTTAGGCCAAAAAGTGTAAACCACTATTGTGGGATCACCCAATTGCCATTTATTTTTATATATCTTGCATATACTATAATATTTAATTTACTTGTTGTGTTGAAGGGTTTTTGGTTTGCTAGTAAATTTGAATGGTTCAAAAAGAAGCCTTTGAAGGATCAAGTTTTGTTGAGTGCAAAGTCCTCAACATCATAAGGGATGAGACCTGAGGATTGGGCCCTAAAGGACTCTAATATAATGGATGTCTATTGGTCCTTAGCTCTTAATGAAAGAGGTATCAACCTAAACTTGTGCTATCAATTCTATGCATGGTTTGCATTGAGAAATTTTAATCCCATGTGTTTTTTATTGTCTCTTGATAAAAATATAGTGTTTTTGTACATAATTAGAGTTGGCCTCTATTTGGATTATATTTTTCTATACATTTAGGCAAGGAGCAACAAATTGTTAAAAGCCCAAAATTTATTTAGTTTTTTTATCAATCAATTAGAAGTAAAACCTTTAATTTGGAGAAGAGTTGTTTGTGGATAATTAGAAGACATTAAGAAGCTAAATTGGGGTTTTTAATCCTTGACAATAATTGTTGCAAAATTTAACTTTGTCTAGATTAATTTTATTATATTTATTTTTTTTAAATTGGGGGTTTTAAATTGAATGGTACAATAAATTTAGATTGATCCACAAATTGACACTAAGCTTTGGATTTGGTGTTGTTATTGGATACCCTATTGTCTTCTTGTAAATGGATTTTTGGGAAAAATATTTTACTATAAATAAGTAGAAGCTTTGAAGCTTTGTCACTAGAATTTCCACTTATTCTATTTGGATTAGTTGGATTTCTTCAATCACAAAGAAAATCTAAACTATGGATTGTTTAGTAAATTTGATTATGTGAATAATAGTCTTGTAGTCAAAACACTTGACATGGGATATAATTAAAGGGTTCGTGATATATAAAAATGCAAATGCTAGTAGTTGCTTAAGACTTACTAGTACTCCATGCACTAATAACTATTCTAATTTTAGCATTAGAAAATATACTAGTATAGAGATTTTTTTTGACAATAGTGGTGAGGAGGAATTAGATGGCATCAAGTTCCCTCATGTTTGATGAGCAATACGCCACTTTTAATATGTAGGGTTTTAATTTAACCAAGCACAATATTTTACCTACCTTTTTTAATATTTTAATTTATAATGTTTACTTTGGAAATATGGGAAAAGGAATTAGATGGCATCAAGTTCCCTCATGTTTGATGAGCAATACACCACTTTTAATATGTAGGGTTTTAATTTAACCAAGCACAATATTTTACCTACCTTTTTTAATATTTTAATTTATAATGTTTACTTTGGAAATATGGGAAAAACAATATGACATGTTTTACAATTATGGATAATTTAACTTCAAGAATGCAAACAATTGTACTATATAAATTATGGCAGATCTTCTCTAATATTTTATTTTCTAATTCTATGTTTTTCTCTCAGAACACTAGACTAGTAGTATTGTATTTTAGGTTGTTAGGTATAATTTAATTCAAAAGAAGCACTCATTTTTTAGAAGTTTAAAAATTTGGTGTTTAATTGTTGTTAAATTTTTATTTTTAAGTCTTAGTTTGTTCAATAAAGTTTTTTGTTGGAAAAAGTTTGATAAATTTGTCAATTGATAAATTTTCACTACTAAAATTGTGACTATCTAGGTACAAGTACGACTATGTTGTTGAACCTTTTATTTTAGTAGACAACAACATAGTTGGAGATTTAAAGTCTTTAAAATTGAATGATGTGTTTCCTATCTATAACTTCTCCTTTATGTCTTTTAATTGTTCTTATGATCCTCTTCCTACAACTCATGGTAACTCCTTTCCAAAAGGCTCCAATACTTCTAATGATTATTTTTATGCCATTAGCAAGTCCTCTCAAAGTGATAATGAGGTGCATGTCCCTCACAAAATAATATGAATCCTAAACCTCTAATGAATATCAATGCATAGCATAGCATACCTTACTTATACCCCTGTATTGAACCCCTACCTTTAGTTGAGGATGTTGGCCATAAGAAAATATTGATCACAATGACATCATAGGCCATTTATTAAATATAACATTAGCTTAGCTACAACAAATAACAATGAATTAGGCATGGTTAATTCTCCTAGCGACTCTTCCATACAAGACATCTCTTCCCCCCTTGTACACCATCTTTCCATCCATCTTATGCATGTCTCATATACACCCATTATAAAAATAGATTCACTCTCATACTTTTCTACACCTATTACCACGCCTCCATACAAGACATCTCTTCCCCCCTTGTACACCATATTTCCATCCATCTTATGCATGTCTCCTATACACCCATTATAAAAATGGATTCACTCTCATACTTTTCTACACCTATTACCAAACCTCCAATTAGCATATTGCATCCCTTCCATGTTCATTTTCTCATGAGATGTCTTGCATGGATGAAAAATTAAAGGAGATAGAAACACCATTGGATAAATTCACTTACATGGAAACACCCCAATATGCACACAATTGTTATAATACCCATTGTCTCATGAGATCCTAGCTCATTCTTCTCCTATAGGTCTTAGGACACTATGTTTTGACATATATAATAATAGAGAGGATATATTGTTCCATGCAAGGAAATTTTTTGCTATGTGCTTTACTCATTCATGTATTGATAAAATATTGGCAAAGTTGTTTACTAGCACTTCAACAAATTATGTCATGGATTAGTTTTAGACTTTAGTCCACATTTCAATACATTCTTTTTTTGGATTTAATGCAATTCAACATCGACCCTAAGGTTTCATTTACACAATTAATACAATGCAATCAAGCTCCCAATGAACATGTGAAAAATAATATATTTCATTTTCATTCATTTATTGTTAAAATGGGCTTTAACAATCAATTGAAGCATTATGGATGAAAATTCAAGATATTATAGATGAGGTTACTATCAAAGTTGATTCTACCAATGCGTGTACACTAAAAACATCTTTTGAATAGTAACAAGTTGCACTGCTGCAACTACCTTTGAACATGAGCAACTAATAAATTGCAATAACATACCATCTACTTCTCCTCATGACGACGATATCAAAATTTGGTAGACTTCCTTCCCTAGATCCACCTATTGACAAACCTAAAGTTTCACCAAACAACTACATGTGCTTAATACTATTCTCATGTCAATGGTGCATCTATTTTCTTATTTGTATTTTTTTTTGACATTATTTGTTTCTTTGTTCATCATGCATATGACAAGAAGTCACAGTTAATGGTACATGTTGACACAAAGAGGACATGGACAACTATGTTCCTTGATATGTTTGGCATAAATTTTAAATGTTGAAATCACACTTTGTTTTAAATGTATTATTAGTGATTAAAATCTCAAACCACATTCAAATGTCACTTTAAATGCTTAAATCATACATAACATCACATTTTATTCTATTATGCTAAAATAATGAGTACATCTTACACAAAATTCAAATCGTCAATCTCATATCTTTATCTTAAATCATTTCTTGCTCCTCCCCTCATTATTTGACCTTTCATGATCATCTCTCTTTCACAAAACAATACACATAGGGCCAACATATTGTTGTCAAAATATATTTCCCCTACCTCAAATTGATACCATAACTTTGTATTCAATAAGATAGACATATATTCTATCCTATCACACACAAACATATATTATAGAATCTTTAAAGTGACACCTTCATGGATCCCACCCTACACACGTTAATTAAACATCTTTATAGGTTCTACATTATGCAATGGTTAAAGTGATTCCATCATGGATCTCTTCACGGGAGTGAACTCAGACACAACTCCTTGATTGTTACATACAACATGATATCATCTTCTTCTCAACTTGCTTTCACATGGTTTTAAAGGGGGCCAACTCGATCATGCCTATAATTTCCTTGGGAATTGTTTTATGTTGAAGTTTCAAGTTTTATGCAAATGTTTATGATTATATTTTACATGGAGGCTATTTTTACAAAATATGCTAACAATTCTCTCGTGTTTTTTAGGTCTAAAGATGTTGCTCAAACAAATAAGTGAAGAAAGTACAAAACAACTATCTAAAAAATATGATTCAACCATGTAGTTTTTCGAGTCAAACTCATTGACCCAAGTTTCATGAGTAGTGGTTCACAAGAACCCATCTCTCATGATAATGAATGGTCCACTTAGCACTCATTGCATCTAGGTGATGCTCACAAAGGTGAAACATTGGGCCTTCCCGGGAGGTCACCCATCCCAGTACTACTACAACTCAAGCACACTTAACCATGGAGTTTTCCCCAAGGTTAAGCCCACTTAGCTTGCAACCCCATTTGCAAAACCTTTAATAAGTGTTAAGCGCACTTGAGTTGCAGTAGTACTGGGATGGGTGACCTCCTGGGAAGGCCCAATGTTCACCTCTGTGAGCATCACCTAGATGCAATGTGTGCTAAGTGGACCATTCATTATCATGAGAGATGGGTTCTTGTGAACCACTACTCATGAAACATGGGTCAATGAGTTTGACTCGAAAAACTACACGGTTGAATCCTGATAGCAATATCATAATTTGACACGCTGTGGAAAATACCTCCTACATATCAACTATCTAAAAATGTATCCTCTTGAATAGGTATAACATTTTTTATTATTATTTTCACTTTAAAATGCATGATTCATGTAAATTCATGTATACGCCAAAATGAGAACACAATGTAAAGATGGAAAATGCGTAGTTCACTTTTCATTGACTCAAATTACCCAACTGAGACTGTTTCAGTGTCCATATTCACTCCCTTCAGCACTGAATCTCCAAAATCCATTTTCTGCCTTGGCCATATGAGCATCTTGGACTCTATCATGTGCAGAAGTGGACCCCTAGACGCCATCAATTGCAGTACTGTCCACTACATTTGAATATTTAATTTAATTTATTTTTTCTAACTCTGACTTTGTTGGTATATATCCTTATCGTTCCACTTGTGTACTCAAACAGTAATGAAATATCCAGCAACTATTTTTTATTCTAAGGCAGGTGCATTCACACCAATTGAATTAATAAGAGCAACATTAAACACACAGGAATCTGAATTGGCACAAGCAGAACACAACACAGTAGAAGCCATTACTGCACCTCTATAATTACATCTACATTTACACAGTCAAATAACACTGATTACCTAGGTACCCTGCATATCTCCAAAGAACTCTAAAATCTTTTCAAATCTTTTTACAAGCCTCAATTGATAACATGAAAGCTGCAAATTTCCCCTCATAAAAAGCCCCTGAAGGTGCCTATGACACCACCAAGCCTAGATATTGCAAGTACCAGTGAAAACCAGATTCAGTGAAGCATATGTTGCACAGGACACTACTGCATGAAATAAGACACTGCCACACAAAAAGGGACACTATGGTACAGTGGCTTCCAAACTTTCACAATGAGTGCAGGCAGAGATTCAGATCACCTCCAGTGCCTCAGTTTTCATATCAGATTTCTGAACAGAACACAGCTGAAAAACAGTCTTCAACAACAGCTAACTATCAACATTACTGAGCATTTTTAACAGTTTTCCATTCTTTCCATTTTATCATTTCTACAAGCAATCTCATCTGTAACTAATTTGAAACCCAAAACATTTTAATGATTTATTATTTAGATAAGATTCTAAATTAAAATATATTAATTTTATACACTACAGTAAGAAAGACCCAATGCTGTTAAATTATACTGTATTTTAAGATTCTTTAGAAGTTCTATATTCCTTACTATCCTTTTGAATGGCTAAAATACAATTTCCAAACCCTCTTTGTACACAGGATAGCTGCAAATAAGGCACATGGAACTTAGTCTTTAAATTGGAAAAATGAAAAATAAACACCATCCAAGCCCCTTCTCAAAAAAAAAGTTTGAAAAGAGCAAATCTTTCAGCATTTTTGTTTTTTTAACAAAATACTAATCCTTCAACATTTGAATGTTGGATGGGGTACAAAGCAGAATCAGTAAAAGTGAGTTCAACTATCTAAATACTCTCTATTATATATATTGAAAATTCAATACAGACATCAAACATGAAGTTGAGTGATTCTAACTCAAACAAGTGGATGTTCAATTTACAAAAATCACTAACACTTCTCCAATATAGGTCACAATTGTTTTTTCATGAATAAATTCTACTGAATTTTTTATTACAGAATTCAAAAGGGGCCATGATAAAAAGGCATACCCTCAGAGTCAAAACAGTATGAAACAAAGATGAGAAACATAAATCAGGGGCCAAACCCACAAAGCTAAACAGCTAGTGCAGTCCCAACAAAGAGACCTGACCCTGATCAATCCCAAGCTTTGTTCAATCCCAGGCTTTGAATACTTCATAGTCACCAAAACACAAGAGAATATTTACATAAAATAGGAAGAACTTATGCAGCCAACAAATGCCCAACATCCAACCACTATCCTCACATATTTAGGGTTTGGATGCTGCAGTGGCCAATTAATTGACTCTAACATAACATAATGTTACCCTTATTCATTTACTCACATACCCTGAAAATCAGTGTCTTAAACCCACCAGAAACCCCAGAGCTTTAATCTTTTTTTCCCACTGTAAACAGGAAAAATCCGATTGAGTGGAAATAAAAGACAACAAACCATTACCATGCCCGCTGCACACGGACTGCTTTCCCACGTTTGACTGGCCAGCGAGCAGCAGTTGGCATGCACACTACAAACAACAGCATTGCTAACAGCAGTGCCAAAAGAACTCCAAACAAACTTGCACCGTCGGAGCCGTTGCCGCCATTTTTCCCATTTGCTTTAATTATATAGATGGACTCCATTAGATATAATTTTTAATTCTGCTCAACCCCTATGGCAGGGAATTCTTCAGCACAGAGAGAAGGGCTTATCAGAAAACAAGCCAGATCCACACGTCTCTGCCGAATTCCTGTGATCCGCAGAGAAAGTAGGGGGGTGCTATAAAGTAAATGAAATCATTATTGGAGTCTTATAAAGTTGAGAGAGGGACAGCTGTTTAAGGCTTATTGATGAAGCATCACAGAAGAGCCAAAAGACAAACAGAGATTCCACAGAAGGAACAAAGTTGA
Organism: Sequoia sempervirens; assembly: GCA_007258455.2. NCBI lineage: Eukaryota > Viridiplantae > Streptophyta > Pinopsida > Cupressales > Cupressaceae > Sequoia > Sequoia sempervirens. The sequence goes on from VDFB02026320.1 coordinate 70,346,268, forward strand.
CGTGGGATGTAAGTGGAATTGTGTGGCCCTCATTTTTGACCGGGTAACCACCACTTTCAATTGTATGGAAGTATACAGCTTATACAACTGGATCCCTGTTCACATCATCTACAAACAAGAATAGCAAACAGTGGCCACAAGTTTGTTTCAAGTAACTTTCTACAGATATTCTAATTTGATGTGTTCATTGGGTTTCATCTTTTCTAGCAATTCATACTGCATTCCACAGTTGCATTCATGTCCAATTTTGTGCTCTTATCAACCTTCATAACTTACATTTCACATGTTTTCTTTCTTTGCTCTAACTTTCTCAATCCTATAGTTGACTCTTAGCTGAAACAATACAAATTCTGTTGGGATCTAGACTGTGGTATAATCTATCACAGGATAAGTAATATTTTTTTGGTAATTTTTACACAGAGATTTGTAAAGATAAATATGTTATTGTCTAAAGGGTTGAGTTTAATCGGTTAAAGAAACGAGTTCTTAATATAAAAACCCAAGGGACATTTAATATAAAATTCTAGGTTGTTCCTCATGGTCTTCCATAATTGACTTAAAATGTGGAGGCGATTTCTAACTAAGTAAATTTCTAAGTTGTGACTCCGGATCTTTCATAAGTGATTTCTAGTGTGGTTGTTCGAAAGGAGCTGATATGATATTAGTCCAATGGTTGTGCTCCCAACAACTTGTATTGATCTCATGTTGATGTTTGTATGAACAGAGTATTTGTAAACTATTAGCAATATATTAAAAAAGATAAATATGTTATTTATTATTATTAATTATCATTGGTTGTTTAATTTGTACTTGTTTTTGTCAACAAACTTTTCAATTAAAAAGATTTTAAACTTTTGACAATGTGACAATTGTTTTTTTAATAATCTTAGGGGTAAATGAATGTTTTTTATATTAATTGTAAAGAGAAAAAAAAACATTACTTTATATAAATGTTTAGGTTAATTACATTAATTTAGATAAATGAGTTATGATTGGAAAAATAAAATTAAAATTAAATGAAGGAATTAAAATAAATAAAATTTCCATAAGAACCAACTTCTAAATCCACCTTAGCTCTATTGTAATTGTGTTGTTTTATTTGATTTCATGCACGTGTGTGTGTATGTGAACCATTAAAGATGATTATTGATGAATTTGCATATTTAGTTTATGTTACATGGTAAATTAAATATATTCAATCATGTTTGTGACTAATCTAGACTAACTCCTACCTTGTGAATTATGTGAGGAATGTTGTTTGATTTCCAAGTACTAGGGTGCAAGCTGAAGTGAATTCTATAGTTCCATAGAGAGAGAGAGGTTTTAATGTCAACTTATTGTTGAAGACTTTGTTGGCATTTCAATTTTTGTGTTTCATTTGCTTTGTTTTGCTCCATAAGTTGTGTCTTTGATTCTATCCACCTTTTGTTAATAGTCAATGTGAGAAATCTTCAATTGGGTCCCCTATGTTGAGTAATTGTCGAATGGTATTACACAAATATATTTAGTAAAATTTGTTAAAAAGTACTTTTATGGTCAATGCCTTGTAATTTTCTCTTTCTTTAGATGACTGCAAATTTTGGGATTTCAAAGTTTATCATATTGTCATGCTTGTCAAACCTATCATCCCTAGCATGCCTTTCTTTACAAGTTTGATTTTCCCCTCTAAGTCCATTTTCCTTGAATTTTAGGATGTGAATTTGGTCATCCATGCATCCTTTCCTTAGTTGATAGCTTTTATCTCCAAAATTCCACTTTGCAAATTTTAGGATTTTGGAGTTTCTCATACTATCATCTATTAGACCTTTAGGGTATTTCCCCCCCCTCTTCTCCCTTTGGTATGCAAAGTCACAAAACTCCATTGTTTGAACAAAAAGCCCAACCTACCTTCTTGCATGACCCAAGATATTAGTAATATCCTCAAAATGAATATGATTTGATAGACATGGACTCTTAGATGCCTTTGAGTACCTATGGACCCCTTGAAGACATGAATGGTGTACAAAAGCTTGTGTTTAATGATGTAAAGGGCATGGCTTCAAATGTATGGCCATGTGAAGGTGATGCAAGATAACATCCAAAAGGCATGCACAATTACAGACGACCATGGTTCTTTCCACAAGATCCCTTAGCCATGCCCTTTCAAATTGTAGTCTTTCATAAGAGTATCTATGATACATAAGAAAGTTGTAAGTGGAGATTAAACTTATTCATCAATTTATGACACCCACCATCACACTCATAAGACATCCTTAAATGGAGATAATAGAATCAAAATTAAGCATTTAAGTTGGTGACCAGATTATGACAAGCTTGTGACATGTGTCCAAACTCTTTCACGTTTAACAATTATCCATCAAAATCTGCCCTTCCACATACAATGTTTTAGTGGTTCATAGATCCTAGCTAAAGTTCCTAATGAACTTCTTATAGAAGCTTTCCGACTCATGGAGAATTCTAACCTCTCTAGTGTTGTACAAAAGCTTGTGTTTAATGATGTAAAGGGCATGGCTTCAAATGTATGGTCATGTGAAGGTGATGCAAGATAACATCCAAAAGGCATGCACAATTACAGACGACCATGGTTCTTTCCACAAGATTTCTTGATGGTGTTGAGAGATAGTTTTTCCATATTGTCCAAGAGGAAGAGGAAAAAAGGAGCAATTGTAGAACTTGAAAAATAATGATATTCATAGGAAGTCATAGGGTTTCAGTTTCTAGTTCTAGCTAAATGTAGTTTGGTATTGTACTAATATGGATTTGTCCCAAATTTGTAATTAACATTTGTAACCTTTGTAGATCAAATAATTAAAGGAAAATTCAACCTTAGTTGAGCATCTCCTTTTGTATGGTATATATTTTTGGAGTGTTTTTCAATTGGTCAATTAGATGACTATAAAATCCTTGAAAAACCTTTATAAGGTATATTTTCTGATCCAGGCGATATTTTCACTAAAAATTGAAGAATCTTCAATACTCCAGATTTCAGCACCATTAGAAAGAGCTCGATGTCCTGATTCCAGCGCAACTTGAACGGAGTCAAACAGAGCTATGGAGCCCAAGTTATTGCTGGTCAAAGTTTAGTCAACAACTGGTCAACTCAGGGCCCAGGGCAAGAAAAAAAGGTCAAAATTCAAAACCAGAAAAAGTGGTCAACACTAGTCTCATCACGAAGAGCTCGTCGAGACCCTTCCAATGACGTTTGTTTTGTGTCAAACGGAGTCCATATGTGTGAGATACAGCCGGTCAAAGTTTTGGTCAAAATGGGTTGACCATGATGACATCAGCATGGCAGCACCGTACAAATGACAAGGATGAATTAGCATGACACATGGACCAGTTGCATGTTGACATGTGGCATGCTCTAGCCAACCGAATTTCAACACGTGTCCACTCGATAGTACATAAGATCATGCCACGTCGCTGGGCTCAAACACAGCAGTTGCATTCAATGGTAAAATTCTATTTATGGGGGTCGAACTTACACCCCTCAACTCCTAAAATTTCAGTCAATCATTCCACCGCACATGGTGCGCCAAATTTATATGGTGTTGCTTTTCTTTTTATCAGTTGTAATTAAAATGTGAGGATAAGGAAAGAGGGGCAAGGGTTGAACCTCTAACCACCCGACCCCTAAAAATACTCCTCACCATTAGACCACCACTGATTTTAGGATATGCACGGGATAAAGTTATTTTTGAACAACTCCTGAAACTGAATTCCTTAATTTTAACATTATAAGCCATTTTTAAAAACATAATCCCCCTAAGCTGTTAAGGAAGATTTAAATAAATCTTCTAAAGCCCGAGGATGCTAAAAATTAAGGGCTATAATGATATTTAAATTTAATAAGGGGATTTTTAATGATTTTTATATGTAAAAAATGGGAGATTTGAAGATTTATTATGTAAAATGGGGAATTATGTGAGATTTGGGAGAATATTGTAAATCAATTGGTTAAAGGCCAATTTGAGTAAATTTGTTGTATAAAAGGGGAGTTTAGGAGTGAGTTTGGTAATCAGATTTTTTAAGTCTAGGTGGTGAAGCTGTGAGAAACAGGGATTTTTTTTTCTAAGGAGATTTTCAATCATTTTTGTACGTCGGAGTTTTGTTATGCTGCCGAAGTGCTGGAAGGAAATGATCTTGGTGCAATTGTAATTCTGTTTTTGGAGATTAATCGGATCGGTCTCACTCTATTGGAGCGAACCTAGAGACGTAGTCACGTTTGTGGGGAACTCTGTTATCAGATCGTTTGCACTCTCTCTCTCTCTCTTCTTCTTTCTCAATTTCATTCTTTTCACCTTCAGTTTTTAATGCATAATTTCAATAATGTATGCATGAATTGTATTTCCGCTTAATTCACATGTTAATGTGTTAATTTTGTTTATGTAATTTGGATTGAACATGATTTGTAAACATTAAGCATTCAAATGCAATTTGTCTAGATCTTAATCAGATCATTTTCAGCATAATACAAGAAATGTATGGGCATGCTTATGGATTGCTTAGTAGAATCACTTAATATTCTACAAGTTCTATTTATTATTTTTCTAAATGTGTGTGTGGAGATCACCTTGCTTGTGTATTTTGAAAGGAAATGTCTTTTGTGGTATATCTTGATTAAGGTGTCATCTTTGTTTCAATTATTGCATCTTTTCTATGAATTCAAACACTATGTTTCCCAATTGCATGAAGGAACCATTATACTATTGGAAGCTTCTTTCCATCATCCCAACACACTAAAAATAAATCAATACAAATATTCTTCTCATTTTTATCTATTCTATAATGTTGTCATTGTCATGTCTAAATGTAAATAACAACATAAGGGGTTATGATAAAGCACATTATCAAACACACATATAGAAAATCATCTATTTTAATAAGGTTCTTAATCTTGAGTTTCCAAAATTAAAATATAGGCATGCAATGACAATCAAAATAGGGGTGCATTGTGCAATGGTTATGGTTTTGTGTTAGGGTAGGTGTCATGCTTTTGTAGTGATATATATTGCAACACCTTAGGGAAACTCCCCTTGGTTTAGTAGATCCGGAAGTGAAGGTCTTACCCACCTCAATAATTGACCCTTAGTTGCCTAACCTAAATATAGGCTTTTTGGATATTCTTCCCAGGCTTGACACCCCTAACACCTAGAAGACTATCCAACCTTAGGTATTTGGGACTTGCAAATTGGATCAGCAAAAAATTGGCACCATTGCTAAGGAAAATTTAAATCAAAATTCAACTTGAAGATCTAGGTTAATCAGTAACCATGGTACAACTAGAGGACTAGTCCTTGGTTGGTACAAAATAGAAACCTTCCTAATATAAAGGTTAATTTCCTCTAACTTAAGGAGTGGAATTTTTTTTAAGAATTGACTCAGAAAAGAATTTGTAAGAGTAAGAGGACAAAGATGTAAATGGATTAACGATCCAAAGGTCAAGAATTTTTTGATATAATTTCCCCTTATATGAGGAGATAATAGGAACAATGGAAGGCTAATAATCTAAGTATATCATCTTTACATAATTCTCAAAGTATTAAAAAAGTAGTTATTTCAGGTAGAAGAGATGTATCAAAAGAGTATGATCAATATGCATCAGATGATTTAGCTGATAATAGGATCAAAAATAGTAAGAGAGCCCTTAGGAATGATTATGGTAGGTCTTGAATTGACAAAAATGTGGACGTAAGAAATTCAAATACATCATCAAATATGGATATAGAAAATGTAGATATGAATTTTCCTCTATCTACACATTTAATAAATCAAAGGGGAAATTGCCATAACAATTCTCCTACTTCATGTTGGGGAACATAACAAGAGGTAGAAACTTTTTTCCATGGTGTTGATCCAACTACTTAGTAAGAAAATGAGTGTAGAGAAAGGAAATTAGATTAGTATATAAATATACTTGACCACCTTAGACAAAGACAATGTAAGTTATAAGCACAAATTTCATTGCAACAAGATTGTCTCACTCAATAGACCCAACAAATGAAAAATTTAAATGTTGCTCAATAATAGTTCATGTGAATCGAAATAATGCACAAAATATTATAAATTAGCAAGTTCATAATTTATAGCAAAATCAACAAAACCCCTAGCAAAAAATGTAGGACAAAACATGGTGTCAACCCGAGAAGATAGCCTCAGAGAGTTGCTCTAGTTAAACCACCATTAAAATTAGAAAGATACAAAAAAATAGAATTTTATGGCATCCCCAATTATCCTAATCCCATTCCAATTGAGATTAGGGGAAAAGTACCAAAAATCCAAGGTAACTGTGCTATCACTAGTGAGGACTACTTGAGGCATTTTATTAATGTGATGGATGAATACAAAATAGAAGATGAGGATTTCATGATGAAGCTCTTTGTGTAGACATTGAAAAGTGCCAAAGAATGGTATAAAAGTCTTCCAAATAGTAGCATAGACTCATGGCATGATTTAATGAAGGCTTTTCGACTATATTATGGAGAAAGAGTGGAACCAAAGTTTGCAACCCACAAGATAACTACTATAAAAAGGGGTTTAATGAGATAGTTGATGATTTCAACATGTTTATTATGAAAATAAGGAAAGTACCTCCCCATGTGAGTCCAAATGAGCCTATGTTCCTTCTTCTATATTGTGGACCATTTGATTCAAAATTGGGCTATTGCTTACGAGACAAGACCTCTCAAACATTGAGGAAAGCTTATGCCATGGATATCAATATAGAGATTAAACTAAGAGCATCTAGTAAGGATATCAAAAATTTTGATATAAAATTCAAAAATTTGGTGCAACAACTTCTAATAAGCCCCTCATTGTTGAGGAAAAATTGGATAAGTTAATGGGGACCATGAATGACATCTTGTATAAGGTTGAAAAAAATTGGTGTATGACTGCTCCAAGGTTTGCTTGCACCAACCTGCTAGAAGACTTCACTCTGTCTTCAATCAAGAACCTGTCAATTTCTAGGCTCTGACTAGACTTAGATAATTAACTAAGCCTTGCTTCAACTCTGTTACAAGAGTCTCTCCTTGTGCTTAACCTTGAAGGACTCAACACCATTTAAATTTGCAATCTTCTTCCCAACACCTAGAAGGATCTAAGTGCCAACTTCATTATCATACTTGAACAGCTTGCAGGGGAGCTAGAGGTACTGTGAACATGCATTACATACCAAAAGAGATCCATTTTGGATGGTATTCTATCTTTACACTACCTGTTTCCAAGATTTTGCCTTGGTGAGGCCTATATCCTTGTAGCCCTTACCAGTCACTTTTTGGCTTTTCTTGCTTAAACTTGCCAAGTAACCCAACAAATAAATCTCACTTCCAGACACCCTTTTGGGACTTTTAAATGTTTCATAGGGTATCAAACCCATGTCACATCCGTACAAGGGATTCCTACTATTAAGAACAAATAGGCTAATTAGGCCTAATTCTTAGGGTTTCACTAGTTTCTTACCTCCTCCTTACACAAATGGATTGGAAAGACCACAATCCTTTCAACATGTCAAAATGTGACTAAGACCTACCTGAAACCGTATAGGTTCCGTACTGTACCTTCTTCCCCTGCCTAAGTTCTTCACTTTTCCTCTCTCAAACTCCTAACTGGACAGTCCTAGCTCGCCTAGGGTTTGAGATTAAAAATACTTGCTTGGCTCTTTGGAACTCCTACTTCTAAATATGTACAAAAGACTGGCTCCCCTATCATTTCCATCCAATCTCTGGGAAAACCCGTGGTTAGATTTCATGGGGGAGCCATTTAAAAACTTGACTGCTCAAAACAGAGATACAAACCCTCTACAACCTAATTTATGAATTCAAAACCACAAATCTACTCTAAGCAACCTGAATACAAAATGAAAGTTATTCACAACTATCCTATGAACACCAATACAATGCTAAAATAGAATATACAATGCCTTTGTTAACTCTATTTCTCAAGGCACACGGGTAAACACAGAAATCTGCAATGCTTTCTTCTATTCCACACAACAAAACTTGATTCCAACAAAAAAAACTGATTGCTATCTACGAGCCATACATTTACATAGATGCCTTTTCCATCATTCAAGGGGAGGTGATCGATCCCACACTCCTGATTTCAAGGGAATCCAATATAACTATGTTGCATGTAATCCCACAAATGTTGTTATGCACTTTACAACAACTTTTTGCAACTTATCACCATGTCAAGATCCTAAATCTTAGGACCTCTAACTCCTTGTTTTCGAACCATCAACTCCCTCAACTGCCTCTTGGCATCTTCTAACAACAAGGATGTGGTTACAACACATTTAAGGCTCATCCTTCCAACTTAAGCTATCTAGAGCTAAATAAAGCAACATTTAACAACAATGATTAACTAATGATGACTTTAGTCCTAGTGACTAACTCACCACACACAACCAAGACCTTCTAAGGTCCAAAACAAACACACTAATACCCTGATTTGGCTAAGATCAGGTACAAGCCAAAATTGATGACAAACAAAATGGAGGTCAGCCTAGGTGCTCCTGCACCATCCTCCCCAAAACAAAAGATTTCAATCCACCCTTGGATTGAGCAAGTTGAGATCAATGCCCAACTTCTTGAACTCTAATTCCTTGATCCACACTGCATCTGCATCAGATTGATCATGCCTCTTAATCAGATGTTCTTTGTATTCTTTGGTTCTAGTCCTCTTATAGACCCTGGTATCCAAAATCTTGTCAGCTTGTTTGACTGTAGTGGAGGGCAGTTTGAGTTCTTCCACATCTTGGATGACTTCATGGAGAGTCTGATCCATGTTTGGCGGTGGTCCTTTGTAGTGAACTAGATCTACAATGTTAAAAACAAGGGACAGTCCACTGTCATCTGGTAGCTGCACTTTAAATGCATTGTTTCCATATTTCTCCAAGATAGGACAGGGACCTATCCTCTTCATTTGCAATTTATGAGGAACTCCTTTCTGTAGTCTAGACTTGTTCAAATGCACCATTACTAAGTCTCCAACATTGAATTGAACTTCTTTCCTATGCTCATCCACCTTAGTCTTATGTTTCATGGTGTTTTCTGCCAATGTTTTTCTGACTGTCTCATAAATCTCCTGCATTGCATAGGAAAAGTCATCAGCATACCCACTTCCTTTGACTCCATCCTTCAACTCTCTCAACTCATAAACACCTCTAGGATGTAGCCCATAGACAATTTCAAAGGGACTCTTCTGTGTTGATCTGTTGACAGTATCATTATAGGCATATTCAGCTTGCCCAATCAATTGATCCCATTGTTGACCATACTCCTTGGTCAAGCACCTTAAGAGGTTTCCAAGAGTTCTATTTACAACTTCGGTCTGACTATTAGTTTGGGGATGGTATGCAGATCCAAAGGATAAATTAGTGCCCAATCTTTGCCAAAGAGTCTTCCAAAAATGACTCATAAACTTAGTGTCTCTGTCTGATACAATGCTGATTGGTAATCCATGAATCCTTACTATCTCTTTGAAGAAAAGAGAGGCTATTTGATTGGCATCATTGGTTGTTTTACATGGCACAAAGTGATCCATTTTGCTGAATCTTTCTACAACCACATAAACATTGTCCATTCCTTGCTTTGTCTTGGGTAGACCAACTACAAAGTCCATACTCAAACATTCCCATGGCCTAGTAGGAATAGGCAGTGGTTGGTATAGGCCTGATTAGAAGAGGTACCCTTGGCCTTTTGACACACCACACAACTCTCCACATACCTCCTAACATCTAGGTTCATCCTTGGCCAATAGTAAAACCTTTGGACAAGTTCTTAAGTTTTGGTGATCCCAAAATGACCACTCAATGCACCATTATGCTTTTCTTGTATCAAGTTCTCTCTAATAGAACCTCTAGGGACACATAGCTAATTCCCTTTAAACAAAAGATCACTTTGCAAAGTATATTCAACATATTTACTATGAAAGTGATTCTTGTATTCAGCACATACCTTATAAATGTCTGCAAAGTCTTCATCATCTGCATATAGATCCTTGAAATGATCTATCCCCATGCTCTTCAACTGAATTTCCTGAATTGTGAGGACTCTTCTACTCAAGGCATCTGCCACTTTGTTGAGAGCTCCTTTCTTGTGCTTGATATTGAAGGTGTAAGCTTGCAAGTACTCCACCCATTTCATGTGTTTGTGACTCAACTTCTCTTGTGAATTCAGGAAACTGAGTGCTTGGTTGTCTGAATACACTATGAATTCCTTGGGAAGCAAGTAGTGCCTCCATTTCCTTAGAGCTTGGACCAATGCATACATTTCAAGGTCATAAGAAGAATACTTCTTCTTGGCTTCACTTAACTTCTCTGAATGAAAAGCCACCGGTCTACCCTCTTGACTGAGAATAGCTCCAATAGCCAAATTGCTTGCATCACACTCAATGGTGAATAGCTTCTCAAAGCTTGGTAACACCAAAACAAGTTGGGTAGCTATCTTTTCCTTCAGCAACTCAAAACTTTTGTTAGCTTTCTTATTCCATACAAACTTAGTCTTCATTCCTCCTTTTATGGTATCCAACATAGGAGCACAAATAGCACTAAACTATCTTATGAATTTCCTATAGTATTGAGCAAGACCATGGAAGCTTCTTACCTCTGTTGCTATTTTTGGAGTAGGCCAATTGAGGATGGCTTCCACTTTGCTGCTTTCCATCTTCAAGTTGCCATGTGATAGCACAAATCCAAGGTACACCAGCTCTGTTTTGATGAACTCACACTTTTCTAAGTTGATCATCAACTTCTCCTCCTGTAGCTTCTTGAAAATCAACTCTATATGTTGGAGGTGCTCTTCTCTTGTTGTGCTATAGATTAGTATATCATCAAGATACACCACCACAAATTTTCCAATGTAGTCTTTGAGGATTTCATTCATGAGTCTCATGAATGTGGAGGGGGCATTAGACAAGCCAAATGGCATAACTAGCCACTCATAGAGACCCTCATTGGTTTTGAAAGTTGTATTCCACTCATCTCCCTCATGTATCCTAATTTGGTGATAACCACTCTTTAAATCTATCTTGGTATAGTACCTAGCTTCACCTAGACAATTCATGAGATCTTCAATCCTAGGGATAGGGAACCTATACCTGATGGTTATCTTGTTTATTGCCCTGGAATCAGTACAAAGCCTCCATTCTCCTCCCTTTTTAGGTGCTAAGACAATGGGTACTGCACATGGACTAATGCTTTTCCTAATAAGACCTTGGTTAAGAAGTTCTTGAATATGCCTGGGTATTTCCTCATTTTGTTGAGTCATCTTATAGGCTGCTTTGTTTGGTAGGGTAGCTCCTGGTATCAAGTCTATCCTATGACTTATGGCTCTCTTAGGGGGTAATGTTGCTGGTTGGCCACTACTTACAATGCCCTCATAGGTCTGCAACAATTTCTGTATCTCCTTAGGTAGCTCTGGCCTTTCAGCTGCTTTCTCTTTGCTCACTTCTCTTGGCTTGATCATCACCGCATAACCAACTCCTTCTCCTTCTTCCAAGGCTTTTAAGAACTCTTTTTCATCCACCATGAGCCGTTTAGAACCCGCTGTCTGCACCTCTGTATCTTCTAGCAAAGACTGAATTTTGAAGGTTACCTTATCTTTCTTGAAAGTATAGGAGTTCTTGGCTCCATCATGCACAACTTGGTGGTCAAATTACCATGGTCTACCTAGGAGCAAGTGACATGCATCCATAGGTAATACATCACACAAGATTTTTTCCTTGTACTTACCAATTGAGAACTCCACCCATGCTTGTTCATTCACCAAGACATGCTGACCCTTATTGAGCCATGTGACCTTGTAAGGATTGTTGTGGGGTATCCTTGTCAACTTCAGCTTGCTGACTACCTCCTCTAACACAATATTGTCAGTAGAACCTGAGTCAATGATGAATCTACACACTTTCCCCATCATCTTGCACTTTATCCTAAACAAGGACCTTCTTTGGCTTGGTTCTTCTTTCACCGACTCCTTAATCAAAGTTCTCCTCATCATGAGGTTCTCACCTTCCTCTGAATTCAATGGCACTTCAAGATGTTTATCTGCTGTAGCTATCTCATCTTGAACCAGGTTAGTTCTCTTGTCACCTCCATGAGAAGTACTACCTTTCTCTAGACATCTATAGGTCGGGTGTCCCAATTGATTGCAGTGGTAACATTTCATGTTAGTGAAGTAGTTACCTCTTCCTTGTCCACCACTTCTTCCTCTGGAGTTGGAGCTTCTTCCTCTACCACCTCTACTAGAGCTTCCTTCTTGCTGCTCAAAGTATCTAACTTCTCCTTGGGCTCTTGGTTCTGAACTTCTTCCACCATAACCACCTCTTTGTCCTATGCTATCTTTCCCTTTACCTCTACCTATGGGGTTTTTCTCTTGCTTTTTTTTTCCTTTCTCCTCTACCTTTAAGGCCATTTGATAGCATTGGCGGACTTTTTTGAAGTTCACTAGGCTCATGTCTTCTTGGATAGACCACTTAAGCCCATTCAAGTACCTTGCTAGCTTGATACTTTCATCTTCAACCACCTTTGATCTAAGGAAAAAAATTTGAAACTCCTCAGTGTATGTTTGAACATCCATATCTTTTTGCCTCAGATTGTGTCTTCTCCTATGCAACTAAACTTCATAATCATCAGGTAGATAGGTCTGCCTTATCTTAGTTACCATTCCTCTCCATGAAACTATGGGACCTTTGCCTTCTTTCTCTCTTTCAGCTTGTACAAATTTCCACCATGTGAAAGCCGGTCCTCTCAACCTTGACTTGGCCACCTTTACCTTTTGGGCCTCTGTTATACCATCACATTCAAAGTGGTTTTAAATGCTTTCAATCCAGTCTACAATTGAATCAGGGTCCATTTGTCCACTGAATAGTGGCACTCCTTCCAAAGCTTTGCCACTTAAGGCCTGCAGTGCCTTCAAGAAGGGTTCTTCAGCAAGAACAGGATCAGGCTTTGGAGCTTCCTCCTCCAAGTCCTCTTCTTTTTCCTTTGCTTCCTGCTCTTCCTTCTGCTCTATCTTGTCCTTCACTTTATCTGCTGTTTCTTGGACTTCATCCAAGAGCTTCTCCATTCGAGATAACCTTTCTCTTAGCCTCTGGTTATCTTCCTCTTGCTCTTCTACCTTTTTAGCTAACTCAACATTAGTCACCATGGTTCTTTCTTCCTCTGGTGTGTTCTCTCCTACTAACTCAGTGGGCTGCAACATCAATCACAAGCCTTGATCAAACAAAGGCTCTGATACCAATATGGTGTATGACTGCTCCAAGGTTTGCTTGCACCAACCTGCTAGAAGACTTCACTCTGTCTTCAATCAAGAACCTATCAATTTCTAGGCTCTGACTATACTTAGATCATTAACTAAGCCTTGCTTCAACTCTGTTACAAGAGTCTCTCCTTGTGCTTAACCTTGAAGGAATCAACACCATTTAAATTTGCAATCTTCTTCCCAACACCTAGAAGGATCTAAGTGCCAACTTCATTATCATACTTGAACAGCTTGTAGGGGAGCTAGAGGTATAGTGAACATGCATTACATACCCAAATAGATCCATTTTGGATGGTATTCTATCTTTACACTACCCGTTTCCAAGATTTTGCCTTGGTGAGGCCTATATCCTTGTAGCCCTTACCAGTCACTTTTTGGCTTTTCTTGCTTAAAATTTCCAAGCAACCCAACAAATAAATCTCACTTCCAGACACCCTTTTGGGACTTTTAAATGTTTCATAGGGTGTCATACCCCTGTCACATCCGTACAAGGGATTCCTACTATTAAGGACAAATAGGCTAATTAGGCCTAATTCTTAGGGTTTCACTGGTTTCTTACCTCCTCCTTACACAAATGGATTGGAAAGATCACAATCCTTTCAACATGTCAAAATGTGACTAAGACCTACCTGAAATCGTACAGGTTTCGTACTGTACCTTCTTCCCCTGCCTAAGTTCTTCACTTTTCCTCTCTCAAACTCCTAACCGGACTGTCCTAGCTCGCCTAGGGTTTGAGATTAAAAATAATTGCTTGGCTCTTTGGAACTCCTACTTCTAAATATGTACAAAATACTGGCTCCCCTATCATTTCCATCCAATCTCTAGGAAACCCCGTGGTTAGATTTCATGGGGGAGCCATTTAAAAACTTGACTGCTCAAAACAGAGATACAAACCCTCTACAACCTAATTTATGAATTCAAAACCACAAATCTACTCTAAGCAACCTGAATACAAAATGAAAGTTATTCACAACTATCCTATGAACACCAATACAATGCTAAAACAGAATATACAATGCCTTTGTTAACTATGTTTCTCAAGGAACACAAGTAAACACGGAAATCTGCAATGCTTTCTTCTATTCCACACAACAAAACTTGATTCCAACAAAAAAAACTGATTGCTATCTATGAGCCATACATTTACATAGATGCCTTTTCCATCATTCAAGGGGAGGTGATCGATCCCACACTCCTAATTTCAAGGGAATCCAATATAACTATGTTGCATGTAATCCCACAAATGTTGTCATGCACTTTACAACAACTTTTTGCAACTTATCACCATGTCAAGATCCTAAATCTTAGGACCTCTAACTCCTTGTTTTCGAACCATCAACTCCCTCAACTGCCTCTTGGCATCTTCTAACAACAAGGATGTGGTTACAACACATTTAAGGCTCATCCTTCCAACTTAAGCTATCTAGAGCTAAATAAAGCAACATTTAACAACAATGATTAACTAATTATGACTTTAGTCCTAGTGACTAACTCACCACACACAACCAAGACCTTCTAAGGTCCAAAAAAAACACACTAATACCCTGATTTGGCTAAGATCATGTACAAGCCAAAATTGATGACAAACAAAATGGAGGTCAGCCTAGGTGCTCCTGCACCAAAAATGAAAAAGGTATGTCTTATAACAATGTTTCCACACACTTCAATGAAGGTCAAAAGTTGCATAACGAACTTTACAATTATGATTGTTCTAAAATACCCAAAGAAAATGATAAGCAAGTGGTCCCAAGGAGTACAAACCAAGGATACCAATAGAAATACACCCCGATCCCTTGATGAAATCTCACATGAATCTTCAACAAGATTCATTCTAGTGTGAAATTTTTTTCCTCATGATTATTCAAAATTTGTTGTTACTACAACACTTGAAGAAGAAAAAATATTCCAAGAAAATGAAGGTGCAGACCAAGTATTATGAGGATGCCAATATTGATCAACTTGATGTATATGAGGGTGAAGAATTCTTTCAGTATGATCATGATATCCATTTTTTTCCATATGAGATGCTAAAAAAAGACTTCAATCAACTCAAAGTACAAATTAGAAAAATGTATGAGAGAAAAAACATATAATGAAGATATCAAGGCGCTCACTGAAGAAAATTTCTTGCAGGTTCAAAGTGATTACCATTTAAGAAATAAGAAAGAAGGTGTCACAAGTCAAGTTGGAGGTGTGGTTCTCCCATATATATTAGTTGCACAAACAAGAAAAGGAAAATAAAATGATAATGATGAAAATTAAATGCAAACATATTGTAGGGAAGTCTCCATGAAAGGAAAAGATGCATTCCTACATAAGAAATGTGTCCCTAAGAAGAAGATTGTAGATGCCCAACATGCAATGTAGAAAATTCAATAGTTTCTAGAGATAAACCTAAACATAAGCAAGTTAATGAAGAAACAAATGAGAAACATAAAGCAAATAAGAAAGTTGGAAAAGTAGTCAACACAAAGCAAGTTATTTCTAGTGATTAGGTAAGGCGTTTCATCCTTGACACTAATATTGTGATAATTTCATTATCCAATCCCTTGCCAACATACTAAACAATTGACATGGTTCAAATATTAAGTCAATTGAAAGTTCAAGTGTCATTCAAGGAGTTGTTAAGGATCCTTGAAAAAAAAAAGGTCATTTCTTTATATCACTACCCCTAGTTTTGATTGACCAAGTGAACATGTAGATGACATGGCATATCAAGCCAATGTACAAGAGATACCTAATATTTACGTGGGAACTATATATAAAAGTAACAAACAAGTAGTTAACCCATTCTACAAATCTTTGCTAATAAATATTTGGTTGGTATATAATCATATGTTATATTATAAGGCATCCAACAATGTGATGCCACTATAAATCATGAACCAACTAGGATTACAAGTTTTAAAGTCTTATGGTAAGTGTTTTGTCATGGATTCTAGTGAAGTAAATGTAATTGTGGAAGTAAATGGCATTGAAGTGCAATTTTTTGTTAGTATTTATCGACAAGAATGGGGAATTAAATAACCAATTAAATACAGATTTAAACACAAAACAAAAAATGGAAATTACACAGAAGAAAGACAACACAATTTTTAATATGGTTCACCCTTTTCTGGGCTACATCCACAAATAATAACAATATAGCTTTATTCAACTTCCAATGAAATACAATTTATAAATAACTTGCAATAAACAACTGCAATGTGCAACTTGAAGTCTTACGATTTCCACTACTAAAATTCCCTTGCACTTTGCTACATGCTTTCATCACCAAAACTATGACAAGTTTCCACGACTTTTTGTCTATTCCACATGCACCCATGTTGCAAGTATGTTTCAGGTGTTGTCATTGATTTCAATAGTTTGGAGTTTGTTGGTTGTCATTTATGTTGTAGGTGTTGTCATTGATATCAAACTATATGAAGGTTGTTGATGATGTTGTCTCTATTTTCAATAAGGTGGTAGTTTATGGATGGTTGCATATGTTGCAATCAAGATGATTATGTATAATATATGAAGTTGGGTGTCATGAGTTGAATTTTTTTATTCATTATGTGTACATGGTTATGTGGATGCTACATTCACTGTCTGATTACTATATTTTGAATGGAAGAATCTCTTTCAGTCAGTGCTCTGGCAAGTGCTCAGAAAAGGATCTAGAGAATGCTCCAAATTCCTCCACATTTTTAGATATGGTCCTGTAGTTTAAAGAGTAGCCAAAATTAATTATGAAGCAAGTATTTTTTCAATTTCCAGATCATTTATGTTACCATAGAAGTTTCCTGAGTAAGTATAGTGGTGACTATAATATTGCAGTCATGGAAGATTATGAGAGATGCTTAGTATTTCTCCACAAGTGTTGTTCAAGTCTTGAGATTTGGGGGAAGTGTTTCTAACACTCATCCGTTGTCTCTTCTCAAGTTTCAATCTCTATGGTTTACCATAAGTTGTGATATCAAAGTTATATCTCAAGATTGTGTTGTCTAGATTTGTGATAGATATTGGTTTTGTATCTATTTGATTGCGCCGACATAATGTTGCATAAAGTTGTGAAAGAAGGGCATGCAAATATTTTTGAATATCACTTGATGCTCATAATGTGATCCGCATGTTGCTAACTTTCTTTTCCGGTTCTTTTTTGGTACCACCTGTGATTTGGAAATTAATATTTCAAGGGTTCAATGTTTGTTGGGCTGACTTAGTGTTCTAAGTTGCTTGCGCCAAGTTTTTGTGGTGTGCACTAGCATCTAAGGTTGTGTATAGATTTGAATTAGGTCCTGCTTATCTCCTAGCTTGGACCACATTTGATTTCCCTTTCCGATGGATGTGTTGAAGCTGACTTAATTATGGTTGTTGCATGTTTCATGTTCATGCATTTTAGGATGGTTGGAAAGGAGAAATTTTTTGTTGTTTGTGAATGGTATATATGTATGATCAAGTGTGTGATCAAAGTGTAGTAGTGTTCAATGTTCAATTAATGCAATTTGTTGGCAATAGTACACTAAAAGCATAGCAATGTGTGTAAATTTTTAGTGAAACATAGAAAAATTGGTGGTGTTTTTAGTTAGGGGGGTTCACCAAAATAATATATGATAATGGATAGACCTATTTTTTCCTTTATTTCATTAGGAAATGAGATCCACACAAAGAATTGACTTACAACCCTTAGGTTACTCAACTCAACAAGGGAATCTACTGATTTCCTTATGATTGAGGACAAGGGTATCACCCTAAACAACACTTTTGGGATAAAAAATAAAAATAGTAAATCAACTCAATTATGCCAATTCAAACTTGAAACATCAATTTAAAGCATAATACAGACAAAAACAACAAAGTTTTGATAGATTTGGAAATGGAAAAGTGATGTGTACCTATCACTAAAATGCAGATTTTGGAGGCTAACTGGGACTCATTTTCCCATCGGCGAATGTGTCTTTGTGCATAGGTTTCAACCAGATTTTGAGAGCCTCTAATGTCAATTTGTAGCTTTTGTTTGATCTAGGTTTCAATGTCAGAAAGTCAGAAATAAAGTCTATAGGTGAGATTTTGTGGCTTGACGACAACTTTGACAACTTCTCCAATTTTGCTCTTCAAGAGATATTCAATCCTTCTTCAACCTAAGATATGCAACACAAACACAAGAGGGAAAAATTGTTTTTTTTTGGCAAATGGGGGTTTCCCTTGGTCAAACCTCGTTTGGGTAATTAAACCTTGAATTGAAATAATGAAACATGAAAGGAATGATGAATGAACAATGCTATGTTGCAACTCACCAAACCCTTGAATAAACCTTTGGAGGATTGAAATATTGATCTTGATCTTACATGGAATGACTTCAATGGATGTGGATCTTGATGCTTGCATAGACACTTGAATGCTTGAGTTGAATCTTTGAAACTTACATCACAATGTTAGCTCCAAAAACATGCATGATTGCAAAATAATTTGAAATGATGCTCGAGATCTTGATTGCTGCAATCAATCACTTATAAATCTTCTCTTGAATTCCTTTGATCATAATCCTCTTGTGAAGTCTCATAAAAATTCTAGGCTTGATTTAATGAAATAACCTTGTATTTATAGGTATGTATCCTTAATTTCCCAAAAATTAAACATTAAAAGCCGACATTGAAATTTGAATTTGGAGACAATAAAATACCGCCAAAAACATTTTTAACTTTAGGTTCAAAGGCTTAGGGAGGACCCATTTTCCTAAGGGAAAATGCATCCTAGGTCCCTATTCCTGGAACACACATTGCTCAAGTAAAGTATTATGTGTTGGCATTAATTGTTGTCAGGTTTCCCCTTCGAAAAATGTAATTTATTAGGCTTGTAGATGTAAAATAGGGCTTATTAAGGCATAATTAAGTCCAATTTAATTGATGGGACCAAACAAAGTGTGAAAATGTAAAGGAGTACATTTTCGACACTACATCTAGAAATATATTTAAATCAAGTTGGAGGCAATGAGCCAAAATTAGAAAAGTTTGAGTGGTATGTAGAAGGTAGTGAGTTGACCAAATCATGTGAGTAAGTGTTGGAGATAGTGAGCCAAAGGCCAAAGTGGAAGTGTGAGTTTCAAATGTAGTGAGCCAAAGGCCATAAGAAGTATAGAAGTGCTAAAGGCAGTGAGTCAGAGGTAGTAGAAGTATTGTGATAGTGATTTGACATTTGATTCTTCAAAGAGTTGTATTTAGAGGCTATAGCCTCATTCTATAAGTGAGCAAGGAGTTGCGAACTTTCTTTGGTTAAATACCATAAAAATTCATTTGTAAAAGTTATTTCATTTGTGAGGCTAGATTTGGACAGTAACTCCAAGCAACTTGTCTCACAGTGGTTTTTCCCTTATTGGGTTTCCACGTAAATTCTAGTGTTATGTGTTTGTGATTTTTCTTCTACATTTTTTATCTATTTAAGACAGTTGCATAGTTAATTTGATAAGTTGGATAAGTTGATTTGAATTGGTTTTGAGGGATATACTGAATCACCCCCACTCTTAGTATATTTGTGTTTTAACAATTAGTATTAGAGCTGAGTTCCTGGGTGTAACCTAATAGCTGAAGGTAGATCTTGGTTTAGAACACATGGCTTAGAACGAGTCCTCCTCAAAGGAATTATAGTTTGATGGAAACAATTATGCTTTCTGGAGTATGTGGATGGATGCCTATCTCACATCTCTTGTGTATGATGTTTGGAGAGCTGCTAAAGATGATTATGTTGAACTTGCTCATCCAATTACTGATCCAAATGCCAAAAAAGTACATGAGAACAATGCTAAAGCAAAGAATTCTATCCTACATGGGTTAGCTAATTATGAATTTATCAAGGTAGTACAATGAAAGACTCTAAAGGAAATTTGGGATAAGCTCAAGAATCTCTATGTAGGGAATGACATTGTCAAACAAACAAAATTGCAATCTTACCAAATATTATTTGAGAATCTGAAGATGAAGGAAGAAGTGACTATAGCCATCTATTTACTCTGTATAGATGAAGTTGTGAATGGAATAAAGAGTCATGGAGAAGACATAACTCACTTTGTTGTGGTAAAGAAAATTCTAAGAACCCTCCCTCATAGGTTTTACCCAAAAGTATTTGTAATTGAAGAAGCCAAGGATCTGTCAAAGATTACCATGGAAGTTTTGACTCATTTTAGTCTTTAGACTCAAATAATCTTATAAGAATGTTAGAGGGTTGATATGAGTGTTTATTTAACATTTTGAGTTTCAAAATTCAAATTAACCTTATCCCTAAAACTCACGTTCCCAAAAAAGGAGGGAAGTCGTTGTGAAAGAATCAAAGGGTTTTTGAGGTTTTTAGGGGGTTTTGTTATTCCTTGTTGAATGAGTCTCTTCTTTCAAGGTATGAATGTTGTGTTTTTACCTTGCTAAGACCAAGTTAAAGATAAAAATAAAAGATGAGGATACATTTGTAATGAATAACAACTTTGGTAGTGCCAATAACAAAGAAGTTTTTGCTTGTAATTAGGAGGTCATTGGGGTTAGTGATTGCAAAGGAGACGATGTCAAAGACAAGTTGGATATTTTGTACAAAAAAAAATTCATTATTGACAATGTGACGGAGTAGCAAAGAGATTACAACTTGTCACCAAATTGGTGCTACACTTGTTGATATTGGGGTTGTCTTAAGTTCAAAAGATGAAGAAAAAGTGTTTCATGAACTAAGGGCCAGTGAAAGAAAGGTATGTTGGACAGTGAAGGGTTACAAATATATGTATTAGTATTATGGTAGTTGGTGGATAATGGTTTTTCCCTCTCCATGGTTTTGTAAAGCTTGTGGAGGATGTTGCTAGTGAAGTTGAGGTAGATTTAGTTACACATGGATGCATAGGAAACGAAAATGACTAGGTTATTTTTGAGTTAACTTTCTTTGCACTAAAACGAAAGCTACATGTTGTGGCATCTTAGCCATGAGGGAGATATCCTTGAAGATATAGCTAATGAGCCACACAGTGACATGTTTCTGATGACAATGGACCCATAGAAAGCACCAAATGTAGCAAAATATGTCAAGATAGGTATAAGATCTAGAACACCAATCTCACTAAATGAAAAAGAACTTTCTCCTACAAATTTATTAGCAAAATTGAATACAACTAGTAAATTTTTTGAGTGATTAAGAATTTCTCTATTTATGGCAATAAGGGGATGATTGAAATTGCTATGATGAACATTTTAGGCTCATGTATGTCTTTCTACATCACAATGGGTATCTTCTCATGGTTAGCTGTGAACTTCAATTGGTTGCAAGACATTAGTATTAAACATGTTTATGGACTTTGGAGTATACATTAAAAAAGGGAATGATAAAGGAAGCAAGGTTAATATTGTTTGTAGCCAAGTTTGATGGTATTTAAGGACTTGGATTTCAAGAGATTTTTGTTGACAAGGTTGTTCTAGTTTGGTATTATTTAGTCATAAAATTGCACCCCTTTCTATCTCACATACATTCTTGATTCCTCTTTAGTGTCCACTCCCTTAGCATCTTGAGTAGGCTCATTTTATCCCCTGCATCAACCTTTTTCCTTCTCAAGATGCTCTAAATCCCTTTTCAGCAGCTACCCTTGTGTGTCATATTTTTTTTGAACCTTGGGATTTTCCCGTTCTTATCATTTTGTAGGATAATGAGTTTGGACACTAGTGCGCCGCATAGACTTCTGTGAGCCACACTAGCATCCTATAATGTTTCAACTCTCAGACAGCTATCTCCAATCATGCTTTCCACTTGTCCTCACCTTTTGTCGGGGGTAACAGCCCAAAATTCCTTGTAACAGCTGGAGAAGCTTTTTTCCCTCATTAAAAGCTATCCTTTCAGTTCATTTTTCTCTCTAACTTCTAACTCTCTTCTACTTCTAGCTTCTTATCTTCTCTCTCTCCTCTCTTGCTTGTACAACTCCATTGCTTGCTACAACAACATTCTCTTGCATTCTCACAACACCCTTTACAACACTTTTGGCTCTTGCAGCTATCCTGATGTCCCTCTTTGCATCTCCTTTGGCTCTTGCAACTTCATATCCCTTATCTCATGCTTGTGAGCATCTTGGGATTTCACATATCCCCTCTCTCTTGCATTCTTATTTTGTGATACAAGTTCTCCTCCTCGAGCAGGGATTGCTTTTATCACCTCTTGTGTGATACTGGTTCTCCTCGAGCGGGGTTTGCTTTTATCACTCATATTTGGTGGTGCGGGTTCTACTCCTGAGTGGGTTTTTCTTTCACCAAATGCTTTGTTTATTTATCTCCTTCTCTTTCTATCTGGCTTTCCATGGAGGTGGGAACACCAAAATGGGGGTTTGATTGAGGCAAACCCCTATACAGCCCCATAATTCTCTCCAAATATTATGCATGTAGGTTTTGAAGAAATTCATTTGCTGGAGGTTTCACAACTTGTGTGGTTGTAAGCATTTTCTTTCTTTTCTTTAACTCTGTCATTTATACTTCTTTATTTTAGTTTTGTTATATTCTGCTACTTTCTTGCAATATAAGGTTTTTAACAATCAGAGTAGAAGTAGTCATTTAGCTATTTTATGTGAAAAACTTGCTTTCTAGTATGTATGAGATGCTAGTGTGCCTTTGGAATGCTAGCTTGCTGTGTTGTCATCTGTATTCCGCCCTGTCATCCTTTGGCTGAGAGCTTGTCAGTTTGTCTAGAGAATCTTTGTGACCTAATCTTTCAGATTCTAGAACTCTTGCTATTGTTCCTTGAGGTAGTTTAGGGTAGTTTGCCCCATGAGGCTCTCTAAATAAAGAGAACTCATGAGTAGTGAATCCCTCTTCTCTATAGGTATAACATCGCTGATTAAGGTCTTGTCCAAGAGTCGTCCTTTTCTTTTTGGATGAATAGGAATGCATATGATCAAAGTAAATGTGAGAACCCCAAAATTTAGGGGCTTTATATATTCATGTATGTTATCCAAAAGATCCCTTCTTGTATTATCTAATAAAATTATTTAGTGTTCCTACTTTAGCATGTTGAGTGTGTTGCTTCTACTCTTGATAACAAGGCCAATTGTTCCTGAAGTGAGTTTTAGTGATTGTAATTTTCTCATTGATTTTTCCTAGCTTGATTCATGTTGATGTTTACTTGCTTGAAAATTATTTTTGATTATAATGAAAGAGGATAATAGCAGTAGGTTTTTTTTACTCGTTCAATCTCAATTCTTGGCAAGTCGTGATCATAAAATTGGTAGATATTGAGAGATTGAGGTAATTTTGTAAAGAACCCTTCATTCTTGATCTTGAATATTTTTTTCTTCCAAGAGTCAATTCTCAATGTGACAAAGCATAGATAGAAGGACAAGAATACAATGGCATGATTCTAGCTACAAAGATGTTAAAGATTATGTATGATAGTTCAAGAGAGTATAGAAGGTCACATATGGAGTAACAATCATTCTTAAGAGCATGATGATAGTTATAATGATAGTGGAGGGTTTGGATGGTCTTATGAGAGATAAGGGGAAAGATCTAAAACAATAATACTAAATATTAGGAGACAACATTGCACGGTAGCTTTTAGATTGTTCATGTAGAGATGATACTCCTTCAAAGGTAGATGATAAGAGGACATATATTTAAGGACACATAATGCATGATAAAGCTATAATACAAGTGTAAGAACTCAGAAAAGACAGTCATAGTGTAGTGACAACCATGAACATTTTTTAAGGTTCCAAATTAAGGAAAATGTATGTAAGGGAACTTTGTTAAACCCTTGTTTACTTCCTTTTGATAAGCTATATAATAAATCTTGTCAAATGAGATGTTATTTTGTTCGGGGTATAGGGAATGATAGAGGTTTGCTACAATTGAAAAATGAAATAGTCATGTAGATTATAAATTCTTCATAAGTTCTAAGGTGCCAAGATAGTAAATAAAAATTTACTATGAAGAAGGGAAGATAACAGTCAAAATTGAGTTTTGTGGAAAAAGGGCATAGGGGATGAGTATGGGAGAGTGGCAGTCAATGACAACCTTTAAGGGGCATAGTTAGACAATTATAAAGACTGTCATAAGGAGAAATCACAAAGGATAGTAGGTGTCTTGGATCTTATTCACCATTCCCAAGTCAACAATTATCATGAAGTTGTCAATACATTGCACAATATATGATACCATTTGTAAGCTCCATGAGGGTGAGATTGAAGAGGTAGTGTAATCATTGTTAATGCTATCAAAACTTTCTTGGGATCCTCAAACATCTTGGGAATTTGGATTGAAATTGTCACATCCTTGTGGTAGGCAACTTGTGTGTTGGACATTGCATTGAGCGTATATCTTGAAATTTAAGGCCTAGGTAAGGATCTTTGACATATGCACTAATCATACCTATGAAAACTACTTCATCCATGAGAAAGGTAAACACCATAGCAAGTGAAGAGAAGGGCATTGAAAGTAAAGAGAAAAGAAAGGGAAGTCTATACCAATCAACATGAAGACTCTATATGGATAGTAGCATGACAAGGAAAAGCAAGGTAGGATTGTACAAAATGAATCTAAGAGAATGCAAAGCTAGAAGTTTCTAAATAAATCAAGGATGCATTGAAAGTGATGTGATTCATTGTTGGTGATGGATGATATTCCTTAGTATTTGTGGATGTCTTGGAGGAGCTCTTAGATCTTGTTGTTGTAGAAGATTTCTTTCACATTTACAGGTTCACTATTAGGATATGGTTATCTTCTAATTAGATATGTTGATTCTTGGTTTAGAGTATGATTAGTATTATGTCATGATGTACCCTTGATTCTAGATTAGATTTTTGGCATGGTACATATTCTATTGAGACCAAGATGTATGCATTGTTGCATGTGATCTCCTAGGAGGATATGGCTAGATCATGATGTCATGATAGGTTCTTGATTCTACGATTGGAGCTTTAACACTAATCTTGTTGTTTCTCTTGGTATTGAGTACATTAGTCATTTTCTTGGGAGTTTCATGATAATGTGATGTTGTATTTGGAGCTTAGCATGGATTGATCATTGGTAGGTGATCATGGATACTTGGAGACTTGGGTGATGTTGGATTTCTCTTGTGATTAAATGCATTTGCTTGAGATGGTTACTCTTTGGAGGTTTCAATAGGAAGATTGAGGAGCCTTCACCTAGATATGGACATGATTTCATGATGGACCTATAGAGGATATTTTTCTTGGAGTGAGTCATGATGACTTGGTTATCCTGGAGGAGTATTCTCATTCCTCACTTTTGGTCTACTTAGTGGTTTATTAGCTAATAGGTATTTACCATCCTATTTTGATGTATTATGTTTCATGATTTTTTTTCTCATGGGAATGAGTCTTGAGGCATGGTGATTGTTTTTGGGAGACTCATTTGAGGATTATTTAGCATGATTTTATATTTCTTTATCTTTCATTGATATAGATCTTGAGCTATGGTTAGTTGGTTCTAGAGGATTCATTTTGAGGGATGTTTAGCATGGTTATCTCCTTGTGTATTTGAGTTTATGTTCATTCATTGATGAGTAATTTTAGGATATGGTTACTAGGATAATTTCCTAATTTGGAAATGGAGTTTGATCTTCCTTGGTTAGAGAGGTTTACATCCATGTTGGTATTATTACATGTTTCATATGTTGCATTTGATCTTTGAGATTGAGTGGATAGGTGTTGTTGAGGCTTTTCATTTGGTGTCATAAGGAGATCATAATTAACACAAAATAGAACTTGAGGTGTTGGTAGAAGGACATGTTATGGTTTACATGTTTTCTATCTTTATTCTATGGTTCCTTCATGGAGGTTCATGTTCTTATGACTTGGGAGGATTTTGGTGACATGTTGTGAGAGATTATATAGTTGTTTGTGTTGCATGAGTGGATGATTGTGTTTGTCCTTGGTTCTTCATGATT
Source organism: Sequoia sempervirens (assembly GCA_007258455.2). Taxonomy (NCBI): domain Eukaryota; kingdom Viridiplantae; phylum Streptophyta; class Pinopsida; order Cupressales; family Cupressaceae; genus Sequoia; species Sequoia sempervirens. Next base: position 70,372,424 of record VDFB02026320.1, read on the forward strand.
TTATCATTTATCACACCTTGGTATAGTGTTGATTGGTAGACATGATATTCCTTGATCATTTTCAGATTTGACATTACCCATGAAGTGGGAGTTCTTGTATATGTATGTTCTTCATTGATAGGTTTGATACATGGATCTTTTGATTATTGTTTATGGGTTGCATATGTTGTTGGCATTGGTTTACTTATGTTGTTGATACCTAGGAGGTATGGATAGTTTGATGTATTGGCATGTGTTGTGGATGTTATTTTTGATCATGTGGATTTTTACCTTTGATAGCACCTTGCAGACTTTGTTATCACTTCAATTTGATGCTTGTGTTCTTTGGATTGATGTTCTTCACCTTAGCATGTTCCTATTCTTCCATAGGTGACACATTGGAGGATGAGAGTTCTTTCTTGATATGGTGGTCAATTTAGTTTTATTGTAAGTATCTTGATGGAGAATGATAGAATGTTGGATATTCATGTGGTTTCATGTATGGCTATGATGATCTATTTCATTGATTGACCATTATGCAAGGAATACAACAAGTGGGAGAATGTTAGGATATGGTGTTGTACACCATTGCATAATTTGATTTATTATAATGTTGTAATTACTTAATTATTTAATTATGGTATACCTAGGAAGTGTGTTTAGCCACCATTAGATAATTATTTGGGGCCACTTGTAAAGTTGTATTGTAACATTGGTTTATTTTTAATGTGGGAAATATGGGATAGTAATTTAATATTGGGGAAAATATTTAATAAAGTGAAAACTTGGCACCCAATATTAAATGAGGGGTCAATGATTTTGTGTTCACATGGTTTTGTGGCACATGGTTTTATCTTACCACTTGGTTGTATTTGTGTGAGCTTGTATCCGTAAAAGTAAACACATGTTTATTGGTTAAGGTTAGTTGGGTGAGTGGGATGTCATTATTGAGTCTTTCTGAGGAGTGCATATGTGAATCATGGCATGGGATGCATGGACTCATTCTTGGAAACATGGAGGATGCATTGGAGAGGCTAATGATTTAAAAGTATTCATTGTAAACCTATAAGTACACGCATTGTTTTATTTGTTGAATAATAGATGGAGTATGGATGCTTTTGGAGGTTGCATTTTTCCCTCTTGAGGGTTTTTCCAGGATATACCTTATGTTAAATAGTGGATTTTCTATTTGATCTATATATTATGGTTATTTTGTAAGCTTGTATGCATGTTTCTCTCTCATAGGGTTATGTAGGAAATTTATTAAATGAACTGGGCATTGATACATTATTTCCTACCAAATATAATGTCCATTATTCATAAAATCATAATATCCACTCAAATTCCTTTGTAACCCCCTCATTATGTTATCTCTATTTTTATGCAATGCACACCTATTTATCCAAAAAAATGGAGATAATTATCCTCAACCATTTGTAATTCCCATGACTATTCTTATCTAGTGAAGATTCCCCACTTCTTCTCAATCAATCTCAACCGTGCATTGAGATTGAATCTCTGTAATTCTCACTCCTCTCTCCAATTCTATAAATCAACTTCTTTATCTGTCATTTCAAGGTTGTTCGAATGATCATTTTGTAGGTACATGATGTTGATTTGAGCACCCACATTTCATCTAGGAGCACATCCAACTTATTTGAGGTTTGCATGTGATATTACTTTGGTATTTTTTTTTAGTATAGGCATTCCTCTTTTCTCTATATGAGGTATTTCTTGATTTAGAATAGGATTCATAGTTTTTATTTTGTTTCCTATTTTGATTTTGAATTAGGATATATAGTAGTACAAATGATTATAATGGCACTAATTGAGCCTAATTGGTGGGTGGGCCTTGGCACAATTCTTGATTTAGCAATTCTAGGTTAGGGTTTTCCTACTGGTGTTAGGTTTTGGCCTACCTTTCATGTTGATGTTGCATATCCTCCTTGGGTCCTAGTTATCATCTCTACAACAAGTATTAACAATGGATTGTACACTCCAAGAAAATTTTGTATTACATTTTTTAAGTTTTTCATTGGAGTGTTACCATAAAATGGTGTGAAATGGAAATCTAGATTAGAAGATGAATCTACAAACAACAAAGGTGACAAAGATGAGGCTAATAGTCTCTAGAGGTAAAGGAATTTCCTACTACAATGGATTTTATCTATGATATATGATAATGTATAAAGTAAATGGCATATTGCCTCAATATAGTAGTCTAAATTTTTTAAATTCTAAATGTTTATTACCATTGGGTTTTTTGTTAACCTCCCTTAGGCATTTTTCTCCAAGTCCTCCATTTTGGAGCACCCATCAACTATAAATTTTCTACAAGTTAATATATGGGTATGGTCCCTAAAGCCAATTTCCTCTATAAAAAATAAAATACTAATTTAATTAAAATTTTCTTAACAATTAAAAATTGATAGAAAATTTAATTATAAATAAATGAAAATGGAAAGGAAAATTCAAGAAAGAAAGGAAAATGGAATCCTTTATTTGTGTTCATAGTTTCTTAATCTTGGACATGTAATATTGGATGTGGTCAAAGCCTTTCAAATCAATATTTATCAAATCATTATCAATTTGATATCCCCTAATCTTGTCGATTTTATCATACATTTTTTAAGAGTCTCCCAAGCCTCAGGTGTTTTGCATGATTCAAGATGAAATTGTAAATCAAAAGAAACTAATTAACAAAAGTATCCAAGTTTTTCTCATGATTGATCTCCTATATAACCTTTTCATTAGCATCAATAGGTTTATAAAATGTTTCTTTTAGATATCCTATATAACCTTTTCCAATTAGATAGTTCCATACTAATTGTCTCCATAAAACATAATTATATGAAATTAGGAGAGCTAAATTTGTTTTTTTCCCATTACATAAATGTAAAACAAAAAAATAAAAGCAATCAACCACCACAAGGTTACCCCCAAAATTACTCAATCAATGATCCTCCCCAACAATATATAGTCTTGGCACTTTATACTTAGTGTGATTGCAGTTGCCACTTGCCAAAAATAATGGAGTAGATCTAATCTTAATACATGTAAATATCAAATTTAGTCACAAAATTGAAGTATAATTTTATGAGATAATGAGACAAATGTAATCATACCACTAAAAAGTACAAAAAAATTATGCACTTTAAAAAGAATTACACAAAAAAATGTTACCATGTGAGCTCAAACATAGCCCTGAAAGTTCTTAAAATGAAAATTGCTTGAAAAAACCTATGAGAATTTATAATTTCTAGAAAAACCAAACACCAAAATCAAAAACCATATACACCATTGTAAATCTTTGAAATTTTACCCCAAGTATAAAAAAAAATCCTCACATAAAGGATCCTAGATGATTGAGAATAGAGCCTTTGAAGTCAAAGTGCAAAATTTATATTGCCAATGAAGAGGGGGTCAGGATGGGGGCTGAAGATGGATGATGTCATGGTGACATCAATAAAGTTTTTTGGCATAGTATTCTCCTTGTTGAAATATTCCCTAGGATTACAAAACCACCTTAAGACTAGAAAACTATTGGTATGTACTACAAAACCACTTGTCACAACTATTTTGTGGCACTTTTTCTATTATCGACGATTCCTACTGGTATATTTTGATAGTTAGCCAGTTGATAGTGGGAGTGGCAAGACCAATTTACATAAATAAATGGGTAGACATATGCCACATGGCACCTCCACAAGCACATGTACTGTGCAGGTATCTTGCATTGTGTTGTGTGTAGGGTATGTATACCCTATTTGTAGATTTTTTATTTTTTATTTTTATTTCATTTTATTATTTTTTGTTCTGAAAAAATATTAAAAAATAGACAATTGATTGTACCCAATGATGTTAGAATTGCATAGTTTATCGTATGACTATACAAATGACCATATGAAAAAGGAGGCCAAAAATTCATCTTGTTGGAAATAGGATGCCATTTAATTGTAAATCCTAAACATTAATTATTTCATGTATCTCCTTGATTCTTGGAATGTGTTCAACAACATAAGATTAGAATGAGATTAATATTTGATGAAATAATCATGATTTTTAACATTTGTAATTAATTATAAATGTAAGGAGCATGTGAGGGTGTCCATAGTGAGTTCCTAAATAATAGGGGCACATGGGGCACCCACATGGTAAGGTGACACTCACCTTGTGTTTAGTTAACTATACAGAGTGATAGTTAAAAAATTTGAATGCATGTAAAGATCCTAGGAGTTAGGATTTGATGTTTGCATGCTTGAAGTTTAGTTCAGTTTAGAATCAGTTCAGAATAGTTTAGTTTAGTTCAATCAGTTTAGTTTAGTTTAAGTTTAGTTCAGTTCAGTTATGGTTCAGTTGTCTTTAGTTAGTTTCAGTTGTATGTTAGTTAACTTCAGTTAACTTAGAATGCATGGCTAATAACATTGAGTTGTATGACAGATAACAAGGACTACCTCTAGTTAATAGGGGATGACCATTCTTGCATGAATGGTGTTGAGTAAATGTTTTAGTTAACTAGAAATCACTTGGAGCCAACTTGGGCACCCAAGATGCTTTCTTGGATTTACCTCTCTTGCATGATAAGATATTTTTGAAGGCTCAGTTAAGTAGGATTACTTATGGGTGCCAACTTTGAGGAAGAGCTTTGGAATTATCACCAAAGTGAAGGATAAGTTGTAGCTTCAGTTTGGGACACCCAAATGCATGAAGCAATGTTGTAAGCTTTAGTCTTCACAGAATAACTCAACTTGAAGCAATATGGTGTACCTTTTCAAGGGCTTGAGCTTGTGCATTGTAATTATCACCTTTTGGAGATTACAAGGTTGTATATTGTCTCTATATCTCATTCAAGTTGAAGAGAGTTTTCATAATTGTTATTTGCAGGTGTGAAGAAGATTAGTAAAGACAGAAGAAGCATTCTCAAGCAAGAATTGGAGCTATTGTATTTCAGAGATTGAATAATAGAATAATTCTTGGTGGAGTTTTTTCCCGAAAGGGTTTCTCCATGTTATATCTTGTGTAATCTTTCTAATATCCTGTCTAGTTCTTCTATCAACTTCTATCTACATTCTACAACAGTAAAATGGATTAATCAAGATAATCACCCACAAAGAATATATGTAACAAAGAAAAAGCTTACTTAGATCAGCAATATTAAAGTTTTACAGAGTATTAAGCTAAGAAAACACCTCATTTTTCAACACATCTAAGGTCCTAGGATGAAAATGTCCAATTTGATGATTTTATAGTTGATCCTTAAATTCTTAGGCCTTCTATATGTGATGGGAAGATCAGATTTGACCCAAAATGCTCTAAAATTGTAGCTAGCTTATGGATTTGACAACCACCTCCCAACTTTAAAATCTTGTAGATATGGTCTCACATGTCTAATTTAAATAGATAAAAAGACTAAATTGACTTTCTTGGAAACCTTGAACTCAATGGTAAGCTCAAATTTGTACCAACATGCTCCAAAATGAATTTTCAATACAAAGCCATAGAGAGGAACCCCCCAAAATTTAGTATTTCTATCATTTTTATGATTCTCCAAGTCACATATGATGCAAGAGAAGAGCATACTCAAATTTTCAAGATTTGTTAAGATTTGCAACCTAGATCTCTCAATAATGAGTAACAAGAAGCAATCCCACAAGCTCTTATATCATGTAAGAGTTAGTATAAAATACTCTAACACTATGAAAAATTTGGCTAAAGGTGTAGCCACTCAAGATCTAAGAATTTTAATGAAAGCATAAGAGAGATCAAATATGGGTGAATTGTAACATGCCCATTGTTTTACCCAGTAATTTTTCTAAGTGTTACCCATAAGTGAATAGTTTATGCATCAAACCTAATGAGCAATACAAAATTTCTTTTCTTTTCCATAATATATGCACCACTAAAACATAACCTATCCAAAATTTTCCATTTCATAATCAAGGAATCTTCTCAATAATATAAGAATGGTTTCACTTTACATAAATATATTCAAGATAACATTTCACATTTACAAATTCCATATAGATGGATACATGATTATATACGTAGCTTCAACAAGCTGACATGAACTAGAAATACAAACTAATATAGATGTCCTAGCATTGGTGCATACATTCTAGATGTCCTCTTTCCTTGGTGCATACCTTCTAGTTGTCTCCAATACTGGTGCATACATCTTCAATTCTTGAATCAAAAATACCAATGGTGCAAAATGTCCTCCCAAATATTGGTGGCCAACTGCATGAGGAGAAGCATCACTCAAGTGATTTTCTACCAACCATGGACTAACTCAGTCCCCTGCACATCTACCAAACTTGGTACTATGGCCCTCCATTCAACGAAGAGATTTTTTTGGTAACCTAATCATTTAAATAGCCTTTTCCGAGCATAGTGATGTGTCCTACATATCTAGAGCTACCATAATGTCTACTACCTCATGTATGATTACCTCAGCCTAGAATGTAAATTGGATCACACAGTGAACTGACAGTGTAGATAGTGGCTACCCACACTACTTTGGCCAAAGATTCATCACCCAGTAACTTCGAGTAAGGTCATATGTTCACCACATTTAATTGCTTGATTTGTATTGACCATTAGTATTTTATTTGAAATCTATCCTCTTTCTTGTGGATTTTCCTAACCCCACGAATAACCTTCCCATTCACTCATATCTAAATGACATTTCTACTAAGTATCTCAAAGTAACTCTATCTTACCAATTATCCATATAGGTAAACATAACGCCATAACATTAAATGAATCTATTTCAAAAGTACAATCTCAACAATAAAAGTCTTCATTCAAAAGTGTAATATGAACAATAAATGATTCCCATCAAAAGTATAATCTCATCAATAAATGACCTCAATCAAAAGTATAATCTTCAACAATAAATGACTTCAGTCAAAGATAAAATAAAAAACCAAATGATTGATCTGATTATATAGGTTAATCTCAACCTATGTGCTTTAATCAATAATCAAGTAAACATCCCAACCAAGTAGGTTATTCTCAATGTTGGGTTTAAATCAAATTAAATTAATGATTAAGTGATCAATCAAGTATAGATTATCAATACGATTTTCATGATGTCACTTCCTATCGATGATGATATGCCTAGTATAGACTAACTACTTATAGTGTTGCCAACTGCATATAGTATCAATACTTCCTATTCATACAAATCCCTTTATATAGGGTACATACATATCTATATAAATAAATGCCAAAACAAAAGGTTTCATCAACATAATAACCAACCATGAAACATGCAAGCATAAACAAGCATCTCGACATACCCCAAACCATTCGTTCCAACATAGTGATCATAACTATTTAAGCTTTCTAATATAGTAATCAAAACTATTTAACCTTTCCAACATAAATGGAAAGGTATAGAAACTAGCATGCCCATATAAAAGCTCCAATTGATTAAACTCCCTTCCTAGCTCAATTCCTTAAGCCCATTTGATACTCCCTTTAAGAACAAGTTAATTCCCACTCTAACCTCTCATCAATTCTCTCAACAATCACAAAGTAACTCATCAAAACAACTCTCTCAAAAACTTTCAACTTCCATGCACAAAAATTGTAGTAGAATAACACAAGGAAATCAGATTGATAAGTGTAACAATTGGTAGAATGAGCACCTCTATTTCTACTAACTTGTGAGCATCGAAAGGCTACAAATAGGTTAATATTTTTTCCACCCTTTTATCCTTATGTAATGACTCACCACTTGCTAACTCACAAGTTTGCAACACATTTAACAGTCGGGTTGATGCAAGAAGTTGGGTACACAAAAAGCTCAAAAAGTGGAAGTGTTTTTGTTGTTTTTCATAATTTGTCACACTTGGAATGAAAATTTGAGACACTTACACACTGAATCTTAAAAAAAGTCAGTAATATGAAATTTTGAATTTTGAATCTAGTTTCCAAATATGTAAATTATTCAAATACCTAGATTATAGAAATTAAATTTTGATAGGGATCTATAAAAACCACTTTTTAAAAGTCATTTTTTTACCATACCAAGCATGTGTACGGACACCACTTTTTGACCCAAATAAAAGTATTTTTATAATTCCTTTTTGAAAAAGAGAGCTAACAACATGATGATTGATGTGAAATTTTTGTAATTTTTGTTCAATATATTTTTTTATTGATTTTTATTGGCCTTAATTGCTGTTTTAAAAATCAACATGTACGACAGCATAATTGACCTAAACTAAACATTTTGAATCTTTTTTTTTCATTGTGTAGAGAATTTTCTGAAGTTTGATGCCATATATCTTTTTACAAGAAACTTCACCAAAAAAATTTTATTAAAAAACAAAAAAAGCTTAATATTTCAAGTTTAAGGACTAGTTTGCTTATAAATTAATTAAAAAATAGCAAACATAATCCAATCTTAATAAAAAATATATATTTGGAAAGTAGACATTGTGTTTTCTAATGGGTTTTAATCTTATAGATTGATTCAGAAAAAAAGTCCATCAGCCATATTGCCAAAGTTGGACATTCTTCTTCATTCTTCCATAGTTTTTTAGTTGCAGGTCAAATGCTAAGGCTTGGATTGCCAAGCCTTTCCCAAGCTTAAAACCAAGGCTGTATGTGGGTTGGGAATTCAATTTTTAAATAACCCGTACATGTTCTTAAAAAATGTGTACACGTTACAAAACACATATGTGTTCTTTATTTTCTTGATTATTTAAAAAAATAAATACTTTTTAGAAACACATACCCATTTTAAAATGCGTATGTGTTTTGCATTACAAAACG
>VDFB02026320.1:70381286-70923538 GCA_007258455.2 Sequoia sempervirens
GCAAACACTTATTCCTTGACAAAGGATGGAGTTAAATCACAAGTTGAAGCCCACGAAGGAGACCGAAGAAAGGGTATGCAGTAGTGCTATAATTTGTTATGTAGATGGAAGAAAATTTTTAGAAGGTATGAAGCATGAGCGTGTGTGTTATGCATTGATTCCTAGAGTGAGTAAGGAGGATAGTGAGAAGGTTCCAGAAGAAGTTTCTGGGATGTTGGATGAGTTTCAGGATATTGTTTCTGATAATGTACCTAAGGGTTTACCACCAATAAGGAAGTTCAATCATCAGATTTCCTGGAGCCAGTTTGCCAAATAAGATAGCTCATAGAATGACTCCAGTAGAAAATGATGAGTTGAACAGACAAGTTCAAGAGTTGTTGAGAAAGGGTTTGATACAGGAGAGTTTGAGTTCATGTGCAGTACCTATAGTACTAGCACCAAAGAAGGATGGGGAGTGGAGGATGTGTACAGATTCCCGAGCCATAAACAAGATGACAATCAAGTATAGATTTCCCCTACCAAGGATGGATGACACGATGGACTATTTGAGTGGGCTTCGGTACTTCACAAAGGTGTCGAAGAGTGGCTATCACCCGGATCCGGATTAGAGAGGAGATGAATGGAAGACTGCCTTCAAGACCAAAAGGGCTTGTATAGAGTGGTTAAGTCATGCCTTTTGGGCTAACCAATGCATCGAGCACATTCATCGCGACTCATGAGCGAGGTACTAAAGAATTTTTGGAAAGTTTGCATTTGTGTGTATTTAGATGATATTTTGATTTTTAGTAAGACATTGGATGAGCATCTAATGCATATTCGAAGAGCCTTTGAGAAGTTAAGAGAAGAGAAAATATTGATTAATCTGAAGAAGTGCAGTTTTGTGAAGAGGGAGTTAGTGTACTTGGGGTTTGTTGTCTCAGTAGAAGGTCTCAAGATGGACCTAGAGAAGGTGAAGGCTATTTTGGAATGGCCTACCCCAAGAACTACTACTAAGGTGAGATATTTCCATGGTTTAGCTAGTTTTATGAAAGTTCATTAGAAACTTCAGTAGTATTTGTGGACCCCTGACTGAAACAATGAGAGGGGATAGAAAAGAATTCAAGTGGAGCACTGGAGCGGAAAAAAAAATTGAACTGTTGAAGCAGAAGGTGATAGAGCAACCTATTCTAGCCCTCCCGGATTTCAACAAGGTGTTGCAAGTGGAATGTGATGCCAGTGGTTGTGCCATTGGAGCAGTATTGAGCCAAGAAGGTAAGCCCATTGCCTATTTCAGTGAAAAGTTAAATGATGCCAAGAGAAAGTATTATGTATATGATCAGGAATTTTATGCAATAGTTTAAGCATTAAAGAAATGGAGACATTATTTGTTGCTGAAGGAATTTGTTCTATATACTGATCATCAGGCCTTGCAGTACCTAAATAGTCAGGGAAAATTAAATCAGAGGCATATGAAATGGGTAGAGTTTTTGCAGAGTTATACCTTTGTTTTGAAACATAGGAGTGGGAAGTCAAATAGGGTTGTAGATGCTTTAAGTAGGAGGCATACATTGATGACAAAGATGCAGATTGAAGTGGTTGGGTTCAATGAACTCAAGACACTGTATGTAGAAGATCTTGATTTTGCAGAGGCTTGGAAAGCTTGCAAGGAACCTGTTACAGTGGACAAGACAAGGTGGCTGGATTTCATAATTCAGGATGGCGTATTATTTAAGGGAAGTCAATTGTGTATCCCGAAGAGTTCCATGAGAGAGAACCTGATAAAGGAGAAGCATAGTGGAGGAATGGCAGGACATTTTGGTCGGGATAAGACCATTGACATTATCAGTGAGTATTATTATTGGCCTCAGTTGTCACAGGATGTGAATAATTTTGTACAAAGCTATAGGGTATGTCAGATGGCTAAAGGAGTGAGTAGAATATAGGCTTATATCAGCCCTTACCTATACCAGAGAGGCCATGGGAGGATATAAGTATGGACTTTGTTCTTGGTTTTCCAAGGACACAATGAGGAAATGATTCAGTCTTTGTGGTGGTTGATAGGTTTTCGGAAGATGGCACATTTCATTCCATGTCAGAAGACCCATGATGCAGTCCACATTGCTGACTTGTTCTTCAAAGAGGTGGTGAGGCTACATGGTCTGCCAAAGAGTATTGTTTCAGATCGTGACACCAAATTTGTGGGGTACTTTTGGAGGACCTTGTGGAAGAAGCTGAAGACAGAGTTGAAGTTTAGTTCTGCACACCATCCACAAATAGATGGGTAGACAGAGGTTGTTAACAGAGTCTGGTAACCTACTAAGATGTTTGGTAGTAGATAAACCCAAGGGATGGGGCTTGATCTTATCCTAGGCAGAATTTTCTTACAACAATTCTGTCACAGAAGCACTGGTAGATCACCATTCCAAATTGTGTATGGAGGTAGCCCAGAATAGCTCCAGAATTGAGGAAGATGGACCAAGAGAAGAAAATAAGTGTTGGAAGCCGGAGATTTTGTAGAACACATCAAGGATATACATGAGAAGGTAAGATAACATATTAACAAGATGAATATGCAGTATAAGGTTAAGGCAGATCAGAAGAGGAGGTATAAGGAGTTTCAGATTGGTCATGAAGTGATGGTCCACTTGAGAAAAGAAAGGTTTCTGAGAACATATAACAAATTGAAGATGAAGAAGTTCGGTCCCTGTCAAATTTTGAAGAGGCATGATTCTGGGAATGCATATGAGGTAGAGTTGCTGGATGGATTCAACATTTTCCTTGTGTTTAACATTTCAGATTTGACAGAGTATCATGAAGGTGGCACAGAGGAAGTACCAACGATGGAACAGTGTGGGATTCCAGCACCTACTTCAGAAAATGAGGAGATTGAAGAAATCCTGGATAGTCGTGTGGGAAGGAGTACTAGGAATAGGCAGTATGAAGAATATTTGGTGAAATGGAAGGGAAGGCCTATTGAAGATTCATCCTGGTTTCCTAAGGTAGAGGTCAATCGTTTGGATTTTCCTCCACCATCTCAGATGTGACAGGGTCACTTCTCAAATTACCCTGGGTGTCTGATGCAGGAGCATCCAGTGGTGTAAGGGAAATCTTGCATCACCTAAAAATAGTTAAATTTCAAGTTTCTTGGTTTTTAGATGTTTTTTTTTTGGATACCCTTTTCGTCATAATGAAATTCCCAATTTACGGTTTTCATTTTCTATTCCTGGGTTGAAAGATTTTATAGTTTTAGTTTCCCATATTTGCACTTGAAAATATTTCGAGTTAGATGTGAGGCACTTAGAGTTCCTGGATCGGCCCAAAAACTTACCGAAATTGGCATAGCAAATTTTAAGCGTGTTCTTAACTTCGAGACCTTTCCAACAATTCAAACGGTTCGTGAATCGGAGTCCCAGATCAAAAGTTACGGCCCCAGGAAGTTGGCACACTTTCTAGAAGACACAATTGCAAATGTTCTTTTGAAATTTGAACTTCAAGTTGTAATTTTTTGGTGCCAAACTGCCTAAACTCAAATTTGAATGTTGTTTTGGCTCCAAACTAAAGAGGAGCTCTATTTATGGGCGGGTTTCTAATTTTTGGGTAACTTTTTGGGGGACAAGTTCGCATATTGCAAAAGGGTGATTGTAGAACTTGGGGATTTGAGATCCTCTGCATGTAAGAAGCTCCATTTTCTGAATAATAAAATTATTCTCTTGTTTTTGGGTTATTTTCTAAGTCTCGGGTTGCACCCTCATCACATGAAGATTGATGTGGAATTTTTTTAATAATTTTTTGTTAAATATTTTTTTTTATTGAATTTTTATTGGCCTTAATTGTTGTTTTTAAAAATCAACATGTACAGACAACATAATTTGACCTAAACTAAAAAAATTTTGAATCTTTTTTTTTCATTGTGTAGAGAATTTTCTGAAGTTTGATGCCATATATCTTTTTACAAGAAACTTCACCAAAAAAATTTTATTAAAAAACAAAAAAAGCTTAATATTTCAAGTTTAAGGACTAGTTTGCTTATAAATTAATTAAAAAATAGCAAACATAATCCAATCTTAATAAAAAATATATATTTGGAAAGTAGACATTGTGTTTTCTAATGGGTTTTAATCTTATAGATTGATTCAGAAAAAAAGTCCATCAGCCATATTGCCAAAGTTGGACATTCTTCTTCATTCTTCCATAGTTTTTTAGTTGCAGGTCAAATGCTAAGGCTTGGATTGCCAAGCCTTTCCCAAGCTTAAAACCAAGGCTGTATGTGGGTTGGGAATTCAATTTTTAAATAACCCGTACATGTTCTTAAAAAATGTGTACACGTTACAAAACACATATGTGTTCTTTATTTTCTTGATTATTTAAAAAAATAAATACTTTTTAGAAACACATACCCATTTTAAAATGCGTATGTGTTTTGCATTACAAAACGTGTACGCATTTCTAAAAGGTATTTTTTTTTTAAATAAATGACTTGCACATGTTATAAAATATGTGTTATATAACGTGTACGTGTTATATAACGTGTACGCGTTTTATAATGCATACACGTTTTTTAGGCTCGGGTACCCGAATAATAACGCATATGTGTTTTTTTAATAACACGTACACATTTTTGCGAGATTTTTTTTTTGGCCAAAACTTCCTCTCTTCGTGTACCCAACTTCTTGCTTTTACCCAGTCCTCACCATTTAATTAGCTGATTCAACTTGTTATAAGGGACAACAAGCTCAAACAAGTTTTCTAATTCAAATTCTTTCACAGAATGCTACCAAGTTTGCTCTTGACTGAGTCTTAATGCTATTTATAGACTTATGCATATTTTGGAGACCTCTTATGCATTCGAAACACTTACAATATGGCACCACATTCATATGTTGGCACCCACAATTATAACACAGGTTTGATAGATTTAAAAGGATTTTAAAACAATATTCACTACTCCTTTAAATGTTTGCACAACAGTGTATAACTCATATGTGCCTCATAAGCCCCAAGATGCAGACGCAGCAATGCGTGGGCATGGGCAGGAGAAGTTCCTGCTTGAAATGCTCTGAGGACGTTGGCGATGAGGAAGTAGACTTGGAGGATGATGATGGTGAAGGATGGTGGGAGGCAGATGGATGGTGTGTGGACCCTTTCCAGGTAGCTTCCTTCCTTGGCAGAGGGTGACACTTTGCTTCTGGTGGGGGTCCCTCTTTTCTCTCCTTCTATGCTCTGGAAGTGGATCTTGGTGGGGGAGGGTGTTGTGTTTCTTTTGTGGCTCTCTCCTTGGTTTTCTTTGGTTGGCTGGGAATGACTGTTGTTGTTCCTGTCGTGATGGGCTGTGGATTTTTTCCTCTCTAGGTGTGGATGAGCTTGCCCCCATCAATATCTTTTTGGTTTCTCTCTTAGCAGTGGGAGCGGTTGTACATTGGTTGCTTTCTGGTTAGCTGGTTATTGAATGGGCCTATTACTAGTCCTATTTGGCACAATAGGATGGATTGGTGGTTCCTACTATTGGCATGTTTTGCTTCTGGCTTCTTTTTGGTTGTCCTTCATCTCTTCCTATTGTGCGTGTGGAGGCTCTCTTTTGGGTGTTTCATTTTTTAGATTGGGTTTGTTTTCTTTGTTCCTTCTTTGTGGATTGGTGGAGCCTCCCTCTAGCTAGGTGGTGTGGAGTTTTGGCTCGTCTCTGGCCCTAACTAGTGTGTTGGGGTAGCTTGATGTTCTTTGTTGTTGGGCCTAAACTCCTTTCTCCTATCCTATGTGGGTTCCCCTACTCCCTGTGGGACTTGGTTTTTCCTGCTCATTCTGAATCTGGGATATTGCTTTCAATGGTTCTCTAGTCTATGTCTCTAGTGTTGAACGTTGTGCTTATCTCCCCTATTCTCTATGGGGTGTTTTGGACTAAGCTGAATGTCACTCTTACTCTGTTGCCCCAGTTGTTCTCTATGGTTTGGGCTACTTCTATGTTGGAGCTGGACATTTTGGATTTTAGGTTGCAGCTATAGTTATGTTGGCCCTCTTTGTTGTGGTTGCCCCCGGGTTGTTGTTGATGGGGTCTGTGTCTTTTGTGAAGGCTCTAAAATGGTGGTTACTTTGGGATGCTACTAATTTGTGCTGGGTGTTTTGGACTAGGCTGAATGTCATTCTTACTTTGTTGCCCCAGTTATTTTCTTTAGTTAGGGTTTCTTATGTGATGGAGTTGGATATTTTGGTTTTGAGGTTGCGGTTGAAGTTCTGCTGGCCCTTTTTGTTGTGGTTTCCCCCCAGGTTGTTGTTGATGGGGTATGTGGTTCTCTCATGGGCTGAACTATTTCGTGTTTATATTTTGATGGTTCAGTGTTCTTGGTCTTTTGTGAAGGCTCTGAAGTGGTGGTTAGTGAGGGACGCTACAGATGGGTGTTGGGTTACTATGCTAGTTTTCTCTTTTGGTCCTATGGAGGTGGACCCCCCTTAGCTATTCTTATTGAGGTGGATAGTTCTCCTATGGAGGTGGAGGTGGAGGGTGTTGTTGTTTTCTAGATGTGGTATCCTTGTTGTTTGTTTTATCCTTCTCTTGGTTTTAGAGCTGGATTCCTAGTTTGAGCAGGGGTTGTATGCCCAGGGGTTTGTTGAGTTCTCCATCTCCCCTATTGAGGCGAGGTATTTGGTTTTGCTCAAGTTTTTGATTAGGGATCTAATGGTGTCTTATACCATTTGCAGATTATTTGTCTTGGCTCAGTGGTGTCTTCCATGAGCGGCTGGTTTGTTGATACTTGGCAGATGCATACATGTTCTTTGTTTATCTATTATTGTTTCTAGTCCCAGTTAAAACTAGTTTTTTTTGGGCCTTAGGCCCTTGCTTGTTTGTATGATGCAGCGTGTATAGTCTTGCAAATCTTTAGTGGATGTTGCGGGGTTGTTGTTGGTCTTTGATATTTTTTAAATTGCATCATGTCTTTCTGTGTATTGGGTTTCAGGCCCCATCAAAACCCATTTTTTACCTCTAATCAAAACTCATATGTGCCTCATCCAATGGTTTGACTTGGTCTCTCATACTTTATGTGTTGGTTATTTTTCCTTTAAAGGCTACACCATGTGTTGGTCCAAGACTCATGCACTGGCTTTACTTTCCATGCTACTCATTGACTTATTCTCACCCTTATGCATTTGGCATTTCCATACCCTTGCGCCCAACATAGTATTTTATACTTATATGTAGCAAACTCTTGACATAGTGTTGGCTTTATTATACATTCATATGCTTTATAAAGGGATAGTATTAATACTTGCATTTGGTTTATGCACAACATATTCACTTAGTTTGTTGGCTTTAACTTGTCACTTTTATGGACTACGCCATGTATGCGCCTAGATCTATCTTGCAACCATTTAAAAATACATTCTTTGTTTCATATATATAATGTTTTATCATTATAATATGTATATATTAGTATATATAAATATACATATAAAATCATTCTTTAGTATTAAATATATAAATCAATATATATTTATATGTGCTATTAAATCAATATTTACCAATCACATATATATACTTATCGTTTATATATATATATATATATATATATATATATATAAGTATGTATTTAATTATATACTTATACATATATATTTATATATATATATATATATATATATATATATATTAATATATAAATATACATATAAAACCATTCTTTAGTATTACATATATAAATCAATATATATTTATATATGTTATTAAATCAATATTTACCAATCACATATATATACTTATCGTATATATATAAAAATATGTTAAAATAGTCATACATATATATACATATAGTAATATATATGTATATGTGTTTACATTAATGTAACAATATATATATATTACTTTAACATCCATTCTTAAATACATATACTCATATATTCATTGATCGACGTATACACATGAAGTGCAAACATATATGTGTGTGTGTGTGTGTGTGTGTGTGTGTGTCATTTATCCAATCAGTACTCCCATGCATGAAGTGGCTTGAATGAGAGTAGGTCTTGATCATGAAACTTAATGTGAAACAGTGCCTTTGAATGCTTGATTAGATCTTGAACACTACATCACCATATTAGCTCAAACAACATGCATGATGCAATAAATATTTGACATGATGAAATGAATCTTGATTGCTGCAATAATCTTCTATAAATTTTCCCTTTAAATGCCTTGAAAATGCTCTTGAATTCTCTTGATCTCATAAAATTTCTACTAGGATTTGAACACTTGAAAATCTTAGATGAAACTTAGTGAAATAACCTTGTATTTATACATATCTTAACATTAATTCCCAAAACCTGCTATGGAGGTGGAGTTGTTTGTTGTTGCAGTGGGGCTGCAAAGGTGGTAAGGTTTTTCATGATAGTTGCTCCTATAGAGGGGATCCTATTCCTATTAAGGTGGAGTATGTTTCGGCTGCTCGTGCTTGGTGGTGCTACAAGAGGTTCTACTCTAATTTTTTCCAGGTGGAGTATGGCTTTGACTATGGATTCAATGGGTTTAAGGTCCCCATTAAAACCTGGTATGTTCTTGGATGTAAGTGTGTTTCAGGTTCTCGTTCTAACTTGGTTTGGGTCCAAGTTCCCATGTAATACTTGGCTTTGTGGGGTTTAAGGTTCCCGTCAAAACCTTTTGTCTTTTGCAAATCCAAGTTGTCCTATTGTTTTGCTTATGATTTGCTGTTGATTTTTTGTTGTTTGTCTTTGTTGATTCCTTGTGCAGCTTGTCCTTCTTTGTGTGGATTTTGGGTCCCTGTCAAAACCTATTTGTAAATGCTTTCGGGTCCATTCAAAACCTATGGTTTCGGGTCCATTCAAAACCTGTTGTAAATGGTTTTGGGTCCATTCAAAACCTGTTTTTCCCCTAATCAAAACATTAATTCCCAAAATTCAAATATCACAAGCCGACAATGAATTATGGATTTGAAATCATTAAATACTACCAAAAAAATATTTTAAAGGGGGTTTGAGGTCTAAGTGAGGACCCATTCACCATAGGGAAAATGGATCCTAGGCCACTTACCTAGGACACATTGCTTAGTGTTAAACATTATGTTAAATTAGGGTCCTAGATCTAAGTGAGGACCCATTTTCCCTATGGTGAATGGGTCCTAGGTCACTTACCTAGGACACACATCTTCCAAAGTTAAGTGTCGTGTAATGGCATTTATGAATGTTGGGTTTTATCCCTCAGAATTTGCATTTAATTAGGCTTGACTTTGAATTAAACGGGCTAATTAAGGAAAAATAACCTCAATCAATTAATAAAGCCCTAAATTAATATGAAAGTGTAAAGGTACTCCTTAAAAGACCAAAAATAAGGCACAATTAAGTCCATTTTATTTAAAAGGGCCCTAAAATTAACGCAAATATGTAAAAAATATTACAACACCAAAATTAAGGCATAATTAAGCTCATTTTATTATTAATTATTTTCAAATTAAGTGTGAAAAGGGCATACTTTTTCCTACACTACATTTTTCCCCCACTTTAGTGAGAGTATGACTCATGTCAAACTCACACTAAAGTAGACATTCAAGACACTTATGTAAGTAGCAATGACAAAGATACACAATCATACAACATCAAAGACCAGGAAGATCAATCCTAGATGGCCTGATCGACGCAGAACACATCTAAGCCATTGGTTTTGTTTTGTGCTCACTCTAAGGTAGCGTAACTTTAGGTTGTCCACTAGGTGAGTCTCCCAATAAAGTGGCTTAGTGAGAAATTCATGCCTCTGTGTCAACTTATCACCGTGCTAACCATACCAAACCTATCCCTATGATAACTTCAATAGAGCACCACAAGGAAAGGCTCCAAGACAATCAAGGTGTGTTATGCTAGGTGACCTTGAATTCAGGGTTCGAGCTTCACAAGGTTAGCAAGTTTTGTTATTCCAAACACTTATGAACATTATCTATATATATGGTTTTTCTTCAAAGAGATTTCACTTAGTTCATGTAAGGTCTTCTTCTTAGGGAACATCGTGCCTAATATCTCCAAGAGAGGACAAGTCAAGAGTAAGATTCACAACTTAGGGAATGCAATGCATAGCATCACCACTAAGAGGTAAGTCATATGCTAAGAAATATCACACTCATGGAGAACATCAAGCCCAATGACACCACCAAGAAAAGCATGCATCACAAGAAAAAATAAAATTACACCATGAAACAGGAGAAATGTTGAAAGATATTATCAATGTATGCCCCCACTTTAAAGCGGTTGCTAACACCATTGTTGTGAGAAATTTCTTTAAAGTATCCAATGTTCAATCCTAGGACATGAGAGCTTACTCGGAAAGCCCTATGCCAAGTCAAATGTTTTCTAAATGAAGCTATGCCATGGAAGAGGAAGGAGGGGTTGTCCCCAAAAATACATTAGGGATCTACAGATTTGAGATCAGTATATCTTTGCTACAATTTTTTTATAGAGCTAGAAAATGTCATCATTCCCCAAATACTCAGAATTAGAAGAATGACACATAAAGAGTGAAAACAAAGAAAAAGCCTTTGGGTAAACATGGAAGAGACCTAAATGTCAAAAGGAAAACACAAGACAAAAGAAAAGATATAATATTTACTACATATAGAAGAATGTAGGTACATATTGATGAATGCACATGAAGAGAGAGAGAGAGATACATCAAACAAAATAATATGAGGGATCACATTATGCACAAGCAATCATATAAAGAAACATGAAAATAAAATAATGTAAAAGACTAGTAAGGAACATGTGAGTCAACCTGTGTCATATAAAATAGCCCTTTGTCATTTTCATGGCCTTTTAGGTCTTGTTTCATGGTGTTGGAACTATTTTGCTTTGATTTTATGTTGTAAAATGGCTTGAACATGCTTATTTAGGCACTAAAATTCAAAGAACGACATCTTGTGAAGGTGTTGTGAAGTGTTGTAAGACATTTCTACATTCTTCTAGACTATATTTAATACAATTTACCTAAAAAACACCTTTTTACTCATCAACAAGACCTATATTGAAGTGTTGTAAAGTCTTGTAACAAGCCTTCATGCTTTTCTAGGCACATCTTCCTTATTTACACCTTTTTCATGCTTTATTTTATCTTTTTATGCCCTCATATGACTTAATTAAGTGTATTTTTGCATATTATCCTGACAAATAACATTAAATACAACATTATTCCCGACACTTGTTTTTAGGTCCTAGGTGGGACTCATTCGCCATGGGTGGTGAATGAGTCCCCCTTAGCCCCAAATTCAAAATATTTCAAATTTCCTTTCGGGATTTTATTAAAAATCACTTGATGTCGGCCTATGATGAGGTATGAATGGATAGTAAGGCACAAGAATTGTATAAATAAGTGATTTTCATCTCATTTTACATTCCCTACAATTCTCCAACATTCACATATCATTTTCAAGCATTCAAGCATTCTACATCATCAATTACAACACTTTTCAAGCACTTTGAAGCTACCATTGACATTACTTCATAATTACAAGATCAAGAGTTAGGTAAGTTGATATCTTTTATATGTTATTACTTTATCTTTCTCTTGCATTTCATTATCTTTTCAAGGGTTTAATTACCAAAAGTGGGGTTTGACCAAGGCAAACCCCTATTCACTAACCTTAATCATTTTTCCCCTTTTGCTTGTGTATTTGTAGCCTTTTGTTTGTAGATTTGATAGGTTATAAGGTGTTGAAGATTGAGTATTATGTCAACTAGGTGCTTCAAGTCAACATAAGTCAAATTCAAGCTTGGAGAGACTTATTTGTCTGTTTTCTATGGATTCAACTTTGACAACCCGACAAGCAGACATTCCAAGATCTGGTGTTGCAGAGTTGTCTCCTGGTTTTTCAAAAATTTGGGAGAGGACTGATTCACCACCTGTGGTGAATGAGTCCCACCTTAGGACTGGAAACTTGAGTTTTGTTAGATTTTAGATCCCAATAGACATAAATCAATTCTTGACAGTTTTCATCAGTAGGAGGACTGATTTGCCACCTTGGGCGAATAAGTCCCACTATGAAAAATCAGTAAATTTCATTAGCATTCCAAACACTCTAGAAATCTCACACATCATCTAGGTGCACTCAAATTTACCCCTGTACCTTCTATTTTGCATAATTTCTTCATTTTCATAGTTATTTGCATATCACAATGTGTTTTTAAACATAGCCTAAATTGCACTTTTGCATTCATTTTAGTTCATTTTAATCAGTCAATTGCATTTAGTTAAGTTCATTTACATCATATCACATTGCACAAATCCTAATTTGAGTGTGACATAAGCATTTTTGGACCTAAATCTCTCTCCTTTTAGGTGAAAAACCCTAGAAGTGCAAGAGCAAGCATTTAGGTTCCCAAAAATATATGTTCCACAACCTATAGCAAGTCGTCTACATCCCAATCTTGTTTAGTATATGTGGAAGGTAGACAACTAGCCAAAGGGACAACGAAAAGTGTCAAACTAGGGAACACACCAAGTTCAACACTCTTTTTAGGAGAATTTTCATTTAAGCTCGTAGAAGAGGAGAAAAATGAATTCAACTCATTATGCACTTGTTCATCAATCTTTGAAATATCAATGTTGTCTAAATTAATCACAATAGGAGGTCAAATGATAATGTCTTTGGAAGGTTCTTTTTTATGTTGTAGTGAAGGTATAGAGTCATCATGCATTGCTTTAGGAAAGTTCGGGTTTTAATTTTCTATGTTGTTCTTTTCTTCTTTAGTTTGTAACATATGAACAATAACATGACGTCTACGCCTATGCTCTCTAGCATTTTGGTTTCTTCTCAAAAATTTTCAATTTGTGATTGCGTAAGATTGGGTTTTCCAACCATAGGTTTCTTTTCTTCCATTAGGGGAGGAACTGAAGGAACCATGGGAGGTTGTTCAACCACTTTCTCTTTAGCTTTGTAAACTTGTTTGACTTTAGGAGGCACAACATGATTGTTTTGATTGTCTCGCGGTCTGATAGAGGAAATGGTAGGAGGATTTTTCATAGGTTGCTCTTGGAAATTTGGAAGGAATTTTTGTTCAATCATGGTTTCATCAAAGATGAGTGGCTCAATCATGGGTTGACACATATTTCTAAGGGATAATTCTGCTATGCGCTTTGCCTTAAACTTTTGATATGATTTGAAAAATAATTCTTTACAGATTCTAATAGGTTCAGTAGGCTCAGGCCAAAAGAAATCCAATGAAAAGTTCCAATAGGAAGACACATGATTAAAGCCACTATGATGCACAGTAAAGATCTCATTGCCAAAGGAAAACTTTAAACATTTATGCACAACCGACGGGATGACATTCATGGAGTAAAGCCATGGATAGCCTAACTTCACATGAAATTGGTTCAACAACGGGATGATGGTGATTAAGACATTTGATTTTTTTGATCCAACTTTTAGAGGGAGATTTATCAAGCCAATTGTAGGGCAAGCAATGTGTTTTGATCCATGCTTTCAGTTTTTCATATGTATATTGATAAAGTTCATGCACAAATATGAATTCTTCAATGATCACATTCTCTACACAAATGGGATCAATTCATATCCCATTAGTAGGCTTGCCATTGATTCTTCCAGCTATGTAAAGAGGACCATTGGGTGCATGTTTGATTATGTCAATTTGTGAGAAAGAAATCTCAAGGGGCTTTTTGGCTTGGCCCATACGAGGTTTAGCTTCAATAAATGCCACTACTCCAACTACTTCGTCCATATTTTCATCTTTTGTGTTTTCATCATCCATGTCAACATTCATCACATCATTCTTTGTGTCACTAGCTTTGACAAATGAAATAGTGTGTTTCAACATGGGATTTATAAAGATTTGTAAGTTTTGGTTAGGAGGGGCTACAAACTTATTACCTTGATCATTCACACCTCTAATTTGAATTTGATTAGAATCAACGAGGTCTTGCACAAGATATTTAAGATGCTTACAATATTTTGTATCATGTCCATTTTGTTGGTGGTAATGGAAATAAGCATTTGATCTATAGTTTGAGGGTAATTGTTTATTAGGATTGGGAGCTCTAACAGGAGGTAAGGGAATCATATTCTTGTCCAGGAGTTGCAACATCATATTATGAAGGGTGTCAAGTAGAGGGGTAAACTGTCGATTCCAATACCCAAAGGAAAAAGGATTTGTCATCTTTATAGCAGCCACTTGATTATCAACTTGTTGATTTGGTTGAGGGGAATTAAACTTTATAAAAATCCGCAATTATGCTTCTTGAAATATTGATAACTATTTTGAGGTGCAGATTTAGACTTTTCAGGATAGCTTGGTGGTTTTTTCACATCACAACTACTAACCAAATTCTGGTAATCAAGAAGGGTTGTGCATAATTGTGTGAAGGAGGGAAATCTCATCATCTCGAGCTTAGTTTGGATTTTGTCTTGCAAGTTGGAAATAAACATTATTTGAAGATCAACATCAGAAATCTTAATGTTTACTTGTAATAAAGCATTTGATATCATGCTATGAAATCAATGACTTTCTCATCATCCTTTTGTTTACATTTCATCAAGTCGGCTAAAGTCTTCTTGGGACCCATATGAACTTGGAAGTGCTTGTAAAAGGAATCAATAAGTTCATTGAATGAACAAATTGAATTATTTGGTAAGGAGAAAAACCACTCTAAAGCAATATCTTTCAACGATCTAGGGAAGAGCTTAGACAAGAGTTTGTCTTCAAGAAATCACTACATAGGACTGTATAAGTGGAAACATGGCTAAAAAGATCTCCTTTATCACCACATTTCTCAAATCTAGGAACCTCTATACCTTGTGGCATTTGTGTTCTCAATATCTCCAAGGATAATGGATTGGTTTTGATGTATTGTGAAGGTTGGCCATTGTTATTTTGATTTAGGGTCATGATTTGTTGTTGAAGGGATACCATGGTTTGCAAAAGTGTGTTAATTATGTGATCATTATTGGTATTGTAAGATGGAGGGGAATAAGGTGTAGTCGTGTATGTATGCAAAGGGAAAGTGAATTGTAGGTTTGTAAGGGGAGATGATTGAGGAGATATGAGATTTGAATGCACAAAGCTAGAAGGATTCCCTATGGAAATACCTAAGGAAGTGATGACATTACTAGTAGGCTGAATGGTTGTGGTAACATGAGTACTAGTGTATGTAGGAATAGAGATGGGTATCGTGGAAGGAGGAATTGAAGTTCCACCTTGGCTTTGAGTATTCCCCAAAGCTTGAGTACAACTAGTCATGGTAGGGATGGTATTGTTAAAATCATGCACATTGGTTGTAGGTAAGGAAGTCATAAAAAATGAGGTATGCATGTTATGATCTATAGGGGGTTGATTATCAACACTATTAGAAAGATAGTTAGAAAACTCAAGATCCACAACAAATAGTGTATCACAGGATGACATGAGTCTCGAACTACGTCTCACAATAGTATTGCTAATATGACTCTAGGTTGTAAAGCTCATACAAGTTTCACAAACTCAATTCCAACCCAAGATGGAAAGAGGGTAAATTGCAATGTAATGACCTAGAATGCAATATGTAAATGCAGTTTTCATATTCTAAACAAGGTAACTTTCTGATTACACTATGTAAAAATTTGAAAATGAAGTCTTGTAAATGCAATTTTGAAATCACACAATGCACTAAATTTATCAAATTAAGCTAGATATGATTAAATTGATGAAACAAAATTCTACAAACAAAAATATGAAAGTAGCAAATAGGAATGCATAAATGAATATTTTTATGCCCAAAAAACCTGAATGTGACCTTGATCAGGGACTCATTTTCCCTAGGGCGAATGGGTCCTAGGTGGGGGCTTTGAAACAAGTTTTTATATATTTCTGAGAGATTTTTAGTAGTTTCTAGATTCTAGTATGATACAACAAGTTTTAGTTTTAATTTTATGTGAATTCAATGTTGAATGCAAGTGAAAAATATGACAAAATGACAACCTAGAAAACCTAATTTGATATGCAATTTTGTTTCAATTTTCAAATGAAAGTTAATCTGATGTAATGTTATGTAAATGATCTGCAAGATGACTGATTTTTTGTATTTTTTAAATCTAAATAATGCAAACATGCAATCCTAAAACCATTATATGAAATGCAAAGTTGAATGCAAACTAGACACCCTAAATGAGACTCAATTCAATGCAAATGAATGCAAGATATAAATCTAGAATGAAAGAGGACTTCAAAATTAGAAAATGCAATGATCAAACTCGGGTTCACCAAAATGAAACAAAGAAAAATGGGGTGTGGGCTTACCAAAATAGGATTGATGAGCCACAAAGGACCTATTTTCCCTTATTCCATTCAAAATGTAGGCTATAATATACAAATGAAGAATAGTAATCAAATCTAACTGAAACAGTAATCAAAAGCTAGATTTGGAAAGGGGAAAACAATGTGTACCTTTCACCAAAAGTCACCTTTTGAAGCTCACTAAGGACTCATTCACCCTATGGTGAATGGGTCCTAGCTAGGGTTCTTGAAAAATGATTTTTGGGTTCTCTTCTGCCAGGTCTACACTCCTAGATTCTAGGTGTTCATTGTTGAACAATCATAAATAAATTTTGTAGAGGAGTTTCTGTGATTTGATAAATTTTCTTGCAACTTTGACAACTTTTCAACTTTCTTTAATTTTTCTCTTCAAAATATCTTCCACCTAAAATTTGCAATCACACATCAAAGAAAGAAATTTTTTGTTTTGTTAGGTGAATGGGGGTTTGCCTTGGTAAAACCTTGTTTTGGTATTAATTAAACTTTGAAATGAAATAGAAAAGCATGAAGGGATGATGGATGAACAACAATATGTAACAAATCACCAAACCTTAATTGAACCTTGGATTGTAGATCTACAAACTAGCATGAAGTGGCCTCAATGAATGTAGGTCTTGATCATGAAACTTGATGTGAAACAATGTCTTTGAATTCTTGTTTAGATCTTGAACACTACATCACCATATTATCTCAAACAACATGCTTGATGCAATAAATCTTTGACACGATGAAAGGAATCTTGATTGCTGCAATAATCTTCTACAAATTTTCCCTTGAAATTCCTTGAAAATTCTCTTGAATGCTCTTGATCTCATAAAATTGCTATTAGGGTTTGAACACTTGAAAATATTAGATGACACTTAGTGAAATAACCTTGTGTTTATACATATCTTAACATTAATTCCAAAAATTCAAAGATCACAAGAATATATTGAATTATGGATTTGAAATCATTAAATACCACCAAAAACATATTTTAAAGGGAGTTTGAGGTCTAAGTGAGGACCCATTGGCCATAGGGCGAATGGATCCTAGGCCACTTACCTAGGACACACATTGTTGAGTGTTAAACATTATGTTAAATCAGGGTGCTAGATCTAAGTTAGGACCCATTCACCTTATGGTGAATGGGTCCTAGGTCACTTACCTAGGACACACATCTTCCAAAGTTAAGTGTTGTGTAATGGCATTTATGAATCTTGGGTTTTATCCCTCAGAATTTGCATTTAATTAGGCTTGGATTTGAATTAAAGGGGCCAATTAAGCAAAATTAACCTCAATCAATTAATAATGCCCTAAATTAATGTGAAAGTGTAAAGGTACACCTTACAACACAAAAAAAGAGACACAATTAAGTCCATTTTATTTAAAAAGGCCCTAAACTTAATGTGAATATGTAAAACATATTACAACACTAAATTAAGGCATGATTAAGCTCATTTTATTATTAATTATTTCCAAATTAAGTGTGAAAAATGGATACTTTTTCCTACACTACAAATAGTTTCCACATTAGTGATTTTAAGTGATTCACATTTTGGCTCTAGTGCTACTTTTTGAATCTCCAAATAAAATTCATAGATCTCATACCAAGTAAGAGTATACCCAATGGGATGTCAACTCTAAGCAATGAAGGTCGAGCTAGGGCGTCCGTGCCATAGCTCTCTCTCTATTTTTTGTAGGTGCGGCGTCGGGGGGTGCTAACTGAGTTAGGGGAAAAAAAATTTGCAGGGTTGTTCTCTCACGTTCAGCGTAGGGCCTCTTTGTGTGTGGTGGAGGGCAAGAGGCGTTGATAACCCATTTTCTTTGTGCTTGTTTTGTAAATGGGGGCATTGGGGTTTTTTTTGGATGGTGATCTTCAGCACAGACCAGATTGGCCTAGCCTGCGAGGGGTGGAATCCAGCTGTAAGGGTGGAATTCTCGTGAGCAGGGCGTCCCTCTCTTTAAGCTACGAGGGGATTTGCTAGGGGTGGGGGGTCGATTTTTACACTTCCCATCCTAAGTTTTGGTGCACTATGGGTGGAACAGAGGACTTTTGTGTTAACTCCTAAGTGATTCTTTCGGCCCTCTATGTCTGAGGGTTTGCATGTCAATGTAGGGACGCGATCGGGGCTCATGTCTCGTGGAGAATCATCTGGGGTTAGCCCCAAGATGGATTTTCGGTCAGCTTTTGGATCAAAACCCCCTCTACAAGGTTCTAATTTTTTTTAGAATAATCCTTTTTCCCTAGACTCGGAGATGGGATCATCAGGGGGGTCTCAGATTTTGAAGATTAATGGTTGTCTAGAAAGATGCAAAGAGAGGCCGAATGTTGTGATTTCGATGGAGATGCTGGCGGAGGATGTCGATTATTATTCAAGACATTCCTTATACTGTAAGTTCTTAGATTGAGAATCTCATTGTAATTCTTGGAAGCCTGGGCTCAGAGGACGTGGATGCTAGAGGGGGAGATGGAGATTCGGCTCTTAGCGAATAATTATTTCATGGTTACTTTTGATTGTATGGCTGATCAGACTCCAATTTTTTAGGGGGGCTCTTACTTCTACAAGCAGGTGGGCCTGTTCATTAAACCATGGCATGCAGGCTTCGATCCGGCTGAGGGCTTCCGAGTCAGGTTCCAATTTGGGTTCGTCTTCTAAGGCTCCCGGTGGAATGTTGGTGAGAGGATGTTCTGCATTTACTGGCCTTGATGTTGGGGAAACCTGTTGGCTCATCGCAATAGACACAATTCAAGAAGGTAATGACATACGCCCGATTTTGTGTGGAAATTGATTTAAGTAAACCATTGCTAGATTCTTTAGCAGTGTGTGCAGGAGAGTATTCCTGGGTGTAGTAGCTTGACTATGAGACCTTATCATTTCGGTGTCATTTTTTCCATGAGTACGACCATCTCCAATGTAGATGTCCAAAGGCCAAGCCTTTGGAGGCTGAAGATTCTCAACCTTCTCATGATCTGCCTAGGGAGGATAAGGGTAAGGATCCTATTTAGGGTAGTGGTGCTGGGATTGATGGTTTTATTCCTATTAGAAATCAGAACCAAAATAAGGGGTAGAAGAGGAATCTCAAAGAAAGGAAAGATGATGACACTTTTAATAGATTCGAGGTATTGGATGATTTTAGTCAGCAGGAAGTGAATCCGAGTTTGTT
Source organism: Sequoia sempervirens (assembly GCA_007258455.2). Taxonomy (NCBI): domain Eukaryota; kingdom Viridiplantae; phylum Streptophyta; class Pinopsida; order Cupressales; family Cupressaceae; genus Sequoia; species Sequoia sempervirens. Next base: position 70,400,697 of record VDFB02026320.1, read on the forward strand.
GGACTTGGATCAAGGGACTATGGATGTTGAACAACATGGGTCTCCTATTAAGACAGTGCAAGTTACTCAACAGGAGGTGAATACAGGCTTGCCAAGTGTAGTACAGGACAGGAAAGATCTAGGGCTTGAAGGGCTCTGTTCAAAGGTACTTTGTGCTCCACAAGTTGTTGGGACTATGAATTTGGAAACAGTCCATCAGATGATGGCTCAGGAGGAACCAGGATGTGTTGTTGTAACATAAAAAGGCAATGAAGCTTTGAGCCACCCCTCACAGAGAATGGGCTCAGAGATAGGTAAGAATAATAAGTTATCTCCTCATTTGGGTATTTTACAGAAGGATTTGAAAAAAGGGGGGGCAGAGAAAGTTTCTAAGCTTGGTAGGAAGAAGGATGTGGAAAAGATCAAAATGATAGGGGAGAATTTGGTGGAGTCAGGGTCGGTTAAGACCTTGGATTCTCTTTTTTTGAGCCCCTTGAAATGATTTTTTTATCCTGGAATGTAAGGGGCTTGAATAGTGGCCCTTGAAAAAAAGTTGTTCGTGATTTGGTTAGAAGTCAATCTCCTAATGTTCTCTTCCTCCAGGAGACTAAGTTGTCGGTTGAAAGTATGTTTGGTTTGATGCCTAAGCTGTGGGGGAATGGTGAGTACCAATGTATTGGCGCTCAGGGGTCTTCTAGGGGAGTGGCTTGTTTATGGAATCCTCAGAAGATTTCTCCTCTTTGGTGGATGTCCTTCAAGTCATCTATCTCCATGATTTCTTCTTGCTTTGAGACGGGGGAGGCTATATTCTTCTCTAATATCTATGCGCTTATTTAGCTTTAGGGTAAGCAATTATTGTGGACCCATATTAGGTTTGTTCGAAGTATGGTTCCTTACCAGCCATGGATTATGGTTGGGGATTTTAATGCTATCTCTAAGTTGGATGAGAAAAGGGGTGGTATTGCAAGGTTGGAGCCTTCTGCTATACTTTTTCAGGATAACATTTCAGCTCTAAATCTTGTTGATATCAAGCCCAGTAATGGTTAGTTTACTTGGACTAATAGGAGGATTAGGGAGGAATGCATTGCTAAGTGTCTTGACCGATTTTTGGTATCTTGTTATTGGGTTGGTGGTTTGTGGTCCTTTAGTTCTAAAATTTTGGATTGGAGGGGTTCAGATCATTGGCCTATCAAGCTTGCAATTTCTTCTGCTCATGTGCCACAGTCTCCTCCATTTAAATTCCATCTTATATGGCTGCGAGATCCCTCTCTTCATGATTACATTGCTGAATGGTGGAGGTATGGTAGACCTTCCTATGGTACAAAAATGTATACTTTTGCTAAGTTACTTCAATTTTTCAAATATCAGCTCAAATAATGGAATCAATAGTGCTTTGGAAACATTTTCCATGCAAAGGTTGTTGCTCAGGCTGAGTTGGTTGGTATTATGAGGATGATTAGGGAGGATGGGATGACTGAAGTGTTGCTTTTGGAAGAAGCTAGGGCTTTGAAGTTGTTGGAGTGTGAGCTAAGGGAGGAAGTATTTTGGAAACAAAAGGCCCGGGTTGATTGGTTACTGGAAGGAGATAAAAATATTGCCTTCTTCTTCAATTTGGTAAAAGCCAGGAGACATGGAAACTCTATTTATGTTTTAGTGAATGACAGGGTGAGTAGCTTTCCTCTTTTTAGGAGATCTCAAATGAAGCAGTGCAGTACTTTGCTTCTTTATTCAAGGAGGAGGAGCGAGGGAGTTTCGATGAGGAAGTTCAGGTCCTTTCATGTATCCCTTCTCTTGTTTCTAGAGAGATCAATGAGCATCTTATGAGTGACATCTCGCTTGAAGAATTGGAGGGTATAGTGTTTCAAATGAAGAAGGGGAAAGCCCCTGGCCCAGATGGATTCTCGATTGAGTTCTTCCAAGAATTCTGGGATATTATCAAATTGGACTTGCTTGCAGTTGTGCAGGAGTCTAAGTCAAATAAGCAAATGTTACGGGCTCTAAATTCCACAAGTAATAGCTCTCATTCCCAAGTGCGAGGGTGCAGATAGGTTAAGGCAATTTCAGCCTATCTCTCTTTGCAATGTGATCTATAAAATTATCTCTAAATTGATTGCTGACAGATTGAAAAAGTGGCTTAAAGTGTTGATTTATGAGGAACAGAGTAGTTTTGTGTAGGGTCGACAAATTCTGGATGGGGTGGTGATTGCAACAGAAACCATTCATTCTATGGCCAACTCCAAGGATAAGGCAATGTTTATCAAATTGGATATGGCTAAGGATTATGACAGAGTTCAGTGGTCCTTCCTTCTGAAGATTCTTGGCACTTTTGGTTTTGGGGAGGAATGGATTAACTGGGTGATGAGTTGTGTTACTACAACTTCATTTTCTGTGTTAATCAATGGTGAGCACTCAAAGCTTTTTGGTGCTTCTCAGGGTTTGTGTCAGGGAGACCCCCTCTCTCCCTATTTGTTTATCCTTCTTGTCGAAGGTCCGGGCCGCTTAATGAGAAGGCATGTGGAGTTGGGGCTTGTTTCGGGATGGAGATGGTATGGTGGCTTACCACCGCAGTCTCATTTGCAGTTTGTGGATGACACAACTTTGATGGGTCTGGCTTCAATCAGGGAAGCTACTAATATGCACAGGGTGTTGGATGTTTATCCCATTGCCTTGGGTCAATTGATCAATGAGGATAAATCCTCCATATTTTTCTTTAATACTCTGAAGCCCATTCAGAGGAGGATTGCTCATATTTTGAGATTTCAGATTGGGTCTCTCCCCTTGACCTATCTTGGTATTCCAGTCTCTGTTGGAAGACCACATAGGGATTCTTGGAAGAATATTTTGGACAAATTTCGCATGAAGGTTAATCATTGGACCCACATATGGTTGTCCTTTGCAGGACGTGTTTAGTTGCTCAAGTCTGTGGTGCAAGCTCTCCCCATTTACAGATGCATGATCTAGGTTGCCCCAGTGAGTTTTGTTAAGGAGTTTGATTCTCTTGCTAGGAATTTTTTATGGGTTGGCAGTTTACAGTCATCCAAATGGAGCCTTGTCAGATGGGATACTGTTTGTAGCCCGAAGCAATTTGGAGGGCTTGGGTTAAGGTAGTCTTCTTTGTTGGGAGTGGCATAGGATGCTAAGTTGTATTGGCACTGGTGTGTGGAGTAGGATCATCTCTAGGCTAGAATTTTATCTCATAAATATTTTCTAGGGATCCCTTAGATTGATATTCCTCGGTACCCCCTGTGGGGGAAAGGTTCGGTGATTTGGGGTACTCTCAAGAAAGGGGCTGCTCTCATCAAGGATGGCCTTTTTTGGATTTGTGAAAGGGGGATGGAAGCTCATTTCTGGTCTGACTCTTGGGATGGGTTTCCCCCCATTGTTGCTTAGTTTCTGAACTTGGTAACTTTATGCCAGCAGTTCCTCGAAGCTGGATGGTCAAGGGTGAGTGATTTTAAGTCCTTCTATGCCCAAGATCAGCTAAGGATGGTGAGATGGAAGAATCCTGACGAGTGGCCTGATGTTGGTATGGAGGAGGAATGTGCTGAGTTGCACAAAATCCTTTCTAGTAGGAAGTGTAGTTCCCTACAGGAGGGGGATGTTCTTTCATGGTTTCCTAATCCTAAGGGTGTCTTTATTGTTTCTTCTGGATATCAGAGATTGTTATCTCACAAGTTAGACGGGGGGGAGGTTCACTGGTGGAAGAGAGTGTGGAACAAGTTTTCTTGGCCAAAGTGTAACTGCTTTCTTTGGACCTTGGCCTAGAATAGGTGCTTGACGTGGGATAATATTCAGAAGAGGGGGTTCCAGGGCCCTTCTATTTGTTTTTTGTGTGGGACGGTGGAGGAGGATTCTTCTCACTTGTTTTTTCGGTGCCCCTTTGTTTTTCATCTTTGGCATCTTTGGTGGGAAGCTTGGAAAATCCCCTGTGTTCATGCTTCCTCCCTGGTGGAGTTTTGGAACAGTGTTGGTAGACCTCCTTCTGTGACAACTTTCCTGTAGGAGGTGTGGTATGTTGGACCTACTTTCATATTGTGGTATATTTGGTTGGAACGAAACCATAGAGTTTTTCAGGGTGAAAGGTTGATGTTCCAACAAGTTTGGCAAAGAGTTAGGGCTATGATTCAGGAGACGGTGGAAGATAAGTGTGAGGTGGTATTCCCTTTAGATAAAGGGGATGCTGAAAAGGTGGATAGACTCTGGATCCAGGGGTTGTCTTCGGCTTTGGCTTCGGCTTGCGTCAAGAGAGGAAGGCGGGGGAAACAAAAAGTGCAAAGGTTGGGCAAGTGGTTGCCCACTCTGGATGGAATTTTGAAGATCAATATTGATGGATCCTCAAGAGGCAATCCAGGTCCTGCTGGAATTGGAGGAGTTGGTCGAGACTCTTCGGGCTCAGTAGTTTTCTTATTTTCTACTCATGAAGGGATGCGGTCTATCAACCTTATGGAAGGTTTGGCGATCCTCTACGCTCTTGAGCGGGCTTATGATTTGGGTTGGCGTAGGGTTATTTTTGAATCTGATTCATAGGTTCTAATTGGTCTGATAAATAATCAAACAGTTTCTGATGTTAGCTGGCAACTAGCTAGGATGGTGCAACAGATTATATAGATTAGTTGTTTGATGGAGATCATATCCTTTGTCCATATTCCTCGGGAGTGGAATAGGGTAGCTGATTGTTGGCTAAGTGGGCTTCTGAGCATCTTCTTGGTTGGAAGATTGATGGGTGGGAGCAGGCTCCCCAAGAGCTCCGCCAGGACTTGGAAAGGATTCTTGCTAAAGATGGGGATGGTCACAAGGAGGAAGGCTGCTATTTTTTTCTTTGTTGCTTCTTGTGGGTCTCTGAGGCCTCAACCCTTTTTTTGTAATCTTCTTTTCTGATTTTCAATAAAGTTTTTACCCCATTAAAAAAAAAGAGTATACCCAATAAGTTTCAACCTCACATTTAATATTTTTGTTGTTGTGGAGATAGACTATGCAAACTAAAATACAATTCCATTTGGGACACCAATTGGACCAATTTCTCTACACTTATTTCTCTATTGTACAATTGGATGTCTATTTTGGTCTTGATTATGAAGAAATAATATTAGATTTTGGAGTGTCTTCTTGCTCAATTCCCACTTTCTCAACTTCATCCTCTTCATGAGGCATCTTAACAATATGCATCTCACCTATCAATAAAAGCATCATATTTCTAGCATGTTAAGCTTCCCTTCCACCATCAAAATCCTAGCAACGTCTACTTTCAACCTCTAAAATCTCATTTCTTCATCTTCATCTCTATCCATGTGTTTTCACCATTCATAACCATTCCCTTGACTCTGTTTCAAACTCAAATGATAACAAACCCCCTCTTCCACTCAACCTTGTGGATGGCATACACCTACTATCAAACAAATAACATTAACCCAAATGATTTTGATTTCTATCATACTACCTAATCCTTAAATTGGGATTGCTATCTCATACACATTCATTAATAAATTGTACTACAATACTAAGGCTTCTTAACACCTTGAAAACTAATTCTACCCCCTACACTAGATTTCAACAATCAAAATACATATGCAACATAGTATAAAAAATATCTAATAATCAACATAACAATGAAATAGCATAACAACTATGCTCAAAATTTGAATAACACAATTAATTTGGAGAAAACCCAAATTTAGCTAAAAAAATAGTTTATGTAACTAATCCTCATTCCACTATGTAAAAAGGAAGTATAATGAGTTACAAAAGCTATTTCATCATCAACAAGCCTAGATTCACCTTAAGAGATGTAAACACAACTCTCTTACACCCCTTTATTATAAAATAGACTTGCAACATATGCTTTCTTCAATGATGTCTCTACACACCACCATCAAGAGTGTCTTCCTTCCAAGATGTGGATAAGGTAGTTAATACCTCCCTTCAACTTCCTTAAGATGAGAACAAAAACAAAACATTCAAATAAAAGAGAAAATGTTTGGCATTTGAAGTGATAATCCATTGCCAGCATGAAGATGTATTCAACACTTTACTAATACACAATTTATTTCTTTAATGAATTCATTGGGGAAAACTATGTTTTCTAATGGAAAATGCATCCTTGTTGGGGTAAACATGTGTTTGCAACCAATATAATTAGGAATCTCATCATTCTTTCCTTTCTAGCATTTTTTTGATTCTATAACTTTGAATGGATGTAATCAAAGGAATCCCATATCATCCCTATCCTACACCAATCCTTTCCACATCCTCTACATACCTATTTAATAAAAAATACACATGATTGACATCCCAACTACACCCCCAATGAGCTAGTGATACCAAGACCATGTTAGTCTTGTACACATAAGATCCAAATTTATGGAAAATTTATGTTCCCTAGTTTTTTACAAATTCTTGAGCTAGTACTCACTTGTGCTAGGTTTTACAATCAAGAATTTGAGGAAATTGTGCAATTTGATAGCTAGTTTCTAAAAAGGTTGAGTACTAAAGAAACACATGAACTTGTTGAAATCTTGGGTTTAAAACCATCATGCAAATTTATTTAGAGTATTGTTTGAAATAGATGGTGTTATTCAAGAAAAGTGAACCTAGGGTTTAACTAGGATTATCTATTTTTCACTTACAAAACATTGGATTTCAGAGCGGCAAGGATACGACATCAACTTGCAACCTAAAAGGTGAGTCAATCAACCTTAGATCTAAATTATTTTAGGGGTTTGGAAATTGATTTTTGATGAAATTCAATGATGCAACTAGTTAACTATAAAAATGTAGCACTATATCATGAATTATAGCAAACTGAAAAATGATAGACAAATTTGAGTTCCAAAAAAAGCAAAAGGTAGACACAAAAGTACTTGACTTGTGAATTTGAGGTAGATTTTGTTGGACAAGGGTGCTTAGGATGCCCTTGATTGGAGATATGGAACTGAAATATGACTTTATAGTCCTTAGGTCCCTGGTCAATGGCTTCTTCCTTTTGGATCTAGTTGTTGGATCTTCATCAGTTATTGAGATATTTATGTATCTTGTCAAGTTGTAGGGATCATATGTATCAATGAAAAAATTGTCTTCAATCTTCTCCAATATTCTTTAGATCTATAACATGCACATTCAAAAGGATGGGAATGATTGTGCCATATAGGGTCTTGCCTCGGTCAAACCTCATGTTGATATTTCTACCTCCACAATGGAAAAATTGATGAAAAAGAGATCTTATCCTTTTGAGGGATAGAAGCTAAATGATAATGAAGTAATGAATCAACAATTTTTTGTAACTCACCACTCAAATTTGATCTCCTTGAAGGATTGAAGTCATGCACATCACCTCAAGGCTTGATTGTAATTTGGTTTGAATTGATTTGAAGAACTACAAGTGTTAGTACTCATAATCAAAATGCATCTAAACATCAACATAAACTCACATAACTTATGACATGATGCTTGAATGATGAAGTGATACAATGATCTTGATAATTCTTCCCTTGACTTTAGGATCTTCAATTTGCTCCTAAAATTCCCCTTAGGATTAAAATGGTGAAAACACTATGTATTTATATGCAATTAATCTAATTTCCTAAAAACTAAATCTTGATAGCCAACATTTAGGATTTGAAATTCATATTATAAATTACCAACCCTGACATATATAAATTTGGGGTCAAATTAAGAGGACAAGAGCACTGAAGAGGCCCTTATCCAGATCCACTTTTTTGGGATTTGAAAAGTTGGGGGGGAAATAGTAAATGCATACTTTGATTTTTCACATTGGGTTTTTCAATAAATTTTTAAAATGGGCCACAAAATGCATAATTTTGGAAATTAGAGGCATGATTAGGTCCAAGTACATAGGAGGGAGAAAAATCTAGTGTGAAATTGTCGAGGGTGACAATTTACAATGCTACATTTAGCTCCCACTTTAGTGATAGTATGAACTTATGCTCAAACTCACACTAAAGTAGAAATATGTCAAGAAGGATCTGTAGAAGTTGAAAAACCAACTTCACAGTCCCCAAGAATCACCTGCAAGCAATCACCTATCACATGCAATAGATATTTAGAACAAAATCTATAAACCCTCGGAGCAAGTTTGTGCAAGCAAAAATTAGCATAATGATTATTGAAAGTAATTGTTTTACAAATAATACAAAAGCCTTCAAAAAGGCAATGATGCAATAAAGCAATAAAAAACAACCCTAATCTTATCATGAGCAAAAAGACAACTCAATATGATAAGGATAAGAATTAACTTAGGAAATAAAATATGCCTAAGTAAACTTATGCTAAAGTATAATTAAATAATTAATTACACCAACACCCCCCCCATAAGTGCAACTTAGGGAGAAGCAAATTATTATGCAAAGATGAGTCCCAACAACAAGGCCTGATCAGGTACTCATTTACAAATGCAATGCAAACTAAATCAAACGGGGTAAAGGAGAAAACCACATGGGAACAAAAATCCTCCCCAAAATAGAATGCAAACTAGCTAAGTGATGAAAGATGGAGGACTCCATAAGACCCCCCAAGGACACCATCCATCACAAAGATACATGAAAGAACTCCCCTAGAAGAGAGGAAGAAAGAGGCCACATAGCCCCCCAGAATGAAGTAGCTCCAATAACATTGAAGAAACTGCATCTCCTGAAAGAAGTGAGAGAGAAGAGGCCAAATGAAAGAAATATCTGAAGGTGAAGTAGGTGTATCCCAAGATGTCTCCACAGAAACAGGTGTAACCTCAACCAATGAAGAAGTCAAAGTAGGTGAAGAATCAATAGAAACCTCCAGAGACGGATGATCAACATGATCTTACTGCATTGAAACAAAAGAATCCACATCGATAGCCACAACAATAGCAACAGGAGGGGGAGTAGATGGAATAGAAGGCTCGAGAACATGATCCAAAGTGAGAACACCAATGTTCAAGAAGCCAAATATCTCTTCTGAATGATGATGCACACGATAAGTGTGAGGAACAGCTGTAGGAATAGAAGCATCGGTAGTAGCAAAATCAGTGAAGGAATACAACTAAGATGAAGTGATCCACTATCCCAATAGCAATAACTACTCTACTCTCCAAGTCTCTGATGGTAACCGAATCAAGTGTGAACTCCACAGATCCCCCAGTGCCTCCATGTGTGATCTGATAAATGGAAAGAAGGTTGTTTGTGAAGTGAGGGATGCATAAGACATCCTGAAAGGAGTGGTCCCCAAAACTAATAGACCCCTTCCCTATAACACTAATGTAAGTGTTGTTTCCCATCAAAATGGGAGACATAGTGCAAGGCTCAAAGGAAGTTAACATAGTCTGTGAAGATGCCATATGATGAGATGCTCTTGAATCTAGAAGCCATTTCCCTGATCCAATACCTAAAGAAGCACAAAGAGCATGTCCCTTCATAGTTGATGAAGTATGTAAACCAGTTATGCCTGTGTTATGCTGCTCTAAAGAAGAAGAATGAGGAGAAGAAGATGATGCAGACATCCTAGAAGACAAACAATCTAATGTTTCTGAAGAATATGTTTCAACTCATCAATTTCCTTCTTGTAACAATTATGTTTTGCATGTCCTTTCCTCTTGCAATATGCACATGGACCCTTCTCCTTCCTGGATGATTTCCCCTTAGAAGAGGAGGATGAATCTGAGGACTCCTTTTGTTGCTCATAAGGTTTGGAATCCTTTTGTTTATGTTTCTTTCCTTTTCCTATAGAAGCCTTCTGATCTTTGGGCTCCTGTGATGCAATAAGTTCCTGTGATGAGGAAGAAGGTTTCACCATTCCCATGCTAGCTAACTTAGCTTTCTCTCGAGTGAGAGATGAAGCAAAGTCATCAAGAGATGGCATAGTGAATCTCATACCAAGTGCATCCCTAGTGGCATAAAAGGTAGATACAAAAATTGAATAATCTAGTCCAAGCTTAGAAAGAATGGACAATATCAACTGAGAGTCTTCTTTCTGAACACCACACTGTGACAATTGCAATCTAAGAGACTTGAGTTTGGTGAAAAAATCTTAGATGCTATCAAAATCCCTAGGATTTAAGCCAATAAGCTCATTCTCTAACTGAAACCCTCTCATAGTATCCTGCTTCCCAAACAAAGACTCTAAAGTAGTCCAGATCTCATTGGGTGTAGTGCAAGACTCAATGTGAAAAATAAGGTCAGAGGAAAGAGACATAAATAATGTACCATAAGCGTCATCACACCTATTAAACCATTTTCTCTTTTTAGTAGCACCTGTAGGTTCAATTTTTGTACCCATGGTTACCCTATACAACCCTTTATGTTTCAAGTGAATCTCCATTTGCTTTTTCCAACCAAAATAGTTGAATGGATTAATGGGTGCAATATTATGTAAATCCATGAAAACACAGTAGTATATACTCTCAAATGAAAATAATAATGCTCGCTAATCTCAAAAAAATAACCTGATTGCACACTTTCCAAGAAAATAACCCACAAAACAAAGGCTGGGTTCTAATAAAAAAATAAGATACCTAGAAAAATTCTACAAAAAACAGGTCTGAAATCTGTGTAGAGCACTCAACCATCTTTCAAATGCCTATTTGTTTTCAAAAAAATGAGCCAGGATGCAAAAGTTATGCCTCCCAAAGTGAAAACAACAATTTCTGGCTTTGACAGGCGAAAAAGGCACCAAAACTGAAAAATCAAAAAATCAAACCACCACCATTATGAAGATCGTCAAACCAGCTTTCCGATGATATCTCGTTGCAAACAAATACCTTTGTTTTCCCAAGTTATGAAAAAATGAAAAAAAGCCCTATAAAAAGGTCTTTCAGCACTAATAAGGGTCAAAATTTTGGCTCCTTTTGCGTCGTCCCTCAGTCTGCCATATGACCGCACACTATAGGGCTGAGTTTAAAAAATCTTCCAGGGGCCTGGGTCACGGCCCCTGGTCGTTGATAAGACCTCCTGCTTGGGGGGTAAGGGCTAAAGACTGGCGGTGGCGGGGTGAGTTAATTGTCGGTGGAGCGTAGGCTGAGCGTGGGGGCTCTCGATCCCCATGTGACCACCGGCTGAGCAAATAAGCGCACGGGGGTTGGTCTAAGGTGGATTGGTGGAGGTGTTAAGGGGTGGTACCACCGGCTAGGTGGTCCTCTGGTGGCCGCTTGGTCGGGCAATGGTGGCGGCCTGTTTAAAACGAGCAATGCCAAAAATTTCAAAAAAAATTGATTTTTTTTTCTTGCCTCAATCTACATGCTGGGGAGGTCGTACGACCTCTCTAGCTAATTTTTTTTCCTTTTTTTCAACTTTCGCCTAAATCGACGAAACAAAAGGTATTTATGGGATTTTTGGACGCTCTGATTGTGATGGCAACATCCGTTTGAGCCCAAAATGCTCCGAAAATTTGACTACCCCCATATCCATAGAAGAAACTCCTAGCTTGAAACCCTTGCACATAAAAAGATGTGAGAGAATATCTTCAAAACATGAACAGGCAGCGACAGGTCTGGAGCTCTGATACCATGTAGAAGTTGAAAAACCAACTTCACAGTCCCCAAGAATCACCTGCAAGAAATCACCTATCACATTCAACAGATATTCAGAACAAAATTTGTAAACCCTTAGAGCAAGCTTGTGCAAGCAAAAATCAGTATAATGATTATTGAAAGTAATTGTTTTACAAATAATACAAAAGCCTTCAAAAAGGCAATGATGCAATAAAGCAATAAAAAATAACCCTAATCTTATCTTGAGCAAAAAGACAACTCAATAAGATAAGGATAAGAAATAACTTAGGAAATAAAATATTCCTAACTTATGCTAAAGTGTAATTAAATAATTAATTATGCCAACAGGATCCAATTATTCAAATATTAAGGAGAAAGGATGACACTAAATCTAGGGGAATGTGCAAGCCCTAGGATTCAAGATCCCATGGCAAACCAACATAAGGACAAAGGAATGCATACGTGAAGTGAAATGCAATATGACAAGCACAAAGCATACACAATGAAGAGACAAAACATAATGAACACAAACATGATGCCAACACAGTGAAAACAAGATGCAAACATATAACGTACAATAATCACAAAACAAAAACATGAGGTTAGTTCTAAAATAATTCAATTCAATAAGGAAAAGAGACCTCAGTGTTAAATTTGTCTCCAATACCAAACATCATCCATCAAATGTGATAACTAAACAAAATGATGCTCTCATAAGGATGTTAAATAACTCATGAGCTACGTTACTAGGTTTGAATGCAATATGATGGGTTCCACAAGGCTAGCAAGTTGCATTATGCTAAGACGCTCATGAATCACATGGCTCCACTGACAAGCAAGTTGTGTTATGCTAGGTGGCCATGTTAAAAATTATTTAAACTCATAGACCAACAAACTCCATTATGCTAGGACTATGCAAAATGCTTCAAGGAGTGCACAAAAATCACCTCACATGGTGTACAAAGTTTAACGTCGCGAGGGATGAACAAATGCTTAACATCACAGGGGACAAATTGATAACCACACCTCAAGGGGCATTATAAAAACACCACCACTAAAGGGGTATGCCAATAATTCAAATCTCACAAGACGTCTATGAAATGGATAGGGGATATGCCCCCCTTAAAATGTCAACATACTTGCTATGTTGGTATTTTAAGGAAGAAAAGGGGATCCTTGAAAATAATACGCACCTCCAAAACTAGTTATCATTGCCCCCAAGTGTAGATACTATCGTGTTTCTGCCATGAAAAATATGGTAGCACCTAAGATTTTACCACCATGAATGGCAACAAGCAAACATGATGAAGCTACAAATGACACATCTAGTGAGGAGCAACACCATAGAATAAAGATAATTATTATTTATAGTGATTTGGTGCATCAACACATGGAAGAGCACCATAATCAACAAGTTGTATTTTATTACTCAAGGTTTGGCATTCATTAGTAGAATGACCATGCACTTGATGATATGCACAAATGAGTTATTGTTATAAAATTTCTTTAATGTTTTTAGGGGAAGAGTAATCAAGAGGGCTTTAAGAAGCCTCAAAAAACTATCCTCTTGTTTAGTAGTGGGAGACATTTTTTTTCTCTTGTGAAGAAAATCTTGCTCACTTACCAGAAGGTGTCATAAATACGGCAGATGATAAAGCATTAGATGAAGATGGGGATGAAGGTTGGAAACCTAGACCCTGTTTAGAAAAGTACGGTATATACTTCACTTGATCCTTATCATTTTATTTCATGTTTGCATTGTATCCATTTTTGGCAAGAATTTTGTATCCAACCCCATAACATTCTTCCAACTTAGATGAAGAAATCGTATCTACATGTGAATGAGAATAATTGGTTCTTTCACGAGCACACAAATCCTTTTTAAGTTTTTCAAAGTTAGGCATCTTCCACTCCTAAGGGATGGAAGTTAAAGAGCCCCCATCACCATCATGGGGTAATGTTTTTGAATTTGTTGATGTAGAACAAAATTGAGCAAATAAAGTAAAAGACTCCTTAAAAGAAAATTATGAGATTTTGTACTCTCCCGTAAAGGAGGGTGTAAAATCTAATGAACCTCAATCATCATCTAAGAGTTTTGTTATCAGTGAGATACAATCATGATTATCTTCAACATGTATAGGTTCTACTTTTGAAGTAGGGATCAAATTATTAAGAGAGTTGGAAGTGTTATGTTCGGCTTCAACTTGTGAATTATAACTTTTTTCATCTTCTTTAATTGTATATATCTTGTTATTATATTCATAATTCATCTCAAAATGGAGAGTAGACATGACTCCCTTCATGGAATGAATCCACTATCTACCTAGGAGAAGATTGCATGAAAGAGGTCCCAAGATGATATGGACAGGGGTAGGAAAAACCACAAGCCATACCCTAATGGGTAGTGTGATCATCCCCAATGGTTTCTTACTAACATTGTCAAAGCCACGAATAGAAATATCATTAAGTTCTATAAGATTCTTGTCCACATCAACTTTATCTAGAAGATCAATGTTACAAACATTAAGACCAGATCCATTGTCTATTCAAGGGTACGCCTAACTCCAATTTTATTAATGACCACCACTATCATTAAGGCTTCATGTTTATTTTGGATCTCAAGTGAGGGTAATTCATGTTGAGGGAATGTAATACCCAACTTTGTCACTTGCATACAATTGAACAAGATAGCTACATCATTCGGTTTGACAGAAGTTGAGAAATCAATCTTCTGCAAAGCCTCTTGGAATATCTTGTGTTATGTAGGTGATGTTTGAATCAAGTCCCAAAGGGAGATCTTGGCTAGAGTATTACAAATTTTCTCAACAAGATCATATTCTTTACCACTATGCTAAGGAATATTAGGAGGGGATGGAATATATGTTTGAGGTAATGGGATGGATGTTGGTGTTTTTTTTTCTTGCTTATTATTTCTAGTGTTATATGTGCGAGCAATTGCGTGATAACTTGGTTGTTGTGAAACATGATTACTAGTGAGTTATTTGGAAAGTTTAGGATATGGCCATGAGGTTTATGAGGTTCTATAATGAGAGGTGATTTAGGAGGTCCAATGATTACATGAGTTTTAGAAGGTCCAATAATTAAAGGAGATTTAAATATTAATTGTGCATTCATAACCTTAATGGAGTTAACTACTTGTTGATGATCTTCTATTGAATAATGAAAATTTAGCATCTTCATATATGTTGTCCATCTTATTGTATTTTGAAAGAAATGTATCAATGATTTCATCCTCTTGTGTCACAATATCTTCCCAAGTATGAGAGGTTTTGGGATAAAAACAAACAAGATTATCATGATGCTCAATGGTTGAATCTTCTAACACAAAGATACCTTCTTCACAAGTAGGTGAAATATCAGAAGAATAAACATGATTGTCATGGTTGTCAATGATTGCATTCTCTTGCACCAATATATTCTCACAAGTAGGAGAGATAGTGGGAGAGGGATCAATGAAAATAAAAAACAAGAGAAATAAACACATTTTCACATGCTTATGTTAGAGAAACTAGGAGAAACAACTACAAAAATAACCTTCACAAGAAACAAGACAAGCCAAAGGATATTTCACCAAAAGAGAATAAAATATGAGATAATTAATTTACACAATGTATAGGATTTTAAAGCCATGAGAAAGGTGTTTGGTGGAAAAGCTACCCACATGGGAAAAACCACTCAAGAGAAACTAATCAGTGTAATCTACCTGAGAATAATTAAATGCATAATTAGCCTAAGTAAACTTAAGCGGGTAAATGGTAAAAACCAATTACTCCAAAACCCCCCCTTAAGTGCAACTCAGGGAGAATGAAGATGCAAAAAATAAAAAAAGCAATATGGGTCTTGGCTACACAACCATGTTAGGTACCCATTTACAACTACAAAATGAAATCTCTCACAACCGAAGAAAAGGAGAAAAACCTTGTAGGAAAAAACCCCTCTCCAAAAGGGAGAAAATAAAACAAAAATGATGCATGGATGGAGGACTCAATCACACCCCCCAAGGAATACATACATCATATATATACAATCAATAGCACCCCCATAAGAGGGAAAGAGAGAGACTATGTAGCCACCCCACAATATGTAATCACTTGCAAAAATGGTTAGTGCCTAAAGACAAAACATGATCCCATGTTGAAAAATAACTTGTCTCCCTTTAAGAAGAAACAAAACCAAATAAAAATGCAGGTATTCTTCCCATTCCAAATAGGAATTGAAAGAAGGAAGCACAAAAATGTATGATGGTGTCTTTGAAATCTACTCATGTGTCGCCAAGACCTTGGAAGATGATGCCACTGACCAATCAGGAACATGCCCAATCACAATAGGAGGTGAAAAACAAGGTACAACTAGAAACTGATTCTGAACATTCTCTAGAGATAGAAATGGGTTGACAACAGTTGTGCAATAACTGTCATCAAAGAGGAGAGATAACCCCTCAAATGTGTCCTCCAAATCTAAAATATGAGATTCTACAAACAAGAAACCAATTTCCGACACATACGAATCCCAATTAGGAAGACAATGAAATACTGATCGTGATGAATCACTGGACATGCTCAATGAATCGCCAACACAAGATAAATGGTCTTGATTAACATGAATGATAGGAGCCTCAATCAATGACTCTGCACAATGAATCACTAAAGGTGAAGGTACATCAATTGTCCTTGATGGAGAAGAAGGAGCATCTGAAGAACCCTCGTCATTCTCATTTGAAGATTCAAAGTATTCCAAAACTTCAAAATCCTACATAGTAGCATGATCATAGGATATCTTGTTTGAAAAATGAAGAGGCACAAGAAAATATGAAATAGGATCAGGATCTCCATGTATTTCCCAAATTTTAGTCTAAAAAGTATGAGGACATTCAAAATGATCAATAGTATCCAAAGTGGGATCATCAATATGCATTGTAATAACTCCTAGGACATTATCCCTTTTGTAATTCCATGCAACTTTCTTACTATCAATACCAAGAAGGGGAACTAGATTATATAAATCTAGAAACAAATGAAGCCATCTGAGATGTTTTATGATGCCATCTCTCCATTGTTTATAGTTTCCCCTTTTCAACATAATCACAGTAGGATGCAATGAAAACCCCATAATTAACTATGACAAAACTCCAAAAATACAAAGACAATAACCTTCAACAATAATTAGAAACTCCTAGATACTGCAAATGAAGTCTTCCCAAAATACTTCAAGAAGCAATAATACAAAAGAAGGGTTGAGAATCAAGCAACACCAATATTGAACTTCACTGGATTAAAAGCACCACCAAAGAGAAAAATATGAGAGAAATTCCTCAGCCACTGGAAAGGTGACGAAAATACCTTTGCATTGATATGTGGTTTGCAAAAATCGGCCTCCGTTTGCAAAAGATATGCTCTATGAAAGAATGTCACCTATATGGTGTTCAATGCATAAATGTGGGGCCCAAATTAAGCCCTAGGGAAAATTAGCCTAACCACCCAGTCACCCATGTGACCACCTATAGCAATGAGCGATAAAATGTGATTTGTTGCACAAATATGATGGAAATTGTGCCAATCAATCACCAATCTGACTCAGCAAGCATGCATACCAAACACAGATCCACATGCTTACCACAATCACTTCATAATCAAATAGGAGTGTCAAAATATAAAAAGGGAGAAAAAGGCTACTTTGGGGCAAATG
The DNA here is from genome assembly GCA_007258455.2 of Sequoia sempervirens. Taxonomy (NCBI): domain Eukaryota; kingdom Viridiplantae; phylum Streptophyta; class Pinopsida; order Cupressales; family Cupressaceae; genus Sequoia; species Sequoia sempervirens. The sequence continues at coordinate 70,417,852 of VDFB02026320.1, forward strand.
TGGGATTAAAGATCCCAAATAACACTTCAAAAAACTTGTGCCGCCCACCTCCAAACCCTAACCAAATATTTGTTGCAGAACTTTATAATGTATAATGTTTGAGAAATATATGCAGCCAAAAGTTGTAGGTATGATAATGCCAAGCGACCAATCTACAGTGTATGGAATGGTGAACATACACTCCAAGCTCTCTAAAATGTATCTGCACTGTTCACATTTGGGATGAAATTTTATAAACCTGCAACAACAAAAAAAACTGGCCCAAACCTTTTACAGTTCCCTCTTTGTGAATGAATGCACCCAAAAAGAGAAGGATGTGACTCTCTGTTCAAATGCCTCAGGAACTTATGCACCTCCAACAACAAAAATCGATGTCTTCAAATGGAATTGCAATTATATCGCAACCTTCAAACAAATATGTGGGTGGGGGTGTCGCCAAAGCAAAAAAATGAGGCTTGCCAGCATAGAATCGATGCCTCTAAAAAAAATGCCTTTCTCAACAAAGAAAATCATGGCTTTCACTATTAAAACATGGCCTCTCAACTAAAAATCATCCCTCAAAGAACACAAAGAAACAACTTACAAGAAAAACTCAAAGCCTATGGAAATCAATGCAACCTCCCACCAAAACGTGGCCTACAGTAGAGGAAAATGCCATGCCTTGGAGATATCAATTCCTTTGCAAATTTGAAAACAAAGATTTCAAAGGTTTGAAATGCCTCTAGCAAGGTCGGGCGCTTTGAAACGAATGCCTCTACAACAGTTCAGGCTTCAAGATGTCTCCAACAACGGTTGTAATCATATTTGCGCCTTACCAGCACCCAATCGGGCTTCCAAATAGGCAAAAAAAAATTTGCTACCCTTCCAGTGAAACAAATCAAATGCCTTCACAAATTCGCAGCCAACAATGAAATAATCAAAATAATGCAAATAAGGCAATTTTGAAATTTAAAAAAAAATCAAATACTGGAACAATTGTCGAAAATAATCGATCTCAAAACTCCTAATGAAAACTCTCACGGAAGTAGATGGAAATTGGGTGGCTCTGATACCATGTTAGAGCAAATAACCCAATCCAAAAACATTTGCAAAAATAACTTTCACGAGAAACGAGAGAAGCCAAAGGCTATTTCACCAGAAGAGAGAATAAAATATGAGATAATTAATTTACACAATGTACAGGATTTTAAATCCATGAGAAAGGTGTTGGGTGGAAAAAATACCCACATGGGAAAAACCAACCAGGAGAAACTAATTAGTGTAATCTATCCAAGAATAATTAAATGCATAATTAGCCTAAATAAACTTAAGCGGGTAAATGGTAAAAACCAATTACTCCAATAGCTTATATCAAAAAATCTTTGAATTGCTTAACAAGATTTGACAATAGAACATGAATTATGACAACACAAGATTTTTGCAGTGAAAACATTGTGTTATGTCATGTGGATCAAGCTAGCAATGTTTAGGAAAACTAGATAGTTACATGACTAGTCTTCAGAAATTGGGGCCAGATCTTAGCAAAAACTAGAGGCAAGGTTTTGCACATAAAATTTAGGCTTGAATTGGTTGGCCAAGGGCATCTAGGGTTCCCCAGACCAAAGAGGTAATTTAAAAAAATTCAAATCTGGGAATCATCGATAGTGTCTAAGGGTCTTGTGCTTAAGAGGTTCAAGTTTGAAAGTTAATAGATTTTTGGAAATGCACCAAAACCTAATTTTACTATATGAATTGCATACATGCATGCAATTTTGGATATTTTTAGAGAAATTGAAATGTTCAAATGATAATTTCCAAAAATTGAATACTGTTATTGGTTGATTTTTCCAAAAAATACAAAAAAAATTGTTTTTTGATCTCTTGAAATGAAAATACTATGCAATTTTGTCACTTTTTCAATGTTTTTCACCAAAATATGCATGCATAAATGATAAAATAATTTTGCAATTGATTTTCTCAATGAAAATGATTCAAATCTAAGTCGTAGATAAAAATATATATATTTGAAAAGTTTTGCAATTTTTTCAAATTATTTTTCAATTTTTATGATGAAAAACTATTGAAAATGGATAGTTTTTTAAAAATAAATGCAAAATTAACAATAATATTTTCAAATAACTCAAGTTTTAAATCCAATTTTCAGATTTTATAGCTAACAAATCAAAAAAATTGCAAGTGTATGATATGTTGGGTTCACCAAAATGTTATGTAGGAAAAGTGAACCTAGGGTTTAACTAGGATTATCTACTTTTCACTTACAAAACATTGGAATTTAGATTGGCAAGGAAACAAGACTAACTTGCAACCTAAAAGGTGATTCAATCAACCTTGGATCTAAACCATTTTGAGGGTTTGGAAATTGATTTTTGATGTAATGCAATGGTGCAACTAGTTGACTATGAAAATGCAACATTTTTTCATGAATTATGGCAAACTAAAAAATGATAAACAAATTTGAGTTCCAGAAAAGCAAAAGGTAGACATAAAGGTACCTAACCTGTGAATTTGATGCAGATTTTGCTAGAGAAGGCACCTAAGGCTCCCTTGACTAGAGATCTGGAACTGAAATTTGACTTCACAATCCTCAGGTCTATGGATAGTGGCTTCTTCCTTTCAGATCTTACTGTCGAATCTTCGTCAGTTACTGAGATAATTGTGTTCCCATATTTTGTCAAGTTGTAGGGCTTGAATACATCAATCAACAAATTTTCTTCAATCTTCCTCCAATCTTCTTCAAATCTATAACATGCACATCCAAAAGGAGGGGAATGGTTGTGCCATATAGGGGCTTGCCTCGGTCAATTGAAAGATTGAAGTCATGCACATCACTTCAGGGCTTGATTGTAATTTGGTTTGAATTGATTTGAAGACCTACAAGTGTTAGTACTCATAAACAAAATGCATATAAACATGAACATAAACTCACATAACCTATGACATGATGCTTGAATGATGAAGTGTTGCAATGATTTTGATAATTCTGCCCTTGACTGATTTTAGGATCTTCAATTTGCTCCAAAAATTCCCCTTAGGATTAATTGGTGAAAACACTATATATTTATATGTAGTTAATCTAATTTCCCAAGAATTAAATCTCGATAGTCGACATTTAGGATTTTAAATTCAAATAATAAATTTCCAACCCTAACATATTTAAATTTAGAGTCAAATTAAGAGGACAAGGGCGCTTAGGATGCCTTTGTCTAGACCCACTTTTTCGAGATTTGCAAAGTTGAGGGTAAAATATTAAATGCATACTTTGGTTTTTCACATAGGGTTTTTCAATAAATGTCCACATAATGCATAATTTAGGAAATTAGGGGCATTACTAGGTTCAAACACATAGGAGGGAGCAAAATCTAGTGTGAAATTATCAAGAGTGACAATTTACAATGCTATAGCTGGATAATAATCTTGACCCATGCTAGAAAAAATTATGGGAAACTAGTTTATAGAAAATTAACAAGAAGACTCCCAAAACATTGAAAAGAGGCAAGCCAAAGATATCTTAGGGGATATGATAACCCTCTTCAATAGGGCGACAAGGCAACTTCAAGCCAAAACATTCCATCCATTGGTGTTTTATATTATTAACTTCATTAGCACCACCAAATGTAACATTGGTTGGAGCAAACTAATAAGAAATTACATTCATTAACAATTGCATAAAGTAGACTAGAAAAAGGAGATTTAAATGATGTCATACTTGATGTATAATCTAGCAAGAATTATGTATTCCAAAAGCTACAAAAATAGAGTATTTTGTGACCAATTTGATCTATAATCATCTACCTTAAGTATAGTACAAGAACTCGTTAATTCACTACAAAAGAGTTACTGATGCTTTGGATTTTCATTAAATCAAATCTATGGATAGTATATATGCACAAAGGATCTTAGGAGAAGCCAAAAATTTCTTTGAAGATAAGGGAAATTAGTTTATCTAATTCCTCATTTCCACCTATGTTAGATTCTTTGGGTATGAGTTGTTCTACACGTTTCCAAGATAACCAAGTGATACAATATTTGTGTTTGAGTATTGTCTACAATTCAACAATTGCTTTTTTCACAACATAAGTCAAGAATAAAATTTCCATCCAAAATTGGCAACATATGTAAGTCAATCAATGATGCTAAATGTATACACAAGAAGTTGTCAATTTTTTACTTTTTAGTCTTTGTATTTATTGAAATAAGAGCGTATATATTTCTATAAAATCTAAAGCATGACTAGACAGAAATATAAAAAGATATGTTGATTTTTGCATTGATATATTCAAATGATTGTTATATTACATTTCATTGCTTATAAAACCATTCATTTTCCCATAGAAACACATTAGCTCACCTACAAGAAATAACTTCCAAAACAACTAACTATTGACTTGTTATTTAATCTAACTATTAACTAATCTATATTTATAAATTAACATTTGCATGTTAATTTATTTATCATTTACTTAATCTAATATCTATCTAATGATGTAATAAATACAATATTCCCCCCTTATTATATCAATCCAAACAAAAGATGAAACGCTGCAAGGATTGAACACAATAGCCCTTTTGGAAACTTTGATGAAGGGTCTCCACCAATTTTCCTCACTCACTAAGGGAACACCAAATTGAATCTATCAATGGATCCCTTGATTGTCAAACCACAAATCTTCAATACCACATGAGAGAACATAGTTTCATCCTTCAAGCACATGTAAGAACAACTCTCCTCCAAGAATCCAAAACTCCTTCAAGTGTGTCAAAATCCCTACTCTAGTGACTGCATATGACACAATAACTCTCCTTTGAGAGTCTACTTTCCTCTAAGTGTCAATATCCCTCCTCTGATGTTGTGGGAACCATATCCCTCCTCCAATGTTGTGGGAACCAAATCCCTCCTCTGGTGTACAAAAGAAACTGAACCAATGTAGATACAATCCCACCCAATTTTAGAGATTATACTATCTACATGTTCTTGCATGAGATGCCAAGCCCCCCTTGCTCCATGGACACAAATTGAAATTGGTGCTTCTCATGGAAAGTATCATATTTGAGCAAGAAACTAGCCTGAGAGGATAAAAACTCTCCTCCCTTTGATGCCTCCAACCTCCAATATGACTTTTTTTTGTTACTCTTTAACTGTTAGATGTAGTGTTCAAATATTTGAAAGTTTTGTCAAGTGTAGCATGGATGGCCCCGGAAAAACAATCATAATGCAATTGAACATTGTCAAAATTGAAGGTGCTAGATTTAGCCAAAAATACACCTTTTATACAATATTATATTTACAATGTCTTATTTATCCATTTAACAATTATTACAAAATATCAAATTTCCTTATAACCCCTATTTACACCTTATTAATCCACTATAATTTATAACAATTTAATTTTTACATGCCAACTATATGTTTTTGATTAAGGTTAAAACAGGTTTTGATGGGGCCCCGAAACCCAATACATACGGTTTTGAAGGGATCCAAAGCCCTATCCAAAGCAAGCAAGTTGCGAACATAAAAAAAATAGCAAATCATCGACAACCAAACAACAACAGTCATTAGAGATCAACAAGACAACATAGGCTACAAATAGCTAACAAGAAGATAAGGGACCTTAAACCCTAACAACTAGGTTTTGACGACTAAAACCACCTGAACCAATCAGGCAACAATGCAACCAGGCTGCAACAAACCATTTTCTTAGTAACATCAATACTGAGCCCAACAAATCCAAGCTTCCAACCTCAATAAGGAAGCTAGAGAAAACAACAAAACACTAATATCCATCCACCTCCTTGCAGCTCCATCCCACATGAAAATCCAACCCATTCTCCTCTTCAATATAAGAGGGCTCCCCTCTAATGGAGAGGAAGAAAAAGAAAGCCTTACCAACAAAGCCCACCCTCTCCTGCACACACAAGTTCCACCTCAAAAGAAACAAGCAGTAAAGAAGAGAACTTCCCTCCAAGTCTACAACAACCAACTCCACCTCTAAAGGAGAGGGCTCCACCTCAGAAGGAATAGTCTTCACCTCCATAGAAGACACCATCTGTAGAACCTGGAAGAAAGAAAGAACTTCGATAGAAAGGATAGTCACATCCTCCTTTGGCCTGGTAAGATACTGGAGCTTGAAAGAAGAAACAACCATCAGCATTAAACACAACCATGATTGAGCCTTCAAAATAAACCATTTTAAAAACTCAACAACAACATCAACTTTCTTAAGAAGCAAAATCCCAACCACCAGTAAGCCAGTACTAATCATAACATAGATCATTAACTGAAAAACGTAGAAAGCCTTCTGCCAATATACAATAATTCCCCATGTTTTCCTCATAAGCTTCCTAACCACAAAGGAGACCACAACAACTTTCATAAACCATAGAGAATACTAGGTTAACAGAGAACCCAACATCTAGTCATTGGCAAAGCAATCAAAATACAACATCCTGCAATCCATGAAATGTTGCAGAGAGAACCCATGAGGGCAAGGGGAAATAGTGCAAAGAAGAGTAAAAGAAAAAGCCACAACAAGAAGCATACCACCACCCCAACACTTCAATCAGAGCTAAAAATAAACCATTTCAATGACAAAACCCCCACAAGGGACCCAAAGCACACATCAATAAGGATTTCTCATAGCCCAAAAGTAGCCCAAACAGCCAACAGAACATGAGGAAGAAAACCGGCAGCACCAACACAGCTAGTCGCACCCCAGCACCATAGAGAATCCAACAGCTAGCCATGGACAGAGAAGCAAAAGCCCCATAGCCTACCATCTGTGATATGCAAAAAAGAAAGCCTAGAGGGGCAAAGGGGAACAAATCAAAGAAAAATCAGTGAAAAGACCAACACAAGAAGCACCCAATTCGCCCCAACACACCGGTCAGAGCTAAAGATAGACCATTCCACCAACAAAACCCCCACAAAGGGCCCAAAGAACCCACCAACAAGGCTAATCTACAGCCCAAAAGAAGCACAAGCAACCAACAAAATGTGAGGAAGCCAAATAGCAACCCCACCCAAGCAACCAGCAGCAAACTAGCAACACAGAAAGCAGTTGAAACCCATAAGCCAACAAACTATAGTGGGAAACAGAAAAAGCCCAAGAGGGCAAGGGGAAATGCAGAGAAGAGTTAGGGACCAAGCCAAAACAAGAATCTCACCATCTGCCCCAACACGTCGGTCAAAGCTAAAGATAGACCAAACCACTGACAAAACCCCTGCAAGGAGCCCAAAACACACACTAAGGCTATCTCGCAACCTAAAAGCAGCAAAGGCGGCCAACAAAAAGTGAAGAAGCAAACTAGCAGTACCATCCATGCAACCAATCGCAATCCAAAAACCCAACCACCTACGAACGACAAAGCAACCGAGAACCAGAAGCCAGCCATTCGCATCATCATCTGGATTAGACTCTCCAGCTCCCTTTCCCTCCGAAGAATTCAAACCCCCACTCCCACTACCCTTCCCACTCTCCATCTTGTGTTCTAGGTGTACATGCCAACTATATGTTCAAATTTCTTATTTCACTATAAATAGTATTTTACTTATATCTCCTTCAACTTTACCAAAAGTGTGCTTGTTGCCCTAAACTTGATTTCTCCAATATTGAAAATTGGAAATGGCATAATGCAACCCTAGTATCTTCAATTTTGAATGGCAATCAACATACTCACTTTCCATCAAAATCACCAAGTAGCAACAATATTTATCAAATATTAAATATAATGCAAGAAACAAATATTGTGTAACTAGGGGAGAAGACCCACTACTTGCGCATGTTCCAATAGTTGTTATAGCATTTGTTGATTTAATGTCCAAACTTTTGTAACAATATTAGACCAATAGTTGTGACTTTAAAATTGTTAGTGTTAATGATGACTACCCATAATTGAATGAAATGTATTCCTTAGATCTAAAAAGCATCAAATCATGTGATGCAACATTAGTGTACCAATATAATACGACTTAGTGCACAACTAGCAATCTCACTTTTTTTTGGGCCTTGTTGGACACCTCGACAAAAAGCATGTTGATGTGGCATCTTATTTGATGATGTGGTCCTAAAACCATAGTTATAAGCAGGGAACTTGCCAAGTAAGCTGTTGTAAAAAATTGAGAATGATTTGAAATTTTCACGTAAGATTTTGAAAAATGCAAAATTAGGATGCTCAACTACCAAATCCTCTCCCCTAATATCTCACATCAAACATCCTCACACCAAATGCAATCCATTACCATGCTGGAAGGCCTATTAATAAGGTAATTCTGTTTCAAAAAAAATGTGCAATAAAAATTGAAAAACTTATACCTTCTCCAGGTCTATATTATTTTGGTTATTAATAGCACTATTACAGCCATACATGCATAAAAATCAGGAGGCCGCCATGCTTCTCGGTTTCCTTTCACGCCATTACAATTGCTTTGAGCATTTAATTGTAGAAATGGTCGTGGATAGAAAACCTTTTAATCCATAAATGCCTCTTCTCGTGTGCTTCTATAAACTCCTTCGTTACTCAGCAACAACACGCATTCAAATCTTCACGCCTTTTCGATGTTACAATCCTTGTTTTACACCAACATTCAAACAAATCATATGCACAATATCAATGCCTCTATAGAAACTTCAACATCAACAGCAAAAATTAATAGTTATTAAGCCATTTAATTCCAATGAAGCTTGATGCTTTGAGAATTAAACCCACTTACTTAATCTCTAGGCGTTGAAGCTCTTCTTCCCCATGGATTCGCCTCTGGCACAAAGTCCTCCATCAAGAAGGAGTATTATTGCTTGCAAATATGCTAACGGCTAATACCAATACAGATTGCAAAAGAATCAAAAAGTCCCAGTGCCAGAATCCATAAAAGTTCTGATACCATATTGAAATATGGAAGAGCATACAAGTTTTTATTACTGACTACAAGTTTTTATTACTGACTGCACATAAATATAAAAACATATATTAATTGATAAGTAAGAGGTATTTTTCCACAGCGTGTCAAATTATGATATTGCTATTAATGTTTGGATTGACATATTCGTATGTCAATCCAAACATATATTAATGTTTGGATTGACATATTCGTATGATTTTTACATCACATTCCATTGACTTATAAAGCAATTGATATTCCCTTAAAAACTAACTCATCTGAGAAATCAACTAACTATTGATTTATTATTTGATCTCATTATTAACTAACCTATATTTATAAAATAACATTTGCATGTTAATTTATTTATTATTTACCTAATCTAATATCTAATGATGTAATAAATCCAACAGTATTAAGACTTGTGATCCAACAGGGATCATAGAAGAAATAATAGGAAAGAAATGGGGTGACAAGTGCTATATATAGAGTTCATTCAAACCAATAAAAAATCATATGTAAAGTTACTATGCAAACTCTCTTTCACACCCTTTGCACTATGGTACAATGCTACACATCATCATCCACCTATAAATGCTCTATGCGCCAACACTTGCAAGTTTGTGTTATGTACCTACTCTTGCCGACCTTTTAAGTATGATCAACAAATAGGGAAAGTCATCGCAAGTATGCAAGTTATCAACTAAGATCAAGTCTCCAATTCCATGCTTTCTGATGTAACATTGACCATAGATCTTGTGTGAACACATATGCAATCCATGCTCACACCTGACCGTCCTACATGCATACTCAACCAACCTACACACGTCTTTGCAAACTAGTATACCATTTACATTGGAATCAATATATCTTATTTCCACCACTAATAGCTCATCAAAGCTATGTATACTAAATCTACTCATTATATAGGACAACTCAAAAGAAGGCCATCACCATAGATAAGCTATGACCTTTGTTTCAAATATGCAGGCCTTGGTGCCAACAATGATTAAACAACTACCTCATTCTAGTACATAAGAATCAAACCATAATTGCTCAATCATGTGTTTCATCTCATCCAATATCTAAATCATATCCTCAAAAATAGGAGACCATAACAAAAATAAGCGGTTGCTCAAAATAATATTACCTTCTCCTTATTACTCCCTACACCACAAAAATTTATAAAGGTCCATATTTTATTTAATTTAACTGCACCATTAAGGCCACTTAAACTAACTGAATATCCCATCTTTCTCATTCTATATTGTCTCATTCAATGTTTTTAATTCATTTCTAGATATCATTAAAAATCCCTCTTATAAAGCATCTCCTAAATAACATTGAATCTATCCTTATTCCTCAACAAAACCAAGGTACACCTTTTCTTTTTTTCCAAAGCTAAGTAAGCAAAAGCTTATAGTTACTAGGGACACAAAAGAAAACCCTCACCATCTTTCTTTCTCTCGACATTGTTACTCCAGTTCTGCTTGAACCACGAGCTTTCTAGATTCAAGTGTAGGAACTAGGAATGCATCAATATGAGGCACAAAATATTAAAAACTAATCATACATATTTATTGTGTTGTGTTCAACCAATGATTTCAGACTTTCCATACTCACATAGATGGCTTCTCGACCTGATAAGTTCACATCTTCTTGCTTGTAGATCTCTAATTTGCACCAGTATTTCCATATCTGTTCCATCTCCTATAACACCCAGCTCACAACTTCCATTTCTTTTAGCATTACAATTTTTTTTTTTTTTTTCATTTCTCCTTTGATTCTCAGTGTCTAGCAATGAAATGACCATATTACAAGAATTCATGCTACTAGTTCCACCGAAAGGGAGCAAATATGGTACTGGTATATTTTGTTTGGGGTATCAAATGGAAGTCCAAAGATGGCATCTAGTTCTGGGCATACAGCAAATTCACTGCCGCCAATTCACCAATGGAAAATTCACCGCCATGACAAATTCACAGCCGCGAAAAATTAATCACATTAATATTTTTTCAAAATTTTCAAAATATATATTAAAAAATGTTAAATGCAGTTAATTTTCCGTGGCGGTGAATTGCTGGTGGTGAATTTTACTTGAGGTGAATTTGTCATGGCGGTGAATTTTCTCGCGGTGAATTGTTGATGGTGAATTTTCCGTCCCTGAATTGCTGGCGGTGAATTTTCCTAGAACCCTTGTTATGATATGCCGTGGCCCTTTCCTATAAACAATATATTCATATATCTCAAAACTTCTCTTGCAGTTTGGACTGTAATTTTTTTACAACCAAGGATTAAAAAGCTCAAGTCTTTGTAAAAGGGAGCATTATGAACTCTATATTAAAAATAGTGCACTGCTACGATACAGGTGCACTTGTGCTATATCTAAGCAATGATTAAACCATTGATTCTTCCTATGATGAATTACCTTTAGCTGCCACCTTTGCAAATTTAAAGACTAGACACCTGATAGTGAATCAGTCCTGCACCAAGTTGTGCGCACCCCATACCTAATTGCATATTCCAAATATAAGCTCAATAAGGATTTGCATACCATAATCGTTGATCTTTGCTGCCCTTATATTCTCTATAATAGATTTTGTGAATCTTTACTTGTGCCCCGCACAACCAAGCGTTAACAATAAAGTAGGATGCACTGCACTTGTGCCTACTTGGACTCCATTTTCAGGAGTTGTGCTGACACAACCAAAAGTTCACATATATAGCTTCATATATAGGTGAGTAAACGACGCTAGAATATTTTACATCTAAGTATGACTTCCATGAAAGTTTTCTAATTTCGCATGTTCCAGACTTTTATTAGAACATTCATAATACGATGGCAGGTCACCTTTCCTTTATTTCCAGCAGCCATTCATCTCTAGTATAAACATCGAGCAATATACAAAGAATAAAAAGATGGATATCGAACTTCAAAAGATATATGCAGCTTGGAATCACCCTTGGGCATGACTTTCAGTTTCATAAATTCCTGAAAATGGCCACTCTTTCAGTGCACTCATCATGTATTTTGATGCTGATTCAATATTCAGATTGAAATATTCTTAGACAAATAATGCATGCACCGGCCTATATATTTTCTCTCATGACATGGCTCAGTCCTGTGTCAATACTTGAATAATTTCAACATAGCCTATCCGCAATGGTGTTCCACCCATGATTGCAAACCTCGTGCCAAGAATTCAAATATCAATGAAAGAAAGTAATATATATTTAGATCAATGTTGCACACACCCATTTAATACATGTACATGTATAAATAAATAAAACGATCTATGAATGTACCCAAAACTGTTGTCATCAACCAAATCCAGGAAAGACAAAACAGCTCTGCACCATAAACTTCCTTGTGAGTTCCATAAAATGACTTCACTATCAAACCCAGTATTTTACTAAACCTGGACTTTCCCTAGCCATTTGAAATATTAGATGGTTCCCAGTAATGGAAACACAATGTTAGCCTATTAAGGTTGGGCATTGAGACATAAGTTAGCACTTAAAAGGACCAAATATACACTGGTATATCGACCCCCAAAGTGGCAACTCACCTGAGGTGCATAGAGGATTTAGAGGACCCTGATCAATGAAAAATGTCAGGATAAGGAAGCAATAAACTGTTTCACATAATATTATTCATAAGCAACCATAAATTCACATGCATGTATACAAACATAACATAGTAAACTCCCAGATGCATATATATATATATATATATATATATATATATATAACACATAAAAATTGAAGATTCATTATCAACTAGAACAACTAGAACAGTAGTTCTACCTCCTCTTGTTCTACTAGAATCTTGATTCTCTATTAAATATGGCCCTCCTACTTTTACAATCTTAGACATAATTCTAAACTTATTCTCAACATTTATCTTTATCCTCAAGGTATAATGCTTTTTGTGTACATCCAATTTTTCAATATTGTGTACTTATTATCCCTAAAAACAAATCAATCAATATCTAATATATTTCTCCTACTCTAATGTTGACTTACACTGACAATAGATTATTACAATGGGTACAGCACTCTTATGATTTATCATTCCAAGATTTATGTTGGGTGGTTTTCCAAAAACTACCCATCAACAGTCCCAGAAGTTGATACAAATCTGCAGATGGGTGAACTGCTTAATAGAAAAATTCTGATATAAGGATCTATTCACTGCCTTGTCACAAGATGGAAAAACAATCAGTCAAACTTTTCTTTTGTAATATCAAGGTCTTTCATGTGATCATACGAAATGCCACTTGAATACTCTAATGTCTTGGTAGCCTGCAACTCATCAAAACCATTAATCTCATTACCAAAACAATGAACCTGTTTAACTTGTAAGAAGTGGCTGTATTTTTAAGCATCTTGTGAAGCAACAAATTATTTATTTCATTGGTTTATGTTGGTGATAACTTCCTTTCTAACTGAAGGAGGGTTTTAAGCAGGATAAGAAGGGGACATAGATCCATGGTCTTTATAAATTTCATCATATTGATTCAGAAAACAAATATAGGAAAACAAAAACAAAGGCTTAATATTATCAAGTAAAAAAACAATTAATTTGATTAAAAAGTCATGCAAAAGCATGAAACTTGCAATTCTTGGGAAGTACAAGAACATTATTAAATGACAAGACAACATATATCATACTCTGTTGCAGACATGTATCAATTTGAGATGCATATATGTTTCCATGGGAGAGAATGAGAGAAAAGTTGACGGAATAGGTCACAACTTTTCTTTTTATGTTTTGGATCCAAACATAACCAGTATCTGTCCTTGATGGATATTCATTTACTTTCAAATATTTGAACCTAATTCAAATTTAAATATCTGAACCTACCTAGGAACAAATATTTGACAATGGAACTAATCACATACTTCCACAATAATAAAATATCCTCACAATTGAGTCCATAAATCAAATCAAATTGTGGGATAAGATTCTGAACAATATTCCATCTTTGATTGATTATGCCCCAGATCAGAAACTTATAGAGAAATGTTGAGAAGATGAACTAAAGGGGGCGGTAAAAATTATGAGAAAAGAAAATTCCATGGGATGGATTGTTTCTCGGTTGACTTCTTCCAATAACTCTTGGGAATTGTGGAAAGAGATGGTGTTAATGTTGTTAAGTAATCAAGATCAACGAGAATATATGAAAATTTTACTTGTTCCAAGAAAAACAAAAATCCTGATCCTTGCAAATTTTCAACATACTCTCTCCAATGAAATAATTTTAAAAAAAAATCAAAGGTTGGGGCTGAAATTATGAAACTTATCCTTCCCCCAAAAGGAAGGTTTATAACTTTATACCAACAAGGAAAAAAAAAACTTAAGTGTCAGCATTACGCATGAGATAACACACACCTTGAAGCTAAATAAAGAAATTGGATGATTATAAAAATTGATATTAGCAAAGCATATGAATATGTCGATTAGGGTTTCCTCTAAGGGTTGTGAGGAAATTTTGCTTTGGGAAGGAAAAGTGGCAGTGCGATATAGCTGCATCTCAAGCCCACAATTTTTAGTCCTTGATAGTAATAGGCTTACGAATAACCTTGGTTACTCAAAGGGCCTAAGATAAGGGCGCCCACTTTGCCTATAGCTTTTTCTGATCTTGGCTAAATATATAGGAAGGGCTATCCCTTCTGAATTTCAAAGAAATTAATCAAAACATATTAGCACTCCTTCCCCCTTGCCCCCACTTTCCCCTCCAAAATTATTGATGACACCAATGTTTTTAGGGAATCCTTAGTAAATGATGCAGAAGACACTAAAGTAACACTAGGCAATGATAGAAAATAAAGGTGGTGATTAAAGAGCCAGGCTTTGAATCCTCAACCATTACGATCCCTGATGACCAAGACATAAGCCCTGAAAGTGGATACGCCACCCCCACTGGTTGTAGGTCTACCTATCTTGCTCTTCCTGCTTCCAAAGGAAAGGAAATAAACAAGGTTACCCCAAGTTTCCGGGACGGGGACGGCAGGGGACGGCGGGGCGAGTCCCCAAGTTTCCGATTTTTGAGGCCAAAATTAGGGATGGCAGGGGACGGCTATATAAAAATATAGGGAAAATTTTAAAAATATAGGGAAATTTTAACTGTTCAATAGATAACATGGATAAGGCATGCATAATATACATTATAGAACATTCACATATAACATTTGTGTTCAAGTTGATATGGTTTATTGAGTATGCATTGATCTTAATGAATAAGTTAGAATTTATTCAATGGAAAGCTTGATTTTGAACTAAGAAAAGTTTATTTGCAGTCTATACATACATTCTGAGAAGTTTTAGAATAATTATCTCCAACTTCCCTTCAACTATGGCTGATTTTAGTACAAGCTGTTGCATATTTGGAGACCTGTTAGCAGGGCTCATGATTCAGCCATATTATTTATCTGAATGCCTATGTGCTAGCAGCAACTGATACTTGGCTCATCTTGAGATTATACCCTCTTTTCCTAATTTTCCATGGTTGATTTGTGAAGCTCCATCAAAACTGAGTTTGAATTGACATCTTACCTCGTTGGGATGGACCCCAATCTGCTTTTTCCACGAATCATAAAGCCAGGGGTTTTGTAGTGGAAGGGAATGAGCCAGTTGTTGGCCATAATACTAGATAATGTGCATCCGTCAGCAATATTTTCAGAGACTATTAGAGGTGTGCAGTAAATTTGAGCCCGAGTCGACCTGATGAAAGTCTTTGAGATTATCTTGATCTTTTTGAAGATTATTGCATTCTGTTCTTTGAATATTTGAGATGAAGAAAATTGGGGTGAAACTGTGCAAGATCTTTATCAGCAGCATTTGTGAATTGATGACAGATAGTCTTTGAGCAGAAGCTAGAGAGAGTTGTAAACAGCATGTCTGTACCCAGTTAGCAAATTCTGACAATATAGTTCTAGAAAAAAGGCATCAGGAAAAGAAATGTGTTGAAACTTCAGTCTGTACCTCACAGTCTAGGCACTAAAGAGATCTAAAAAGCCCTATAGATTTTAGGGCCTCAGCTGTGAGTACCTTACCATGAAGGGTGACCCAAAGAAAAATCTGTGCTTTCAGCCAAAACTGGATGTTGCTCAGACCTTTCCAGACTACATGTGGATGGATGGAAGAACATAAGACTGAATGGGTACAAGCCGCAGCACATTCCCCAGTATTGATGTGAGGACGTATTATTTTTTCCTAGCTTGATTTTGAACTAAGAAAGCAGATACTCTAATGATAATTTTTTTGTTTATTGATAACTGGAACAAGGGAGTGCAGCCTTCTGAGAATGATAGTGAGTTGCATTAGGCAAATAATCTGCACAGTTACCATGTTATTGTTTTGCATGATCAGATGTCCCAAGGCCCGCTATGTATCATCTTCACAATAGAGTAAGACCTGTGAGACTTATTTATGAGGCACAATAGCATTGAGAACAAGCACTGAGTGTTGGGTTATTCACTGGATTCATCTTGGCACCTCAGTACATAAACCAATATTGATTCTCGAATAATTGTATCAGTTACACTTATCCAAAGTTTCAAGACAACAAGCAGTGGCACCAATTTAATTAATGGGTGGACATAATTAGGTTCACACTCCCTTGCTATGAAAATGTGTTTTATGTTTTGTTTTGACCATGCTTTGATGCGGGGCACGGTTGACCATCCTAGGGACGGCCAGGGGACTTCTAGGATGGTTAACTGTCCCGAGGACAGCTAGGGGACTCCCAGAAGTCCTTTGGCCGTCCCCAAGTCCCCTAGCCGTCCCCTGGCCGTCCCCAAGTCCCCTGGCCGTCCCTGTCCCCTGGCCCTTGGCCGTCCCCAAGTCCCCTAGCCGTCCCCAGGACTGGTCAGCCATCCCTCCCCCCTTCCCCCCGTTTCGGGGACGTTTCCTAAAAATTTTGCAAGGGGCGGTCCCCTGCCATCCCCCGTCCCCGTGCAGGGGCCGAAGTTTAGGGGGCGTCCCGGTAACAATAAGTAAAAAAAAAAAAATTCTGCAGATAGAAAGGCTAAGGCCCCTTCGGAATTTGAGAACAAAAAAGGGAAGAAAGTCGCAAGGGAGGAGAATGATACCTCCTCTGAGGAGGAGTATGTCCCAGACAATTTTGGAGAAACTGAACTCTTTGAGGAAGAGATTTCGGTGTTTGAGGATATTGAGGATTCTAGTCAAGAAGAGGAAGAGAATACTCAACAGAAGGAGGAGCATGGTGAGGATGAAGAGACAAATCTTGCAACTGCTGAAGAAAAGGGAAATATAAATGAAACCCCAATTGATTTGGAAGCCACCGAAATTACTACTAATACCCCTCTCAACTCTGAGAGTCTAAATGAAAAAGAAAACACTGATACAAAAAAGACAAAAATGGAAATGCTTGAAGAGAGGATGGAGCAAGTTGAAAGAATGTTGCAAAAGAAGACAATTCAAATAGGTACCATGCTATTGAGGAGGCCATCAAGAATGTCTACAGAGTGATGGACGGTGTCATGAAAAGAGCTGTGATGGGTACCATATCGGGATAGGGAAAGATCAAAAAGCAGCAGAGGAAAAAAGGAAGAAAGGATGAAGCTGATTGGTTCGGAACGATGGAGATAAAAGACAGCCTCGAGGAAACTGTGGAAGATTTGGAAAAGGCTTGGAGCCTAATAGAGGAATCAGGAATCCTAATCCTTTGTTCTGTGTTTAGTTTAGTTCCTTTTTATGGCTTTGGTTGGCTGGTTTTTTGGCTCTTTTGTAAGGTTTTTATCTAATATTGGCTTGGTAAGCCCGAACTGTGTTTATATACTGTTAATCTTGTTTTGATGGTTATATGCCTTTTGGGAACTTATGACAGGCTCTGCCTGCCTTATGATAATCTCTAGGTTAATGATAGTATGATCTAGTTAAACTTATACTGGTACTTGGATAGGGTTATCTGTTTTGATTCTTTAGGAATAGGTTGATGCTTGTTCTTTGTGGTTTTGGTGAGGAGATGTAGTGCTGTTTCTTGTTTTGTTGTCTCCTCTGTTTTGTTGTTCTTGTTTGGTTGCTGTTGCACTGGACAGTTTCGTTGTTCTTGTTCGGGATCAGGGCCCTAACCCTGCTTATTTAATCAAAAACACTAGACAATGATGCAAATGATTCAATCCAATCTATTAATGCCGAAAAGTCAAAGGTCCTCAATATTAGTATCAGATGTAAGTAAGGATAACAAATAGATTGGGATTCGAGATTGGTTTCCTGCATGGCAAGTACCTTGGGATAACTTTGGTTTCTATGAGGAAATTTTGTAGAGTTAAAATCCGAACTCATTTTGGAGGAGTATATGGCTCAGCATGGATGATAGACTCACTCTCATCAAATCAGTACTATGTATCCTTTTTTATGTTTTCTCCATCTTAAAGGTCTCAATATGCATTTTTCAAAGAATGGACAAAATCATTAATACTTTATTTGAAAAGGTAACATCATCTTATAAGAAGGCCCCTTTAATTAAATGACTCCCTCAAATATTGAGCGGAGGGGAGTGATGGAGGTTGGAATGAAGAATTTTGAATTGCAAAAGAATTACTTTAGGGGAAAGCTAACATGGAGACTTTTGATGGAAAATATCAGCCTTGGATCAAGATGCTAAGGATAAACTCCTATATCCAACAGAACTAAAAAGACTATTCACATTTAAAGGTGTTCCCAAGGGTCCTCAAATTTGGAACTATATTATCTCCTGAATAAATATCATAATGCAAATCCTAACATGGCAGATAATCGCTGGACTAATTTTTGGGATGACTCATGGGACAATAGCATACATTAATGAATTATGGAAGAGCTAAAGGAGAGAGAGAGAGAGAGAGAGAGAGAGAGAGAGAGAGAGAGAGATGTAGTGATAATAAAGGGCACTAATTTGTGGCCAACACAATATGAGATGAGATTTTCATTGTTGGAAGTAGTATTGTATATTTACTTTTTCTGTCCGAAATCAGACAATTCGTGTGTATTATTTGGGGGATCCCCCCATATTAATGCCAATTAGAAAAAGAAAAAAAATTATTATATTATACAAACCTTGAGAACCAGATTGCCTGGGAAGAATTACAAAATAAAACAGAATAAAGGAAGATAGCATGAATATACAGTTAATATTCCTCAGAGAAAGTTATCCCAAGGATTTTTAGAATTGATCTCAAAACTATTAAATTTTCAAGCCATGTTAAGCAGATTCTGCACTCAAAAAATTAGGCCTAACTGCAAAGTTGCTTAAAATGAGAAAATCCAACCAAAACAGCAGATATGAGTATGCTACTTTACAAACACATACTGCTGGAAATCTGAACAGAAAATATGCACAATTTGAACCTTCAATACTACATCTATCTTCTATTTAAACTGAAAGAACACACAAAACTCAAGTATGCTCTCTTTCTCAGTGGTATTCCCTAGGTCTCTTTTATTGAAAAAGAGAACTCTGGGGTTTACAATGATGAATCCCCGTCTCAGCAGAGTGCCTAGGCCAGCAGAAGGGAATCCTTAACCTAAAAAAAAAGAAAGCAGAAAAGCACCTTGTTCTTAAATAAGAAGACTGACAGAATTGGAACTCAATTTAAAAATAAGAAAAGAAAAGAACATGCTAAAACTAAGAAAAGCTAATCTGCTGAGTATTGTGTTGAATTTGGTCAGTGTGCCCTGCTGAAGAACAGCTGCCAACACTGTTGTACCATGCCGATGCTGCTCTTGACTATGCCTTCAACCCACTTGCACACAGACCAAGGTTGCTGTTGGGTATGTTTCTCTACTGAGGGGAAACTTTAGTGTACTGCTGCATTGTTAAACTCTTAACACTCCCTCTTTCCACTCCCTCTTTAAAATTTTAATACTACCTTCAAAGCAACACAGGTAGAACTCTTAACACTCCCTCTTTCCAAGGAAGGTGTTCTTCACCAAGTCAAGATACCATCACAGCATCTTGAATCTCCCTTTTCCCAGTGGCAACAACATCATGTTAACCATACATGAACCTAAAGAAATGTAATCCAAGATTGCTGCTCCCTTCTGCACTCTGAAAACCCTTCAGATGTAAATTCCTTATACAAGGAAAACTTCATTAGCAACCCACCAGCCTCCTTTGTCCTTCATGTCAACTTTATAGATTGAATTCTCTCCACACCGCATCACGAGTTGTTCAGGACACCCTGCAATAACAAATTCAACTATATGCATGGACAAGATTAAAGGATCAAATCTATCAGATAATGACTTAAGATCTGGCACTAAACTTGGAAAAGCCCAACTTTAGCAAGAACCTATTGATCTTGAGAAAACAGATTTGTGGTGCATGCATCATATCATACAAGACTTTCTTCAGTCTGAATTCATGGGTATCTTGCCCATGCGCCTCAAAACCTTCAGTAAGTGAAGCAAACACCTCAACAAGATTGACTCCCTCATTCTTAGAGGATCCTTTGCAAACTAAAGTAAGAGTCTCATCAAGGTCAACTCCCTATTTTGGAGAGAATCCTTCAGCAATAAATGTGTCCTATTAACCTTCAATACTCTCATCAGCTGCATGCATGGAATTAATCATTGATTCAATGTTAGGTTTAGAAATTGTCTCCACAAAGCTGAAAGGGCATTCCTCCATCATGGCATAATGCCATACCTACTCAACTTGATCAGCAAGTAGCTATAGAGGCCACCATCTCAAACTCCTCTAGCCAAAACTTGACCAAGTTTAGAGCTGCATTTTCTTATGATCACATGTTTACCATCAAATTAGCTAATTTATCCTAGATTTGTCATTCAAGAAACTGAAAGAAAACTCTTCATTGAACCAGGAAAATACCAAACATCACCTAAATGCATGTAGAAAGAAATAAAGCCCAATTCAGTAAATGAATAAGTGGCAACATTGTCCAACTCCACCTGTATGTTATCCTCTAGATTTGAAGTCTATCAAACACTTTCTTGTTGAAGGTCATGCATTCACATGCTCTGTTGTCCACATACACCAACCTACATTAGAAATAGTGACAGTGGATAGGAATGACACAATGGAGAAAGTTGTCTCAAGTCTAGATGTTGACTCATCTGCTGAATTTTTTTGCAGTCCTCGCAAACTTTTGTAAATGCTGCTTTGTTTTTTTTCTCTTGGCGTACTAAGATGCATAGTGGCCCATTTTGTGGCACTTGAGACACTTCACATGACTCAAGTCTTTCTTTGCTTGGTCTGAAGAATTTGATTCTTTCTCATTTCCATTTAAACCTTCTTTAGTTCTCTTTCTTACCACCTTTGTTCATCTTTACAATGAGGGCTAGGTTTTGACTCTCTTCCACTTTGGATAAAACTATCTCCAATCTAGTCTCTTCCAAGATAAAATCATCCCAAAGTTTCTCAAAAGTGGGAAGCTTCTCATGAGTACTAACACCTCAAACACATGGATCCTAGAATGGAGAGAGCCCATTTATAGCTATGAGCACAAACTCATCATCCACCACCTTCACCTCAATAGCAATGACCTAATCTCAAAGCTTAATGATCTTCATAAGGTAACTGGCCACAATGTTTATATTGCCCATGCATGTGGAACTGAGCTTGTTCTTTAGCACCATCTTGTGAGAAATGTTCACACTTTGATATAGAATGATCAAGGCAGAATACATCTCCTTCATTGTCTTCTTTGCAATGTGAGGGATCAAATGGTCATTCACCAAATCTCGAATAGGATTGGTAGGAGGAGCAACCTTTGTTTCCACAAAACTCCAAAGATCAACCTCCTCCAATAGCATCTACAATTTGCTCTTCCAAATTGTAACGCTGGCAGCACCTTCTAGACAGTCACACTCTTTGAGACTAAGCTTAGCCATATTTGCAACTCCTAGAACATGTTAAAACCAAATAGATCAACTAGGAATAGCTTAGATCAACAACCTATTAGGTATGTAAAAGGAGGAGGGAAAAAAAGTGGCTCAAAATGAGTTTTAGGGCATGATGCAATTGTGTTACTAAAAACATAACCAAGCCATACACAATTGTGTTTATGGCTCAATCGTACTTTAAGTAGCACGATTGTGTTATAACACGTGCATTAGAGTTTAAATCAATGGAAATCCTACCCTTAGGTTTGGAATAAGTTTGAATTTTTGAGGCTAATGGACCTACGTATTAGGACCCAAATCCATGTTTTACACGAAAATAGCGCATTTGACCTTCCTCATTAGCTTTATGTGCAAGTGCAACAATCTACTTCTTAGCTTTTTAACCATAAAATTTTTTCTATAGTTAAAATATTAAGGTATTAATTTTTATTTACTTTAAGTAGCACGATTGTGTTATAACACGTGCATTAGAGTTTAAATCAACGGAAATCCTACCCTTAGGGTTGGAATAAGTTTGAATTTTTGAGCCTAATAGACCTATGTATTAGGACCCAAATCCATGTTTTACATGAAAATAGCACATTTGACTCATTAGCTTTATGTGCAACAATCTACTTCTTAGCTTTTTAACCATATAATTTTTTCTGTAGTTAAAATATTAAGGTATTAATTTTTATTTACTTTAAGTAGCATGATTGTGTTAGAACACGTGCATTAGAGTTTAAATGAATGGAAATCCTACCCTTAGGTTTGGAACAAGTTTGAATTTTTGAGCCTAATGGACCTATGTATTAGGACCCAAATCCATTTTTTACACGAAAATAGCACATTTGACCTTCCTCATTAGCTTTATGTGCAACAATCTACTTCTTAGCTTTTTAACCATATAATTTTTTCTATAGTTAAAATATTAAGGTATTAATTTTTATTTACTTTTAGTGATGTCTTCATATGCTTCAACCAAATATGTATTGTTTTTTCTATGTAACTTTTATATGCTCATCCAAATTTGAAAAAAATTGCATTTTCACCTTCATCTCTACACATTGAAAAACATAATTTAATATTGGATTATGCTCAATGTTTCATTTCTTAGGATGTGTCCACTTTGAAAACTATGTATGTATGTATGTATGTAAGTACGTACATACATACGTATGTATATATGTATGTATACCCCAAAAACCATCCAAACCAGCCTAGCGAAGAAATGAAGCATCAAGGGCCCCTAAAAGGAAACAACCACTAAACAACAGTCCCAAAAAGGAAACAGTTATCTAAGTCACCAGTTTATACCAAAAAATAATTAGAACTTAAATTAAGCAGCAAGAGATATAAAGCTAGCAATAGGAGGCAAGTGCCTATCATTAGGGTTTCTCAACCCTCTATTGGCAAGTCGTTGCTTTCATCCACAAGTTCCCAACTAGTGACCGTGGTGTCTTTTCCCCCCTCCAATCCCTTCTATTGCTGCTAATCTAGTTGTTGTTGATTTGACACACCTGGTTGAGCATTTAGCTGTGGGGAAATCGCAAGTGCTAAATGAGGAATTTTGCCTTGATCATCAAGGGGGATTTAGAGAGGATAGTGGAAAGCAGTAGGCAGGTAAATGACCAACCAACATGGCAACCACATGAAGAGGCCCAGCTAGAACAGAGTAAAGCCTCTTTGCTGGCCACAAGAGCAATGCCAAGAAGAGATTGAGAGGCCATTTTGTTGCCCTGGTTGGAGGTCTAGCACGAGTTGACAAGGAGGCCGACACTCTAGCAACCATGCAAAGAGCATTCCTCTAGTGATCTAGAAGGGTGTCTTCATTTTTTTAAGAACTTAGTAGTTGAGAAACTACATTCCAAACACTAGAACTTTTGTTCTTGTTACATCTTCAAATTTTGAGCATAGGCATCTTGAATTACTCATGAAAGTTGAGGTTCAGCTGATTTCAAGAAAAAAGTAGCCACTTCAGATCGCTCCCATTTCCTTGCACTTACCCTATCACAGTTGTGAATCAACACTCTAATCATTGGAGCACTTAAGGCATCCCACTCTACAACCTCTCACAAGTTGGGATCACTTCAATCACTAAAGCCTAGGACATCACACCCACTGAAATCCTCATGAGCTCCCTCCCATAGTTAGCAGCACACTCCATAAACAGATTTGGAGAATTCAGATTACATGCTCTAATACACTATCACATTTTCAACCAATGGTAAGAAAATTCTGCACTCAGAAAATTAATCCTAGCAAGCAAAGTAGCTTAAAATGAAAAACTCCAATCAAAACACAAAATATGCTAATCTATAAAAACATACTGCTGGTAAATTGAACAGCAAATACTCAGATATTTGAACCATCAATACTGCATCTATATTCTATAAAAATTAAAAGAAGGATTGGACTGCATTAGCTCAAAACTCTACTTTTCTCTCTCTCAATAGTGCGCCCTAGGTCTGTTTTACTTCAGCAAAAGATCTCTAGGGTTTACAATGATGAATACCCCATCTCAGTGGTGTGCCTAGTCTAGGAGAAGAGAAATCCTAAACCTTTTAAAAATGAAAGCAGAAAAGTACCTTGTTCTAAAATACGAACAGCAGCTAATTGACAGAATTAGAACCCGATCTAAAAATAAGAAAAGCAAACAGTATGCTAAAAAACTGAAGAAAAATGCTCCCAGCTAAATATAAGAAAAGCTAATCTGCTGAGTGCTGTGCTGAATTTGGTCAGTGCACCCTGCTTACAGAGAACAACTCCAACACTGCTGCACCATGCTGATGCTGCTCTTGACTGTGCCTTCCCACTTGCACATAGACCAAGGCTGTTGTTGGGTATGCTTCTCTACAGAGGGGAAACTTCAATGTACTGCTGTGCTGCTGGAAAAAACCAACTTTAGAGCAAAACAGATGGAACTCTAACAAAAATAACTCAGACTCTAGGGGATTTTTGATGGCTAACCTTTGAACTGAGCAACCTGTAAATGAGAAAAAGCATTTAAAGATATATTTATACATCTTATGAAATTCCAAACATTACATCATTTACTAGAGTTTCTCAGTTTTGATCTAGTATCGTATACTCTCAAAGAGGCTTCTGCTCGTTAGTTTATCTGTAAACAGATATATAGTAAGCATCTAAATTTTTGGGCAGTGTCTAATGTCTACGATACTATTTTTCATGGCTAAAAACACACATCAATGACTTCAATAAAAGCTCTATTCAGACAGGACTAGTTTGCTTGATTCCAATATCAAAATATTAAGTGAACAAACAACTAATAACACTTAAGATTATATGGTAGCCCGGCTCTAGGAAAATTCACCACCAGCAATTCACCGCCGGAAAATTCACTGCCAACAATTCACCTCCGGAAAATTCACCGCCACGGAAAATTAATCGCAAACTTTCTGTGGCGGTGAATTGCTGGTGGTGAATTTTCCCGCGGTGAATTGTTGGCAGTGAATTTTCCGGCGTTGAGTTTGCAATTAATTTTCCGTGGTGGTGAATTGCTGGTAGTGAATTTTCCTTGAGGTGAATTTGTCATGGCGGCGAATTTTCCCACAGTGAATTGTTGGCGGTGAATTTTCCGGCGGTGAATTTACCTGATGCCATGGTAGCCCACTGGTTTTGGTTGACTCGTTGAGATTGGGCATCACCAGGCAAAAGGCCCAGGTTAAAATCCCAGCAGGCTTAGATCCCCAAAGTATTTAAATATAGAGGACTCTTACCTCCAATAAAGCTGTTTAAATCCAACCAAGGTTCCATAGCTCCCTCTGAGAAATTTAAAAAAACATTTACACAAGACTATCTAATTAAAAAATATTAAGCTTATATGGTTACATAGAAGTAACATATCCTATTCTCTAAGAATGCCTTATTCCACAATAAATTGGATGAAATTCAAACTAAGGGAGAAATTGGATCAAGAAACAGAAACCATAATAAATTTACCCATACTATATATGTAAAACCCAGTGTCAGCAGACATGTTTCATAGCAGTAAAGGTACATGTCTCTTTTCTCCATGCATTCTAGGCTTGCAAAGTTGAAAAATACAACCTTTTTAGCTGCTTTGAATCTCTCGTATACATGTGGAAGCTAACAGGCTTCCAAGCACCTTATAAAGGAAATGCTTTCTCTCTAAACAACTACCATAATTATTTTTGAAGGAAAAGTCAAAAATGATTTCCCACAATAAGCTAGTCCTACTTCCTAGAGTTATCGTGAGACATATAGCATGATTAGTTTCCACAAATTGAGAATAACATGTTCACAATTG
The DNA here is from genome assembly GCA_007258455.2 of Sequoia sempervirens. Taxonomy (NCBI): domain Eukaryota; kingdom Viridiplantae; phylum Streptophyta; class Pinopsida; order Cupressales; family Cupressaceae; genus Sequoia; species Sequoia sempervirens. The sequence goes on from VDFB02026320.1 coordinate 70,443,868, forward strand.
GTACAATAATACTAACAATTTATTTTGGATCAACTCATTCATGTTCCCTATACAATATCCAACCTGCAAGCAGACTATGAAGGATTATTAAGCATCGTTATAACATTTGATCCTTGTTCCAATGACAATGCACAAAAATATTTGTGAAGTAAATCCAATGTAAATATATATTATTAGTTCTATGCAAAATTATAAAAGTAAAACAGACCTTTATTGCCCATAGGGTGTGGACCAGACAGTTAAGCCATTGAAAGACAGGGATAATGATCATAGGTTTGAATCCCTAGCTTCAACTGCTGCATGAGTAAGGTGGCTCAACTGGTAAAAGGTTATAGGAGCCCCATTATTAGCCTCACAAATGGGGTCCCAGCTAGTACTGATTCCTCTGTATCAAAAATAGATAAAACAGACCTCTGTTCAACTTGAATCATATTTCCTACGTCCAATGTAGTAGTGTTTCTCAACTTCTACCACCTGAGGAGAAACATGATGGTGCAGCTTGAAAGGAAAAAGTTTGCAACTGAATTTTAGAGTATGTAGTATTTTATATGTCAATACAAGTTCGAGAAATCCTATTTCCTTGTCCTTGCATATATCAAAAAACCCATCCCACATACAGAACATTTTATCGTTTATCTTATGAAAATTATACTTATTACTGACAAAGAATAAATGTCTAATTATTGTGTACACGTACCCTGGGCAAACTGCTCGTTCCTATAATACTGCAAAGGTTCCTTTGTTATATCATACATGTACTGGAAACCTGACAACCTTACACAAATTACAAAAGGAAGATAGCATCATAAATAACATATAGTTAACATTCTTCAGATCAAATTCTAAGAATCACTGAATTATAAACATTCTTCCGGGCAATTCACATAGGTTTTATATAGTTGATCCTTTGAAGAACTCCATGTCTCTAGGGGGTTTTGATGGCTTAGAACTTCAAATCTGACTATCCTGTGAATTGACAAAAAAAAAGGTACAAACCATAAGAGGAAAGATGAAATGCATAGCTAATTTAAAGTATCTCACTCTATTCAGAAAATTGAAAATTAAATTGATTCATATTTGTGCATACCCTATGAGTTATTTTTAAAGCTTGATCATTAAGTGAAATCTTGTCAAGATATTTGTAGTCCACTGGCCAATGTTAGAACAGAACAAATTTGGTGATCCTGTATAGTTTAGGCTTTATTTGTCCTGTATAATTTATCCATCATCGGTATAATATGTATGCATTTGTTGGCCTGACGAACAGACAAAAATTGCATTCTCTTGTCCAAAATGTAATACATAGCCCAAAATGTAATACATAGCCCATGATCTGAGAAATGTAATATATGTTGGCCTGACAAACTGCCAAAAACCGCATCTTGTCTAGAAATGTGATACATTGCCCATGGTCTGAAAAATACCTTTTTAGAAACCTATATCTGACATGTGTCTTTCAGCCATTGCCAATAGTTCCCACAAGATCACTGTTCATCATGGGAATGTTGAAAACAGATAGCGTATTTTAAAATAATTTCGGATTCAACTATCATAGAAGTGAACTTGATGCAGTGTGACAACAGCAGGTTTCAAGATTCGGGTGGTAATCTCAGAGGTGTTGCAATAATCCCAAAAGCAATTGCCATCTTTTCATTGTGATCCCAAAGAAGAGTTTCCCTTCACTATTCTTCCAGATCGAGCAGCACATCCCTTGTGTTGGGCGCATATCCTTCCTCCTTCATCTGCCTGGTCAGTCTCTCTAACATTGCATAAATCTCATCCATTTGAGGGTGAGAATTATCACCTGAAATAAACACATGCATACTATTCTTAACCTCAATCCAGCTGCATCCAGGCTGCTTTTTCAATCCCCTATCTTTCATCAATCTTCTCACATTAGCTACATCATCCCACAATCCCATGGAAGCATAGATATTTGATAAAAGCACATAAGTTGAACTATCTTGTACTTTCAACCGCAGAAGTTGTTCTGCTGCATGCCTTCCAAGTCGCATGTTTCCATGGGTTCTGCAGGCACTCAACAAGGCTCCCCAAACAGCTGCATCCGGCTCAATTGGCATCCTATGGATAATCTCCTCTGCCTCTTCCAAGAATCCGGCACGTCCAAGAAGGTCAACCATACAGCTATAGTGCTCTACTGTTGGAACGAGCCCATATTCTTTCTTCATAGAATCAAAATAGCGGCGACCCTGGTCCACTAACCCAACATGACTGCAGGCAGAAAGCAAACCAACAAAGGTAATTATGTTAGCTTTAATGCCTGCCTCCTGCATTTTCTTAAACAGTTGAAGAGAATCCTCTCCTTGCCCATGCTGAGCACATGCTGAAATCATAGCACTCCATGAGACAACATTTCGCCTGGGCATTTTGTCAAACACTTCTAGTGCATTTTCTACGCTCCCACATTTAGCATACATGTCTACAAGAGCACTCCCAACCACAACATCTAGTTCAAATCCACTTTTGACAATATGAGCATGAACCTGCTTACCATGCAATAGAACTGCAAGGTTAGCACATCCTCGGAGAACACTGGCAAAGGTAATCCTATCTGCTTTCATTACAGAACGTTGCATTTCATAAAACAGTTGCAATGCCTCATCGCTATACCCATTCTGAACCAATCCACCAATCATTGCATTCCACAACACTAAGTCTCTTGCAGGAATTTGGTCAAAAAGTTTAAGTGCTTCATCAAGGGGGCCATATTGCGCATACCCCATGATCATTGCAGTCCATGATAGTATATTTCGTTTGGGTATTTTGTCAAACACATTGCGTGCATCCTCAATCCTACCACGTTTAGCATACATATCAACAAGAGCAGTCCCTACAACTACATCTGAATCAAGTCCTGCTTCAATAAAATGGACATGGAACTGTTCCCCTACTTGAAAAGCACGAATGCTGGTGCACGCCTTGATGATGCTTACGAAGGTGAAGCAATTCCCAGAAATACCTTCGCATTGCATTTGGTGAAAGAGATTGAAGGCCTCGTCAGCGTCCCCATTCTGACAATATCCCGCAATCATGTTTGTAAATGACACAACACTTCGTTCAAGCATTTTGTCAAACACATGACGTGCATCCTCTAAAAGGCCACATTTTACATACATGTGAATCAGGTGATTTACCAAAAAAACGTCATGACTTAATCCGGTTTTGATGACATGGGTATGAATATTCTTGCCTTCTGCCAATGCCTTTAATGCGGCGCATTTCTGCAAGAGTGAAATATAAGTTTTGGGGTTTGCAATGACAAGCTGTTTTTGTGTTGGATTCAAACTGGTTAAACTAGTCTTCAATTTATTTTCTTTATCGCAGGGTTTTCTGATAATTTTGTATTCAAGGTGTATATGATGTTGTGTTTGTTTAGTAGCGTGCTTCTCTAATGCCAAACTTGTGCTGCTGAATCCAAGAGAGTAGTTGTTTAATGGTATTGCAGTGTTCTTGTCAAAACCCACTGCGAGTGAAAATGTTTTTAAACACCATCGTCTATATTTCATCTTTCAATTGTTCATCCGAGGCCATAGCCATATGGATATAGAAGCTGGTGTTGCATGTTTTAAAAATTTTGCAAGGGTTTGAAGGTTTTAAATATACCTTTTTACGCAGGCTAATTAAATAAATACAATCAATTAGCAACAACTAATTTAGATAATAGAGGGGATAGATGAAAAAAATATATGGAATTAAATTAGTTGATAGGTATATTAAGATTAGGATCTATGGTAGATAAATGATGTTGATTTTATTTGACGATGATTTGTTTATATCATAAAATTGTTTAACTTGGTTCCATGAATATCTCATGTGACTACCATGAATCTAATATGATATATAAAGTTAATATAAGTTGCAAGGAATTAATTTGATAAAAAGTGCATTTAAGAATTTGTTTCCCTTTGTCTATTAGATATCTTAAAAGTCAAGGTGGTATCTAGGGACACCATCAAAGATCTTGACAAATCAATGAGGCTCGACTCAATCAATGAAGAGAAAGGGTAAATTGGACCTATTGAACCAACCCTTCCCTCCCCCTCACCTCCCAAGCTATATAGGTAGGGGCCCCTCTCCTAGGTCAAACTCCTTAGTGGACTAAATTAATAGTGATGAGAAAGATTGAAGACAACATTCACAAACATGTTGGTGGACTATATGATCATGCAAATTTGATTCCTTTATTACCTTTTAGAATTGAAGTGTGTGATAAGTATTTTGATCATTCCCTACATATTTTTCTCATTTATTTAAGTGCACAAATGTGTGTTAAATCAACTAATAATGACTAGTAGGGAATGTGGGGGAGGTGGAGTACAGTTAGAATTTAAATTTGATGAGTTGAATTTCAAGGGTCATTATCACACTCTTTGGGATTGAAGCAGATCAATCACGCACAGTCCATGAAAATGATCTAAAATAATAAAGTAGTGACCTCAAGATAGGGAATTAATGTATGGGCATTAATGTAAAATGAGTGAAAACTGAATGAATGAATCAAATTTAGCATAAGTGTATGTCACTTGTGTATATGTTATTGCATTAAGACCCTTGTATCAAGACAAACATAAAACAAAATGAGAAATAGCATGGGTATATTGATTTCACCATTCTATTTTGCCCCCACTTTGGCGAGCATTTGAATCTCACATGAGCATGCATTTCAGAGTATATGGACATTCTTAAGAAAAGTGAAAAGTAAACATTCACACACTCATCAAAGGATATGGATCCTTCAAAAGGGATGTGATATTCTTCTTATACTTTCATTAGGATGAGAATTCAATCTAAACTTGATAAACAACAAAAATGTGTGCAATGAGTAGTGTTGCTACATAATCAAAACAAGCACAAACTAAAAGTGACTTTAATTATCTAAAAAAATTGAGAAGAGAAGAAAGGGAGTAGGAAATTTTACCTATTTGAAAAGTGGTATGAAAAATCTATGTAATGTGAGATAATGATAACAACCTATGCAATATAACCATATAATAAAACTTGATGCAATGTGGTAATGAGATAAAACTCCACATAATGTGGTAATACGATAAGGTTTGCATGGTGTAGTCATGTTTAAAACTCCACATAATGTGGCAATGTAATAAGGTCTTATGTGATGTCGCCATGCAATAAAACTCCATGCAATACATGGCAATGTGATAAGGGTTCACATGATGTGAGTGTGTCTTTGTGAAATGATATAATTGTGTCTAAAGATAGTGATAAGTCTCTATCTAGCATAAGTTGCACGATCTAAGATCTCAACCATGAAAAGAGTTGGTGATGATATATGCCCCTCTTCAATTGGTTGCATATGATGGATGTGATGAATTGTAGGAGAGATTAACAAGATAAAATTATAAAAATATGTATAAAGCATATAATAACTATCATGAATAAGCATCATGTAACAAGAAAATAATAATTAATAATTAATAATCATGTAGACATAGAAAATCAAGGAGTGAGAAGATGCCCCCAACTATGAAGCAATTATCATGTCTTATAATAAACCATGTAGGCACAAAAATGACAAATGGTATATGGGATAAGCATGGGATAAAAATACATGTAAAGATAATAATAGAATGGATGTGATCATGAAAGCATTTAGAGTGGCAATGAATCACATAGAGGAAAATATATAACAAGTGAAAGCATAGCAATATGAAGTAGGAAAGTAGATAAAGGAGCAAATGGGCCAAAAAAGAGAGTCTCAATACTTGTAATACAATAATAAAGAAGATATCAACAATTATATGTATGTAGATTCATGATGTTAGCTATATCTTTTATTCAATATATAAACCAAATGCACTAGTACCAAGCTTCAATATAATGACAAAGGGTCCAAGCCAATTAGGATGAAATTTCCTTGTAATTCTTTGTTATTATTGGGATTCTTAAGATCAACATGAAGGACCAAATCAACCAATTGAAAAAATTTGTGTACAATGCCTTTATTATAAGTTTTCTTTAATTGGTGTTGGCATACAAACTTTACGAAGCCATTAACTTTCACTCATCCAATGCTTTGATCTCTTGTAATATTTACTCTCTATAGGTAGTGTCCTTAAGAATATCATTTAGATAGACTCTCAAAGATGTTAGAAATCTAAAATAGATGAATAACCAAGATCTTTCTATGGGAGAGATAAGCTATAAAATTGTAAATGAAATAAGGCAATTACAAACCCAAAATTCTAATAGATATGAAAATGTCAAGATGACAAAATTGCATTAGGATCTCAAAGCAAAGCTACAATAGAATGGCTACATACATCAATGCACATGCATGCCAAAGTATGTAACAATGAATGAATGAGTATGACTATACAAGCTAGGGAGTGATTTTATATAAAACTAGGGAGAGGATGGATGTGTCAAATCCAACCAATAGGGAGTGACCACCAAGTAGTCTAAAATTAGTAAATGCTCCACCCTTTTAGGATGGTGACACCTCAACACCTTATCCCCTAGATATTAAATAATTAAACTCAACTTTACTAACTTAAGAAAGCTTAATAAAGTGTAAGAAAAATCTAGGACTAAGGAAAAATAAATTAATCCAATAGGAAAATAAAAACCTATACTAACACCCCCATTAAGCATAGCTAGGTGGGTACAAAGATGATGATGGGTCCTAGCGAATGAAGTCATGTTAGGTACCCATGTACATATAAAATCCCCCCAAAGAAGAAGAAGCCCCCTCCCACAAAAAAGAAGTATGCCCCCCATAATAGAGAAAGAAATTAAGTAGAAGGACTAAGAAAACCCCTAAAGAGATCCAATGGTGGATGCCCAAAACTAGATGTAGAATATGGTCCACAATTGTCAAACAATGTTCCTCCTCTTAATAAGAAACAAACCAAAGGTGTATGCAAGCTATCTTCCCATTCTTGAAAGGAATATGTAGGAAGAAAGCTCAAAATGTATGAAGTCTATGAACTTGGCTCAAGTGTCCCCATGGTGATGTTGAAAGCTATCACAATCAAAAAAAGGAATTCTAGGCCACATTGCTAATATAAAAAATAAAAATCTTCTAGAGACTGATGTAGAACACAATCTAAAGACTCAAATACCTCCTCTAAAGATGTCTCTTCCAAATGTTGATCCAAAGTATCCACACTCATGCCAAATTGTGATGAATGATCATGTAGAGAATGAACAAAAGTGTCAAAGTGTTACCTCACAACAATTGAAAAATAATTGAATCCATCAAAGAGAATATGAATGCAATTGATAGTGTCTCTCAAATGTGCAATATATGTCTACATAAACAATTCTGAAATACTTGTCAAAAGATCATCCCAAAAATTTGTATCTAAAAGATTTTGTATGTCCTACTATATATAATCACTAGAAGCTTTTGAATAAGAAACATTGAACTTTGAAGTATTAACAAATGCAAGGACAAAAGAGTTGTTCTCAAAGAGAAGACATATATCCTCAATAGTGTTATCTAGATCTGTAATGAGGGACTCTACAAACAAACAAGAGATGTATGGTAGAAATTGGTCCTAATAAACTAAATCCAAAAGACAAAAATGACCCTGTTGCAATGAATCACTAAAGGCTCTCAAAGAAGAAACTTTAAACAAGTTGAAGTTGCAACAAGTATTGTAGATATGATTTCAATATGAGGAGGAGAAGAAAGAAGATAATTCTCTATGTCATATGAACATTTAAGACCTACAAAACACTTAAGCTCCTTGAAAGTATCATCATCAAAGGGTATATTATTTGCATCGTCAAGTGGAATGAGACAATCTAAATTAGGATCATCTATGAATGGAGAAATATGAGGGTCTCCAAACATCTCCCAAATCTTATTCTAATGTGTGTGAGGACAATCAATGTCCATTATAGCCCACATAGTGTCATCATCAACACTAGAACCAATTAATCCTATTATATGATCAATTTTATTACTCCATATAGTTTTCCTTTTAGGCGTGTCTAGTATGAACCCATAAAGGTAAGGAAAATTTTTGAGCTATCTAAGATGGGTTAGAATGCATGTTTTCCAAGACTTGTACTATCCTTATCTAGGATTATCAAAGAAGGGTGAATAAAAAAACCCATGACACAATCCTCAAATGATACTAAAAGACACAAAAATAACACCCCTCCTTTCCACTAGTCTCATAAATCACCCCCCGAGATATTACAATGTTGACACTTCATGATTAATGTGATTACAAGACTTTTACTAGATTACAATGCTTTCAAGGCCTACAATAGAAAAAAAAAAAAATTGATACAAAATGAGCCCGATACAAAATATAGAAAAAATAACCCTGTAGTTATGTAGTGCTCTTCAATACCTTTCCAATGCTTATTCATTTCCAAAAAATGGACCTTTGGGGTGAAAGTTATGGCCCATTGAAGAAAAAATGCAACAAACAATGTCAACTTGCAATATCTAGAAAAAAAATCTTCTCAAAACCTTTGTAGATGGAAATTTCTCATCTCCATCTTTCCATTGACTATTTGTTCACCAATTTCCAACAACTAAGGAAAAAGTTGTTCAAGTTTGAAAAAAGGGTCCAATTTGGCCTATAGGGAGAGCACTAGTGGCCTCTAGGAAGTCCTTGGGCAGTGCCAACGATGATGGAGGCCATTGGGTGGTGAATGGGTGGTGAGTTTGGTGGTAGTCAGTGAATGATTCACAAATATCTATCTGAAGGTCACAATTTATTGTTTTATCATTGAATGTTTTAAATATGGAAAGATAGGTCATTATGCTTCAAGATGTCCAACCTTTGAATGACAAATATAAGGATAACAAAGGTAAATATGTCAAGAGAAGTTATTATGTTAAAGAAGATGCTAGAATATTTGATGATGAATCTGACTACCCAGATGGTGAAAATGATGAATTCTTGTTCATGACTCTGAATGTTGGAAAAAATTCTACTAAATCTAAAAGATGTATGGAGGAAACTATCCCCGAAATAGGTCACAACATCAAAGGGACTATAGTGACTGATTTTCATGCTAGAGAGGAGAAAAATTACTAGATAATTGATAGTGGATGCTCAAATCGTATGATAGGTGATAAGAGTAAGTTTGTTAAACTTGATAAGTTTGAAGGTGGTCTTGTTAAGCTTGGTGATGGTACATCTACTAAGATATGTGGAAAAGGATCAATTAGTTTTGATGGAAAGAATAATACAAATGATGTTCTTTATGTCAAGGGTCTCCGATATAATATTTCGAGTGTAGGAAAAATGTGTAGAAAATGATATAATCTTGTATTTCAGGATGGTGGTTGTGAAATCAGAAAAGGAAGTTTTGGAACTCTGGTTGCTATAAGAAAAAGGATAGATGGGAATGTTTATCAACTCAAAGATGCTAATGGTAAGTTCTTTATGACTCAAATCAATGAAATTTGGCTATAGCATAGAAGAATGTGTCACATCAATTTTGATAGTCTAGTGAGGATCAACTCTACTCAATCTGTGAGAGATCTGGCAAGAATTACAAAGCCTATCAATGCAATTTGCAAAGAATGTTAGGTTGGAAAGAAAACAAGAAAGAGGTTCAATATCAAAGAATATTCTACTACAGGACCTTTGGAATTGGTGCATACAAACCTATGTGGACCTACAAGAACAAGAAGCTTTCAAGGTGACATGTGTGTTGTTAATTGATGATTACTCTAGAATGACTTGGGTAACTTTTCTTAGAGAAAAATCAAAAGCTCTAGACAAATTTAAAGCATTTAAGGCTATGGTTGAGAATGAAATAGATATGAAAACAAATGCTTAAGATCTGACAGAGGTGGAGAGTTCACCTCCAACGAGTTTAACAATTTTTGTGAAGATCATGGGATAAAGAGGCATTTGTCAACTCCTAGGACTCCTCGGTAGAATGGAGTGGTGGAGAGAAATAATAGGACAATTTAGGAAGCAACAAGGACAATGATGAAGGAAGCAAATCTATTGAATTTCTATTGGAGAGAAGCTATTCACACTGTAGTATATATACTCAATAGAGTACAAGAAAGAGTAAATAGTTCAAAGAATCCCTATGAACTATGGTATAGAAGAACTCCTACTGTCAAATATTTCAGAGTGTTTGGAAATATTGGGAAAGTTTGATGCAAGGTTAGATGAAGGAATCTTCCTTGGATATTATACAAGAAGCAAGGCTTACCGGTTCTACAACAAGAGGCTAAAGAAGATAGTTGAAAGTGCAATTGTCAAAGTAGATGAAGAAGGTCACATAAAAGCTTGGTACTAATAGAAGGATATGAATCTAATGACTCCTCTTGTAGAGAAGAAGGAAAAGAAGAAGAAAAGGAATTTAAGGAGATGCAGGTTAAAGAGGAAGAAGCTCTGGAAAAGATTCCTAAGACTCCCTAGTATGTGCATAAGAATCATTCTGAATATTAGATTATTGGTCATCAGAGAAGAGGTGTGTTGAGAAGAAGAAAAGTTGTTATGACAAAAGAACAAGCAAATTTGTGTTTACTTTCCAAAGTAGAACCTAAGACAATGATTGAAGCATGTAAGGATGAGATGCAAATTAAGAAGAATCGGACTTGGTAATCAGTCCCAAGACCAAAAAAAATGTAATAGGAACTAAATGTGTATTCTAGAACAAGTTTAATGAGAATGGAGAAGTTGTCAAAAATAACACTAGACTTGTGTGTAAGGGCTACTCACAAGTGAAAGGAATAGATTTTGAGGAGACATTTTCTTTGATGGCAAGAATGAAGGCCATTAGGATGTTTTTAACCTTTACAGCACATAAGGACTTCAAGGTTTATCAGATGGATGTGAAGTATGCATTCTTGAATGGCAAGTTGGAAGAAGAGGTATACGTTGAACAACTGAAAGGATTTCAGATATTAGACAATCCTAATATGGTTTTCATATTGAAGAAGATATTGTATGGTCTCAAGAAAGGTCCCAGAGCTTGGTATGCAAGACTAGATAGGCACTTATTGCAAAAAGGATTCAATAAAGGTAATGTAGATGGAAATTTGTATTTCAAAGTTAAAGGAGAACAAATCTTAATTGTGGTAGTGTATGTTGATGACATAATCTTTGGAGGAAATGAAGATGTGTGTAAGAAATTTAACATATGCGAAATAGTTTGAGATGTCTATGTTTGGGGAGATGAATTTCTTCCTCGGGCTATAAATTAGTTAGATAGAAAAATGAATATTTATTTCACAGTCAAAGTATATTAAGGAAATGTTGAAGAAATTTGGAATGGAAGGCTTTAAACTAGTATGTACTCCTATGGTTATTGGTTGCAAGTTGAGCAAGAATGATGAATCTCATAAGACTGATCAAAGAAAGTATAGATCAATGATTAGTGGACTACTATTTCTAACTACTACCAAACCAGATATCATGCATGCAATTTTTCTTGTGGCCATATTTCAAGAAGATCCTATAGAATCACATGTGGCAACGATAAAGAGGATATTCAAATATTTGCAGGACACTCTGAGCTATGGTCTATGGTATCCAAAGGATGTTGATTTCTGTTTAAGTGCCTATACAGATGTAGATTGGGTAGGTTGTGTGGATGACAAAAGAAGCACAAGTGGAGGTTTTTTATTTCTTGGAAGTAGATTGGTTTCATGGTTGAGTAAGAGGCAGGATTCAATGTCATTATCTACTGTAGAGGCAGAGCATATTGCAATAGCATCTTGTTGCACATAGGTGTTGTGGATGAAGCAAAAATTGAAAGATATTAGAATTTCATATAATGAACCTATTTCTATCTTGCATGATAATACAAGTGCTACAAATATATCAAAGAATTTGGTGATGCATTCAAGGACAAAGCATATCTCAATCCAATATCACTTCTTGAGAGAGAAGGTTGCAAAAAATGAGGTGAAGCTGGAGTATATCCCTACAAAGGATCAAGTTGTAGATATTTTCATGAAGGCTCTTCCTAAAGATACATTTGAGTATCTCTGACAGAAGTTAGGGGTTATTGCCCCTCCTTCTTTTAGCTAGATGCATAAGAGTGTGCATCAGTCTGATGGAGCAATTCAAGATTTATTATTTTTTGTTCTAGACTGATGAAGGTTACCTCTCGGGGGAGTAGGTAGTACTATTATTGGTTGGTGAAGTCATATGGAGCATATTTTGTGCCCTTAAGGGGGAGAGTGTAGAAAAGTAAGTGCAATGAAGTGCAATTGCTTGTTGGTGTTGCAAATGGTGTCAAAGTGGTGTATGTAGATATCAAAAAGGAAAATAGAAAATAAAAATCCTATGCAAATGATGTGTGAAAGGTTTAGTTGTTTCCCTTTGAATGTTGTCAAAGGGGAGAGCAAAAGAGTTTAATATAGGAAAGAAAGTTGGATGAGTCTATGGCTCTTTGCCATTTGTGTCAAAGGGAGAGAAGATTGAAAATCCATAGTGTAGAAGAGAATATGGTCTGAATACCATAGAGGGAGAGAGTGTTTGGGAGCAAGAGAATGAGAATATGAAGAGTGAGAGTTACCTTAATTAGGGGGAGTAACTCCTATTAGAAAGTTGTTGTTGGTTGCTTTTGTTATTGATTATTTTTTAGAAAGTTGATGTTGCCATCAATGACAAAGGGGGAGATTGTTGGAAGCTTGAGTTGTTTGGGTGTTGTCATTGATTTTAACCCCTTGTATGAAGAGAGTGTTGGAATTTTTTTGGTGTTGATGATGTCAATCCCTAGCATTGGAGTTGTTGGAAGCCTAGAGTTGTTGGTATTGATATCAACTCAATGTTGTTGGTGTTGTCATTGATGTCTTACTTTAGTATAGTTACAAAATTTTTGCTTGGAGAGATAGTTGGATGTGCTATAGTTGATGAGAGATGTTGCAGATGTGTTGCAGAGACATTATTAGTGTTGTTGATGTAGTTGGTTCACTTTTCCAAGTGATTTTGAGAAAATTTGAATAAAAGAGAGTTTAGTGTGATATAGTAGTGTTCGGTGTTCTACTCTGCATTTCTTCATGGCTGAAGATATTCCTACATGGTTTAGATATGATGATTAGAGGTGTTTATATGTTCTATATCTAGAGTTTTAGGTTTTAGATTGTTCTGCAATGGAAGACTGATTGATAGTATGTTTGTCTGGTGAAATAGGGTGTCTGGGAGAGATGAGATTTCCCCACATTTCTCCACAGTGAAGGTTCATGTATTGTGGATTTCAGAACATGCTTATATATTCTAAATCTACCTTCCCTTGAATTTTTAGGTGTTGTGGTGTTTTGCAAGGTTGTTTGGTGTGTTGGATGTTTATGCCATTGTGTTTGGTTGCACAAAATAAAGGTGTTCTTAAGTTTCAGGTGGTTGCAATAGTAGTGGTGAATATTTCAATGATGTGGAATATTTTGAGATGTTTTGGAATGTTACTATATGGTCCATGAGATGTTTCTAGACCTAGAGAGGCGTGCTTGTGGTCGATTGTTAGTGTTAGTATAGGTTTGGTTGACTTGGCATGCTAGCACTAATTATAGTGGATGATTGTTGTTTGTGGAAGTGTTGAGAAGCATGTCAATGTAGATTTGGCTCCTAGTTAAGTTGTTTCATGGTCTTCCTTCACTTCTTTACACCGTGCAAGTGTTTGTGCCAACCTATTTGATGTTGCACGGTTGAGGTGCATACATTCCTTAAGGCCGACCTAATTGAGATTATTTTAGGTTGCAAATAGTATAAATATAAGGTGAGTTGTTGTGTGGATTGAGTAGAGAGCATGTGTGTGATGCAAAAGATGTGAAAGTGATCAAGTGTGGTGATCTGAGTGTGAGCTTTGATGCCTATGACTCCCATATGCAGTGAGCAGAAGGTATCTACATTTTAGTCTGTTGAATGAGTTGTTTGTGCTTCAATGAAACTGTATCTTCAACATAAGAGAGATGTATTGTTTGTATTTTAAATTGGTAGTGAGTCAACCCTTCTTCTATCTTCTTTCTTTCGGATAGTGAGTCCTTTGGCAGTGAGCCCATTGTATTTAGTGTTGCTATTACTTTATATTGTGAGCTAATCCTCGTTGGAGTTTTTCCCTTCTTAGGTTTTCCTCGTAAATTTGGTGTTCTTATGTGTTTGATGTGTTTGCATTATTGTTTTTTGTGTTTACTTTTTGTTAATGCATAATAAGGGTTTAATGGTTGATAAGGGTTTGAAAATATATTATGGGATTGAATGTTTAAAGTATACAACTAATTCACCGCCCCCTCTCAGTTTTCCTATACATCTAACATGTAGATGGTGTACAAAGTAGAAAATACGAATGAATTATCATCAAAGAGGTTCACTTTTATATCGGTGATGATACAAGTCATGATAGAAGCTATGTAGCCCATTGTTTCAAAATATTTTTTAAATACCTGAGATGACATGACATAAATGCTTCACAACACTGGATATGGTCTAATAGATGTGTTGGTAAGTGCTGGTTATTTTAAAATTATATAATTATTTATTTATTTAGTTAACTTTAAAACTTGAATTACATTCAGTTACTTATGTTGTACACATAAGTTTTTTTTTTACTAATTTGGTTTGAATAAAATTGTTTATAACTTCACAAGACAATTTAAGTTTGTAAAAATCTTTTTTATTGGTTAAGCCAGCAACATGCTAGATGGGACACAAAGATTTGTGAAATTTTTATAAGAGTGGACATGTAAAAGGAGAGCATGATGGAGCAGGAGCATGTGTGAAGCATGGACTTCACCAACATGAACTTGCAGGTAACACCATATGGAATAGAAAAATTTAAATTCTAAAACTTTAAATTCTTATACCTTTTAACCTAACATTTTACCAACACAAACTTGCAAGTAATGCCATATGAAATGCAAATGAAACTGTTGAATGGTGCAAAAGTCATTGTGGTGCTCACAACTCAATGTACACCAAACACTACTTTTGGGAAGTTAAAGGTACATAGTTGAATTTATTATTTGAATTTTAAAGTGTACATGAATTGAATTTTCAAATAAATATACACTTCTTAGTTAGATGTTTGAAATTTACAGATATTGATCAATCAAATCCTTATAATTGTTAAACATTTAATGGTATTAGAAGTTTGCATCAAATCATGCCAACAAGACATATCAAGCCTCTTGTAATTGAAGTGAGAAAAATCATGTTTTTGTGTTGATTGCATTGAGACCAATGTAAATAATCTGCAATGTGAGAATATTAGAGATGTGTATGTTTCACAATGGGAAATAAAACAATTAGTATCAATGCCTCCTTTTGAAGACAATGACATTGTAGATGTCTATGATCCTCTATATTCAACTGATTACAAACACGTATCTAATTTAGTTGTTACAGGTAAATTTTAAACTTTTAAATTAAATTTTAACTTAAAATTCATTTATATTCTACGTAAGTTGAGCATGGTTAAATCTAATTATTTAAATCCAGTTTACATTAAAAATCTAATTTGATCAAGTATTTACGTATGTTTACTACATGGTGTGTACATGAGATATTTTTGTTGTTGTTGCAGATCCTGACAATGTAAAAGGTGTAGATTACTATCTACTAAGATGTACACAACCAAAATTCAAATTGGTGCAATCAATGATAGATGGTGATGGACAAGAGTATCCTACTAGATTAGTCATTTTTGAAGGCACATATTATCAAAAACTAAAGATAGATAAAAAAAATGGTATTATATTTATTGATTATATGTCAAGACAAAAGGTTCTACATTATAGTCACTTAGTTATAGCAACAAGAATAAATTTTGAAACTTTAGGAAAAAGAGGATGTGGCAAACAAAAGTGGATGTTGTCTATTGAAGATCATGAAAATATTTTAGATATAATAAAAGATAGAGAGGATCCAGATTATATATACCAAGAGCTTTAAGTTATTTATGTACATATACATTTTTTATGATCATATATACATGTAACATTTGGACCTAAATTTGAAAATATTTTTATTATATATTGAATTCAAATAATTTTTGATTCCTTGTGGTGATCTAAATTTGAATTTTTTGTTGGATTAGATGGATATTTTTAGGCTTTATCAAGTTTAGATAGGTTGATATGTCATATTTTTATGTATATAATTAGATAGAGATTGAATGAATTAGTAGTCCATGAAACTTCCTTTTTTGTGATCTTATTTTCTTATAAAGCTTTCTTAAGTTATAAATTCTATTGCCTTTTGGACAATACTTGATATTAGGTTTTAATAAATCCCATAAAATATTTAGCAACTCATGATTTTGTTTCTAAATGGTGTTTCTTGTATAAATTATATATATTCCCTTGTTTTGGTTGAATTTAGACTAATACTTGGTACTATCTTGTTTCTTTTTTTAATTTTTTTGACATCTATATAATTAATTTCATGCTTTGGTTAAACTATCAACAAAAAAATTCACTTCCTTATAATAAGTTTGCTTAATGAAGAATTCATGTTTAAATTATTGAACACCAAATTTTATTAGATTCTACAAAATTTAGAAGATCAATTAAAGACATAAATCACTAAAATTTGGGTGTAAAATTCTACCTTATTTTTTAAAATTTATTTTGACTTATCTAAACCTTAGTGGAATCTCAAGGCCATTACAATATTTTCCATAGAAGTTTGTTTAACACTAGCTAAACTAGGTACAATGGTAGTAGGTAAATGTTTTCTATAGTAGCTAAACTAGTAGATAAGAATCTCTACAAGTAAGATCTACCTATGATCATACCAAGTATGGATTTAACTAGAAATAAATCGATATGACACCATTTAAATTTTTGTATTTTATTCAAAATGAACATATTTAATATGAAACCATATATACTAAATACATTGTTCCTACCAATGTTCTAGGTTGGTTTGTATAATAATAGTTTTATCTCATAATATCACCACCATTGAGCATAGATTTTCTATCCTCAATTTCTCCTTTATGTAACAACCTTAACTAGTACTATTGCTACACGGATCTCTTAGTATTATTTATCCACCCAATTAACATGCACAATCATATATATCAAGTCACTTTTTTAGAAAATAAGGAAATAGTGTTCTAATTTATTTTTAGGAAACAATACCAATTTTATAATTAGTTATGTCAAATAAATCTATAATTATCATAATTTAAAATAGGATAAGGTTAATTTTTCATATCCATGCATAGAAACCCATAATAATTAACAAACTAGATTAAGAAGCATTTGAATTCTTTGTTAAACAAACATAGTATTCAATGTAAGTTACATAATGCAGAAGAGACTGAGAATCTGAGCTATATAGTATTATCAATAATTATTTTCCCACAAGAGAACAAAGCACCTAATTTATAATTAAAAGAATTTGATGCCATTTTTATTAGATACATCATTTGCAAGAGGGATGTACATTATTGATTAGAAAGAGATTCTTGTACAATTACATAACTTAGCCCAAAAAGAGTGTCTCAAGCTAAACCTTGATAAAACATAATGAACAAAAAAATCATAAGAGGTGTATATTTAAAAACATCATACTTTATGTAGATTTGATAAGAAATATTACTATCAAAACCTTAACATAGACTCATTAAATCCTACCATATGCACTATTTTTTGGTTTTTACGAAGGCCAACATATATTATTGTCACAAAAATAGTAGAAATAATATGTTCAAAATTACATACTTATTATGATTCCATAATTAGAGTTATGTAACATTAAACTAAAGACATGTGAAAATTCAATAACAAGATTAAATCATGAAGTATTATCAACAAGAATTTCATAATATTTGGTATTTAGATCAATCATAATGATATCCCTTTTATCAATAAAGTGTGCATTGATCAAATTCTATTTTTTTTTAAGGTTCACCCATTTTAAATATATAATCTAACATGCATACATACTCTTAAATTTAGATATATAATTTATAATTCATTATAACTAGAGATCATTAAAAATAAATCATACTCAAACCATGATGTGACAAATCACAATATAATATATATATATATATATATATATATATATATATATATATATATATATTCAAACCATAATGTGACAAATCAAAATATAAAATGTATATATAAGTGTATAATGTGACAAACCATAATAAGAAACATAATGTGACAAACCATAACAAGAAATTTGTATATATATATATGTGTGTGTGTATATAACATGTGAAAAACCATAATTTAAAATGTATATAATGTGACAAATCATAATAAGAACCATAATTTCTAAAGATGTAACACATGTGCATGTAAAACAACTCAAAGAGGAGGATGCCTAATATGACTAGTGCAAATAGATGAATCCAATCCCTATCCCAATCCTTGTCTTGATCCCTACCTTGATCCCTATCCTGATCCTTGTCCCAAGCCCTGTCTCAAGCCCTACACAAGAAAGTACATATTTTAATTTAATGTGCATGTGTATATGTAAATTTAGCTAAAATGTACAATGTACTTTCAATGTATGAATTCATCAAATGATTTAAATATTATTTATGTACCTCAAATTTATAATGCATAGGATTGCCAGCATGCTCCAAATCTCCAAAGGCTGGAAAATAACCATACTCCTAGAAATTGTCAAACACATGATTTCAATCAAGAGTTAGAACTACTTTAAAATCAATTTTATTTAATATACATGTGAATTTTTTGAACACATTTAATATATAAATTATTCAAGTGCTTGCACTACAGACTTGATGGCTCTACCAATATCATTGATCTAAAAAGAATGCATAGATATCATGGGGACACTTGTACATGGTACAATACCAATGCCAAAAAGAAGTCCACTATATGTGCTATGAATAATATTAGTTGCAATAACCTCAATCTGATCTGGAACATGCTGAGAGGAGCAAGTTGCAGGATCAATCTAAACATGGTGCACGAGGGCTATATGATGGTGTGGAATATCTTGATACCCCCTCGTACCTTGTGAAGCTACCTCACCCCAACTTGTTTATCTAGTAGAGTGTCATCTAATATGGAGTGATACAACATCCAAAGGGATTCCATGCTTGTCACTAATAAACTGGTATGATGCTAGTAAATCAGTAATGGAGACTACACACATTACATACAGTCGCATAACTCATATGTGCCACATATGATGGTGATGGTAGATCGACACAAATAAATGGATCATAATTATTGGATGTAGCCTCGATAGGAGGAAGGCTAATCCACATGTGTAATAATTATCTACCAACATGATCAAATGACATTTGATTGATCTGAGTATTAATGATGGCAATATTATCAAAAAATCTCTCATCTGGTAGGGGTTGTTGTTGTATCCATTATTGTTGCTAGTTCCAAATGTTTTAGAATAACTAAAAGGTTTGAACCAACTAATGCCCTCTTCCTAATGGCCGGCAGAGAGTTTGCATGTCTATATTTAGGTTTTTCATAAATCCTCCCTCTGCTCTATCCAACATGTTGAGGAAAAGATGTGTAATCAACATCTAATTATAAATGAAACTCGACATATAATTGTTTACAAAATAAAGTGGCAATTCAGCATTATGAGGTCATCTATGATGGGCTACCGACCATCTAGGATACATAAAAGGAGAAATAAGCTCATTTATACACCTAGTAACTATATATCCTCTAATTCTATCTTGTCCTTTATAAAAAGGGAACATGCTATGCACATTATTTAATGAAATTGTCCTAGAAATAGACATAAATTTCTCAGTGCCAGTAAAACTCCTAGCAAGGGATATATAAAATTGCTCAATGCTAATGTCATCATATGATTATATGATCAAATCACATTGATCATACATGCAATCTCCTCTCTAATAGTAACTAATATGTCTCTAATTGACAAATTTGGGGAGTTATGTATAGTTTGGTCTAAACATCTCAAAAAAATAATTTAGTCTCCTAATGCCATCCTCATAAAAATTAGACCTAGACTAAGCATGCTCCTCAGAGTGAGCAGAGTGATGAGAACCCTAATCATCAACCATATGTATATAAATAAATATATACATATATTAAAACAAAAAAATTAAATTACAAATTTATCTTTTCAAAACTAGAACATTTTTAATATAAACAAGTTGAACTTTAAAAAAAAGTAGTTAATCTTGCACAATTTAAATTCATTTACATGAACAATCATCATACATACAAAAAATCAAGATTCATACACATGTGAAATTGAATAATATAAGGAAGACATCTATTCTTATAAGGAACACATTATGACATCTATTCAAGTATAAGGAAGACATTACTTGTTTTAAACATCTAATGAGATAGTTATCTCTCTATCAAATCTAAAATAAGGAAACACAATAAAATATGCCAAAGTTAACTCAAAATGAGATAAATTATATCGATTTCATTAAACAAAGAATGATTACATAATCTTATTCTCAAATCTATTAAGATATTTTATCTTACATCGTATAGGTTGAGAAAGGCACTTGTAGGGTGGATTTTGAATGTCTCCCATACTACACAACATAGGTATCATAGCCCACTAAGACCCTCTTCCAAGCTTCCAACGTGACCAAGGAGATTGACCATGCAAGCATATTGTTCAATTAAAATTATGACACCATAGTTTTGATTCATTGAATCAATGCAGCAACAACCTTCATCTACTACACCTATATGACTACATTTAGGGACAAATTCACTGAACATAGTACATGCATATGCAATACTATCATATTTTGAATACATTTGATATATATATATATGACTTGTAGTTTTATTTTCCTTACTATTAATGGCATCTAATCTAAGTAATTTAAGTTTTTAAAGTCAATTAAATAAGGATGTCCTCTAGTTCCATCACTCTATGTGTTAGCCACTGAGGGGTTTGGTTACCTTCTTACCAATTCCATTTCTTAAATAATAATAAATTTTGTTATATAAAATGGTTTTTGTTGACAACTCAACAAGAACCTTGCACAAAAAAATTGTCTTGTGCAACAAATGTTTGGAAGTTTTATCTTGCAAAGATGACTTACACAACAAAGATATTGGTTTGCACAGTTGGACAGCTCAACAAGCACCTTGCACAACAAATTTATCTTGTGCAACAATTGTTTGGTAGTTTTGTCTTGCAAAGATGACTTACACAACAAAGATATTGGTTTGCACAGTTGCACAACTTAGCAAGCACCTTGCACAATTGACTTACACAACAAGGGTATTAGTTTCTAGAGAAAAGACATTAGCTTGCATAGTAAAGAAGACACCATGCACAACAAAGGAAACCCCTTGTGCAACAAAACAACTATATTAACTAACTTTTCATGTCTTGTACAGTAACTCCAAAGCCTTTAGAAGTACACAAAAGACAATTGTGCAAAACATTTTGAATGAACCAATATTAGATAATCAGTTCATTCTACCTTTTCCTACTTAAAAAGGAAATCAATTTATCTACAACAATCATAATCTAAAATATAAATCACTTCATAGATATATAAGTTGAATTTTAATTTAATAATAGGGTGTTAGCTCTCAAAAATGCAGGTTTGAACCACGAGAGGTTGCCAAGCTCTCACAACGTTTCAGGGTAATAGACAAGGCCAAATGATTTGAACCTTCTTCTCTTTAGGTGCTGCTAGAACTAGGCGGGTATACCTATTTGAATAAAGCATACTTGACCTTTGTTCATTTCCTAAATCCATTTATCCACACTGGCAAATGGGAGTGGATAAATGAGTTTTATTTTGGTACAAATTGTATAAGCAATATCAAGGCTAAATCTAATGTGTTCATATGTAAAAATGAATGAAATTAAACAATGAAATAGTAGAGACTAGTGCATTATTGGGTGTACGAAGTCAAATGAAAATCTAAAATGAGTAACTTCTTTTTGGCAGAAACTCAAATTGTTTGGCATATAGGTTTAAGTTTATAACTTGTATAAACATGCAGGAATGTGATTACCAAGCTCTTCTTATTGATCCAAATGAGATTCCTAATTACTATGATTGACTAAAAGGATTTAATCTCTCCTTGAAAGAACCAATTAATCCAACCATACAGATACAAAAAGTGTGCACTGATAAACTAAAAAATATCCTTGATATATTAGTTTAAATAATTAGAAAACATCAACCTTGGAGACAACTTCAACAATACTTTCAATTAACACAACAAACAATTGATACCAGAAAAATGTCACCACATCAAATGAATTCAATTGAAATCTCCACTATTTCAAACATGCATCATACTCTCAAAATTGTAACATTCTATGATCTACTGTATTATTATTTGATCTCTGCTCTCTCTCTGTGTCAAAAATGGGTATTTATATATTGGCCACTTGAAAGGTTGCATCCATTTGTATTCAAATCCTGGGTGATCCATCTATTTTGTCTTTTACTAACATTCATCAGACACCCACAAAGACATCATGTAGTTCTGTCGATGCCCTGAGTCTCTCCAACTACCACAAACTATATATCGCTTTGATGTCCTGCAGTCTTGAGTATCGTTGTGACTTTAGGGGTCGGCAAAACATTCCTCCAACTACTCAAGTCTTACCGAGATGTTTCCTTCAGTTTTCTTTCTGATCGCCAAGACATAATAGTTTCTTTCCAATGAAACTTCATTCGGCATGAGCTTTCTATCTCTCTTTGATGAAGCCAGTCTCGTTGATGATCGAACATATCGCCAAGTCCTAATGTAATCCTGTCGCTGTGACATAGGGGGTCGGCAGGACTCCATGACTTCATATCAATGACAACGACGAAATCCACTCTCGCTTTATCAGTGAGACCAAATGAATGCTTCGAGACATCACACCGATGACTTAAGTCTGGGTGACATACCTCTTTTGTGCTTCATCGGTAAGACACACATGTGCCCGCTATGACTTATTTCGATGAACACTATCTTACTGATAGGATCCCTGTGTCACTGAGACTGTGCATTGCCTCTTGCCAATATCAATCCTCAGATGAAAACTTATCGGTAAGACATTCCTGATCTCTTGCCGATAGACTGCAAAAAGACATACATTAGTATAAAATGCTTTATGGATCGGGGAGACCCTCATCATCTCTTGTCGATATGGTTTATAAATTCAAATACTTAGGGCTAGGTGAATTTCATTGGACAAAATGATGAAAACCAACTAATGCATGGGAAAAATGTTATGCAAAGTAGATTATTATGCTTATGGTATGGGCATTTTTTGGGAACTAACGGGTATGTGCGGCCATGAAATTTTCAAAATTTTACAGTTCTAACATAGGGTTTTTATAATACAAAAGAATGTTTTAGGGATATGAAATGAGTGCACAATAGTATACATTTATGGGGATCATCCATTTTGTATCCATTTCTTATAACTCTCTCTATTTCTCTTTTAGAACTCAACATATTTGATTACCTTCTTTTAAAAATAATATGTACTTTACCTAATGGCTTTGCCATAGAAGCCCAACTAGAGTTTTTATAATTTTATAAATATAATTATCCTTTATTAAAATAAAAAATACTTTTAAAGGATGCCTTTTAAATTGATCCAAATCTTTAAAGAAGATGATCAACTTGACGGATAATGGATTCCCTAATTTTTCCAATTTGACAGAATATGTAGTTTTAGTAATAGAAAATGAATTTCTCCTAAAGACAAATGATTTAAACCCATATCTATACTTTCCACATTCATATCAAGATTAACATTAGTGATTTCGAGCAAGGTGGTGATGACCAAAACCAACTCAAAATGATCAGGTACAAACTAGTAACTAGCCTTTTCAACCCTGTCCACTCAACTTATCACAAACTCACACCTAGTTGCTTGTAGCCTTCCAAATCTACTTTTTGGGTATATCTTTTAGAGAAGGCCATACAAAGTCAAACTAAACACCAACCATCTAAGATATCCTTTAAGGCCTAGCACAACATACCAAAAGGTTTCCTAAAGTTGATTTGGGACAATGTGAAGAACCAACGACTGACACCTAGTTTTAGGCCACCAATTAGCCCACTTTTACAAAGAAAGTACACTCTAAACACCTAGTTAACCCCAAAACCCAATTAACAGTCCTTAATTAGGTTACAAAACCTCAAAATTCACCATTATTCATTTGAGCCATGACCTCTAAGATACCAAACCATGAAACCCTCACTTTTGCCACTTTCCCAAGAGGGTTTATTGAAAATCCTATCTCTAGGGCTTACCTGGACCAATGCTTCTAGCACTTCACAAAAGACCTGCACAAACTCAAACATCCATCACATTGGTTAGTTCCATCAACATTTTGGAAAAAAACTACTTCAATACCCCATTTTCCACTTGAAAACATGCAAATCTTCCCTAGGGCATCACCCAAAACATAACAACTTGCCCCCTCTTCCCTCTAGACCATGAGAACACTTAGCCTACCATGGAAGGAGTCATTCCACCAAGTTATAGACCTTGACAGTAGGTGGAATGACTTAGAGCCTCATTTAACCCCAATCAAACCCGTACATTAGCCTTCTACAAGCTGTCTTAGAAAATTGGCCACCAAACCCACCAAAGGTTATGGATTTGCAACAAACTACCACCAAAAGGAAGCTAATTCATGTCTCTACAAGAATCAATGAAATTCAAAGCAAATACAAATTGTACGAGACTGTACAGTTCCTGGAAAGTGCAAAATTGCAGAAAAAATGCAAAAAATCATGTTGTTATTGATATGAAAGTTTCAACACAACATTGATCAGTCCTTGCTCGAGCCTTTTTGGAGGCTTTATATACTTATTACATACAAATTTAACCACCCAAATGACTATAAATTCCCTTTGAACTCCTATGACCCTTCATCTTCTTGAAAAGTTGCATTTTTGCAATTTCTTGCTATGACAACTTTACACAAATTTTCAACTTTTGAAATTTTGACACAAATGACTCAAAAATGACCCAAACTATATGGAAATGGTCTCAATAGACCTTATTAAATGTAAAAAGACCCAAGTGACTCCCTAATGTAAAGTCCATGTGCTTGGTGCTCTTGCACCATACAACCCCCCTAAAAAATGACTCATGTCACATGAGTACTGCCTTGTGCCATGCTCCATCTTAGTTCCTCCTTGTTTTCCACATACTCTCTAGTATGGAAATATCCTCCAGTGGTTCAGATACTGAGATCTTTTATCATTCCTTACATCCTTGATCTTGTTTGCACATGGATATGACTCCATCTTTGCAATCAGACCTAGTGGTTGTCTTCTATATGTTCCTTGACCAAAACTTCATAATGTTGGAGTCAAGGAACACTGAGAGGGGGGATGAATCAGTGTACAATAATATTTAAATTACAATCTAGATCTTAAACCATTTACAAAATTTAAACAAAATTAAAGATGTAAGCACATGAAGGAAACAATCAAAACTCCATAACACCAAGACTTTTACGTGGAAACCCTTTTAGGGGAAAAACCACGGTAGAGGTTAATCCACAATTTATGCTCTGTTAAAAGTATGAAGAAAAAGGGGAATGCACATGCATTTAGGCATGCTGCCTAGAGCTCACTACTCAAAATAGGAAGTCTCACTTCCTTACAACATATTTGGATTACAACAAAGAGTTGAACTGAGAAAGTAGCATCTACAAATGCCTAGTTTTAGTTCCGGTGAGGCTCATAGATTAGATTCTGGACCTTATGTCTAATTCTACACTTCGCTATGTTCTACCTTAATTCACTTCACAACAATCCTCTTCTGTACAAGTGAAATTGTGCCAAATCGCTCAACAACCCTTCTACTATTCACACACTTCAAACATACATACACTTGCTCTTCAAGATGAATTAATCGTTCTCTTATATATATCCGCTATCAAAGATTTAGTCGCTTCAAGTCAGCTTCAGCAAAATAAAAATATTTTCCAGTAGTCGGCTCAATCCACATTTAATATTTGATGCGTACCCTTCAAAGTTGGCCACGAAATAGCTAGGACCTACAAAAAAATCTTCAATAATAGGATACCTTGATTAATTATACCTTGAATATCCGCGACATTCCATATTCGCTAAGTCAGCCACCGTGAGCTAATAAACATAAAATCATCCTACTAGATCTCCTAACTTATACACCGATTAATGTGACATCACAAAACTTGACAATAAGATAATATAGATACTTAACAACCTTCCCTGAGATCCATAACTCAAAATGATAATTTGGTGAAGCATACAGATCGACGTACTAACCAGATACCCTATTCTTCATTCTCTCTTCCGGTAATACTCTATTCATTACTTTGCCTGTCGGTGTGAAAAAATTATGATCTACGGACTAGAATAATGACTTAGGTTGCCATCAATGACAACACTAGAAGTCATATGCCAACAATCCCCCCCTTTGGCATTGATGGCAACACTTAGTGAAAAATTACTAAGTGTCAGAACCAATATGATTATGCTGCTAGAGTTCAAAATTTCAAAACACAACTCCCCCTTAGAATGATAAGGCATTTTTAATTGCACTTTGTCCCCCTTTGACATCAATGAAAAACATATTTTGGATCTTCCCCCTTGCTAATTCAAAAATTGGATCAAAATTTGAAGAAATACAACTGCTACTCAAGTCAAAAAATTATCTTGTACTTATCTTTCATTTCTGAAAGAAATTTCCTCCAAGCTTTTATTGAAATCCCAATGATTAAGATCAAGCTATTGTTCTCAGATGTCGGGTTGATAATCTAGATGAGAGATTATGGAATTGTGATTTCCTCTTCTAGTTTTTCTCCTTTTCTTAAAACCTCAATTAATTGCTCTAGTATGCATTCGGTTAAATCCTTCACTTTCCAAAAAGTGTCCACAAGGTTGTTTCTAGTGAATTGAACTTTTGTATGCTCAAATTGAAGCTCTTGAATCCTTTTCTTGATTGCACCATCCTGATCCTAAAACATGTTATAATCCTGACCAATCTTGTTCAGATTAGTTTCAATCTGCTCCAACTTATCTTTGTATCTCCCAACTGCATGATGCCAATGAAGACAATAGTTGTAGATGTTATTTGTTGTATTTATGCATTGCCTCAACACATTCATTTGTCTTTTTTAGTTTGGTAAGAGATAGCTTGAACTATTCCTTCAGATGTAGAATTATCTCTCCCTCTTCCCTGCCTTGGGACTTAGAGACCATGGCTTCCTTAATGCATTCAATCATCTCTTCAGGAAACACATTCTGCAAACTCTCCAAATCAATGTTATTGTGCACAAAATAAGTACTTAGTGTGCTCTTGATCAGGTCCTGCTCAATATGAGGGTCTATCAAACCATATGTCAGCAATTTTCTGCATCCCATCTTTCTCTTGAACAAGCTGTAGTATCTTTCATTTGGATAAAACACCTTCTTCTTAGCTTCCTTCTACCATTACTACATACGGTTCAACTGATTATGGTTCTTCCCTTGGAGTGTACTCATCAGATTCCTCATCTGGTATGTCCACAACCACTTGTTCTTTACCTTTTCCTTCAATTTTTGGAGTCTTG
This sequence comes from Sequoia sempervirens, assembly GCA_007258455.2. NCBI lineage: Eukaryota > Viridiplantae > Streptophyta > Pinopsida > Cupressales > Cupressaceae > Sequoia > Sequoia sempervirens. The sequence goes on from VDFB02026320.1 coordinate 70,471,330, forward strand.
TGTGTCGAAGGAGTGTAATCATCAATCTCTTGTGCTCTTTTCTTCTTCCTCTCCATCTCACCAGAAGAGGATCCAACTTCAAGTGCTCTTACCGTAATGGAAATGCTAATTGCTGCAAACTTCCCTAGCAATTCTTTAAAGAAATTTACCTACTCTTGCTTACAATTTTCCAAAGTATTAGAGTGCTCAAAAATCTATTTACAAATCAATTCGTTCTCTTTCCATACAACATTATTGATCCATGGCATGTAATTAAGAAAATACATCACAAGACATATAACCAAGGTACCAAACCTGAAGGGGTAATATGCCTCCTTTGTTAGTTGCACATTTTCCATCAATTGATCTTTTAGCAATCCAGATAGGTCAAAATCTTGATCCTCCATTATCATTTTATGAGAGATGTAAACTGCACCTGCTGAATTTTCCCTTTGATCTTCAGTTACTTCGGTTAGGGTTTCGACTTCTTTGTTCTGAATTGACTTATTTTTCGGTATATCCCCAACATTGCATAATCTAGTTAGATTCTTAATCACCTCTTTCAAAATGAGATAGGGTTTATCCAGAGTTAGAATGTCATCATTCAATCTGTTCAGGATAAACCTAACAACTTCCATGTTATCAAAATAGGGAAATTCACTCCAAATATCCAAAATTTTGTGTTTCACACCTTCAAGCCATTTCAATTCATCGGTTGGAAACATATTTCTCACTGCTATATTCATCTAAATTCACCATTCCTTTGATTTGCTTCATTTTCCTTTTCGTACTAAACAATTTTCTACTAAGTACCAAATTAAGTGAGAATTCTACAAGCAACTAAAATACCTAATGAATTCGCCGAATTGATTTTATTCCTTCAAAATTATCCTACAAAGGCTCTCCTTCTATTCTTCTTCAATGCAAGGTGACAAATGAGGCTTCCAAATACCCTTTTAAAACTCACACACCTAACCTTTTTACCACATTAAATTTTTTTCCCTAGGTGTTTTGGATACTCTATTTTCTTAGATAGCAAAAGAAGGATTCATCTGTGGACCTTCTACTTCTCAAACTTCTGTACAAGTGATCACTGATGCAATTGTAAAATATTAGCATAACTACTGACAATTTCCTACATTTTGGTGCCAACTATCGATAGGGGGCAAATGATTTTCTTGAAAAACTCCCCCTAGGCCAATGGCCTAAGATCAATTTTCGGAGGAATTACTAGAAGCAGATTTGGGTGCGGGCTTATTTTCTTCATCAAACTCATTCTTCCTTACCCATGTTCTCTTCATCCGATCTCTTATTTCTTCCATAGTCACTTTCCCTTTTCCTTTATCATCTTTCTGTCAAATTCTACCTTTGTATACCAGACCTCTTCTATCTATGTTTATGTTCCTGCATAATATTGCAATGTGACCAGATCTATTGCAATTGTAACACACAAGAATTCTTCGTCTAGACCATTCATTCCATTGATTTCCTCTTGATCTGCATTGATTAGTAATTTGCCCAAATCTTCCACAGGTGTAGCATTTAACATTCCTTACACTAACAGACATACTTTTGCCTTCAATTGCCTTATGACCAAACTTATTACAACTAAAACACTAACTAGGAAATGATGGACTACTTGAATTTATTTTAATTCTACACTAAGAAGCCATATGACCAATTTTATTACAAGCAAAGTAGTGACCATTAAAATTTTGAGCATTAGGTTGTCTTACCGAATACCTTCTGCCTTTGTTCATCTGATTTCTTTGTCTGGAATTCTTATGTTCAAATCTAGAGCTTTCTCCCTTCTCATATCCAAGACCTCGCTTGTCATTTGCATCCTTCTTCCTTTAGTCAGCTCATCAAGCTTAGTAGAACTACTCCTAAACTTCTCCTTGTATTCATTTGTAGTAGTGAGTTCATCTCTGGGAATAACTATCTATCTTTCAAGTTATTGTTCATTATATCTAGATTGTTGTAGTTCAATCTCCATTTGAATGAATCCACTATTAACTTTGCTACATTATTTAGATCTTTCTTTTAAGGACTGGGTCAGATTCTCCTCATTCTTCTTCCTTTCTTCAATCTCCTTAGTTAGCTTTATCACCATAGATTCCATCTCAAGCTTTAGAGCAACATTGTCTCTAGCAAGCTTTTCACATTCTTTAGTTATTTCTTTTAGGGTCTGATTTAGGTGAACATCTTCCAAGCATTTACTTTCTTTCTGTTTCAGCTGATCACATAGTTCCTTCCTCTTTTCTCTTGACTCATTGATTTTATCCTTCAATGATTGAATGAATTTTTCAACATCCTCAAGATTTGCTTTTAATTCTAGGACTTCTACTTTACATTGATCAAGATCATCAAGTGCCACCAAAAGTTATTTTTGAAGACCACCAGAGTCCATTGTATTCCAAGATCCACCTTAAGTTGTTAAACTTCTTTAGAGGAACCTTGCTCTGATACCAATTGTTGGACTCAAGGAACACTGAGAGGGGGGTTGAATCAGTGTTCAACAATATTTAAATTACAATCCAGATCTTAAACCATTTATAGATTTTAAACAAAAGTAAAGATGCAAGCACATGAAGGCAACAATCAAAACTCCATAACACCAAGATTTTTACGTCGAAACCCTGTTAGGGGAAAAACCACGGTGGAGGTTAATCCACAATTTATACTCTGTTAAAAGTATGAAGAAAAAGGGGAATGCACATGCATTCAGGCACACTGCCTAGAGCTCACTGCTCAAAATCAGGAAGGCTCACTGCCTTACAACATATTTGGATTATGACAAAGAGTTGAACTGAGACAAATACCTGGTTTCAATTCTAGTGAGGCTCATAGATTAGATTCTGGACCTTCTATCTGATTCTGCACTTCGCTCTGTTCTACCTTAATTCGCTTCACAACAATCCTCTTCTACACAAGTGAAATTGTGCCAAATCGCTCAACAACCCTTTTGCTATTCGTACACTTTGAACATACATGCACTCACTCTTCATGATGAATTAACCAATCTCTTATATATATCTGCTATCAAAGATTTAGTCGCTTCAAGTCGGCTTCAACAAAATAGAAATATTTTCCAATAGTTGGCTCAATCCACATTTAATATTTGATGCGTACCCTTCAAAGTTGGCCATGACTAGCTATGACCTAAAACAAAATATTCAAGCATAGGATACCTTGATTAATTATACCTCAAATATCCGCGACATGCCATATTCACTAAGTCGGCCATCATGAGCTAATAAACAAAAAATCATTCTGCCGGATCTCCTAACTTATACACTGATTAATGCGAAATTACAAAACTTGACAATAAGCTAATATAGATACTTAACAACCTTCCCCAAGATCCACAACTCAAAATGATAATTCGGTGAAGCATATAGATTGACATACTAACCAGATACCCTGTTCTTCATTCTCTCTTCTGGTAATACTCTGTTCATTACTTTGCCTACCGGTGTGAACAAATCTTGATTTGTGGACCGAAATAATGACTTAGGTTTCCATCAATGACAACACTAGAAGTCATATGCCAACAGATAATGTTCTTGCCTTCATGCCTACAAAAAAAGAATTACCCAATGTTCCTTGAACTGACTTCCCCTTTATCTTAGCTTCATGCTTATATCTACCCTTTGGCTCTTGCCAAACACCCTTAGTTCCTTGTTCGCTTTGTCCTTTGATCACTATCATCAGAACCTCTATCTTATCAACCTCATGTATCATTGTACTGTCATGTCTATAACCCACTATACTTACAGATCCTGCTTGCCCTATAACCTTACTCCCAACCAATGGACACACCATTGTTCCTACCATGACATTAGTATGCCAATTCATTGTCAACTCATCCTTCAATTCTGAATCAATCTTCACACCTATTGTCACAACATTCTTAAGCCTTGAAATGGTTGTAGTACCCATCCGCTTGTCTTCTTTCTCAACCTTTGCAAATTCCTTCTTCCCAAACATGATCACCTTAGCCTCTTTACCCTTGCCTTTGCCTTCTTCCACCAATGGAGTCAATGTAAATGTATGCCCATCCTTCTCTATGGTGTATGTATTTTCTCTTCCATCATATAGTGCATGCCTATCAAACTGCCAAGGCCTTCCAAGAAGTAAGTGGAAACAATACATGGGTAAAATGTCACAAAGTACCTTATCTTTGTACCCTCCAATTTGAAACTCAACAAATGCTTGTTCTCTAACTAGAAGTGATTGATCATCATTCAACCATGTATCTTATAGGGTGATTCATGAGGAAATTTCACCAAATTTAACTTATCTACCATTTCACTAGACACCATATTGTCAGTGCAACCATAATCTATCACAAATTTGCATACCTTACCATTACACTTACATGTGGTCTCAAACAAACTCCTTCTTTTCATTGGTTCCTTCTCTTTGGTTGTCTTCAATAATTGTCTTCTCAGCATCAATGTTTCCCCTACCTCTGGAGCAACAACATAATTTGGAGAATTAACACTTTCATATTCCTCTTCTTGCACAATTTGGACTCTCTTTTCACCCCTTCTTTCACTCCCACTTGAAGTAGCACCAAATTTTTTAGGAAACTTGTATGATGGATGCCCAAAATCATTACAATTGTAGCATCTACCTACAAATGTATTTGCACTTCTAACCCCTCCAAATCTACCTCTAGTACCTCTAAATCCACCTCTGAAATCAAAACTTTGCTCTTTACCTTTTCCTTCACCTTCTTGTTCTTCATTTTATTTATTTGAAGTATGAAAGGTTCCTCTATCTCTTTGATTATTGCCTCTACCTATAATGGACTTATCTTGTCTCCTTTTTAGCTTTTCTTCCACTCTAATGGCTAATTGAAAACATTCTTCTACAGATCTTGGATTTGCCATAACCAATTCATCTTGAATATTAAATCTAAGACCACCAAGAAACCTAGCATCTTTTTCAACCTCATCCACTTGTCTACTTGATCTTATGCTCAACTTATAGAATTCACCAGTGTAAGTTTTAGCATCCAATTCCTTTTTTTTAAGATTTTTAACTTTCTTATATAATTGAACTTCAAAATATTTAGGAAGAAACTTACCTTTGAGCTTTGCAACCATCCTATCCCATGAAACTATATTTGCTTTTCCTTTCTTTCTCCTCTCAGCCTGCTCATAGTCCCACCATAACAATGCATGCCCCTTGAGTTTTATCTTTGATATCTTTACCTTCTAATCATCAGGTACATCTTCACACTCAAAGTGATTATCCATGGCTGCAATCCAATCAAGTAACTCTTCATCATACAAATTTCCACCATACATGGGCAAATCAACTTTTACCTTGTGTGTATCACCTTTGATTGCAATTAGCAATTTAGCTATTCTCTAATCTTCATGGTCTATATCTTCTTCCATATCTGCATACTCTTCCTCTTCATCTTCCTCAGTTTCACTCACATCACCAATTACTACACCTCTTTTTTGATTTGACTCCAAGGCTACAAGCCTTGATAAAACAACATTACAAGACTACAATAGCTTGGCATGTTTTTCTTTTAACTCCTGCAACTCTCTAGCAACACCAACATTCTTAGGAGGCATCTTGTCTTTACAACTTCCAACCTTCTTCTATGCAAACTTCAACCAATCACCTCCAAAAGATCTAATAATTATGCTCTGATACCACTTGATGTCAAGAAAGGTGGTGATGACCAAAACCAACTCAAAATGATTAGGTGCAAACTAGTAACTAGCATTTTCAACCCTATCCACTCAACTTATCACAAACTCACACCTAGTTGCTTGTGGCCTTCCAAATATGCTTTTTGGGAATATATTTTAGAGAAGGCCATACAAAGTCAAACTAAACACCAACCATCTAAGATATCCTTTAAGGCCTATAACAACATACCAAAAGGTTTCGTGAAGTTGTTTTGGGACAATGTGGAGAACCAATGACTGGCCCCTGGTTTTGGGCCACCAATTAGCCCATGTTTACAAAGGAAGTACCCTCTAAACACCTATTTAACTCCAAAAATAATTGAACAATCCTTAATTAGGTTACAAAACCTCAAAATTCACCATTATTCATTTGAGCCATGACCTTTAAGATACCAAACCATGAAATCCTCACTTTTGCCACTTCCCCAAGAGGGTTTATTGAAAATCCTATCTCCAGGGCTTACCTAACCCAACCAATGCTTCCATCACTTCAAAAATGACCTACAAAAACTAAAAAATCCATTACATGGATGGTTCCATCAAAATTTTGGAGAAACCCTACTTCAATACCCCATTTTCCAATTGAAAACATCTAAATTTGCCCTAGGGAATCACCCAAAACTTAACAACTTGCCTCCTCTGCCCTCTAGACCATGGGAACACTTAGCCTACAATGGAAGGAGTCATTCCATCAAGTTACAGACCTTGAAAGTAGGTGGAATAACTTAGAGCCTCATTTAACCCCAATTAAAGCCTTACACTGGCCTTCTATAGGCTGTCTCAGAAAATTGGCCACCAAGCCCACCAAAGGTTATGTATTTGCACCAAACTACCATCAAAAGGAAGCTAATTCATGCTTGTATATGAATCAATGAAATTCAAAGAAAATACAAACTATATGGGACCGTATAGTTCCTGGAAAGTGCAACATTAAAGTGAAAATGCATAAAATCACGTTGTTATTGATATGAAAGTTTCAATACAACATTGATCAATCCTTGCTCAAGCCTTTTTGGAGGCTTTATATACTTATTACATTAAAATTTAACCACCCAGACTATAACTACCCTTTGAACTCCTATGACCCTTCATCTTCTTGAAAAGTTGCATTTTTGCAATTTCTTGCTATGACAACTTTACACAATTTTGCAACTTTTGACATTTTGACACAAATGACTCAAAAATGACCCAAATTACATGGAAATGGTATCAATAGACCCTATTAAATGTAAAAAGACCCTAAACACCTAGACTTAACATATTGACCCCTAATGTAAAGTCCATGTGCTTGGTACTCATGCACCATACAACCCCCCTGAAAAATGACTCATGTCACATGAGTACTACCTTGTACCATGCTCCATTTCAGTTCCTCCTTGCTTTCCACATACTCTCTAGTCTGGAAATATCCTTCATTGGTTCAGATACTAAGATATTTTATCATTCCTTGCATCCTTGATCTTGTTTGCACATGGATATGACTCCATCTTTGCAATCATATCTGGTGGTTGTCTTCTATCTATTCCTTGATCAAAACTTGATAATGTTCCTACCTTCATGCCTACAAAAAAAGACTTACCCAATGTTCCTTGAGATGAATTCCCCTTTATCTCAACTTCATGCTTATATCCGCCCTTTGGCTCTTGAAAAACACCCTTAGTTCCTTGTTCAGTTTGTCCTTTGATCACTGTCATCAGACCCTCTATCTTATCAGCCTCATGTGTCATTGTACTGTCATGTCTATAACCCACTGTACTTGTAGATCCTGCTTGCCCTATAACCTTACTCCCAACCAATGGACACACCATTGTTCCTATCATGACATTAGTATGCCAATTCACTGTCAACTCATCCTTCAATTCTGAATCAATCTTCACATTTGCTGTCACAACATTCTTAAGCCTTGAAATGGCTGTAGTACCCATCCTCTTGTCTTCTTTCTCAACCTTTGAAAATTCCTTCTTCCCAAACATGATCACCTTAGCCTCTTTACCCTTTCCTTTGTCTTCTTCCACCAGTGGAGTCAATGTAAATGTATGCCCATCCTTCTCTATGGTGTATGTATTTTCTCTTCCATTATATAGTGCATGCCTATCAAACTGCCAGGGCCTTCCAAGAAGTAAGTGGAAAAAATCCATGGATAAAATGTCACAAAGTACCTTATCTTTGTACTCTCCAATGTGAAACTCAAAAAATTCTTTTTCTCTAACTAGAAGTGACTGATCATCATTCAACCATGATACCTTATAGGGTGATTTATGAGGAACTTTCACCAAATTTAACTTATCTATCATTTCAATAGACACCATATTGTCAGTGCAACTAGAATCTATCACAACTTTGCATACCTTACCATTACACTTACATGTGGTCTTGAAAAAAATCCGTCTTTGCATTGGTTCCTTCTATTTGGTTGTCTTCAATAATTGTCTTCTCAACATCAATGTTTCCCCTACCTCTGGAGTAGCAACATAATTTGGAGAATTGACATTTTCATATTCCTCTTCTTGCACAAATTGGACTCTCTTTTCACCCCTTCTTTCACTCCCACTTGAAGTAACACCAAAATTTTTAGGGAACTTGTATGATGGATGCCCAAAATCATTACAATTGTAGCATCTACCTACAAATGTATTTTCACTTCTAACCCCTCCAAATCTGCCTCTGGTACCTCTAAATCCACCTTTGAAATCAGAACTTTGCTCTTTACCTTTTCCTTCACCTTCTTGTTCTTCATTTGATTTCTTTGAAGTATGAAAGGTTCCTCTAGCTCTTTGATTGATGACTCTACTTCTAATGGACTTATCTTGTCTCCTTTTTAGCTTTTCTTCCACTCTAATGGCTAATTGAAAACATTCTTCTACAGATCTCGAATTTTCCAGAACCAAGTCATCTTGAATATTAAATCTAAGACCACCAAGATACCTAGCAACTTTTTCAACCTCATCCTCTTGTATACCTAATCTTATGCTCAACTTATAGAATTAATCAGTGTAAGTTTTAACAACCAATTCCTTTTGTTTTAGATTGTGAACTTTCTTATATAATTGAACTTCAAAATCTTTAGGAAGAAACTTACCTTTGAGCTTTGCAACCATCCTATCCCATGAAACTATCTTTCCTTTGCATTTCTTTCTCCTCTCAGCCTGCTCATAGTCCCACCATAACAATGCATGCCCCTTGAGTTTTTTCTTTGCTATCTTTACCTTTTGATCATTAGTTACATCTTCACACTCAAAGTGATTATCCATCGCTGCAATCTAATCAAGTAACTCTTCATCATTAAAATTTTCACCATGTATGGGAAAATCAACTTTTAACTTTTGTGTATCACCTTTGACTGTAATTAGCAATTTAGCCATTCTCTAATCTTCAAGGTCTAATTCTTCTTCCATATCTGCATACTCTTCCTCTTCATCTTCCTTAGTTGCTCTCACATCACCAATTACTGCACCTCTTTTTTGATTTGACTCCAAGGATGAAAGCCTTGCTAAAACAACATTATGAGACTCCAATAGATTGGCATGTTTCTCTTTCAACTCCTGCAACTCTCTAGCAACACCAAAATTCTTAGGAGGCATCTTGTCTTTACAACTTCCAACCTTCTTCTATGCAAGCTTCAACCAATCACCTTCAAAATATCTAATAACTGTGCTCTAATACCACTTGATGTTAAGCAAGGTGGTGATGACCAAAACCAACTCAAAATGATCAGGTACAAACTAGTAACTAGACTTTTCAACCCTACCCACTCAACTTATCACAAACTCACACCTAGTTGCTTGTGGCCTTCCAAATCTGCTTTTTGGACATATTTTTTAGAGAAGGCCATACAAAGTCAAACTAAACACCAACCATCTAAGACATCCTTTAAGGCCTAGAACAACATACCAAAATTTTTTGTGAAGTTGTTTTGGGACAATGTGGAGAACCAATGATTGGCCCCTGGTTTTAGGCCACCAATTAGCCCACTTTTACAAAGCAAGTACCCTCTAAATACTTGGTTAACCACAAAACTCAATGAAAAATCCTTAATTAGGTTACAAAACCTCAAAATTCACCACTATTCATTTGAGCCATTACCTCTAAGATACCAAACCATGAAACCCTCACTTTTGCCACTTTCCCAAGAGGATTTATTGAAAATCCTATCTCTATGGCTTACCTAACCCAACCAATGTTTCTAACACTTCAAAAATGACCTGCACAAACTCAAACATCCATCACATGGATAGTTCAATCAACATTTTGGAAAAACCCTACTTCAATACCCCATTTTCCACTTGAAAGCATGCAAATCTACCCTAGGGCATCACCCAAAACTTAACAACTTGCTTCCTCTGTCCTCTAGACCATGAGAACACTTAGCCTACCATGAAAAGATTCATTCCACTAAATTACAGACCTTGACAGTAGGTGGAATGACTTAGAGCATCATTTAACCCCAATCAAACCCTTACACTGGCCTTCTACAGGCTGTCTCAGAAAATTGGCCACCAAACCCACCAAAGGTTATGGATTTGCACCAAACTATCATCAAAAGGAAGATAATTCATGCCTCTATAGGAATCAATGAAATTCAAAGAAAATACAAACTATATCGAACCGTACAATTCTCAAAAAGTGCAACATTATAGTGAAAATGCAAAAAATCACATTGTTATTGATATGCAAGTTTCAATACAACATTGATCAATCCTTGCTCAAGCATTTTTGGAGGATTTATATACTTATTACATCCAAATTTAGCCACCCAAATGACTATAACTACCCTTTGAGCTCCTATGACCCTTCATCTTCTTGAGAAGTTGCATTTTTGCAATTTCTTGCTATGACAACTTTACACAATTTTGCAACTTTTGACATTTTGACACAAATGACTCAAAAATGACCCAAATTACATGGAAATGGTCTCAATAGACCTTATTAAATGTAAAAAGACCCTAAACACCTACACTTAACATATTAACCCCCTAATGTAAAGTCCATGTGCTTGGTGCTCTTGCACCAATTAGTTTATGAATAAATCATTAAACACTCTTAACTATTACTGCTATGATAATAGGTATCCTTCCATTGCTCCATCTCTTGGAAATCCTACAAAGTATTGTATAACAAAAAAAACAAAGAAAATGGACATGAGGATACCCACTATTCTATTAATGGGCATCCAAAAATTCAAAGAAAATGGACGACCTGAGGAAACCCATTATTCTGCAAACAAGCATCCAAAAATTCAATGAAAATGGATGACATGAGGATACACACTATTGTGCAAATGGGTATCCAAAAATCTCCACAAATATATTACTTCAGTACAAAAATTTAAATTGAAAGAAGGGATATGAAACAAATTGTTGCATAAAATGATGTATTTATATGACAAGGCTTTAAAGACATGAACCAAATGCCTCTATCAAATATAACTAGCCAATTAAATAGATAATTACATTTCTTGCCCCAACAAAAAGCTACAAGGCAATGAGAGTTGTAATGAGATAACAAAACAAAGTTGGACATGCAGTTGCGAGTGAAAGAGGAAAAATGAAGAATGTAGTAGCATGACCACCATTGTAACTTTGTTGGTTCCCTAATATAGTCTAAACAAGTAGAATTATACATAATAGAGAAATTTCATAAAATACCTACTTGGTCTTATTGAGACCATTATTTTAAATATCTCTTGCCCTTGATAGAGTCGATCGAACACATGTAGGTCCACAAAAAATAGGCCGACCCACATTTTTTTTCAATTTTATATTTCCATATTTTAGTTGAGCAATATTTGGTTGAAAAGGTTTCATCTGAAACCTTTTTTCAATCAATAACATGTCACCACATTGGTGCCATATCACCGCCAATTGGTTTTAGCCAAAATTCTCTTGATTGAATCATTTCCGACCATAAATGGTTTGATAGAAACCATTTAGTTGGCCGAAAATGTGACACAACTTTGTGCTTTTACCCTTGGGCATCTAACTTCTAGGTGGGGACCACTTTGTAATGTATGTCCTTGCATGTTTTGCATGGGGGGTTCCCAAGTTTGCATGTTGGTGCATGTTCTTACATGAAGTCATCAGAGCCATTGGAGAGTAATGGAGCACTCAAGATTGATCAATTTTGATTGGCTATGGGTTAGGTGCCCATGTGAAGGCCATGTGATCATTTAATATTTTTCACCATGCTTATGGGTTGTCCACTAAGGGGGGCATGGGGTTTTCCAAATGGTTTTTCTTGTTGTTTCAGGATACCATTTGTGGTATTCTCTCCCACAAACTTTTATATATTGGAGCATTGAGATGGTGGTTTGAAGAGTTTGTTTACAGGTTGTCAAAGTAACAAAGTACTGCTGAAATTTAGAGAGGAGTGTTGTATTGGTGTATCTCATTTGAAGATTAATACAAAAATTGGACTTCTTTGGGTGTGGAGCTTTTTCCTGCAAGGGTTTCTCCACGTATATCTTGTGTCACTTGTGTTTCTCAACTTGTGGTATTTCTAATTTTTCTTCCATGTTTGGAATTGCTAATCATATAATCACTTTATGGTAATCTTGGATACATAATTTGAGATTTGCAAACACATTATTAAGTTCTATTTCTGTAAGTTTCACCTTGAATTTCCAACATTTGGTATCAGAGCTAACGGTTCTATTAAGAGAGGGACACCTTTCTTTTAAGTGTTGAAAGTTGTTTGGTTGCAATGGGATCCTATGCATTGTGGGTTTTGTAGATTTATGAAGAAGATTGAAAACCATGGCTTCTACCTCTCATCTAGATATTGAGAAGTTCAATGGCATTGGTTACGAGATATGGAAGTTGAAGATGAAGGATCTCCTTGAAGAGAGAGATCAATGGTTGGCAATTTCAAGTGAAAAGAAACCAAAATCAACATCTGATTAAGATTGGAATAAAATGGACAAGAAGGCACGAGGAACCATTTGGTTGTGTCTTGTCAACTCCTTCCTCTTGGATGCTTCAAAAGAATCTATTACATACAATTTGTGGAGGAGGATAGATGAAATTTACCAAACTAAAAGTCTAACAAATAAATTGTATCTCAAAAGATGTTTGTATTTTTTGAAAATAAAGGATGGTGATTCTATTACAAAAAAAATTAAATAATTTAAATATGATTATAAGTCAACTTGCATATGTAGATGTTAAGATAAATGTATTTTGTTTCTTTTTTCTTTACTTGAACCTTTGAAAAATATGATTTTTTCCATAAGTGGTGGTGGTACAAAACCGAAGATGGATAGTCTCATTGCTATACTTCTTTCAAAAGAGACGAGGAGAAAATCCATGAATGTGGGTGTTAGAGAAAAGCACCTAGGAAAATCAACTACAGAATAAACCTTCACAAGATAGAGAGGATCACTATGCTACTTCACCAAAGATAAATGTATTCAGAATGAGATAATTAATTTACATACTATACAGGCTTTTAAAGCCATGAGAAAGGTGTCAGGTGGAAAAACTACCCACATGGGAAAAACCACCTGAGATGATTAAATGAAAACTATTCTAAATGCAATGTCCCTAAGTAAGCTTAAGTGGGTAAATGGTAAAAACAATTTACTCCAATACCCCCCCCCCCTAAGTGCAACTTAGGGAGAATGAAAATGAAAAAATGAAGATGCAGTATGGGTCTCAACTACACAACCATGTTAGGTACCCATTTACAATGCAAAAAGGAAATCTCTCACAACCAGAGAAAAGGATAAAAACCCTGTGGGAAAAAACCCCTCTCCAAAAGAGAGAAAAGAAAACAAAAATGATGCATGGATGGAGGACTCAATCACACCCTCCAAGGACTACATACATCATATATATACAATCAATTCCCCCCCCATAAGAGGGAAAGAGAGAGACTATATAGCCCCCCCATAATGTGTAATCACCTACAAAAATGGTAAGTGCCTGAAGACAAAACATGAACCAGTGTTGAAAAACAACTTGTCTCCCTTTTAGAAGAAACATAACTAAATACAAATGTAGGAATGCTTCCCACCCCAGATAGGAATTGAAAGAAAAAAGCATGAAAATGTATGATAATGTCTTTGAAATATACTCATGTGTCGCCAATGCCTTGGAAAATGATGCCACAAACCAATCAGGAACATACCCAATCACAACAGAAGGTGACAAATAAGGTACCACTGGAAACTGATTGTGAACTTTCTCCAGAGATTGAGATGGAGTGATAATAGTTGTACCACAACTATCATCAAATAGGAGAGACATACCCTAAAATTTTTCCTCTAGATCTAAAATGTGAGACTCCACGAACAACGTTGTAATGTCCAACAAATATGAATCACAATCAGGAAGACAATGAGATATTGGTTGTGATGAATCACTAGATGTGCTCAATGAATCATCAACACAAGATGAATGGTCCTGATGAATAGGAATGATAGGAGCCTCAATCAATGACTCTACACAATGAATCACTGGAGGTGAAGGTACATCAACCATCCCAGATGGAGAAGAAGGAGCATATGGAGAACCCTCGTCATACTCATCTAAAGATTCAAAGTATTCCAAAACTTCAAACTCTTGCATAGTAGCATGATCATAGGGTATCCTATCTAAAAAATGAAGAGGCACTAGACAATCTGAAACAAGATCATCTGGGAATGGTTGAGTATCAGGATCTCCATGTATTTCCCAAATTTTAGTCCAAAGAGTATGAGGACACTCAAAATAATCAATAGCATTCAAAGTGGCATCATCAATATGCATTGCAATAACTCTAGGACATGATCCCTTTTGCAATTCCATGCAACTTTCTTATTATCAGTACCAGGAAGGGGAACTAGATTATATAAATGTGGCAACAAATGAAACCATCTAAGATGTTTAATGATACCATCTCTCCATTCTTCATAGTTTCTCCTTTTCAACATAATCATAGCAGGATGAATTGAAAACCCCATAATCAATTATGACAATTCTCCAAAAATATAAAGACAATAACCTTCAAGAATAATTAGAGACTCCCAAATACTACAAATGAAGCCTTCCCAAAATACTTTAGGAAGCAATAGTGCAAAAAAATGGTTGAGAATCAAGCAACTCCAATATTGAACTTCAATGGATTTAAAGCACCACCAAACAAAAAAATATGAGAGAAATTTCTCAACCATTGTAAAGGTGACGAAAATACCTTTATGTTGATATGTGGTTTGCAAAAATTGACCTTGATTTGCAAAATATATGCAAAAATAAAAAAGGGGCCTATAGGCACTTTCAGAATCTTCTGGAGCTCTCGGTCACACCATATGACCACAAATAGCAATGAGTGAGACAATGTGATTTGTTGCAAAATATGATGGCAATTGTGCCAATCAATCACCAATCTGACCCACCAAGCATGCATACCAAACACAGATCCACAAGCTTCCCACAATCACTTCACAAGCAGAATATGAGTGTTAGAATATAAAAGGGGAATAAAAGGCCATTGTGGGGAAAATGTGGGATTATAGATCCTAGATAGCACTTCAAATAGGCTGTGCACATGCCCACCTCCAAACCCTAATCAAATATTTCTTACAAAACTTTATAATGTATAAAGTTTGAGAAATATATGCAGACAAAAGATATACGTATGATAATTCCAAGTGACCAATCTACAATGTATGGAATGGTGAACATACACTCCAAGCACTAGCTAAAATGTATCTGGACCATTCACATTTGGGATTGCATGCCTAGCTTGCTGGAATGAATCTACAACTTTCATGCTGGAATGAAACCATAGTCCAAGTTTTATGTATGGAAACTACCCCTTGCACAATGGGAAATTTGCACCCACCAGAGGAAAAATGACAGCCATAGATAGAGATAGGTGCCTTCTTCACTAGTCAAATGCCTCCAAAAGAAATGAATTTAGGCCTACAAAGAGAAATCGACCTCTAAAAGAAGGACGCTGCCTCAGGGAAATGATGTTGAATTAGCCTTCAAGAATTTGAAACATGCCTCCCTAGAGCAGAAAAATGTGCCCTCTCAAACACCAAAAAGAAACACCTCCCTCAAAGATGAAAATCAGAGCCTTCAAGAAACAAACAAAATGCCTTCAAATCAACACTTCATAGGAATAAACGTTGCCTCCCATCCTTCAGAAAATGGTTGAAATCACTGTGCTTCCAGTGAAGAAATGACAACCACAAACAAAATTGTGGCTTCAAATGCAAGAAACCAAAAAAAATGCCTCACAACTACAAGAACAACCAAAAATCCAAACACATTTTGATAACTCCAATCGCTAACAAAAGGAAAGAGGAATATCGGGAATGAGGCAATTTTGAAATTTTGTAAATTTCAAATGTCGAATAATATTCAACAACCAAATGATCTCAACAATCTCCAACAAAAACTCTCAAGGAAGGAGTTACATATTGGGTGGCTTTGATACCATGTTAGAGCAAAGCACGCAGGAAAATCAACTGCAGAATAAACCTTCATGAGATAGAGAGGAGCACTGTGCTACTTCACCAAAGATAAATGTATTCAAAATGAGATAATTAATTTACATAATGTACATGCTTTTAAAGCCATGAGAAAGGTGTCAGGTGGAAAAACTACCCACACGAGGAAAACCACCTAGGATGATTAAATGCAAACTATTCTGAATGCAATGACCCTAAGTAAGCTTAAGTGGGTAAATGGTAAAAGCCATTTACTCCAATAGTGGGCTCCCAAGATGTCTTGCATGTGTGAGGAAGGTCCAAAGAAAAAGGAGGGCCTAAAGGAGACAAAAAGAGAGACAAGTCTAAATGAGGTTCTAAAACCCTTGGGGAGAGGAGAGTACAGTGTTGAAATTGTGGTAGGAGAGGACATGTGAAGAAATGTAGAAACAAGAAAAAGATTTCAAATACTTCCATGAAAAAGTCCTTAGAAGATGGTGATTCTGATGCTTTGTTTATTTTTGATAACACTTTTAGTAATAATGCTTGGCTTATTGATTCAGGTTGCTCTTACCATATGACTCCTCACAAGGAGTGGTTTACTTCATATTCAGCTTATGATGGGGGAAAAGTTTTCCTTGGTGATAACAACACGAAGAATATTTTTGGTAAGGGAAAGGTAAAGTTGTGTTTCAGTGATTGGAGGGTTAAAACCCTTTATCATATTTTACATATTACAGGACTTGCGAGAAATTTACTTTCAGTATCCAAGTTGAATGATTTTGGAATGCGTGTGACATTTGACAAGTTTGGTTGCAGGTTGGTAAGAGGGAGTTTGGTGATTGCTATAGGATCTCAGATAAGGACTTTGTTTAGGTTGAATGCCTTCACTTTTTGTAACTCATCCAATGTAATTGGCACTAAAAATGCATGTATGTTGTGACACCATAGATTGGGTCACATGAGTGAAAAGGGTCTTAAGACCATTTTGAACAAAAAGTTGGTTGACGATATTTCTGATTATTTAGTTGACAAAAATGATTTTTGTGAGCATTGTGTGTTTGGTAATTAGAATAGATCATAATTTCCTAATGGAACTAATAAGGCTAATCTAGATTATTAGAGATCATTCATTCAGATGTGTTTGGACCAGTGTATGTTGACTCTTTTGGAAAATATCGTTATTATGTTATTTTCATTTACGATGTCTCAAGATAAACCCAACTTTATTTTATGCATGCAAAATTTGAAGTTTTCACTAAGTTTAAGGAATTTAAAGCCTTATTTGAGAAGCAAACGAATTATAAGATAAGGGTGTTGAGTCTGACAATGAGGGTGACTATTGTTCTAGGGAATTTGATGAGTTTTGTAAGCATGCATGTATTTTTCAATAAAAGACTACTCCATATACACCCTAACAAAATGGGGTAGTAGAAAGAATGAACCAAACCTTGATGGAAAGAGCTAGGAGAATGTTGAGTGGTGTTAATATTGATAGATAATTTTGGGCAGAAGTTGTAAACTTACTGCATATTATTTTCTTAATATATCTCCTTGTTTAACTCTTGTTGATAAAACTCTTTATGAACTGTGGATAGGTGAAAGCATTCTGTTTCATATTTAAGGGTCTTTGGTTGTGAGGCTTTTGTTCTTGTGCCTCAAGAGACACGTTCTAATTGGATCCAAAAGCATAGACATGAATCTTTGTTGGTTACAGTGAGAATGTAAAAGGTTATAAGCTTTGGAATCCTCTAACTCGTAAAATTGTTTTCCCTAGAGATGTGATTTTCAGGGAGTTTAGAGCTTACTTAGGTGAAGAACAAGCAAAGGAGAAAGAAATCAAGGAGTTTAGAGCTTATTTAGGTGAAGAACAAGCAAAGGAGAAAGAAAAGAAAAAAAAAGTGTACTTCGAGAAAAAAATAGAAAAGTAGAAAGATGCACATGTGGAAGAACAACCAGATGGATTAGAGGATGGAGAAGAAGAAGAGGGTTCAGAGAGTTCAGATGATGTGCAGGATGAGCATACAAAAGAAGAAGAATAGGTAGATCTCATTACTCTTAACTTGAGAAGATCCACAATGCAATAAAATCTAGTTGACAGGTATATCCCATTAGATTACCATTGTGTATTTTCTTTGTTGAGTATCGATGATGAACCTAGATCCTATTGGCAGACTTTTTATTTAGAAGAAAATGAGTCTTGGATGCAGGCCATGTAGGAGGAGATGATGACTTTGGATAGTTGTGATACCTAGGATCTTGTGAATTTTCCCAAAGGAAGGAAGCCCATTGGTTGTAAGTGGGTATTTAAAAATAAAACTGGTGCAAATGATCAGTTAGAGTGGCACAAGGCTAGATTGGTGGAAGGGCTACCATTTTTGACTGACAAGTGTCAATAAGCCTTTGATATTTAAATTAATAGTAAACTCATAACCACACCTATGTTACAAGGACTAAATTGGGAATTTAACTTTCATGTTCATATATATGCTTTAGATAGATTGGGAGTTGTGTTAGGATAAAAATAAGGCATACTTTCTTATCCTATTTATAAAATAAGAAAAACTATATTGGTGAGAAATTAAATTATTAAGTCCCAAAAAATAGTTTGGATAATTGTATATGCCATTAATATTTTTTGAATTATATAACTAGATATTAAACATCTATCCATAATAATCACTCTACATTTTATTTATTAATGAATAAAATAATTACAAATGGTAGATTATTAAGTGGATTTTGTTGTTGCAAAATTTTGACACCACTATACTTGAGAAGCTTAATCATGAGAATATTGTTGTAGGGTTTTTGTTTAGATTGCCAAACATTTCCAAATAGGTTCTAGTTGGTGATGAATTTCTAGATGAACAATTATTTTCTATCCTTATTAAAATCCCTTGGTTTTTAAATATTACCAACTACCTCATTACATGCAATTTTCCTTTACACTTCTCTCCTTGGGATTTAAAAAAAATGTTGGGCTTACTGGCCAATATTTATGGATTGGTAGATTTCTCTTTCAGACAAGTGTTACATGTGACTTTTTTCGTAAAAGAAAAAAAGTTATGAAATAACCTTTTAGAATTAAAAGGGAGAAAAATAAAGGATATTATGATCCTTTAGTTAAAAGAGATATTAAATTTAACCTTTGTGAAAGGGTGTGACAGTTTAGAAACTATCCCTTAGGATTATATAAGCATTTATGTAAGACTTGAAAAGGGGGAAGAACATTCATCCTGAGAGAAGAGAAAAAGGAAAGAGAAATTAAAAGGGCACAAAGAAGTGAAGGTTAGGGTCATGGGTGGGCATTGAAATATTTGGAAAAGGGGCACACATGGGTGTGTCCAAATTGTGGTACAACGTACACCCGAAAGTGTCTTGGCTAGGGCTGTGTTTATGTCATGAAAGCAATTTGGGTTTTGTGTAAGAACTGGTTTCATCTGAGGGTGTTTATGCTAGGAAAAGCCTAGACCTATAACCATTCCTCTAAGTGCCAGACAATAGCCTTTTTGTGACTTTCAGATGAGTATTGAGAACATTGTCTATATGATGTTGGTGTTAATATGATTAATTTGTGTGGAGATGCTATTTCGTTTATTGTGTTAATCATTTAATTGTCACATGTTTGTAGTTTACATTAATTTCACATTTATTTTGATAACATTACATAACTCGAGTTATCTTAATTCTAATATTCATTATACTAAATCTATTGTTTTTACTTAAACTACTTTAGGAATCTAAGAGTGTCATCACATTTGGTATCAAAGCCTAATGATCAGGGCTTCCTAAATTTTGGAAATTTCTTTATGTTCTCAAATTTCATATTAACTAGTCTTTAAAATTCTCCTTGTGTATGTCTAGCATTATAAAATTTCCCTAACCTTTGAGCCATGAGAGTTAATTCTATAAGACCTAACTTATAACCTTTGTCCATATGGTAATTTTTGTTTTTCTCTTTATTCATTGACATATATGTGTGTTCATATCTATATTTAAAATCTTGACAAGAATTAGCATTGCTTTGAGAACTCCCTATTTATACATATCTATAGCTTAGTAATTGCTTTGAGAACTCCCTATTTATACATATCTATAGCTTAGTAATAAGATTTCTAGATATACATTCAAATAGGATATTAATCTCTGAATTCATAATCTTATTTAATTGTAATAAATTACTAGAATTCTTAAAATATAAATTATTTAAGCATATCTTGATTCTAAGTTTCAATCCTATCCTTCACTCTCTCTATCTTCGAAACCATTCATTTCCACTTGTTATTCACATTCTATTATATATTTCATGTGGCCATTGATGTTTTCTTATAAACCACCATGAATAATGAACCATCCACAATGCTTCGTCGTATATAGACTAAATTCCCTTCATTAATGAACAAGTGTGTCATTTCTATGAATCGAGACTTCTCGCATGGGGCCATGCCTCTATAGGAAGACATTTAATCAGGTATTTCTAAAAGTCAAGCACTTTTATTTCGTAGATTATAGAGAGTAAAATTATCAAGAGAATCCTTTAAACTCCTCATAGTTTTCTTTCAAACGTGAGTAATGTCATGCATGGTCTTTATGTATTATCGAACAATGGCAAGGGAAATCTTATTAATGTGTCGAAAGGTACACAAAAGAGAAATAAAGTATCAAATTCTATCATGGGTATTATATTTTCTCAGTCGGCTGCAATTCACGTTACATCGCTCCTGGTACAAATCATGTGAGTACGTTTGAATCACAATGAAAGTTCTTACAAAGGCCATATGAGAAAGCTATGATCTTGGGAATGTGGTATAGACATCTATCTAAGAAAAACAAAATAGACGAATTACATACATTGCAGTTGCAAGTGATCTGGTAGATATGTGTGCAAAATGTGGAAGCAAAGATAAGACACGCAGACTCATGGAATACCATGATTGCAGGATATGAACAAAATGGACTTTCTTTTATGATTTTTAAAGTAATTAAGAGCAAATGAGAAAGCCAAATTCTACAATCTTACGCAGGGACAACAAGTACGCAGATGATCATGCATGCAATGGTTTTAGGAAAATTCAACACCAACAATTCACTGTCGGAAAATCCACTGCCAATAATTCGCTGTAGGAAAATTCACTGTCATGACAAATTCATCTCATGGAAAATTCATCGCCATGAATTACTGGTGGTGAATCTTCCATGAGATGAATTTGTCATGATCTGCGATGAATTGTTGACGGTGAATTTTCCTGAAGCCTCATGCAATATTGGAAGCCTAAGCAAGACACCTCGCCCGTGGCTTGGCCTAGGAAGGGAAGTACCAGTCCCTCTATCTCTCACAGAGTAACGAGACTACATTGGTTGAGCCAGTGACGAGAGCTTATTGCAGAGTACCAGTCCCTCTATTTCTCACATGGCAACAAGACTGTACAATATGACAAAACCTTTGGATGGTAAGCATTAAATCTTTCAGATTGATAATCATAAGAACCTTTGCATTTTGAACAATTCACCATTCACCATCAGCAATTCACTGCAAGAAATTCACTGCCATGACAAATTCACCACAAGGAAAATTTACCATCAGCAATTCACCGCCGCTGAAAATTCATGACATTTTAATAATATAAAAGACCTCCATTATTTTTTTGCAAAAAAGATTTCAAAGTCTTGGAAATATATATTACGTCACATTGGAAATATATATTAAAAATGTTAATGTGATTAAATTAACTTTCTGCAGCAGTGATTCCTGATGATGAATTTTTTTGAGATAAATTTGTCATGACAGTGAATTTTCTTATTATTGACAATTCTTACTGAGGGTGAATTTGCCGTATTTTTAGGTCCCTCCCTCTTTTTTTTTTTTTTTTTCCGTGCCTATGAATTTTAACTATAATGACAGAGCTTGAACTATTTGTTCTTGAACCTTTGAAGTACTTGCATTTTTTTTGTAATGAAAATCTCCTGTTTGTTTTTCTGTTTGGTTCTTTGTTGCTTGTGCCCGTAGCATTCTATTTTAGTGGTGATAGTTTTTGATGGTGATTCTGAAATCTTGGTTCGAGAGCTTTGAAACCTTTTCGCTTTTTGCATTCGGATCTCTTGCTATTCTGTATACTTTTCAGTCTTTTTTTGTTGGCCCGTGGCTTTTGCGTTCACTCTTACTGACGAGTTGGATTTCTCATGTTTTAGGAAAATTCCATGAAACAGACAGATTGGGCACATAAATATAATACCAGACTAGATATCTCTTGATTTTATGCACTTACCACCCGATTAGTAAGAACATTTCGGCAAATGGAGAAGTGTAAGTTTAGCCACAACAGGAAAATGTTGTCAATGGCGTTCCGTTCAATGCTAAAATATGCTTGAATTTTGTGGATCATCTTCTATTATGTTTTATTTTTGGTATATTTATGGCCTGTGGCCATGGTATTTAACCTTAATAGCAAGGCGAGCTTTTAAGGAGAACGAATGGTGAGACTTGAAATAGATAGACGATTGATGATAAAATACAACCACAGCCCTGATTTTCTAGTTCTATCCTCTGAGGGTCGGATTTTTAGGGTATTTAGTGAAGATAAAAATGTATCATTCCTATTCATCGAAGGAAAGAAATGTTCGGTAAGGTTTAGTTTAGTTTTAGTTTTTGTTTGTTTGTTTGTTTGTTTTTTTTTTAAATATGGGAAATGCGGGTAGCTCCCTTGCTTAGGGGATTCAGATCTAAGACATGTGTCAATACCACTAAGGACTCTCAATAGCGGGTCGTCATAGGATTTAACTTGAACCCAAATATATAAATCTTGACAACTTGGATATTCGAGAGTTCATTCATTATGAAAGCTCCCATTGAGTGGTGTGCATGCCTATGAATAAATAAGTTGTCTGGTTGTATAGCAAGAATTTCTCTTATTTGATTTGAGCAAGAATATAGTAGACACTAGAGAAAGGACACACATTAATGAAAGACACATTCGTATTTAAAATTTTAATCTTCATATAGCAATCTATGTACTTCTAGTTTGTTATTCAAATCTTAATAGATTGGGTCAAGAAACAAGATGGATGGAAATATGATAGAGGTCATAATCAAATAAAAGTAATTTGTTTCTAAGATTTACACTTAGATCCACCCTAGGAAACAAACTAGCAAATCTAATCCATAGGTTCATCATAAGATTATTCCATGAATAAGGAAGTTTCTTTTTAGTTGAGATTCACCACACAAAAAATGAATGGTTTAAAATCTTTTTTATTTCTTTCATATATGATTTTTCACTAGCCAATAAAACCTCCTATCTAGTAGTTTGACTATATATATATATGAGCTTTGTTAGAATTTTTTTTTGAAGGTGATTATTCTATCAAATAATTTTTTTTTGAAGGTGATTATTCTATCAAATAATATGGAATATCACTAGTAGTCTTACATCCTATGAACTTGACTATGGAAAGAAAGTTGTGTTACCTATGGAGTTCAAAATTAATTTTTTTCATAAAATTATATTTTTTTATGAGTCTTATAAAAATTATATTTTTCATGAATCTTACTAATGCCTAAACGGTTATGAGATACATTAGTAGGATCTATTTCATACAAAAGTAGTTAACTGATGACATGGTTGTTGTCATGAACATTTCATTCATAACTGATCATTCTAACTAGGTAATTGAGAGTTATTTTATGATTTCAAATTCCAAGATTTAAAGGCAAGTTTTATAAATGATGCTTAAGGCCATATGAGATCAATATTATCTACAATAATGGTGCAAATAATTTTCACACTATGGATTCTAATCATGTGACTCTACTTGTTACTAGACACCATCTAAATTCGTACAATAAATAAAATCTTTAAGGAAATTTTCTTGTAGAAATGTAGAAGAAAATCCTTATTTTGGATGAAATCCATTGAGCCTCTCTAGGAGTCCCCCTATTCTCTAATGCTCTTTATATATTTAAAAATAAGATTAAATAAAAAGAAATAAATTCTAACAATTAAAGCCTTCATATATTATTAGAAAATTAAAATTTAAAAATTAGTCTCTAACACATTCTAATTGAAATACATTCTTAGTGGTGAGAATAATTTTTATGGTGACATTAATTTGTAAATTATTGAAAACTATCTTACAAAGGTCACTTGTTATATACAAATAATAATAAAATTCTAGCAAAAATGATATTATATGATTTCATGAACTAATTTAATGTTGTAGATGAATTCAACTAGATCAATGATTGTTTCACTTTTCCTATGTTCGCATTTCATCTTCTTCTAACATTCACTTAAAGTAGTGTTGTACCATCATTTAAAATAAAATATTGTGAATACTTGTCACATTAGTTATACGTTACTATGAACTAATTTCTTATGCATTCCATTAAGGTATACCAGATGTGGAGGACATAATTTATTGCACATATGATCCATAAATGCTTTAGTTGGGACACATTTATTCTTGCACTTCCTTCATTGTTGTTATAGTTCTTGTAACCTTCCTTCTTGAACAAGGATTCGTCTTTTGAGGCATTTTCACTATAGAAGCTTGACATAAGTACATGAAGCATTTACTTTTGCTATACTATATGGTATAGTCTTATCTTATTTTATTTTTAATTAAACTTATAATTTTAATATTTCTACCTTAATTACTAAAATGTCTTATTTCCCTATCAATTATCATGGATAATTTAACTCTTAGGCTAGGGTTAAAGAGTGCAAAATATCTACCTATAATCAATAATCACTATATATTTTATCAAATATCTAAAAAATAATTACATACTACATAAAAATCATGAATGACTTTACATGAGTTATTACCTTAACACCTTACAAATCTTAATGCTCCTATTTCTATTCTTACATATCATTTTTAGTCACTAGTGGCATGAATCTTCATAAAACTAGTTAACATTATTAATAGAGCTATTTCACCAACTTTAAGAAAAAATTTCTATCATGGGTGGTACTCATAACTATCATGAGATACTAGATTATACACCATCACAAAATAAACCTAGAGCATACATTATTTTTGAGGCTATTGGATGGACAAACTTTGTTGATTAAATGAAAAGTTCAATGATAAAGTGCTCATGAATTTTTCATGGGTTGCTGAGAATATTAGATTATAATAAGTATTTTTTATTCCCATTCAATATCTATTTGGTGGCTATAGCTATAGGGCTTTCATAAGTTAGTGAGAAATACTATCCCAATGGGAATTTCATAGAGCTAGGTATCCTATAGAAAAATTTAAAACAAAGAGGGAAAACTTTAATGATGATTGGAAAAGGTATTATAAAAAAAAATTCTACCTACATTGTAGCATTATGTTGTATAAGCCTTTGAATTTAATACATAATATGTGAAGGAAGGTATGTATGTGTGTATGTATATTCTTATCATTTCTAGCTATTGTTGCATTTGAGGTATCGACAAATTTATAATGTTCCTTAATTCCTTTCTAAGTCCCTAAGAAACATTTTAGTTGAAACTCAAAATGTCAATTTGAATTCATTGGCCAATCATGGGCTTACTAAACTAATTGTCATAGAGGTATTAAATTTGATTATGTTAAGCCCTTAATATTCTATCTAATGTTATGAATCTAATATCATATATCCTAAGACTATAATATACATTCCTAAATATAATGAGTCTGGCATGCTTAATATTAACATTAGTTTAAATTAATGATATCAAGTTTCCACAACCCATATTGTAGTTCAACATTATTTTTGGATTCGATTGTGTAGCAAGTTTTTAGCATCAACATTTCAAATCACACTCCATGATCCATCATCAATGTTTCTTCTCCTCTTGATCTCTCTCATCCTGATGATGGATTAGGGAGTGTGATTTGAAACATTGATGCTAAAAACTTGCTACACAATCGAATCCAAACTGAAACTAAACAATGCAAAACCAAACTAAAAATCCAAAATCAAGATTTCCAACATAACATCAATGAAGCCTTTCCTAAATGAAAGCACATGCAAAAACATAAAACTAAACTATGCGAAACCAAACATATGCATTCAAAAGAAAACCAACTCCATTGTTCTCCTATTTTCCATGATCTTGATTTATGCATTTGGTGCTCTCATATTTTCACAAGCACAAATTCAACAAGAAGCTATGATGAATGGAAGAGAGGATTGCATGATCATAATTCAATATATTGAAATTAAATATGCTTCTTGGTGAGAAGAGGGGGTTTATATAGATGTCCTTATGGGGTAGATTGAAGTTGTAGGAGAGATGTGGGATAAAAGAGTGAAAATGGAGATTATCACAATTATCCCATATTGCTTAGTCAAATGAAATTGATGGGAATGACAAAGATAAATGAGATGATTTATGATGTAATGTAGGTTTAGGAATTATATTTTAAAGTGAATTTGTGAATTTAAATGAATGATTTAATGAATTTATGTATTTACATGATTTAATGAAATATGTAAATGGATAAAGATTATTGTGATATGGATGCAAATGATATTTTAATGATTATGCAAATAGAACAATATGAAATGTTTTATAGATGATTGATTGATTAATGATTATGCAAATGGATAATGGTTATGAATGAATAAATGCTTATAATATGGATAAATGTTTATAAATACTTATACTATGTTAATGATTTAAATGAATTGATGAATGAATAGAAGAAAATAGTAAATGAATTAATTAAACAATTAATAGTATCCATTTAATTAATAGACAAAAAATAGGATGACTGTGAGGATAAATTTTGAGTGTCTACATTTTTCCCCTCTTTGAAACAATGCGACTTGTTGCATTGTTTCAAAGAAAAAGATATGCCCCAGTGTAAGGAAGAATGATGAGGTAGAGGTATGCCCCCTTGAGAGGACATGCAAGTTCAAAGAACACGAGTGTGCTCTTGAAATGGATGAGAGGACTAGAAAATGAAGGACAAAAATGATAGAGGAGAATATATAAGGATGATGAAATGATGAAGGAAATGGATGATGGAATAAATGATGGATGAAAAAGTGATACGAAGGAAAATGAAGGCGATGAAGCCTCTTGTGCATGTCAGTGCTTTATCATCATAGAGTGGTAAAATATGAAAAATGGACAACAAACACCATGGTATGACATAGGTACCAAGGTGTGCAAGGTCATCCATTTGTAAAACAGATAGTCACAAACAAGGAATGTCCTAACTCATACTTAGGGAAAAGTTTCCCCAGTCTTTTCTTGAAGACAAACCATAGACAACAATCAAATAAAAGACAAGTCATGAGACATCATCGCTCTTCTAAATCCTTCATGGGAAATCCTCGAGGTGGCTAGTAACATGACCAGAGAAACTCTAAAAGATAAGACAAAATAGACCAACAAGGTCAACGACTATTTTGATTATTTTTCAATAAGTATTTTCCACTATGTTAAGGGACGAAGTGAGTGACAAGTGGACTATTTTGACAAGGCTTGGTTTTAGGAGAAGAAACATGTCATATAAGACATCAAATCTGGTTTTGATCATGCAACTACCTATATAAGGAAAATGACAAAGTGTGACAGTGACAAGGTCTAGTTTTAGGAAGGAAACATCTTGTATAAGACCATTGGTTTTGATCAATTTGAATGGTTTGATTGATTTAACAAATGATTGATTTGACTTGGAGACTTGTTGGCTTGCATGTCATGTTGATTCAAGATTTGTGTTTGAAGTTCAAATGATTATGTCGTGTCTGAGTTGATAGTGTCTGATTTATTTTGACTGACCTGACGAACCCTAAAAGACTAACCTAGGGGGCCTCAGGGGCTCATCAAAAAATGGCCTTGCCTACGTAGCAATGCAAAGAGAACTCGTAGTTTGACATGACCCTTGACTTTGTTTCAACGAAAAAGGATCGAATCATGATTTCATTTGACAACTCCTAAAGGACTGACCTAATGCCTCAGGGGCAAATCGATAGATGGCCTTGCCTACGTCCAGTCGTAGAGGAAACATAGTTTGACTATGACAAAGATTGACATGACAAACTTTGACTCTGTTTTTGGGATTTTTTGAAAGTTATCTAAATGTTTTTGGGTTTTGACATGTTTCAATTTTTTTTGGATTTTGAAGTTTTATGATTTTTTTGGATTTTGTGGATATTTGATGTTTTTGGAGTTTTGTGAATATTTGATTATTTTGTCTTTTTGGAATGTTTTGACTTTTTTTTTGTCTTTTTGTCATTTTATGATTTTTTTGGTGTTTTTCAAATGTTTTGATTTTTTTGTCTTTTTGATGTTTTGATATCCAATGACAAGTGTAGAATCCAATGAAGCCTAGTGTTAGGAAATTGCCCCCAGTCTGGTATAAGATGAACCAATAAGGAAGGGATGGGATAAGGATGTACTATGGATGAAAGATGAAGGAGAAAAGGGCAAAAGACGTCAACTGCTTGGAAGTCATGATAAAGATGATAAGGCCTAATGGTGGATGTCAAATGGGAGATGATGGACAATAAAGGCATTAGTATGCATTAAGGTGGAAGGATAGATAGAGTGATAGTAGATGACAAAGCAAAGACTGACTACACATGGCACTTGTTTTTGAGTTTTTCACCATGGTACTTATCCAAAGCACCACTGACATGGTTTTCACTATTGGACGAAAATTTTCTCTTTACTATTTTTTTTGTTGTTTTTTTTTCAAGACCTTTTTCTGATTTTTTTTGTATTTTTAAGGTTTTAGACTATCTTCTAAAGCTAGGTATAAAATTGGTAAGTTCCAAATCCATAGACTACTTTGACAATGCGCCGATCCTATGTGGATGATCATGTTAGATGAAAGGACCTGATCGAGATGAGGAGTGCAAGTGGCAAGTATGAAGGATGATAGATGTGGTAGATGAAAGAGGCTATGGTATGATCCCTAATGTGTACACTACATGGGCCATTAGCTTTAGTCAAAAAGGAGCTTGGGTGAGCAACGAGATAGAGTATGTGAAGGGGTTGTCATCAAAGATACATTGAAAGACATCACCAATATATGGATGGGTGGAATGTAATATATGGTATGAGTGAGAGTGACGTGGATGGAGACCTTGGATCAACAAGCTCTTTTTTAAACCTTTTTCCTTGATAGATGCCCCTAGTGATTTTTGATGGAGAGGCATACTTGGAGATCAAATTTTGCTTGCTTTCAATTTTTACTTTTATTTTTGAGTTGTTCGATAGCTTTTTATTTTGGCTAGGGGACTTGTCTTGATCGTCTTTTATTTTTGATTTTTCCAATAGCTTTTTATTTTGGCTAAGGGACCTGTCTTGATCTTCTTTTATTGTCATTATGTCTCTTGATTCTTGATCTCCTTTTAAAGATAGCTCATTCATAAGAGCTTTTCCTTTATTCTTTTCTTGAGATATAACTTGTTGATACATGTCTATGATGTGGATGGACATGAGTGAGATGGATGAAATAGTCAAAGTGATAGAAATGTTTAGTGGATGAACAAGAGTGGTGATGTTATCAATGGAGTCTTTGGGACTATCCTTTTCGGTATTGCTAATGACAAAGGAAGCTTGCACATCCTTAATGACTTGGAAAGGTGGCTTAGTAGAGGCAACAATAGAAGATGCATATCCTAGCCCAAGGTAGGTGGGATGGAAGGATGATGATTGGATATCCTTAGTAGGGTCATGATCAAAGAGTGGGTTATCGTAGATGTCCTGGTCAATAGGGGTTATCATAGATATGAAAAGCTTGAGTGGAAGCAAATATAGCAAAGGCAGGTGTATCATCAAGTTCCTAAAAGGTTTCAATCCAAGCACAACCATCTTTTTACATTCCTTCTGCAATTGTCTTGACATTATTTTTTGAATTCTGAACCTTCTTAGTGGCATTAGCATTATCTTTTGCTGGTAAATTATCCATACAGTATTCTCCGCATCCCATATCATGGACTTGGACCTCAGGGTTTGATGGCATGATAAATGGAGTGGATGAAATGGTCAATGAAGATGGATCAATGTAGTGAAATGATGAGGCCTCTTGGTTGAAAGACACTTGGAATTGAGTAGTACCTCTTAGATTGTTGCAATATTGAAAGGGTTCAGGATCTCTTGTGACTATAATTTCAGTGCCTTCGTGAGGAAACTTTAGACATTGATGGTATGTGGATGGAATAGATTTCATGGCATGGATCCAAGGTTGACCGAGGAGTAGGTTGTATGGTAGTTCAAGATTCATGACTTGAAATGTAGTATCTAGTACTGTAGGTCCAAGCTTGATAGGTAGTGTGATAATGCCATCAAAAGAATGTTCTTCGTCATCATAGGCTTTGATGACAATTCTCTTATTTGCATCCACACATGTTTCAGAGAGGCCCAATGCCTTTACTAGTTTTAAAGTGCAAATGTTCAATCTGGCTCCACCATCTACTAGGACTCGTTAGACCTTGTGTTTGTTGATGAATACCTCAAGGTATAATGGGTCATTATGGTTTGACTTGGATGTAGAGTAATCTTTGTCAGAAAAAAGAGACATGGTGGGAGTTGGCCAAATATCCAACCATGGCTTCAAATCGGTTGATGTCTAGGTCAGTAGGGATAGAGGTTTCTTTTAGAGCCTTATCGAGGATAACTTTGTGTTCAGGTGATATGCATAGAAGCTCAAGGATGGAAATTTGTGTAGGTGTCTTGCTCAAGTGGTCAAAAAGGTTGTATTCGGCTTTAGATTGTGGTTGCTTTGGAGAAGGACTAGATATGGTAACCTTAGCCTTGCAGGTAGTAACAACACATTCAGGTTGCTTCTTAATAGTGATTGTGTTAACATGATCATCAACAACTTGGATGTGGTTAATAATTATGTAGTCAAAAGAGGCATTGGTATAATTGGCATGGTTGTCTGTCTTTTGACCCAATTTGGAGGGTTTTCCATGGTCTTGCAATGGATTCTTGAAAATCATATGGTCTTTATTTGAAGTTTGTTGTTGTCCCTCGATCTCTATGGTACCATTTTCAATTAGGCCTTGAATCATGTTCTTCAACTGATGACATGACGAGGTATTATGCCCTTTAATGTGGTGGTAGTCAAAAAAAGGAATTGCCATCCCACCAAGAGGGTTTGAATTGTCCTAGGTCGTATGGTTTGGGCTCTAGGAGCTATATGACATTTGATTGTACTAGCTTCTTCATGACAAATTCAATTGGTTATGGTAAAGGAGTGCATTGTCTCTGTGTGTATTGCCTTGGTTGTCTTGGGGGTCCCCGTTCTTGATTTTTTTTTATCACATTAGTTGCTTGGTTGGAAACATATGGTGTGTTATTGTTTGTGTTGGATTCTTTGAGAGTCAATGTGGGACCTATTTTGTTCACAACTTTTACGTCTATGACTTCATCGTTTGTTACATTCTTATTGTAGGACCAAAACTTGCTTTTTTAATTAGAGGTCTATTGGTTGTGTGTATTTTTGTTTCCATATTTAAGTTCACCTTGGGTGATTAGGAATTTTTTGAGTGTCATGCCTTTCTCAACTAAGTCTACAAATGTGACACAACAATGTACTTGTAGAGGGCATTTCAATTTTGGCTTGAGGTTTTCTACGAACATTTCCACTTTTTGTTTTTTAGGAATCTCGACAAAACATTGACTAGCCATACTATGCCATCTTTGGAAGAAAGTAATAAAGGGATCTCCTTCATCTTGTGTCAAGTGGCATAAGGTAGAAATTGTGACATCATTTTCAATATTATAAGCATTAATTCTCTACAAATTTATTAGCGAGGTGGTCCCATGACTTTATAGACCCTTTAGGTATCAGTGCAAACCATTCAGTTGCCATCCCCATAAGACTTCTAGGGAAGAGTCTCAAAAGGTAGGAGTGATCATATGTGACATCCACACAAGTAGTGGTGAATTCTCGTATTTTCTCAATAGGATTGCTCTTTCCCTTATACTTAGTGAAGGTAGGGATGATATACCCAAGAGGGAAAGGAGGCATGTATATGCTAGTGTCATATGGGTAAGGATGTAAATCACGTGATGAGTATGTTTTCTTGTTTGAAAATTGCATCCCTCCTACTTTCTTTTGTAGGGAAGCCAATTGAGCAGTCAAGGCATCTATTATGGGATTTTTGGAAACATTGTTATGAGGTCCCATATTTGTGTTGTGTGGTCCCATGGTTTTTTGAGATGACAGGTTTTGGCTTAGAATGTTGTGTGTATGTGGTGGATTTTGATTGTGTCATAATGAATATGAATGTGTGATGTGTAAGTTGGAATGTGAGAAGTGGTTGAGCTATGTTTCATTTGTTGGGTGTGTTGTTCGTGTATATTTTGGTTACCAAAAAAGGATCCATATGTGTATCCATATGATATGTTAAGAGGTTGTGTCATTTGTAATCCCTGTCCTTGTTGAAAAGGATTATAACCATGTGAAGTGTTTGTATTTTGACTATGTGGGGCATTTGTGTTTTGTCCTTGCAAGGTGTTTGTATTGACATAAGGAACTTGTGACATTGTGTTTGTGTTCGATTGAGGTCCTTGGATGAGAACCCTTCGTTCCTTAGGTCTACCAAGGATGTTAGATGTGGGTGTCCCTATGGCCTAAGATGATGACCCAAAAGGCGTAAATGCCAAGCCAAAGGGTTGTGTTGTAAATAATGGTTCTGATGTGGTTTGTGTCATGGGCTGTGACATAGATTGTGTCATAAAGATGGATGAAGTGTTGGTAGTTGTGGTACTTTGGGTGTTGTTCCAATGGATATGGAAGTGTTAGGTTATGGTGTAGATTGTCCTTGGCTTTTTTGTGTGTTGTTCTTGGCTGATGCTGCTGCTCGTAAGGTATCAACATAAAATCCTTGAGGTAGTTTAACTCCTTCATGTAAAAGCTTGGCTAAAAATCATTGGGGGTCCAACATGATAATTTTTTCCACAAGGGAGGCAACATCAAGATTTTGGGTGGTAGCCTCTACTTCTTCTATGAACATATTTCCATCCTTGTCTCTAATAAGGAATTTTTCAAAAATATTTTGTGTCTTTGGTTGTTTGTAGGATGTAGAGCCCAAGTTGGCATAGTCATGACTCTCAAGGTTGGTATTGTTGTGAGGATCATTAGTGTATTGTCAAAGTTGAGGGTGCTAGTGTAATTGTAAAGGTCATCATTGTCATTGAAAAGATCCATTGCTCAACATTTCTTTTGCAATCTAGTTTCAACCATATAAGACTTGCTCAAAATAAAGGTGCAAAGTATGAGACTAAGACTATGTTTTTGGTATTTTTGAAATAAGGTATGCCTAAAGATAATGCAACTATTTTTTGGTATTTTTGGTATTTTGAGGATAAAATATGTCTAATGTATGCAACAAGACTAAAAGTGGTAATGATAATGTTGGATGTTATGTTGTGGTATGAAGGATGCAAATGACTAAGAGGTGATGGATATCTATAGTGAACTTGAGGGCTTAAACACTTTTGAAAGATGTAAGAATAGGATCACTAACCATCCAAGGGTAAACCAATGTTTCAACTAGGATCAAGTCAAATGGCCTTTTTCCAGGACAAGTAAAAATAATGATAAGGTGAGTTTCCCAACTGGACTTGTGAGTAGGAAATTATCACCAAAATGACAAAGGACTAAGTTAAAAAGTGACTTGGTCAAATGACAATCATTTTTTGAAGCAATGATTCATACCAAGGTATAGAGAGTTCTTCTAAAATCCACAAGGTGCCAATCCTAAAAGTCTTAAAAGGGTAGCCTAATGTGATGTTGGGATATGCAAGTAATGAGGATGCTAAGGTACCTAAAATGGTGACTTAATAATGAAATGATGATATGCAAGGTGAATGGAGCAAGTTTTTGGTTTTAAATAGGAATCACAACAAGAAGTTGGTCTAAAAATGGATCTCAAAGGTTTGAATCTAATTTTGGCAAGAGTTTCACTTGATTTTGATTGTCTTGTTTGAAAATGTTGCTTGTTCTAAAGCTATGAAGTGTTGCAATTTTTAGGTGTTTGTTTGCTTGTTTGTTTGAAATACAGACACATAAAACATTATGTCTTGAGTTTGTTTTTTATTGTGAATGTTGTTTGATTGTTGCAATAAAAGAGCATTCAAGTACAAATCCTAGGCTGGCAGAGACAATATTTGCTAGGTTTCCACTTGGATTTCTCTAGCCACACCTATTCAAAGTGGATAGCTTAGAAGTTTGGTGGCACTAGCTCCCCTCCATGACACTCACTTCTCGGGTGCACCAAACTTTGAATTCCAAAAGACCTAAAGATCTCAATGAATTTGCTATCCCAACTTTGAACTGCAAAAACATGGGATGGCTTCAAAGGTCCGACCTCCTGTGCCAGCAAATAGAAGGATTTTGGCTTGTAAAAACAAGAGGTTTCTAGTAGGGGATTACCATGAATAGAGAGCTTGCCTGTAATAGCCTGAGAACTGGGAGGCCCACTCCCACTCTCATCACCAACAAGTCTCAACAGACTAAGGGTCTCATGACTTGGCTTCAAACGACGCTAGCCACTCCTTGGAGGTTTAATTCATATCATATTTTTTGATTATTGGAGGTAACCCCCTCTAAGTGGTCTACTATATTTCTAATTTGTACAAATATTTCCAAGAAATATCATAACAAGCGATATTAGAGCTATGATTTGGGCCAAAGTTTTTTTCCACCAGAGCTTTCAAACTAATGCTTTTTTTTTGGGTTTTGAGGTATGTAGTATATAAGCTCTAAAAATAAATTCAATCTTTGAAGGTACATTTTCTAACATTTATTGAGATTTTATCATTTTTGATTAATTTTCTTTATAGGCTGAAATTTTGTGTTTTTTAATTTTTTTTTTTACATTTTTGGAAATATTATAAAAAATTAGGCAGGGCATGTTCTTTGTAATTTACTATTAAAAATAAAATAAATTCTTTAATTTAGTGGTCAAAGTTTAGTATTTTTTTTTCATTATTTTGCTTTATAGACTACAATTTTTGGTTTTTAAAAATATTTTTAGAAAACTTATAAAAAATTAGGTAGGGTTAATTATTTCTAATTTACTATTAGACATAAAATAAGATCCTTAATTTAGAGTTCAAGTTTTAGTCAAACCATAAATTTCAAAACTTGTCTTACCATATGTTCTAAATTTTTATGGTTATAACTTGCACTAGATACTATCCTCCCTTAATTAATGAAGTGGAATCTATAGTTCAAAATAAAAACAAACTTGAATCCATGTCAACTTTAGGACCAAAGGTCTCTTTTATGAATGAGGAGACCAATAACCATCTTTATTGTCCATTACCAAAAATTGAGGGAATAATTCCACCAAATTGTGAAAAAGTGGTACATTTCATTAAGAATAACTTATCTAAACCATTTAAAACATCCTCAAATGATGTATTATGTAGGTTTGAAAAAGTAATACTATCATAAATAAGGATTTAAAAAAGTGGGTACAACCTTAATAGACAAAATCAAGGAATAAGTCAATCTTTTCAAGGTTCATAATTAAACCTACCCAAAATAGACATATTTAAGTTTGATGGTATAGATGTAACTTCATGGATAAGTCTCAGGGAACAATATTTTAAACTTCATAATATATAAGATGGATTTGAACGTTATCAATGGTACCAGTGGATGATGGGTAAGAACCAAGGGAAATTACTTAGTTGGAGAGAATTTAATAATGACTTAGTAGCCCACTATGAGAAACCATGGAAGGGGGGCTATTTTACCCAATTTACAAATTTTAAACAAATAGGGTTTGTAGAAAAATAGAATGTTGAACACATGATATTGGTGATTTGAACTCAAGATTTTACGCCTTATCAAAAGCTACAACTTTGTATCAATGGACTTAATGAACAAATTAAACATGATGTTCCTTTATTAGAACCTTATGTTGATTGAAAATTGAAATTAATCATAAAAGAGGTAATGAATTAACACAGTAACCAAAAAAATACAATTCAAAACCAAACATAATCCAAATCGTCCAATGGAGTACAATCAACATAAAGAGTTGAATTAATAAAGCATTACAATTACCTTCATTGTGTCAATATGATTTACCTCCATAGTTCTTTGCTTTTCTTTTCTCTAAGGTTATGTATGCACTTCTTTTCTTTAAGCTCAAGTGTGTGAATAAGATCAATGTATGCAAAGTGCCAAAGTTTGTGGTTAGCCATCAATAAAATGTGAGGGATAATCTTATAGAATTGTTTGATTTGAATGAACGATCCAGATTAAGAGGTGAATGATCAAGATCAAGGGTCAAGAATCCTTGAGAGGAATTGATTGCCTAGTTAATTGACTGCAACTAGCTGTAAGATTTCAATTAACTATTTGCATGAGGAATTGATTGAAGATTTAAGGGATTTGATTGCCTCATTAATTCTCACTGAGTGAGAGTGAACTGATTTAATTGATTAGTGAAGTGGAATTGATTATCTAGTTGACTAAGTCATGACACGAAAAGGTGCCAAATTGGGAAAAATATAAAAAAAGTCTTTTTGCAAGTGCCAAATTTGGTGCTCACCAAATAGAAAAATATGTTAAAAAAGCAACATTTTAAGACTCATTTCTACACTGATTGTGACTTCTACCTGCTATTTTTTACCTTTGCAACCCACACTCACCAAAAGGAGATAATTTTTTGTAGTCTTATCTTGTGATTCTTCATGCGAGGATGCTGCCAAGACATCAGAGAGGTCAAAGAGGTATGTGTTTCTATTGTTTTACTTTAAAATTTGAATTAAATTGTAGATTAAAATAGGTGTTTTTTAATTAAACTTTGTTTTAATTTCTAGGAAATCAATATCCACCTCTAAATATTTGATAATTCACAATCACCTCCTCACGCAAACCTTCCCAAAAAAGAACATTAAACCCACCAGGATCAATTCATAGAAATCCTATAGAAACTCAAGAAAATATTTTAAATCAAATAGAAAACAACAACAAAGAGCTTGAAGAATTGATTGCAAGATTAAATGAACATGCTGCAACCCACCCTCATAGGAGAGGCATTGTTGAATCCTTAAAGTCGATTGTATCTCATGTAGGAGCAATGAGTGAACAAATTAATTTTTGGTCAAATAAGATGAAGGAATTAAAATGATTTATTGCAAGTGGAATTTTCTAACCACAAGTGAAGAAATACAAAATTAGAAAAGGTGACTTGTGTGCCCTTTTCATAAACCTAAGAACCAATGTACCTTTATCACTTGCATGAAGGAGGTTCCCCATCCAATTGTGCCACCATAAATTAATTAAAAATAAGTTTTGGTAGTGGTGGTGGATGGTTTTTGACCAATGCCCATGCAATAACTATGAGGTCCCACAATAAGATGCCAAATTATTTTGACTATCTAGACTTTCATGGTAGAGGTGGGGGCTCTACACATGATAGAGTAGGTGCATGATGTAATCCGCAGCTGGTACCGAGACCCTTGGATAAAACCATGGTGGAGCATGTCAATGTTTCTTTTGCTATGGAGGACAACGTTGAGGTAGAGATGTTAGACTCAATTAGCTCACTCACTCAGAGCATTGTACAGTGTGTGAGGCCTCTAACAGAGCCTGATATGGGCAAGTCTTATAGGCTTGGAGTTCTAGTCCACTATTGTCACTCTTGCAGTGTTGTTTACATGTATGATGGTGAGTGCTTAAGATGCAACTACACAACAAACATCAACTGCAAAGTAGATGGTTATGACAGATGCCTTGCTGAATGAAACATTCAATATTGACACTTGGGTAAAATTCAATAAGTTCATTTAATTTTGTTTATTAAATTCAATTTTGAAATTTAAGAATAACTAAATTAGTAGAATGAATATAATAAAAATTTAGGGTCAGATTGTTGATGATACGTGCACCATTCTAGCAGACCCTTATATGTTTACATTGTCGAGTCCACAAGTATGCAACTAGTATTAAAGAAAGAATTATTGCATGTGAATAGTTGAACCTTATATGAATGATTGTCTCATAACACACTTTGGATGTCAAACAGTTTGTTGGTGGAACTTTGACATCAACACTTTGCTATTCTCGTCCTCGAACAACTTTCACTCTAGTAACCTTTATTCATTAATGGTGTTATAAAACAATGTTAACTAGTTTTAGTAATTGAAAAAAAACACTATTCCATATATGATTATACTTTTTAGCACAATTCCATATGATTTTGTACAAATTTACTTTGTTCTTTAATGCATGTATCCTTTGAGGTTCTATATGGCTCCTTAGGGATTGATTTTCCTTAATTTTATTTTGAATCAAAATGACCTAGCTTTATTTTCTAAAAAACCCTTGGTAGTATAGCATTGGTCCTTGTGGTACTTCCACCTATTCCGTAAGTTACTCTTGCCACCAACTCACCTCCTATTAGAGGGTAGCTTAATATTGAGGAACTTAGCAATTATAATAAAACAATTAAAAGAAATACTAAATTATAAAATATTAGTGGCTAACAACTACAAATGGGCACTAGTAACTATATTAACAACTTATATTGATATAATGTGATAGACCTACAAAAGTAAGAAGATAATCATTAAGCTTTCAATAAAGTACTCTAAATAATTGAGGATGTTCTTGATTTAATGTTATATCAATTTGAGTATATGAACACTTGTTCCATGTTTGGAAATCATTAAGAACAACAACATTCAAAAATAAAATAAAATTCCAACTTCATTGACAATTCCTATGACGTCAACTTCCCTTGAATCTAATGCATAACACTTGCGGACTTGGAAAATTTCAAACCTTATTCATTCATGACTTCAAAGGTAATGCCATTGCTTTAAGCTCCTAGATTCAACATATAGTTATCTACAACTATCCCATTATTAGCATCGAGGTATCAAATGAATTTACATTCAATTGTCTACCCACTAGTGATATTCTAAGGTAAATTTCAAGAGCATATTAGAAGTCGCCATTAACATTGGTATTGATGGGATGGTTGACAAGGTCATCAAATGCAGTTGATGCAATTAAATACAACAATTAACTTTCTTTGTACTTCATAATATTAAGGAGTTTGCTTATAGGCATATCAATTCTAAGTTGGCTCATGGCATGGCAACACAAATGGGAACATAACTCGGTATTGTAGTGAATAAGGTGCAATTATAGCATTAGTGTCAAGAATGAATGGTATGATGTTGCTAAAAGTGCTCAATTTCTTGTTATTTATGACATTACCACCCCTTTAGGTGATGCCTTATCATCATATTGGTGGCTTATTGGTTTCATCTATTTTTATATTTGCATCTTTAGCCTTTGAAACCTTAAAATTACTTCATGGTATATTGAACCCTTTGTTTTTGGGACATTTATTTCAAGTTCCCAAGCTTTACATATAGGTTTTTTTCTTATTAGTTGTCATTTATTTTGGATTTATCTTCCTATCTCATCAATTTTGTGCATTTTGTTTTCCTCTATTAGTCTATGGGAGGGTAAGTGCAAGAGTCCAAGTCCGCTTTTTGTGAAAGTATCATAGGCAAAAAAACCTCCATTAGGAACATTCATGAAATTAAAAATTTTACACTTGTGATTTTAGATTTTAAATATCTAGACTTTGAAACCCAATCCTAAGCATTGGAGTCCAATTGCTTATGGTACAAAATTAACCTAGCTGCATAGAGGTTTTGTTCTATTTGAGACTCCATTTTGCTTTGTTGTATATGAAGTGGTATATTGACTTCAAATTCCACTTACAAGAAAATAATCAATAATTTTTTTGGAGACATAGTATTGAAAATTTTTTGATCCCAAAATTTTTAATTTCCATCTAGTTTGTATTTTAATTAAACAAAGAAAATAATGAAAGTGATAAAAAACTTCATATCTGTTGTTTCATTTTCAGATACTGACATCAAATAGCCCTAGCGATGTTCATGGTATGATGGACCATGGAGTTGCTACAATAATAGAAAGTTCTAATCCTTTGACAGAGGTATGCAACATATTAGAATATTTGACATTATATTTGCTCTTCTATGGTATATTATTGAAATTTTTCATGATACTTGTATGTAGTTTAGTTGCTATCTTGATGGTTGCTACAAGTGCTTGTCACTCCAGATCATCAACATTTTGATTTTGTGGATGAGATTGCTGATTATTTTTTGTGGTAAGTGATTATTATTTTATATATCATTCCATAATTCAATTTCTATATATTTTAACGTCTATACTTCTTATTGTATCATTTGGATCTCTAGATGAGTGAAGAGAGGAGGATGAGTGAGTGCATTT
Source organism: Sequoia sempervirens (assembly GCA_007258455.2). Lineage (NCBI taxonomy): Eukaryota > Viridiplantae > Streptophyta > Pinopsida > Cupressales > Cupressaceae > Sequoia > Sequoia sempervirens. Next base: position 70,511,686 of record VDFB02026320.1, read on the forward strand.
GAAAGAAAACAACATCAACATAAACTCCATCCAACCGTCAGTCGAAGGAAATACGTGATCTGTTTCCTTCCCCTAGTGGGAAATGACTATGTATTAGGGTTGTTTGTTGTATGCCTACATGGTATTTTCAACATATGTTTTGTACTATCGATGTGACATTTTATGTCCATATGGATTTTTTGTAAGTCTATATGCCTTTATTGGATATATTGTATACTTTTATTGACATATAACATTGTATGGCCTTATGGATTTTTGATTAGTGTAAATCTTATTTTACTACTATTATTAGATTATATAGTTTTATCTTGAACATTGTCAACATGAGGATTAAGTATATCCTATTTTTGATAGCTATTCTTGAATGATGTTATCATGTGTATTGTGTAAATAATATTCTTGAATATTGTAGGCATGGGTGTTGTTTACATCTTGTTCTTGATTGTTATTGTTGAATATTCACCAATTATTCATCTATTGCTTATATAATTATTGATGGTTTTTATTACATTCAAGTTTTCACAGGTACTTCTAACTTTCTAACATTCATGACAAATGTTACTGAGTAGAGTTTTAATTATCTAAAAAGACTCTTATAGTTAAGGGGTGAAGCCACAATAGTGGTTTACAATTAAAGTGAGGAAGGAAAAATCATAAAAAATGAATGCATGGCAAAAACTTGATTTTAGGGGTTCGTATGAACCTATTGGTTCGACTGAACCCATTAGGGGTTCGCTAGAACCTGGGTTCAGCCAAACCCTTTTAATGTTTTCCCACCAAAAAAGGAAACAAAACCCCTTATAAAAGGGGGGTTCAAAAGGACCAGGGTTTGAATGAACCCTGGTTTGAGCGAACCCCTAGAGGAGGTTCGCTTGAACCCCCCTTATTCCTCATCCCCCGACACCAAAAAACCCGAATTTTGGCACTTCGGAGCTCGGGTTGAGGATGAAAATGGATGATTCTTCAAAACCCAACTGGAATTAGGTAGTCCTCGGAACAAGCTATCCAATGAATATAATTTTAATATGTTTTGGTTTTATTATGTATTTTTTTTAGTTTTATTAAACATAGGTTTTTCATCGAAAATGAAGATATCTGTTTTGCACATGTGGAAAAATAGCGATTATAAAAAAAAAATTGAAAAATATGAGTGCACTAGATATTGAAGTCCTTGATACAAAAAAAAAAAAGAATTTTGATATATACAAAAAAAGTTATGCGTTATACGGTCGCACTATGTATGGATTGTAATTGGTTTGACTTTGAAACTTGATTAAAGAAAAAATATTCAATAAAAAATTGTCTAACCAAGTGGAAGCATTAGATATCAGAGTCAAATCTAAATTCAAAATAATTATAATTTTATCCTTCATGGAAAAAAATTTATGCATTATATGGTGTGCGTCACTTTTTAAAAATGTTGTTTTTTGAAAAAAAAAGTTTTCGTAGGAGATGGAAAAAGAAGTACAATCTGATTCCAAAAATTTTGAAAAAAATATTTTTAGAATCTACAGACAAAATGTGACGAGACTCTAGTTTGCATCATCTTCAAATTCTTCACGGTTTAGCCGCTATAGGTGCCTGAATGTGAATATTTAGTTAAAAATAATAATTTCAGTGTCCAGTTTGGCCAAAAATTGTAAACCACTATTGTGGGATCACCCTAAGGCCAATAAACCTACTAGCTTCTTTAATAAACTATTACCATGAAGAGTATTAATTTAATGTTTATTTTGATTAATGATAACTCATAATATTCTTATATTTTGTTGCACTTACATTAAAATGCTTAAATTTGGTAGGATTGGTGCATAGTTTTTGCATGGGTAAATCACTTCACTCTTACATTTTACATATATTGCATCAAGTCATGAACTACAATTGTGTTCCCTAGAGTATATTACATGGCAGTGCAATGTGTATGAATTTTTGCATCTTATTTGAAGCAAAAGGTAGGCCACAATATATGGGAATTGTTTGCATTCATGTACCGATACCATATGATGCATTTGTTAGTGATAAGACTTATGAGCATGTGTCTACTACTTTACAAACTACAATTTTTAAGGATGATAGGTTGAACTCTATAGCTTATAACAATTTGTTTTGGTTTAACAAATCCTTATTTGAGACCACCTTTTTATGTTGGTATATCATGTAAGACTCCAACTTGTTAAGTGCATGGAATACTATCCTTATTAGGCCTTAAGGGTTGAGATGTTATGCCTTGTTTGTCCTTATTACTTGGTTACTTGTCATATTCTTGCTCGTGCATGCTGTCCTTCTTGCTTTTCTATGAATGTGTTTCAAAGTGTTGCCCTTTCAGATCAATTATTTTTGAAGTGACTGTCTTGTATTTAATAGGGTGTCTTTTATTTAGCTTTGCAATGTAGTCACCTCTTCAATGGCCTCAATATTACTACCCCTATATGCTTGAAGTTATTGCTTCCTTTCATAGTCAAAACACAGTCATTAATTCATAGTCCTTGGCTATCAAAAACCTAGTGTCAATCAAGTTAAGGTCTTCAATTTCATAGTCTATTGATGAATTTTTGCTTGTCTTTGAATCCTCAAATGTACATAATAATAGAACTTTAACCTCTTTACTATGCTATTGTCCTCTTTATAAACTCAATTGTCACATTATTCATGGTGAAAACTCTTATGGCTGTGGTTGACTTTTCCTTGATAGTCCTATTCCCTTGAAAAACCTTTCATAACTTTTCTCCCCTCCATTCACAATGTCTTGTGATACTTCATGTCAAGAGCTTCTATACTTCCATCTTGGATTGTCTAATTTCAATGCACCTTTACACCTTTTTATGCCTTTTTCATTGTGATATTTTCTCATAGGATTGTCACATTGGACATGGTCTGCCCCCTTTTCCCTTTGTACTATGCATGCCTTCTTAATTGCTTGAAAAAACTTTAATTGTATTTCTTTCTATTTTCCTTGTCTTTTGTCTCCTTTGTTAATCACTTGGAAATAGTGGACTGCTCCTTTGAACTCTTCCGTTTTGTCATCCTTTTGACCGATTTTCCCTCATGACTGTGCTTCTACTCTACATGAACTCTACCATCTATGAATTTATATTATCAAAGGAATTTCCTTGACCCATGAATGCTCCCTTAATGCCTTCAAGATGCACTAATATGTGAACTACTATCATATAAATTTTCAGTCAATTCTAGTTGGATTGTGTGCACAATCATAGAGAAAAATAAATGAATCATTTGACACAACCTTAATGTCAACAATCATCACTAGTTTTTATATGGTGGTCTACCCATATGGAGGTGACTTCCCTCCATTCTTGTCAATTTAATATCCTAAAAATAGCCCTTTCAAGTAGTGAGGCTAAAACTAGCACAGGCTAGCAAATCTAGACATACCAAGCTATCATGCAACTTTCTTTTGAATGCAACCGAAACTTTTTCCATCAACTGGAAACTTGTCACCATAGGAAAATGGATTGGAGATATGAAAAAATAAGAGAGGTTATTCTAAAGGGACCCTATGTGACCCTGTACCTTTATATGAAATGTTTCTAAGTGCCACAATTTCTGAGTAATAGCTCGTCAAAGTTTTTTCCCTTTCACACTTTGGTCTCTTAAGAGAAATCATTAGTGCAATGTAGCCCAAAACATTCTAGCATGTTGGGGTGTGAAATAGGACCTTTCCAAGAGTAAAAATACCAATCCAAACATGTTGGAATTGTTGATTTGGTATCATGATAAATAGAATTAAAATTACACCACCTTGCAACAATTACACTGCATGCATCTAACACTTTTTCCATCAACTAAAAACTTGTCAACCTGAGAAAATGGATTTGAGATATGAAAAAATGAGAGAGGTTATTGTAGAGGGATCTTATGTGACTTTAGATATAATATTTCTAAGTGCCATAATTTTTGAGTAATAGTTCCTCAAAGTTTGTTGCCCTTTCACATTTTGGTCTCTTAAGAGAAATCACCGATGCAATCTAGCTAGGAACATTCTGGCATACTGGGGTGTGAAATACAACCTTGCCTAGTATAAACGTACCCATCTGGACATTTTGGAATTATTGGTTTGGTCACATGATGAATAGAACAAAAATTACACCACCTTGTAACTTTACATTGCATGTATTTGACGTTTTTTCCATCAAATGAAAACTTGTCACAACAGGAAAATGAATTAGAGATATGAAAAACTAAGAGAGGTTATTGTAGAGGGACCCTACATGACCATGTAACTTTAGATGGAATGTTTCTAAGTGCCACAATTTTTGAGTAACAACTCATTAAATTTTGTTTCCCTTTCACACTTTGGTCTCTTACGAGAAATCATCGATGCAATGCAGCCTAAAACATTCTGAGATGTTGGGGTGTGAAATATAGGACCTTGCCAAGTGTCAGCCTACCCATATGGATGTTTTGGAACTATTGATTTGGTTGCATGCCAAATAGAACAAAAAGTAAACCACTTTACAACTTTACACTGCATGCATCTAACACTTTTTCCATCAACTCAAAACTTGTCACCATGGGAAAATTGTCATAACGCATTTTTTATTACATTTAAATTTAAAATATGATAAATTGGATTATTCAAGAAATTTAATATGTTGAACGAAAATTTTATATTTTTGAAATGTTTGAAAGAAGTTGACCATCTTTTGACCATGTGATCTTTTGAACTATCTTATACTTTATCATGATTGAACGTTATAGATGAACTGTGTGAGTGCAAGTGTGTGCAAATGTAGGAAAACATGTTGAAGAATGAGATCACGGTTGAGGTAGGATTGTTTAGTTGGATTGAACGGTAAGCTTGATGGAATCTAGGTGCACACACCACAAAATGACATGATGTCTTCATTAGAATTTCATATAGGAGATTTTATTAATTTGATTCGAAAAGATCCAATGAATGAAAAAGTAGGCTTGTGGAATGATATAAATGCCACAAATAGAGGTAAAAATTATTGTTTGATGCTGTATATGCTTTAATTTTTCAGTACAAACTATTCAAACTTTCATTTCCCTTATATTTTTTTGATTTTATTTGAGTTGATGGAAAAATATTAGATGCCCATGTTCTGCAAGTGTATTTTGCTTTGGGACCAAGATATTTTTGATTTAAGATTGACCATTTTCTTGAAAATGTTACAAGGGCCTTATCGGCCAACATTTGCATGCATCATATCTTTTCATATTCTTTGTATCGACATGATAGCCGAGCCAAGTTAAGATCTGTATGATTTATTTGTTTCACCTCTTTTTATTTATTTCTTGCATGTAACTTCTATTAACCATTACATGGTTAATTAGATGATTTTGATAGCTTGAATCATTATATTTTTGTATTAAATGATTTAAAAATCATTTTCATCTTCCTTTAAGGGAAATGACAGTTTCTCTATTGTAATCTTCCCCTATTTTTTGTTCTTCCTGTCAGCTAGGCCGAATAGGTGTGCCACCCAAAATGGGTGCATGCGAAGGCTGCAAAAATCATTCATAGAATGATGTATATGTATATGTCGATGTTACTTTTGCATGTCACCTTGTTCAACTCTAATGATGGAGGAATGATTATTTTGTTCCATTTATTTATGTGGGCATTGATCTTTAAGATCGACTACAATATACCATTTGTACATAGATTTGATCATTCAACAAAATGATCCCCATTTTCTTTTGCATACATGCAAAGCTCACATATGTTGTTTACACTAGTCCATTTTGAATTCACATATCATTCACAAAATTATGCTTGAATTGTTCCATAGAACGTTCACTATGAATGTGTCTTACTAGCTGGCCATTGATAATGTAAGTTGATAATCAACATTCTTCACTTTTCGACTAATGATAATGTTTGTGATAAACCAAATAGTAGTAACACCGTTAGTAATTTTTAAAATGACAATAGTTTGAAACTTATATCCATAACAATCACCAATAGAAGCATGGGTCTTTCTTAACCTAAAACAGTAAAATAAATGTTTCAACTTTGTATGTGATTAGAAATGACAAGCATGTCGTTCCATTCCTTGTTTGCACAAAAGGACACTAGTACTGTTCAGTTATTTGTATGACTAGAATGATAGAACATTGACCATTTACATGATATACTAGATCACTTGAAATAGTTAATGAGACATAATGACATAGTAACTCGTAGAATTATGCAAACAACATAGTTATGATACTAACAACATTGTTATGATACAAACATCATTGTTATGATAAAAACATCACATTAGTATGTGGAAATTGTTCAAATATATTTGTTCTTACTTCTTTGAAAAAAGAAAATTTACATTTTGTATTACTGTCAAACAATATGACAATCTATAACATTATTTTGAATGAAAGAAATCTATTATATAATGGTTTTTATTTTAGAATGTATGCACAAATATACTAACTTATGTTGGCACATATATGTGTATGCACATAGACCTTCGCCTACATGCATACACCTACTTGTGATATACTTTCTTTTGTTACTTATTTAATTCATTTGTGGTGAATACTGAATTTCGTTGAATGTATCATGTGATATGTGTATGAATTGAATGGATAATGTATTAAACAGTTCCATTTGGATTATCTTTCTAATTTTAAGTTAAGGAATTAAATAAATTGAATTAATTTTCTGTAGATATGTGTGTAAGAATATTCTCTTTGTTTAGTAGAACAAAAAATCCTAAGTAGACTTGAGCACCTTAAGGTAGATGCTGCTAGAGGGTAGATAGTTGCTAAGGAATAAATAGTGTTGTTGAAAGTTACCTTCTGGGATGGGTGTCGAAATGGAGTTTAGAGAGTATAGGTTTTTACTTTATCCAAAACCTATCTTTTGTTGTTGCAACTAAATTTTAATGCTTGGCCAAGCAATTGGCCCATTATGTATGTTTGGACTTTGTGATAACACTCTCTACCATTCCTAGCATAGATCTTGTATTTTTCTAATCATAGATAGAGATGCATGTTGATGTTTGGGCACACACTAGATTGTTCTCTTGCTAAACTTTCTGTGCAGGGTCAGACAGTCTTCAAGTAGGAAGAATTCTAGGGAAGCATAAGCTTCATAGTTGGGTGGTAAAGAGCTTTAGCCATGTTCTCCTCCACCAGTGGAGGTGAGCATCAAGAGGAAACCTTGGACGTTTTCATGATTATCATGGACTATGATATAACCTTGATGTAAAATTGTCTATTGTATTGACTTTGTGGCCCAATGAGCTGAGTCAACTTGGATATTGTAATTGACATTTGGAAATGAATACATATTATTATGACTCCTATTTTAATTAGACATGTGTTGCTATGATTGAAAATAGTTGCTTAGTTATGTCTTTTTAAAATTAGATATTCATAATGTCATTTGCAATAATATAATTAAGTAGTAATTAGAATGGGTTATTATATTTAGTATTAGAGCTTAGGGTTCAACTCTAGGGATTTTAAGTCCACAATAGCCATGAATAGGGGATAGTTGACCCTTGACTGATGTAGAGGTGGGGAAAGATCAAATTAAAATGTATTCAAACTCCCAAAAACATAATTTCCCTCAAGGGAAACTTGCTCCAACTAGCCAAACCACAAAACCTCATTTTAAGCCAATTTGAGGAGGGTTTAATGAAAATATGGATTCTAAGACTTATCATAATATTACAGTGCTTTAGAAATTCATAAAATGACCTTCAAAAACTCAAAACACTATCACATATATAGTTCCAATCATATTTTTCCAAAACCTTACTTTAGTTCCTCAATTTGACATGGAAAACTCATGAAAACACCCTAGGGCATCACCCTAAAACCATAAAATTTGCATTTCCTGTCTCCCAAAACATTGGTACATGTAAAATACCATGAAAAAAGTCATTCCACCAAGTTACAGGGCTGGACAGCAGGTGTAATGGCTATAACATCACTTTTACACCAATCAAACCCTCAAACTAGTTAGAAACAGGCAGTCCCAGAAAAATGAAGAGATCTCCCTCAAAACTCAATATTAGAACCTCTAATTGGATTTAAATGAAAGATATTTCATGCCCCTACAATATTATATAAGTCTTAGAGCATATGGTGGTGGTACAGATCCGTACAATTCTTGCAAAGTTTAGGAAAATAGGAAAAAACATGGGATTTCAGAACACCCAGTAGTAAAATGAGGATATCTCACTCGATTATCAATGAAATAACACCATTCCAATGGAAAAATAAAGGTTATTCAATTATCTATCCATAAATTATAGGCTTGGAGTGTGGAACAATACGTACAGGTCATACAATGCACGTGATCAACAATTTCTTAATGGAAAACACAAAAATTAGCAAACTTTTTATTAGAAACTCATTCCAAACTTCTTCAACAGCCTCCCCTTCGAGATATTACAACAATATATCATGCTACCACCTAAAAACTACCTCTTGGGGCGTTCAACTACCATAACCACCCTTTAATTAGATTCTAAGATGACAATTTTGCCAATTTTGATCTTAATCACTATCCCATTACAACTTGATCAACTTGACTTTTGCAAATACCACCTAACTGACCTATTAATCCCTCCAATACATTGAAAATGGTCATTGAGACCTTATTTAACATGGAATAAGACCCTACTCCCCATATCCCTTAAAACTCATGATTTCACATGGCTTTTGCATTATGAATCAAACTGACAAATTCAACTAAATGATTCAAAACCCTTTCAAATTACATTATGACTGGTCCTTTAGACCTTATTAAGCATAAATGAACAAAAGACACACCTAGGTATAAACTTAGACTTCACAAGGTGTAGGTGCTCTTGCACCATTGACCAATTTGAGTTGTCTTGAGGATTGACCAAACTTGGATTGAATGCAAGTATGGGAAGGTCTAATTCAAGAAGACATAAAGGGAAGACCATTGGGACCTTGAACAAGAAAGTTGTAGTGGAAGAAAACACCAAGACTAAGGTTCGAGTCAAGATTCTCAACGATGAGACTCTAGCTCAAGCCCTCACTCAACTTAAGCCGGAGAGGAGAAAGAAGATTGAGGAGTTGAAGCAAACTCCTAAGATTAAGAAGATTTTTGCAATCAGAGATTGGCCCCTAGGGTGTGGACCAAACACACCCTTATTAACTAAGGAGGAAAAGGAGAGCTTGTGTACTCAACCCTCCTCTTTTGAGAAACTTGATGTAAATCTAACGAGGACCTAGAGGAGTGTCCTCTCTTTGAGAATGAAAAAAATGACTAATGTAACAATAAGCTTTTATAAATAAGGGCCTATTGACCCAAACTTAATATAAATAAAGCAAGATGTTTTTGGTGTGTTTAAGTGAAGAACTCCAAAGCATGTTTATTGTGAATGAATGTGTATGTCTTCAATGAATGAGTAATATATGCATTTGTATCTAGTGAATGCGAGTAATAACATTTACTTGTAGAACAAAGTGTTAAGTTATGGTAGATGTGAAATATGATGTAGGTCAGTTGTGAGTTAGTATGGTGACTACCAGACAAGAGACGAGTGGTAGTGGGTTAGACAATGGATCAAACAATAGGATGGAATAGATTCTAGAGCTTTTGAACATGTAAGAGGCTCATATGGATCACATAGAACATGAGGTTCGAGTGGCATGTGAGGAACAGGTTCATAGGAATGTGGAAGTCAATCAGAGAGAAGGCGGTCTAGGAGAAGGCCCTCGAGGTCAAATTGAGGAAGAACTAGGAAAGGATCACAAAAGAGTAGCACCACCTAAGTTTGATAGTAAAGCCATTAGAGTAGGAGCTGAGGCATGGATCATTGAGATGGAGAAATGTTTTGGACTCTATAACCTATCTGACCAAACTAAAGTGGCATGGGATATGTATCAGCTTTCAGGAGAAGCAACTACTTCGTGGGACAATGAAAAGACATAAAGGAATCTTTAGCCTGGTGAGATTACTTGGGAAATATTCCTCTAATATTTTAGGAAGATATGGTTATCACAACTCTTTTTTTGAAAAGAAGGTGACAAAACTCCAAAACCTAACTCAGAGGAGCATGACTATGACCTAGTACTAGGAAAAGTTCACTAATCTACCAAAGAATGTAGCCCAATATCAAGGAGATGAACATTTTCATATCCAAAAGTTCATATTGGGAATTAGAATCCACATTGGAGCAGAAGTGGACATGCATGATCCTCTCACCATGAATGAAGTCTTCTTGAAGGCCACCAAACATGAGCGAAAATTGCAGCAGTTATCTAATTACCACAACAATTCAAATCGTAAGTTGTAGTTTGGGAACAAGAAGTTTCATAAAGGAGACAAGAACCATCAGATTTGTAATCTCAAGAGGGGAAGTGAGTCATAGGAGAAAGGTGAAGATGGTAATGGTGGAAAGAGAAAAAAGGAAGATAAAATCAAAAGAAAAGACAACCAAAAGCAAAGGGATTTAGAGAGGACAAGCTAGGAGGTTGCAAAGGGCCTTGCAATGGGTGATATACTTGTGGAAGTGATCATTATGCCTCTAATTTCTCACAATGTTCAAAGTCGTGAAGGGAAGGAAACTATCAATAGTCTCAACATCATCAGATCCATGCTGCAGTATTTAACAAGCAGGCAGAGTATCAGGCTTCACCAATACAGTTGATAGGTAAGCTCTATGGCTGAACTATCTCTATTTTAATTGATACTGGAGCTACTAAATATTTCATAGACCCTAGAGTAATATCCAAGATACCTATTAGACCTGGATACATGGAAAAATCATGGATAGTCCAGTATGGAAACTGAGCAGAGTGGAGAGTAGACACGTCTCTTTTGGAGAAAGTTAGAGCTTCCAACCTTCCAAACCCAGGTCAACCTATATGTGGAACCCTTAGGCTCATATGATGTAATTTTGGGGATAAAATGGTTAACCAAGCATAAGTCTATAGTGAACTATGAGGATAAGGTAGTTAGTTGTCTGAATGATTATAGGAACATAGTCAAGATCTGTGGGATGCAAAGACCCTTAGAACTTAGGAAAATCTCTACTATGCAACTCAAAAAGGCTTGTAAAAAGGGATTTGCTTTTTATGCTTTACATATCAGTAACCATGATAGCAAGGAACTGTATCTAGATGACTACCATATTCTCAAGGAGTTCTGAGATGTATTCCCTAATGAACTCATAGAGTTACCTCCAAAATGGGAATATGACTTCTCTATTGACCTTGTACTAGGAGTTGAGCCTCAATCCAAAGCACCTTATCACATGACCACCACCGAACTCTATGAGTTGAAGGCCTAGTTAATGGAATTGTTGAACAGAGGGCTCATAAGACCTAGTGTGTATCCTTGGGGAGCACCAGTTATCTTTGTGAAAATGAAGGATGAAACCTTGCATTTGTGTATAGACTATCAAATGTTGAAAAAGACAACCCTCAAGAATCAATACCCACTCCCAAGGATTGTTGAGTTGTTTGACCAGATGAAGGGAGTGACAATGTTCTCCAAAATCAATCTCAGGTTGGGATACCTTTAGTTGAGAATAAAGGAAGAATATATTCTGAATTCTGTCGTTCAAACTCGCTATGAACACTACAAGTTCACTATGGTACCCTTTGGTTTGACCAATGCACCTCCAACTTTCATGAACCTCATGAATAGTGTGTTTAGAGACTATTTGGATGACTTTGTTTTGATCTTCATTGATGACATCCTAGTTTACTCAAAGTATGTTGAAGAGCATAATAGGCACTTGAGGATAGTTTTACAACAACTAAGAGAGAAGAAACTCTTTGGGAAGCTATCCAAATGATCATTTTATCAAGGTAGGGTGCACTATCTAGGACATATTATTTTAGCTGAGGGAGTCTCTATAGACCCTAGGAAGATCAAGGCAATCGTGGAATGTCCAATGCCTTAGAATGTGTTAGAATTTCATAGTTTCATGGGCCTCACAGGATATTATAGAAATTTTGTGCAAATGTTCTCCTAGATTGCATCTCCAATCATGCCACTCCACAGAAAAGGAACAAAGTTTGAATGGACCAAGAAGTGTGAACATGCATTCCAACTTCTGAAGGATAAGATCATGATAGAACTAGTGCTGACTATCCCTTATCCTAATGGGAGATTCACTATAATCACAAATGCTTCAGAAGTGGGATTGGGAGCAGTACTAAAGCAGGATAGACAAGTGGTAGCGTATGAATCAAGAAAGCTTAAACAACACAAGGTGAATTACACACTGCATGATTTAGAGTTGGCTGCAATAGTTCATTCCTTGCAGATGTGGAGGGATTGTATCTTGTGAAAGCCATTTGAGCTCAAGATAGACCACTTGGGATTAAGATACATTTTTACTCAGTCAAACCTTAATGCATGATAGAGAAGGTGGTTAGAATTCCTTAGTGAGTATGACTTCATAATTGAGTATATAAAGGGAAAAGAGAACAAGATGGATGATGCTCTTTGTAGACAAAGACATTTGGTAGCGATGATCTCAACAAGGTCAAATTTGAGACAACAGGTGATACAACATTTGCAAAGGGATGAGGACTACAAAAGGGTGAAGAGCACCCTAGTAGAGAATCCATCAGATCATCGTTCGATCGGTATGAGATCGAATCAGATGGAATTTTGGGATACCATAGAGGAATGTAGATTCTAGACTCTAGAGATATGAGGAAGTTGGTTCTAGAAGAGGTTCATAATGCACCTTATTTAGGACACCCCAGAGTATCCAAAATGATCGTAGAATTAAAAAATCTGTACTTTTGTACTAAACTCAAGAATGATGTAGTGCAGTACATAGCCAGATGCTTAGAGTGTCAGCAAGTCAAGGTTGAGCATGCACATCCAACAGGGCTATTGTATCCTCATGACATACCTGAGTATAAATGGTAGGTGATCAATATGGATTTTGTATAGGGGTTGCCTTCGAGCAAGAATCAACATGATGCTATCTTGGTTGTGATCAATAAGTTGAAAAAGGTGGCGCACTACATTCCAAGAAACCTTAAGGATGGATCATTTACCCTGGCCAAGAAATTTTTCCAAGAGATCTTCTACTTACATGGAGTGTTAGAGACTATCATTTCTGATAGGGACACTCAGATGACCTCAATATTTTAGACGACCCCAAATTCTACATTGGGAACCAATTTAAATTTCAGCTTGGCTTATTATCCTCAGGCTAATGGGTAGATAGAGAGGGTAAATCAGGTAGTCGAAGACCTCCTCCGAATGTACTACATGGACCAATAGTATAAGTGGGAAGAATACTTACCGTTGGTAAATTTTTCTTACAATAACTCATATCACACATCTCTAGGTATGACAAAATTTGAAGCTCTTTATGGGTGGAAGTGTTGAACACCCATCAGTTGGGATAGATTGGAAGACATGATCATAGTAGGACCCGAAATGCTCAAGGAGATAGAAGAACAAACGAGTGTTATTAAGAGTAGACTGAAGGAGGCGACAAACCGACAAAAGAGTTATGTCGACAAGAATAAAACTCTTATAAAATTTGCGGTAGGGGATAAAGTCTTCTTAAGAGTCAGGCCTCATAAAAGTTCCATTTCTTTTGGAAAGTATTCCAAGTTAGCCTCAAGATATGTGGGTCCATTTGAGGTCTTGGAAGTGATCAACCTAGTTTCTTATAGACTTTCTCTACCACTTGCTCTGGCTCGACTTCATAATGTGTTTCATGTTTCTTTGCTTAAGCCATATTATCTTGATGTAGCTCATGTGCTTGATTGGAAATACTTGTAGGTACAAGACCCAAGAGTGGTGCTAGTGGAGCCCATTAGAATCTTGGATAGATGCAATGTTAAGTTGCAGAGTAGAGACATTGCTCAGTTTAAGGTCCCATGGGACTAGTATTAAGAAGACAGTGCTAATTGGGAGGATGTGAAAGAAATAGAACACTCCTTCCCACATTTGTTTTCTTAGAAAGAGACTCTTGATAACTTTGTCTGAATATTTTGGATTGAATATTATAATTTTTTGGCTTGGAAATAGTATGATATGATGTTGAAATAGACATATATGCTTAAATTTTGATTAAATAGACATCAGGATGATGTCTCTTCCAAGAGGGGAAGGATGTTATAACCCAATTTTTATTGCATTTAAATTTAAAATATGATAAATTGGATTATTGAGGAAATTCAATATGTTGAATGAAAATTTGATATTTTTGAAATGTTTGAAAGAAGTTGACCATCATTTTACCATGTGATCTTTTGAACTATCTTATACTTTATCATGATTGAACGTTATTGATGAACTGTTTAAGTGCAAGTGTGTGCAAATGCAGGAAAACATGTTGAAGGACAAGAACATGACCGAGGTAGGATCATTTAGCTAGATTGAACGGTAAGCTTGATGGAATCGAGTGTACACACCACAAAATGACATGATGTATGCATTGAAATTTCATGTAGGATATTTTATTAATTTGATTTGAAAAGATCCAATAATTGAAAAAGTAGGCTTGTGGAATGACATACATTTGATTTATTTTTTAATTGTCTATTTTGATCTTGTATTTTCAAAAATTTGAAAAGAAAACGATAGCTTAATTAAATATATAAGTATGGATTAAAAATGGCATGCTTGAAGGATAAGGAAATCACTTCATTTAAAAAAATATTATTCGAGTAATAATAAAAGTTACTTCTTTGCTTGAAAGTGATTTCACACTATACTGTTATAAACATAAATAGTGATATATATATGTCTATATATATACACATACATACATACATACATACATACATACATATATATATATACACACACACACACACAAACATAAGCGAACTCTTTGAAATTGAATATGAGTTCAAATTCATTGAATATTGTTGTTAAATTATGATAATAAATGAAAATAAAATAAAATGTAATACTATCATAGTGGTCTGCATTTGAATTAAGGAAAGATATTCAAATTTGAAAAGTGGGGGTGGCCAAATTAATGTCAATTATGAATGAAATGAATCCTATAATGGAGCGAACAGGTAAAGAAAACATGTATTTCCATTTTGGTAACACAAAAATACTTAGGAAGGAATCAACAGGGGTCTAGCAATGACAACAAGAAATTAGGAAAAAGCAAGCTAGTGAATCGACTCATTTGGAAAAGAGGGAAAAAGTTGAGGAAAAGCAACGAACAAGGTAAAAATTATTATTTGATGTTGTATATGCTTGAATTTTTCAATACAAACTATTCAAACTTTCAATTCCCTTACATTTTTTTGATTTCATTCAAGTTGATGGAAAAATATTGTTGTTAAATTATGATAATAAATGAAAATAAAATAAAATGTAATACTATCATAGTGGTCTGCATTTTAATTAAGGAAAGATATTCAAATTTGAATAGTGGGGGCGGCCAAATTAATGTCAATTATGAATGAAATGAATCCTATAATGGAGTGAACAGGTAAAGAAAACATGTATTTCCATTTTGGTAACACAAAAATACTTAGGAAGGAATCAACAGGGGTCTAGCAGTGGCGACAAGAAATTAGGAAAAAGCAAGCTAGTGAATCGACTCATTTGGAAAAGAGGGAAAAAGTTGAGGAAAAGCAACGAACAAAGGTAAAAATTATTATTTGATGTTGTATATGCTTGAATTTTTCAATACAAACTATTCAAACTTTCAATTCCCTTACATGCCCATTTTTTGCAAGTGTATTTTGCTTTGGGACCAAGGCGTTTTCAATTTAAGATTGAACATTTTCTTGAAAATTTTGCAAGGGCCTTATCCACCAACGTTTGCATGCACCATATCTTTTCATATTCTTTTTATCGACATGATAGCCAAACCAAGTTAAGCTCTGCATGATTTATTTGTTTCAACTCTTTTATTTATTTCTTGCATGTAACTTCTATTAACCATTACATGGTTAATTAGATGATTTCGATAGCTTGAATCACTGTTGTTTTATATTAAATGATTTAAAAATTGTTATCATCTTCCTTTAAAGGAAATGACTGTTTCACTATTGTAATCTTCCCCTATTCATTGTTTTCCTGTCGACTAGGCCGAATAGGTATGTCGCTCGAAATGGGTGTGAAGGCTACACAAATCGTTCATAGAACGATGTATATGTATATGTAGACATAAAAAATATACAGATTGATATCGCACACTCTGATCCTGACTACTAACATCATTTCTTTCTGAATCATCCCTCGGTCTAACCATTTAATCAAATTCCCCTATCTGATTAAATTCATCAATATTCCTCTCTTAATTAAATAAATCATTTTATCTAATCAAGTCAATCTCTTTTGTTAATTAAATCAATCCATCTGATCTAATTATCCCTATTTAATTAAATAATCAAGTTATTTGATTAAATCTCTAAAGTCTATCCATTAAATTAAATAAATTAAAACCTTATTTGATTTAATCTAACACCATCCCTTTTAATTAAATAAATCAAAATCCTTATTTAATTAATCTCTTGTCATATTCCTCTCTTATTTGATTTAAATAAATCCATAAATTTTAGTCAAATAGGTCACATTATCTAACCTCTCTCATTAAATTAATTAACCCTTGATTAATTTAATCTCATCTCATGTCACATCCTCTAGATAATGCAAGTTGCACATGAAAATATATTTAATTCATTTATTAAATCCCTATTTTTCTCACAAGGCATCTTTTGGAATATTCTTTCAATTTGAATTCAAAAATTCCAAGTCAACATGTACATCCAACAAGGCAATAAATTCACCTTACATGTCCTTTGCCTTGAGGCAAGTGGAATTTATTGCATTTTCCCTTCCCTCTTGCAAGTCATTTCAACAAATTTGAATTTCAAATATTTGCATTTATTGGCACAATCCCCAAATCTTGCACATCTTTCATCCATTCATAGCTTAACAAGTGGCATCATATCATTGGATGAATGTTAGTCCCACATTGCTCAAATTTGGACATTCATCCATCTTTTCATTCTATAAATGAAGAGCTCATATCCTCATTTGATCATTCACAATTTGAGTAAACTTACTATGCTCAAATCATTAGCAAATTCTTCCCATCACCATTGAGTTCTTAGCTAGGTTATGCAGATTTTGGCTTGGAGCTTTCATCAATCTTCATCAAAGTGGATCACTCTTCATCACCAATCAACAAAGCTTGCATAGGAGTTGGGAAAGGGCCAATTTCCACATCAAATTGGCACCAACTCCCCCATAAGATCAAGAGTTTGCATGTTCTTAATAGGATTTAATTTGTTTTTCCATCTTCTTTCATTGTGTTCTTGTTTTATTCCTATTTTGGGCATAGTTAAATGGATTTTATGGGGAATCTTGGTCTTAACTTGCATTTCAATCTTCTAGTATGTTTGTTTGTTGTGTTTTGCAGGTATTAGGATCTTGGTTCACATAGTATATGTCGTTGTTACTTTTACATGTCTCCCCATTCAACTCAAATGATGGAGGAACAATTATTTTGTTCCATTTATTTATGTGGGCATTGATCTTTAAGATCGATTGTAGTATACCATTTGTACATATATTTAATCATTCAACAAAATGATCCCCATTTTCTTTTGCATACATGTGAAGCTCGCATATATTGTTTACACCAATTCATTTTGCATGCACATATCATTCCCAGAATGATGCTTGAGTTGTTCCATAGAACAAACTATGAATGTGTCTTACTAGTTGGTTGTTGACAATGTAAGCCAATAATCGAGATTCTTCATGGTTTAGATACTGATAATGTTTTTGATAAACCAAACAATTGTTCAACTGTTAGTCATTTTTAAATGACAATAGCTTGAACTTATATCCATAACAGTCACCAATAGAAGCATGGGCCTTTCTTAACCCAAAACAGTAAAATAAATGTTTCAACTTTGTATGTGATTTGAAACAACAAGCATATCGTTCGATTCCTTGTTTGCACAAAAGAACACTAGTACTATTCAAATATTTGTATAACCAAAATGATAGAACATTGATCGTTTACATGATATACTAGATAACTTGAAATTGTTAATGAGACATAATGGCACAGTAACTCATAAAATTTTGCAAACAACATAGTTATGATACAAACAACACATCACTATGTGGAAATTGTTCAAACAGATCTATTCTTACTTTGAAAAAATAAAATTTACATCTTGTATTACTATCAGACAATATGACAATCTGCAACATTATTTTGAATCAAAGAAATTTGTTACAATGGTTTTTATTTTAGAATGTATGCAGAAATATATTAAATTAAGTTGGCACATATATGCATATGCACATAGACCTTTGTCTATGTACATACACATACTTGTGACATACCTTCTTTTGTTACTTATTTAATTCATTTTTGGTGAATACCAAATTTTGTTGAATGTATCATGTGATATGTGTATGAATTGAATGGATAGTGTATTGAAAAGTTCCATTTGAATTATCTTTTTGATTTATTTAAGGAATTAAGTAGACTGATTACTTTTTCGTAGATATGTGTGTAAGAATATTCTCTTTGTTTAGTAGAACAACACCTAAGTAGACTAGAGTACCTCAGGGTAGATGCTGCTAGAGGGTAGATAGTTGCTAAGGAATAAACTATGTTGTTGAAAGTTACCTTTTGAGATGGATAACGAAATGGAGTTCTAAGTGTATAGATTTTTTCTTTATCCAAAACCTATCTTTTGTTGTTGCAACTACATTTTAATGTTTGGCCAAGCAATTATACCATTATGTATGTATGGACTTTGTGATAACACTCTCTACCATTGCTAGCATAGATCTTTCATTTTTCTACTCATAAATAGAGATGCATGTTGATGTTTGGGCACGCACCAGATTCCACTTTGCAGATAGTTCTTTTGCTAAACTTTCCGTGCAAGGTCAAACATTCTTCAAGTAGGAAGAATTCCAAGGAAGCCTAAGCTTCGTGGTTGGGTATTAAAGAGCTTAAACCATGTTCTCATCCACCAGTGGAGGCAAGCGTCAAGAGGAAACCTTGGATGTTTTCATGATTATCATGGACTATGATGTAACTTTGATGTAAAATTTTATATTGTATTGACTTTGTGTCCCAATAAGCCAGGTCATCTTGGATATTGTAATTGACATTTGGAAATGAATACACATTATTATGACTCTTATTTTAATTAGACATGTGTTGCTATGATTGAAAATAGCTAATTATATGTTTTTAAAATTAAATATTCATAATGTCATTTGTAATAATATAATTAAGTAATAATTAGAATGGGTTATTACACAAATGGATTGGAGATATGAAAATATGAGAGAGGTTATTGTAGAGGGACCTTACATGACCCTATAATTTTAGATGGAATGTTTCTAAGTGGCACAGTTTTTGAGTAACAACTCAAGTCAAAGGTTGCTGCCCTTTCACACTTTGGTCTCTTAAGAGAAATCATGAGAACAATCTAGCCTAGAATGTTTCAGCATACTAGGGTGCGAAATAAGACCTTGAATAGAATAAATCTACCCATATAGACATGTTGGAATTGTCAGTTTGGTCGCACGATGAACATAACAAAAATTAAACCACCTTGCAACTTCACACTGCATGCATTTGATGCTTTTTCCATCAAATGCAAACTTGTCACAACAATAAAATGGATTGGAGATATGAAAAATTGAGAGAGGTTATTGTAGAGGGACCCTATGTGATCATGTACCTTTAGAAATAATTTTTCTAAGTGCCACTATTTTCGAGTAACAACTCATCAAATTTTGTTGCCCTTTCACACTTTGGTCTCTTAAGAGAAATTGTTGGTGCAATGTAGCTTGAAATGTTCCAGCATGTTGGGGTGTGAATAGGACCTTTCCAAGTGTAAAAATACTCATCTAGATGTGTTGGAACTATTGATTTGGTTGACAAAAAATAGAACAAAAATTACACAACCTTGCAACTTTACACTACATGCATGTGACACTTTTTCCATCAATTGAAAACTTGTCACCATGGGAAAATGGATTAAAGATATGAAAAAAAGGAGAGAGGTTATTGTAGAGGGACCTTATGTGACCCTATAATTTTAGATAAAATGTTTCTATGTGCCAATTTTTGAGAACAACTCATCAAAGTTTGCTGCCCTTTCACACTTTGGTCTCTTAAGAGAAATCATTGGTGCAATGTAGTCTAGAACGTTTGGCCATGTGTTGAGGTGTGAAATAGGACCTTGTCTAGCGTAAAACTACCTGTCCGAACATGTTGGAATTGTCATTTTGGTCACACAATGAAAAAATGAAAAAATACACTACCTTGCAACTTTGCACTGTATGTATTTGATGCTTTTTCCATCAAATGAAAACTTGTCACAATAGGAAAATGGATTGGAGATATGAAAATTGAGAGGTTATTGTAGAGGGACCCTATGTGACACTGTACCTTTAGGTGAAGTTTTTCTAAGTGCCATGGTTTCTGAGCAATAGCTCATCAAAGTTTGTTTCCCTTTCCAAGATTGATTTGAGATCAAGATACCACCAGATTCGTATGAGACAAGAAGATGTACAAAAGAAAACTTTTAGGTATCATTATGGACACTTTGATTTTTTTTTTTATGAATTTTGGACTTACTAATACTCCGACCACCTTTCAGTCATGCATGGGCCAGGAATTTGGTAAGAATTGAAGAAAATAAGTACTAGTTTTTTTTGATGATATTTTGATTTATAGTAAGACATGGAAAGAGAATTTGAAGCACTTGGATATAGTTTTGGGAATTTTAGAGTAGAAATATTTATTTTCTAAGTTATCCAAATGTGAGTCTGGTTTAATATAAATTTAATGTTTAAGTCATATCAAAGTGCCAAGGGTGTACAAGTGGATCAACAAAATGATCAAAACCATTCTAGATTGGCCACCTCCTACCACATTAACACAATGGATAGGGTTCTTTGGGTTATGCAGTTATTACATGAGGTTTGTGAAAGGTTTTTCTTAGTTGGTTTCCCCACTTAGAAATTTGATAAATAAACGAGCTTTAGAATGGTTTGAATCAACATAACCAACTTTTGGAAAACTTAAGAAGGCAATGAGCTCATATCTTATACTTGCAATTCTTTATTTTATATTACCATTTGTTGTTGAATGTGATGCATTTGGGGAAGGTATTGGTGCTATTATAACTCAAAATGGAAATCCCATATCATTTGGAAGTAGTATATTGAATAATTTGAAAAGAGGACAGTCTATTTATGATAAGGAAATATTTGTTATTATGCATGCATTAGAGAAATTTATATAGTATTTGGTTTGTGGTAGATTTGTTGTTGAAACTGACCATAATAGTTTGGGATTCTTCTTAAGACAAAAATATTTGAATGATCACAAATAAATATGGATAATTAAGCTATAAGAATATAATTTTGATATAGAGTACATGGATGGGAAGAAAAATGTTGTAGCTAATGCTCTCTCTAGGAAGCCAGCTCCATTTTCTCTTTCCTCTATTTTTTCTAATTGGAAATTTTTCATATTTAATAAGTATGCCGAGAATAAATTTTCTAATGATATTCTTGATGAGGTGATGAAATTTGATAGGTACATATTGGTGGATGGGATGATCCTATACAAAAATAGAATATTTTTGGTGCCCGATCCCAAAATTAAGGAGATCTTGAGGGCCTTTTGTTGGTGTAATTAAATATCTTGTACCTTGTCCTAGGTCATAATTACACCTTACTTAAGTTTACTTAGGGACCACATAGGAGGTTGTTGGAGATTTTCCACCTTTGGTGGACTTGACATCTCATACCTCATCACTTCCACCTTTTGTGGACACATCATGTGATTATCTTTCCACCTTTTGTGGGAGATCCACCTTTTGTGGAGATTATCACATTATCTTTTTCCACTTTAGATGGAGTGATAACTCTTCATTGTTGTCACATATCATAAGATTACGACACTTGTCATAATCTTATGCCCTCCTATGTTCTCACCTTGGCTATATATCCAAGGGGTCTCCTATGCATTGTATTGAGTACCATTATCTCATATTATTGACATTGAATACAGTTTATTCTTGTCATATTATTTTCTCTCTTTTGTGCTTTCTATTAGGCCTCTAGATCTTGGGTGGCTACCTTCATAGCCAATTCTTACACCTTTCCTAATACTCCACTAGCAAGACACCAAGGTTATTACAAGAATTAAAAAAAATCCAAGAGGTAATTTTATGGAAGAGGTTGAAAGAGGATGTTCACAAGAATATTAGAGAGTGCATGATTTTCCAACAAAACAAATCAAGTCTTCCCAATAAGGCTACTTCAACCATTCCCAATTCCAATGTAGAAATGGGAGAGTATATCTATGGACTTCATCACTAGACTTCCCAAGGTATAAGGTAGAGATTTTATTTATATTGTAATTGATATATTGACCAAGTATGCACACATTTTTTCCATCACTTCATATTTAAAGAAACCTCAAGAAGAAAAAATATATTTTAGGGAGATATTTAGATTGCATGAGCTTCCTAAGAACATTATTAGTTATAGGGATAATAGATTCCTTAGTTATTTTTATCAATTAATTTTTCATTTGAAAAGTACAAAACTCACACAAAGTACCAGCTACCATCCACAAATATACATGGTCAAATAGAGATAGTGAAAAAATGTATTGAAGGTTAATTGGGGAATTATGTTTTAAATCAATTATCTACATAGTTAAGTGGTTGTATCTAAGAGAATAATACTACAACACATCACACCATATTTCCATAGATATGCCACCATTCAAAGATTTATATGGATATGATGCTCTTTCTTTCTTTGATTTGTTGTTTTCAAAATTGTAGAGTAACTATAATAGGTGTTTTGATTGGACATAGTCAAAATATATTGAGGTCACTTAAGTATCATTTACAAAAAGAAAAAAATCAACAAAAAGTTATGCAAATAAAAAACATACCAAGATATATTTTGAGATGGGTGAATGGTTTTCTTAAGGTTTTAGCCATATAGACAATCATACATCAAGAAGAGTGGTGCAAAAATCTCAATCCTAAATTTTATGAACCTTAAAATATTTTGAGGAAAGTGGGAGAAGTGACATATGAGCTAGAACTTCCTAAATATAGTAAAATTCATAATTATTTTCCATGTTTCATATTTGAAGATGGCACTTGGTTTTCTATTGTTCCTTAAATTAAATTTCCTACTTTAAATGATGAAGGGAGACTACTTTTTATTTTTGAAGTTATGATTGATATTAGCGCAAGGAACTTGAGAAATAAGAGCATAACAAAATATCTTATCCATTAGAAGACTTCTCCTATAGGAGATACTACATGGGAAGGACTTGATACTTTGGAGCATCCAAATTTGCATTTCTTGAGAATATGGACTTGTAATTTCCCCTTTCAATTAAATTCAATTCAATGAAGAATTTGGGCCATTCCCTTTATTTCTTGTGGGCTAAGGTATGGAAAAAAGAAATAATTTATTTGATATTTAATTATGGACCTATTGTCATGTGAAATTGCACCCGGATGAACACAAAGTTAGAATTCCAATGACATAATGGAAACAACCTCAAGGTGTGGTACCTTGCGTGGTGAGGTCTAATCTCTAGAGAAGACTGGCTTCCCCTTCAAAACTAGATGCAACAATACTAGTCCAACCCAACATTGGAAAAACTCTACATTAAACCTAAACTATAAACTACATGAGGAAAAGGTAGGAGGATATTGAAAATCGAAAATGGTGACACACCTAGCTTTAAAGTGTTTCTCCCCACTCAGGATTGGACAAAAAATTGAAGAAGGGGATCAAAAGGACTTACATAGTTCTCCATTTGGTCAATTCCTAGGGGAAAACATGGAGGCTAAAGGTTTAACTAGGTGCTAGAAGGAAAATAAGATTCACAAACAACACAACATATATGCATGGGAAAATTAAAAAAAGCACTAAAATATGAAGGTAATATTTATTACACAACATAAACAAGGAGATAAGAGGCAACGATGATAAATCTTCATTAATGTGGAGGCATAGAGCTAATCTTATAGTTGCAGAGATGTAAAATGCATAGTTTGCAAGAGAAAATATTGAGCAAAACCCAAAGGAAGAACCCTTTGAATGATTACAAGTGTTGCTTTTAAAGTGAAAGAATAATGAAAACCACCAACCAAAATCTAACCCTAACTTGGGTTAGCAAGGTCTGATCAGGGAAGATTGAGGAGATTCATCCATGAAATCCATGTTGGAACAAGCCTGCATGTGAGTGCCATACCCAAAAATGAATGTTGTCCAAAAATCCCTCCAAAATGTCCCTATGAAATCTATGATCTAGGCGTGGGGCAAGTTAGGAAGGAAAATAATCCATAATGAATGAGCATGGGAACCCATAAAATCAACTTGCAAAAGTCAGGGGAGAAATAAATATCATCCTTGAAGCCCAAAAGCTAAAACAGGTATCTGAGAAAGTGTCTCGAGCATTAATGGCATTTCCTAGAAGAAACACATCAAAATCCATGAAAAGGTTGGGGTGTTGGGCCTGGAAAGAAAAATTTACTATGCATCAAATGGTCCATAGGCCCAAAAAGTAGCACCCCATTGAACATTAAACATTAGACATCGTGCATCCCTCATGCTTCATAATATATTGGCACCAACATTGGGCTTCTGAGATTGGGCATGAGGCTTATGGCTTACAACATACCAAAGGAAGGAAGAAGACGAAAGAGGAAGGAGGGAACTATAATTTCCAAAAAGGTCAACCTTTTCAAGCTTCAGAGATTGGGAAGTCAACATACCACTTACCACAAAGTGGTAAGAGGTACAAACAGAAGAGCGAATCTCGAAAGTCTAGAAATAAGGACTTAGTTTAATTTTGAGGAAATGGGACTTCGGGAGGGAATCTCAAGGATTTGAGAAGGAAATAAATCATTAAGAAGATGGTGGAAATGAATAAGTTTTTTGGGGGTTGGGCATCAGGAGGATGCTTTACACCATACCTCAAAACACGTAAAGTATAAGAGGGAAGAGTGACATCTGATGGCCAAAAGGAACCATTGGACATTGGGGGTCAGGGTTGCATCATACTGCTTATCAAAAAGTGGTAAAAGGGAAGAAGGATGAGAAAATTCTGAAGTTTGAAATTAGGCATAAGAGGTCGAGGTTCAGAAGGAGGGAATAGTTCTTGTGAAAAGGAAGTAAGGGGTAAAAGGGAAGCCCGATCCTTGATGCCCGAAAAGAAAACACTTAATCAATTTTCAAAGAGTGCATCAAGGGGTCAGGGTTTAGAGGAAGGGATTACCTCTTACCATAAAAAGTGGTAAGAGGTAAAGGGTATGACTGAAGTTTGACCCCTGAAAGATCAACACTTAGTTGATTTTCAAAAGGAAGGATAGAGGGTAGAGGGAAAGGGTTAAGCTTGATGGGTGAAACCTGAAAAGATAGGAAGAGAAATGGAAAGAAAGGAGGAAGAAGAAGGAGATTGGGGGTGATAGAAGAGGGATGAAATGAAGCAAGAAAGTGATAGCTCAAAGGTACAAAAACACAACACTTAGCCACTTTTAGGTACCTTCAAGGAGCACTCAAGTAAGATGGCCCATGTGGGATCTCTCAGATCGGTTATCAATGATAGGTCATCAAAGGGTGGCATGAAATGACAACATTTATGGTGACTTTTGTGGGATGATTTCTTTCTAATCATAGAATCTAGTAGCCTTGCATATCCATTGGGCATGGAGTCATGATAATTCTTCAACAACTAGGCCTCCCAAGAGCAAAAATAAAACATGTGCATGCTACACTTGGAGGAAAAAAAATCTAGAAACATACATTTCCTTAAGGAGAATGTAGCATGTGCAAGGCACTTCTTGGAAATAATAACTAAGCTAATATGTATAAAAAATGGAGAACATGATTTTCTCAAACAAAACCATTTACTGGTTCTCTGAAGTAGCTTCCCTTTCTCATTATGTTGCAATGCTTCACGTGCTCTCAAGTAGCTAAGAGAAGGTGGAGGTTAAACAAATGCTCAACCAAATGTTGCAATAGCCCTTAGAGATAAAAGGAAAACCTACTTAATTCTTCATGTTGATAATACATATTGCTGCTTTGAAATGCATAAGTAGGTTGAATGCATTCCTCCTTAGCTAGAACATCATGCATGAGTACAAGCATGACTTGTGGTACTCTAGTGGCATCCATCCAAGCAAGATGTCTGATAGGACATCCTCCTAAAAGGGAAAACCTTGAGCTCTCCTTGCAGGTTTCATGATTGTGCACTGCTTCTTCATCATTTTGCTAGCCTGTGAAAACACCTCTTGTGATTGTTTTGGAAAAAACAAAGAGATTTCTATGATTTATGTTCCATTTGCTCTTGATTTCCATCTTCTAGAGGTGCCAAATTATCATCCAAGCTTGAACAAAAGGCCTCTAAGTTATCCCAAAATAGTTCTTCCTCAGCCTCCTTGCTTTTTTGTATAAGAGGACTTGATTTTGGCATCATAAAAAATTTCCTTGGGCGTGTCAACTTCTTCATTTTGCAAAATAGGGTTGTCATCATTTGTATCCTCATAGAATAACATCTTTTCATTCTCATTTTCATCCTCAACCTGCTTCAAAACCTATTAAGGTATTGAAGCTTGCATGCTCTCTTCATCTTCATCAAAAAAATGAGGAAGATCAAAAAACGAAAATACTAAGTCCTCATTTATATATCACCTTCTCCTTGCTTGTTGCCTTGTTGTTGTAACTAATCTGTTGATGTAGGAATATATACATTTTATTCATTTAAAAAAAAGGGGGGCACCCATCAAATAATTCAATAAGAGCCTCATGCTCAACACCCACTACTTGTTCTCTAAATTGTTGCCCCAGTTGGTCCTACTCATCAACCTCTGGCTACATGTCAGACTTTTCTTCTTTTGCATCATGTTCAATTGTGTCAATGCTTAAAGAAACCTCTTGCTCTTCCCCAAGAGCCTCCTCCTCTTGTGCACTAAATGAGCTATCCTAGTAGACAATGGGCCCATCTTTGCAAAGATGGATGATACTAGGACAAGGAGGTTGATCATAGGAGTCTTGTTGGGTTTCTTGAGGAGTAACATTCTCATGAGGAACAAAAGGTTGAAATTGTATAGTCATAGCTTCTTGCAAAGGATAGAAGTATCTAAAGCTTGGAATTTCAAGCTCAAAAGACTTGAAGACAAATGAGGCTTACCTTTCTTGAAGCTTGGAAACTTTTAATTGGGAGGCTCCTGTTCCATAGGATGATTAGAAGTGCATGCGGTTGATTGGATTTCCAACCTTTGAAACTGAGAAAGCAAAAGCCTCATCCACTCTTGCTTAATAGAAAAATCGCTTACAAGAGACTATTCATATTGCTATCTTTGTATCTCCATCTCTTACTGCTATTGGTAGGCCTATTAAACCAACTCCTCTCATGCTAAAAGCTATGTTCTTAGAATCCTTCAATTTTACTTATTTTCCTTGGAAAGTTTGATAGAATATCTTTGATGATCAAGTTGTCAAAATTTGAAGGTTGGCTATGAGGATGGCAATAATAGCTAGAGAAAAAATTCCTTGCTATGGATAGGTTTGAAAATATGGCTACCATGAGCCTTGAGTAGGGGGGTAGGTGACAAGAATGTTGAGCATGCTGGTTTCCTTGTGTGGAAAAGGTGTTTGGGTAAAAACCAACTACATGCTCATTGTGATATGAATGAGAAGGGTGAAAATGGGAAATTTTTTCATGGTAATTAGGATGATAGAACATATCTCCATGAAATGAAAACGTGATGTGAGATTAAACAAGCTGGGAATTTATGAAAAAGATTTAAAACTAAAAAATGAATACACATTTTGTAAAGATG
Organism: Sequoia sempervirens; assembly: GCA_007258455.2. Taxonomy (NCBI): domain Eukaryota; kingdom Viridiplantae; phylum Streptophyta; class Pinopsida; order Cupressales; family Cupressaceae; genus Sequoia; species Sequoia sempervirens. The sequence continues at coordinate 70,539,499 of VDFB02026320.1, forward strand.
AGAACACATACCAACACCTAGTCTTCTTAAAACTGCAAAATTGAACTTAAGGTCACCAACTGTGTGAATATTTTTCCTCCAAAGGTAGATATCATTTAAATACACACCAAATATTAGTAGCGATAAGAAATTTGTGTCTCACCAGGCATTCTAGAAACTATTGTCACGTGAAATTGCACCCTACTGAATATGAAGTTCAACATTCCAATGACACAATGTAAATGCAATCAAGCTGTGGGACCTTGCATGGTGAAGTAAAATCTCTAGAGAAGGCCGAATTCCTCTTCAAAACTAGATGCAACAATACTAGTCCAACCTAGCATTGGAAAAACTCTACTCTAAACCTAAACTATGAACTATAAGAGGAAAAGGGAAAACAATGATGCACCTAGCTTTAAAGTGTTTCTCCCTGCTTAGGATTGCATAAAACATCAAAGAAGGGAATCAAATGGACTTACACCATTCTCCATTTGGTCAATTCCAAAGGGAAAACATGGAGTCTAAAGGTTTAACCAGGTGTTGGAAGGAAAAGAAGATTTGCAAACAACAACTATAAACCAAAAACCACAACATATATGCATGGGAAAAGAAAAACAAGCAATCAAATATCAAGGTAATATATATTACACAACACAAGCAAGGAGAGAAGAGGAAATAATGATCAATCTTCATTAATTTCTAGAGGAATAGAGCCAATATTATAGTTGTAGAGAGGTAAAATGCAAAGTCTTCATGAGAAAATATTGGGTAGAACCCAAAGGAAGAACCTTTTGAATGATTACAAGTGTTGCTTTTAAAGTGCAAGGATAACTAAAAACCACCAACCAAGCCATAACCCTAACTCAGGTTAGCAAGGTCCAATCAAGGAAGATTGAGAAGCTTTGTACATGAAATTCATGTTGGAATAAACCTGGATGTGTGCACCATACCCAACAATGAATGTTGTCCAAAAATCCCTCCAAAATGCCCTCGTGAAATCTACAATCTAGGCATGGGGAAAGTCAGGAAGGACAATAATCTACAATGAATGAGCATGGATGCTGATAAAATCCACTTGTAGAAGTTAGTGGAGCAATAAATGTCATCCTTGAAGCCAAAAAGTCGAAATAGGTAGTTGAGGAAGTGGTTCAAGCATTAATGACATTGCGTAGAAAAACAAGTCAAAATCTGCAAAAAGATCAAGGTATCGAGCTTGAAATAAAACCTTGACTATGCATTAAATGGTCCATAGGCCCAAAAAGTAGCACCTTGTCACACATCGAAGATCGAGCATACCTCATACTTCATACTATATTGGAAATGGTGTTAGGCTTCAAAGATCGAGCATGAGGCTTATTGCTTATTGGATACCGAATGGAGGAAAAACAAGAAAGAGGAAGGAGGGAACTGTGAATTCCAAAAAGGTCACCCTTTTTAAGCTTCAGAGGTTGGGTAGTCAGCTTACCACTTACTACAAAGTGGTAAGAGGTAAGACTAAAGAGTGAATCTCGAAAGTCTGAAAATAAGGACTTAGTCAAATTTTGAGGAAATGACACTTCAGTAGAGAATCCCAAGGCTTTGAGAAGGGAGGAAATCATTAAGAATGTGGTGGAAAGGAAGAAGTTTTTTTAGGGTCACGCATCAGGAGGATGCCTTACACCATACCTCAAAACATGTAAAGTGTAAGAGGGAAGAGTAACATCCGATGATCGAAAGGAACCATCAGACATCAGGGGTCAGTGCTACATCATACCGCTTATCACAAAGCCAAAGTCCAAAACTAGGCATTAAAAGTTAGGGTTCGAAAGGAGGGTATACTTCCTACAGGAAGGAAGTAAGGGATAAAAGGGAAGCCTGATCCTTGATGCCTAAAATGCAAACACTTAGTCGCTTTTCAAAGAGTGCATCGAGGGGTCGAGGGTCAGAGAAAGGGCTTACCTCTTACTATAAAAAATGGTAAGAGGTAAAGGGTAAGACTGAAGTTTGACCCCTCGAAAGATCAATACTTAGTTGATTTTCAGAAGGAAGGATAGAGGGTAGAGGGAAAGGTTTAAGCCTGACGGGTGGAGCCCGAAAAGATAGGAAGAGAAATGGAAAGAAAGGAGGAAGAAGAGGAAGGAGCTTGAGGGTGATAGAAGAGGGATGCAAGAAAGCAAGGAAGCAATAGACCAAAGGTTAAAAAACACAACACTTAGCCACTTTTAGGAACCTTCAAAGAGAACTCAAGCAAGATGGCCCATGTAGGATCTCTCAGATTGGTTATCAATGATGGGTCATCAAAGGGTGGCATGAAATGACAACATGACCATGGGATTTAATATTTGGTAATTAAATATATTAAATATTTAAAAATATTATTTTATCCTCCAAATTGGGGGCATGATTCTTCTAGACTCATTTTATAACTCCTAGGAATCAAATTTATTGAAGGAGGTTATGGAAAATAACATGAGTACTTGATGGAGCAAGATTCTAAGCTATTTTTAGCCTAAATTAGTGGAAGGAGTTGAGAATAATTATTATTTTATTATTTTAAATTCAAATTATACAGAAAGATATTTTGAGAATGCATTTATCTATATATTGTAGGTTATTTCTCAATTCTATAATCTCATTTTACCATACAAAAAAATTATCAAAATTTGTCTAGACACTTGTGTTCATACAAAAATATTCTATGAATGAAAACCCACTGGAGATTGGAGTTAGAGGATGAAAATATTTTGGTTCAAATATAAATTTCATTCATGTATTGCATTATAGCTTCAAATATTTGTAGGATAGTTTTGTTATTCCATGTGTGCTTACAGTAATTGTTACAAGTTGTAGGTGAAGAAGTGTGTAGTTTTGGGTGCAATTTGGATTGCATTTTGGTACTAAGTGCCTGCTAATATAGAACATAATTTTGATTGTTAATAATTTTTATCATACCAATTTAAATCAGATTTAGATGTTGTGGTTACTAATGCTCAATTTGAATTATTTCAATGTTGTTAGTATGTGAATCCTACAATGCTAAATTGTGAGGTATTTTGGATAGATAGTTTCAGTTTCTTGTTGTTGTTGTTTTTTCTATAGATTTTTATGTTACTATTATCATATTTTATGTGTTAAAATTATATTTCATCAATAAAATATTTGTAGAAATTCTTGTACAAACTTTGTCAAATCAAGTGTCGAACAATGAATAAATTATTGGATTTTTGTGAGTATTTTAGTTTATGTTGGAATTTATAACTTCATAAGGTTTTGAGAATAATATTTTATTCATATTTTTTATATTTTATTTTAATATTTAATTTTTCAAATTATTCCATTTGAGACATTTCATATATGCAATGTTCAAAGAAATGAAACTCAAGATTACAATCAGAAAAAAATCAACAAGATTTTTATTTTCCATGGTCCATAGACCCTTATCTTCAATGTTACCTCAAATTTGGTGCCATAACCTTGAATTTTTAATTATTAACTTAGAGTTTATAGAAAGAGCACCCTTAAGTACCCAAAAAGTATGATTATATGTTGAAGAGGATACATATATTTTATTAAATAGAAGAAATGAATACTCCATCTTAACAAAAATACTATTGTACTAAAATATGCATGCATCAAGATAAAAATACGTGCCCAATCTAACATCTCTAGCAACCACCATCAAACCTCTAAATCTTTTATTAGAAAATACAACCTTCACACCCAAATCTATTAATTTTCTCATAGATAAAATATTGCATGCTAAACTAGGGATATGCAAAATACCACTAAATCACTTAACACTATGATTATAAATTTAATTTTTTATTGTATCATGACCAATTTTTGAAATGAGAATCATCACCCAATTACACCTTATGTCCATAAAATTCTTCATGCTATGAAAACCAATCTCTATTAGAGGTCATATGGAAAGGGTGCACCTAAGATGATTAACAATGAATTGTCACTTGCACGTGTGGATAAATATGTTGTAAAATGTATCATCCTCCTTTTAGAATTTTAAATTATAGTTAGCTTTATTTTTCTTCCTTTTCTTCCCCCCTTTACATTATTTTTGGACATGACTAGGTTCTCCACAACTCCAGCTTATTACTTTAGAATTTCTAAAAGACTTTGATCTCCCCTTGGAATTGGATCTTGAATTTTTTTATTGCTTCTCATCCTTTTTTCCTCTCTTTTGATCTATTGAAAATAGTAAAGGCTCTTTAGCTCTAATGGAAACCTTCCTTCTCATTTTTTCAAAAATCAATGAACCAACATCTTCAATCTTCAATATAACAAAAATGTTCTCAATGAGCATTATGAGATAATCCCATGAATTAAAAAAAAGAACACATACATTTTAATATCTTTCTTCCTCATCCATCTTAAAACAAATTGAATTCAACTAAGCCAACAACATATTGAAAGTATTTAAGTGGTCTACAATTTTTCCACTTTGCTCCCTTCTTAAGGAATATAATTTATTCAAAATAAATAACTTGTTAACTAGGGAATTTACTTAATATATTTCACTCATTTTCTACCATGATCACTTTGCATTAGGAATTTTATGACATTTATCAAAATAAAACTTACAAGACACAATATTACGAAACTTTTTATCTATTTAGTCCTTAGTGTCATATGGAGCTTGCCATGATTGCATCTATGGGTCTATAAACATAATCATCAATAGCACCCCACAAATAATGAACTACCAATAGATCCTCCATTTTCATCTTCTATAGATCAATGTTTTTGCTAGAAAAAAAATTCAACCTTGATCCTTCTTGATATGTTTGTCATATGTATTTCCTATAATAAGATCACAAATTTCTCTCCTACACAAGCTCCCAATCAAATCTAGATTATCTCAAAATATTGAACAACCCAACAACTAAAAATAAAGGTGATTAGACTTTGATACCACTTATAATAAAGTAAGGGGTAGTGCAATTATTTTGATATGCTAATATAGAGAGGGCAAGCGTAAAAAAAAAAAAAAAAAGAGAAAAAATAATAGTATAATCAATATAATAAATAACACCACTTTTACATAGGGAAAACCCTTCTAAGAGATAAAAACCATACTCCAAAACCCATTCAAATATATTATTTAAATTTAATAAAGGATTAAAAAACACATGCAAAAGAAATCTCCACAAGAGGTTCACTAGAATACAATTTAGGATTAATTTTGGCAATATTTTAATGCCTAAAAATTCAACATGCATACTACAAGTCCAACACCCAATTCATAAGAAAAAAAAAGTACAAATGACATTACAAAATAATTTACAATAAACGTCAAGTGGTATGGTGCCCAACTTGGACACCAAATCCAACACTACCCATGAAGATTCCACATCAAGATAAAAGTAGTAAATTAATATTGCCTCTTATCATAAACTATCATAATAATCTACCCAATTTGGGTGTCTAGTTTGTAATTCTCACTACCCCAAAATAAAATTACAATGAAAATTTAAATACTTGTCACAAAGCTAGTCAAGATCACAAAGTAACTCCCCTCTTACAAACTCTTACATGTTGTAAGATTGCATTATAGGGAATGATTCCCTCTAAATAGGGCACTCCAAATATCCTGTGAATAGCCACCTTAATTAAAACTTACAACACCTATTTCAATGCATTGGAAATTGGAAAATAATAACCTTAAAAATTCCACCCCTATTTTCATGTGAGGCTAGTTAAACAATAATAAAATATAAATGATTCTTATGAGAAAATGTCAAATAATTATTAAATAAAACTAGAAATTGCTAAGATTGTGACACCTTAACTCCTAATAGGAAGCTTAGGGTTTGGTGAATTTCTATAATTTATAACTTGGATTACAATTTGTATTTCTACATGGTTAAATTTGTGAAGCTTGGAGTTTGGTGAATTTTTGCAATTACATCTTAGATTACAATTTTATTTTTATGTTGTAGTCCACCTTGAATGTAGCTTGGTGAATTTTAGAAATTTATCATTTGGTTCACAATTTGTATGTATATGCCAAAGTCTAAGTTAAATGAAGCTTTAAATTTGACGAATTTTTATAGCTTCCTTGGATTATAATTTATATTTCTAAACTAAATGGAATAAGTGGCATGGAACTTTCTTAATATGTATCATAATTTGAATGGTGGTGTGTTTATATTCTTAGCTTTTAGGTTAATTGTTGTGGCTTCATATTATCTGCAAATTAGAAATTGAAACATTCTGTCTATCCTAAAAAACAAGACCAAATCTTAACAATGCTATCTTCATTCCACCTCATCCCAACTATTAAATTCTCTTTCCATTCTTGTATCCTTCATATGTTCCATTTTTGGTGCAATCTCAATCTCAGCTTGGTATATTATTCAAATTTAGAATCTGAAAAGTAAATCTAACATACTATCTATTATTCTTGCTTAGATTCTGAAGTAAAAGCACACATTTCAGTAATCTAAAACTAACCCAAGTTACTATATTTCTATAAACCAATTCTATCCACAAAAATCAGATAAATGAAAGTACTCCAACACCCACTAGTTCATTTTCTAATTCCCAAGCCCCCCGAGAAAATTCATCTCTAAATACTATATTGAATTCTGCAAGTGGTCACGGGAGTTTTCTGTGTGCTTGTCAGTATCCCATGGAGACAAAGACCTTCCACGACTTATTTCAAATTAACTGTTTTAAAAGGAAGCTGATCAATCAACCGACAGGCTCTCCCTTGGGAAAGACAAGATTCCCACGGTGCTAAAATGCATTCACAAGCAACTCAATGCTACACAACAAACAGACAGCAAAATTTAAGACCGTTCAACAAGTTATCTGCAATTCAGATTGTTCTCCAGGAAATACTCCCATGGTATTTACTGGACTTTTCTTATAGCTTGAATCCATTTGAATACTACCCATTCGTTTCTTCTCCTTGTATTGTAATCATAAATGATGTGTTAACCAGAAGTTTAGTACTCAGTGCTTTGAATAATCCCAAACTCCCCAAACTTACAGAAGTGTTGTGCATGCTCTTCCTTGATGTGTTGTATTTGATTGTAGTTTAGCTGTTGAGGAATATATATGCTAAATGACAATAAGAATGAAACAAAGCCTATAAAGTTGAGTAGGATTAGGTTTTCAAATTTCAAAGTATTCTCATCTTATCTTCTATTCTGCCGTTTTGTTGCATGGTATTTAACGTAAGAGGAATAGTTGGTCTCACGATGCAATAGCCATGCCTAACGACAAAGAGACTGTCTAGTCCCAAGGAATTTTGGGAAATGAGAATATATGGATCTAAGCTGTATTAGATGATTAAGAGGTGGTTTATAAACAACTCTTCTGGTTTCTTACCTTGGTTCTAATTGTCTGCTTTGCATCTGTGGCACGAGACTTTGAAAAGGTATTTGGTCTTAGTTTTTAGTTTTTTTACAGTCGCAATATGAAGTGAACTTCTTAGATTTGTCTATACTCTTGAAAAAAGGCCAGTTTGTGTTTGGTTTCAATTTTAAAGATTGAAATGTAAAAAAATTGTTTTGATAAAATTTATAATAAATTTTGTTTTTAAAGCTTGAAGTTTCTTTTATAAGTTTTTTTACAGTCACATTATGAAATTAGCTTCTTAGATTTGTTCATACTCTTAAAAAGGCCAGTTTGAGTTTGTGTTTGATTTCAATTTTAAGGATTGAAATGTAAAAAAATTGTTTTGATAAAATTTATAATAAATTTTGTTTTTAAGGTTTGAAGTTTCTTTTACAATTTCTTGGATTTTTTTAGTCTACTCTGAATTAGAAAGGTTGTTCTACAAATGAATATAATATAATTTGTTTTGATCATATTGTATAATAAATTTTGTTTCTAAAGTTTGAAGTTTCTTTTATAATAATGTTTTTTAGATACGAATATAATACAGTTTGTTTTGATCAAATTGTATAATAAATTTTGTTTCTATGATTTGAAGTTTCATTTATAATCTCTTTTTAAAAATAGTATATTGTTTTAGTAAACTTGGAATTTTTTAGCTTAGTCTGAGCTAGAAAAACCATCCTAAGGAGGATCTCTTCCCATCTTGAGAATTATCACCCTTGCATGAGTATATACAATCCAAATCCACAAATGCAATAGCCTAGCAAAGGTGGTTTGCGAGCTAAGTGGCTCAACAAAGGCAACAAGGCTTGTGAGTGCAATGACCCAATGGAAGGTTTGAACCTTGGTGGATTTGTCAACATGCCATGTTTAACCATCACAACATACCATTAATGACTAAAGAGATATTAATATTAAATCAAATATATAATATGTGAATTTATTTTATTTTATTAAAATATAAAATATAATAGAATATCTTATATGTGTTTTTATGTATTTATATAATTTTAAGTAAAAATGGTAACGTATTAACAATCATGACATTTCTTTAGTCTATAATAATGTTTAAAATGTTTTTATATGTAACTGTAACATTTTTTTGACATAGTTATATCTAGAAACATTTTAAACAATGTTGACATAAGTTAAAAGTTAAGAAGAGAGCACAACACAAAGTATAAGAACCATAAGCATTAGACCTAATTATTGTGTTATGATATAATATTATGATTTATCCTATTAAAAGATACATACCAATTTTGTTTTTGAAACTCATATCTACTTCCTAAATTTTATTTCAATCATAAATAAGTATAACTTGATAAAGTAATTAATTGAGATGTTTATTATGAAGAAACAAATATGTAAGGACCATTTGAATACTATTACAATATCAATACCCACTTGTGAAAATAGCTTAGCTTCAATTGATGTATACATAAATATTGTCAATAGTGACAAGCAACATATTCCCTAGCAATGTTTTGTAACTTCAATAGAATTATCTCACTAAAATAAGCCCCCCTATTTACTACTTTTTAATATATTAAACATCCATAACTAACTTAATTGACCAATAAACTTCTTTCTAATTAGAAAAGCTAGTTTCATAACCTTACTCAACTATAGCAAGGGTAGCACCTCTACACCATAAATACACAATCTTGCACTGAATAAGACAAGCTCACATAACAAGACAAATCTCTAGATCCAAACTTAATCCTTAAGGGTTCATTCAAGATGGACCTACATATGTATCACTCTATGAATTAGAGGTGTCATAGTTCACATGTCAAAGGAGAAGACTTAATCTAGATACAATACATATAGGGACCAACTTATACATACATACAATGATTATCTCATTTATTGAACATGTACATTGTGCTACTAACTTATGCAAATGGCACCTAAACATAATGTGAATACTTCATGCATGCATCACATATACATAATGTGAATAAATTAAGCAACATCACATGGACACAAAGAGATCAACTAGTAAAAAAGGAATTGGTGAAAAACTTGTTGCAAGGAATTTCCTCTTTAGTTGGTTCACTAATACAAAATTCTTAATAAATTTGAACTAAAAAGAGGAATGTTAGTGCATCCCACATTATACCACTGGGCCCATTATTATATGAGATCAATGTTAGGTGTGATGATGAAACAAGCATCTCATACTACTTTTATCCTCATCAAAAAGGACATAAGTGTAACCATATAGAACTTAGGAAACTTCATTAATAAGATTTAAAAGAGAATTAATCATTTGCAACATACAAATAGATAAGTTACATAATTAGGATGTCTTATGGTCTTAACTTAGACCAAATACCATTACCTATATTATTAATCTCATGGACTGATTTAATAATGAAACCTTGAGAATTATACTTTCGATAGACACAACATAACGGGAACATACACTTATTCTAGTATACTAATGCCAGTACTAAGCTCCTAAGATGTGTAGCTCCTAACATCTATCACCTATATTCCACTAGAAAAATCACATCTAAACCCTTTGAAATTAGGTAGTTTCTAGCATCTATCACTTACATGCTACTCATGGAATTTGGATAAACTTATGATACAACCAACAATTCTTTTATAGAGAACACTCACTAAATCCTATAATATTAGATTAATGATAAACTTACCAATAGTTGGATCATAGATTTTATAATAGATTGGTGATCACCTTGGGATTAGTGAGAAGATATATAATAAGATAATAATTATCATATATGTATACCCTCATAATTCCATTTCTTAACCCTAATTTTGATGCCAATAAGTCAACTATTGTATCAATTCAATTCAAAATTATGGAATTTAGAAAGTATTAGAATATTTATTCAAAATATATTATCTAAAGGGTTTACATCCTAGACTAGTTAATCATATTACATTGCCCCAAATAGATCCACTAGACTATATACTCAACCTATAGGTCTTGGGGTCAAAATTACTAGTCAACATACAAGTAACATTGGTGCAGGAGCACCTGGGAAAATACTAGGTTTCCTTGAAGTTTTGTTTGAAGTTATAATTTGGTTGCATTGTTTTTAGGTCATGTTGACCATTTTGTTAGCATTTGGTGGAGTAGGAATAAAACTTGATCTGTTAAGATCAATGGATTGGGAGGTGGAAAGCATGGATGGGTTTTGAAGCTCTAACTTGTCTAGGTTGCCAACCTTGTCAAAGGTTAGAAAACACAATGGGTTTTATAATTGCATCATTAGGTCATCTATGGGTTCGACAGGAAGAACTTAGTTGTTTTGGGGGCCTATTTAAGACATGGCTCGACCATGAAATAGGGTTGGAGGTATTGTTGTTGAAGTGACATTTTGAGAAGTTGAGGGAAACAGCGTTCTAAAAGACAGTTTTTTGAGTTTTGCATTCATATTGAACTTTAATGGAGTAAATTTACTATTAATTTGTTTGTAGAATGTAGTGTGAAAATTGTGCAAGCTTAGTGTGCAAATATTTTTGTCTTTGTAAATCATTTTCATCTTGTATTTGTAAATAGTCTATTTCTTGTCTTTTTTTGGCCTGTATCAGGCAGTTATGAGAAAATGGAGTCCTAGAGCACTTTTCCAACGTACAAATTGTACGGCCCTTTGGAAATAGTGTCTAGGCTCCCTCAGTGTAAATATGATAGTTTTTAGGGCTTGTGGGAGTTCAGGAGGTGCTAGCAAAGCTTTGCCCTAAGCGAGCCAGGCAGGGTCCAACTAGGGAAGGCAGTGAGAAAAAGACTCATATCTTGCAGGGGAATTGAGATCTTGGAGAAATTATTTTTGGAAATTATTTTTGGAGGTCTTGGAATTGCATGGTGATCAGGGGGAGGCTCCACCAATTCATTTGGAGTGAGAACTTTTTAACAGTCTGAAAACAACATTGAAAAGCTAGGAAACCCTAGGTTTTTAACCATTTTTGTGTTTGAGCAGTGTACGGGCAGTGTTGCTCCAAAACCCTAAAAATCCTTGAGGTGTAGGCATAATAAACACAAAAACAAAACAAAGAAACTAGGTCCTTTGGTGGGTTTAGAAGAAAATTGCATTTAATCTCTGTTGGGAGGCCTAATTGGGGCTCTAGGCTTGTAGCCTTTTCAAACCCTAGGAGGGGATTTTGTGAAAGCGATGGTTAGTTGGAGTCTTGTGTTGGAACTGGAACTCTAGTTTGATCATCTTGAAGCTATTACAATTTCTACACACCCCTGCAAGAATCAAGTTAAGTGTTGAGAGAAATTGGCCTTTAGGAAGATTAAGGGTCAATGGAGAGTATGTGGTGAAGCACCAAGGTTGACTTGGTAGAAGGAAAGCATGGTGATAGTGGGGTTGGTCAATAAAAGCAGTGGAACCTAAACTTGAGGCAGGACCACTAGGACAAGGTGGGAGAGACACTTGGGAGTTCTTAGGAGCAAGGACTCAGAGCATGGGGTAGTGAGTGCCTCATCCAACCCTAACCTATCAAACATATTGAGCCTACATGAGTTTGCCTCTATTTAGACACATATACATAGATAAAAACACATAAAGTAGTCTAAAAACCTATTAAATTAATTCAATTAATTTTCAAAAACATATTATTTATTAGATAAAATTAAATTCATAGATGTAATGTTAGAAAATATTATAATTTTGAGTATATAAAATTTGGTGTTCTAAGTGGATCTATTTTTTGGAATAACTTACCAAAAAATACAAGCATTCTGAAAAGGGTATAAGATGGAGAGTTGGTAATGGGGAAAGAATAAACATATAGAAAGATAATTGGCTAGGGGAGTCCCCTATGTCCTCCCACCAATAATTTTGTAGGTTGAAGAAAGCTTTTTTTGAGATAGTTTGGGACAAATTTAGAAGGATATATTGATATTCATAGTACATACCATGAAACATAGGATTTTTTAATATTTCCTTGGCCAAAGGAATGATTTGGGATCTAGAACATTGTTTCTTTTCAAGCTTATCTCATTTCTTCCCTAGAAAGGAAAATAGTGTCTTTTGGGGTGGTCATCCTTTTAGAAGATTCATTGTGGCATCTAACTACACTTTTCTTTCCAACCTCTCTACTTCTTATTTTGAATGGAGAGCTATTTGGAACAATAGTCTTATTCTAAAAATTAATTTCTTATAGTGGAATACCAACCATAATAGGATTCTCACTCAATAAAATCTCCTTAAGAGTGGTTTAAATTTCCTAAACATATTCCCTATGTGTTGTGCTCATGAAGAAACTATTAACTATCTATTCTTCACTATATTTTTGCTAGAAAGTTTGGTAGGTGATTTATGCCAAGCTTGATATCTAATGGAATATTCTTACAAGTAAGTGCATAAAGATGATGGACTAAAAATGGATCTTAGTGGCCAATCTTTTTTTAAAATTAGAAAAGAATGATCTTGGATGAGAAATTGAAGATAGTTACAATCAAAATTTGAAGATGCAATAGAAACAAGAGTTGTGCTTTGAATCTACTTTCTAACTACTAATTTTTTAAAATGGTAGAGATTAAGGAGTTTAAAATGGGGGCCACACAAAGCGGTCCTTTTTTTTCAAAAAATATAACATACCATCTAGTGTGCCCCCCCTAAAATGTTAATTTTTTTTAGTATTTCAAAAATATCTTAAGTGAGAAATTAGTTAATGCCATGTAGTTTATGCCTGTTTAATGAATATATGATTTTTTTACTAATTTTAAAAGTGGATGCATCTTGAAAAATATAAAATTGAGTGTGCTTCCCCCTACAATTTTCAAAAAACTAATTGAAAACCATTTAAAACAAATATGTGTAGAATGGAGTCTAATTTCTAAAAGGGTAATATATTTGAAATTTTGATGAATAGTTAAAAATAAAATCAAAATAACACACCTTATTTTTTGAACTTTTTTTGATAGACTAACAAAATAAACTAGATATAAAATTCTTAACATACTCCCCATCCAATTCGGGCCTAAGAATTTGTATGTTCCCTTTACCATAATCCCCACCTTAGATCAATTTCATGTGAATTTAGGACATCCATGGCTTGCTTCCATTCATGCATTTCCCTCTATTATCCATAAATTAGACTTTAAGTTCCCATTTGAAGGAAAAATACATACTATACGTTGTAGTGGGTTTAAGCCCTTGTCTCTCCATGACTACTTTTCCCTTAACTAATTTTTGGCCATAGCTAACCCAATCCACATAGCCTTGTGATGATTTTCTATTTCTATCATTTCAAAAATTCAAAGCTAGTTATGTTGCCTAGTTATCCCTTACCAATATCTTATCCACTACTTCGGTTGTTACCCTCTAGCCTCCTCAATCTCTTGTGGCTACATTGGTCACTCCTATTCCATAGATAGTGAATGAATCATAACCTAGACTAGGTATCCTTTTTTGACCCCAAGTGTCTAGTATCTATTTCATGGTTCTACCTGCTCCATCCTATTTAGGACTACAAGACAAACACCCAACATATTCCAAACTTTCTCATAGAACTTTGAGGACTAATTTTATTCATCTTATTTCTTTAGATTCTAGAGGAAATAAATTGGAATTGAGAAACACATCTCCTATTGTTTCCCAACCTTCAATATATTATATCCTACTATGCTATCAACTTTTATGATTTTGGGCATGCATAGAGAGAGGGGTCAATAATTGTTCTATCTCCTTGGAAAAATATGCATAAATATCTCATTTGCAGTTCATTTACATCTTTCTTTTTGTAAATTGAGGAGGCCACACTATTTCCAACTCTTTGATAACTCTACACATCACGTTTTAATTTTTTCATGTCTATAACGATTTGGGGGCACACTAATTCCACTTTCTTGATAACTCTGTACTATTGTAAATTGTTACCCATGACAATTTCACTTTATGTTTGGTTCCCCCTTAAATTATCAAACCTAATTGAGTATTTAATTTCTTAAATTATGCATTCTATGGTCCATTTTCGATATTTTTTTATGAATTGCGAGTTGGAAACAATTGTATCTATCTAATACTCTACCCCTAACACTTAAAATCCTTAAAAATAGGGCAAGGACACTCACACCTTGGGTGTGAGTCTTCCCCTATTTTCCTTCAAAACTCAAATATGTCGGTTGTGGCAATTTAATATTTGCAATTCAAGTGTCTAAGTCAACCATTGGGATCTTAATTTTTGAGAAATTGAATAAATGCCTATAAATACCTAGTTATTGCATCATTTCTAATCTATCTAGAATGAGCAAGAAGACTATTGGAAAAATTATTATCAAGAGCATTATTGAGAAATTAAAGAGCAACATTTATAGAGCTTTATTGCAGCAATACAAGATGCTAACATCATGCCAAATTCTATGTGATTTTATGTGTATTCATGTTGTCATTATTTTGTGAAGACTAACACTTTTATAGGTCTCTGAGAAATTCAAGCATTCAATCAATCAAGCAAAGCAAGATCCAAGACCTTGAAGTGATGTGTATGACTTTAGTCCTTCAAGAAAGCCATTGAAGGGTGGCGAGTTGCAACACTTTGTGATTTCATCATTCCTTCCTTTTAATTATTATCATTGACATTGCCATTGTGGGAGTGGAAACACTTACAAGGGTTTGACTGAGGCAAGGCCCTAAATGGCCCAACATTTCATCTCTTTTTGAATGTTTAGATCTCAAGTTTGAAGAGGATTGAAAGGATCTTGAAGAAAATTTATTCATTATTGCATTTGAAACCCTACATCTTGTCAACCCATGAAAAATCAGTTACACAAATATCTGACAATATTCAAACAAATTTGTAGGTAGGAATCCAAAAATTAGATCTAACATCAAAGGACCCAAAAAATAGATCTAGAAAAGCATTACAAGGACACTCACTCCCTAGGAATCTGTGTCCTCCATTTTTTTCCCCATATTTGAATCATAGGTACACAGTGTCCTCCTCTGCTCATTTTCTATGGGTGATCCCACAAAACTGGTTTGCAATTTTGTTGAGGAAGCAAAATTGAAAAAAAATGCCCCCATGAAATTTTGTTGGGTTTTGGGGGGTTCAAACGAACTTAGGGTCTGACCGAACCCAAAAAGGGTTCGCTCGAACCCCCCTTTGAGTGAACCCTATTAAATGTTGGGTCCCACATATTTCTCATTTCCCAGGAAAAAAAATAAAGGGAAACTTTGTGGAAAGGGAGGTTTGCTCAAACCCTGGTTCGAGTGAACCTCCAAGGGGGGTTTACTTGAACTCCCATTTTCCCACCTTCTCCCCCTCTAGCACAAAAAATCTTTAGAATTTTTCCCTTCAAAGCTCGAGTTGAGGATGAAAATGGAGACTTCACAGACCCAACTAGATGATGGTAGTCCTTGGAATGAGCTATCCAACAAATATGATTTTAATATGTTTAGTCAATATAGGTGTTTGAAAGTGAAGATTTAGTTAGAAAAAATCAGTTCAGTGTCTAGTTTGGCCAAAAATTGTAAACCAATATTGTGGGATCACCCCTATTTTCTAAATTTTTCTATGTTTTTTTTTAATTTTTTGTATTTGCATCAAAATAGTAAATTGCACTATTAGCCTAGTTAGATCATTGCATTTCATCATTAGGAAATTTCTTGATTTTTTCAAGGGATGTTTGACTCACCTTTCAGGTTGTAAGTTAATCCCATACCTTGTTCAAATCCATCAAACCCCCACTACCCATCAAATCTCTAATAAATGAAACACATTTTGAAAAAGTGCATAAACCCTAGGGTCAAATCTTAGGGTTTACCTTTTTCTATGTTTTATTTTGGTGAACCTGACATGTTAACATCATATACCTTCTGAAATTTTCCATTATTCACCCTAGAAGTTGGGTCCACAAAAAGCTCAAAAAGTGAAGTGTTTTTACTAGTTTTTAGAATTTGTCACACTTGGACTGAAAATTTGAGGCACTTACACAATGAATCTTGAAAAAAGTTAGTAATATGAAATTTTGAATTTTGAATCTAGTTTCCAAATATGTAATTTATTCAAATACCCAGATTATAGAAATTAAATTTTTATAGGGATGCATAAAAACCACTTTTTAAAAGTCCCCTTTTTTTTACCATACCATGCACGTGTACTGACACCACTTTTTGACCCAAATAAAAGTATTTTACTAATTAATTTTGGGGAAAGAGAGATAAAAACATAAAGATTGATAAAGAATTTTTTTTATAATTTTTTTAAATTTCATTTTTTTTATTGAATTTTTATTGGCCTTAATTGTTGCTTTTAAAAATCAATATGTACAAACAACATAATTGGACCTAAACTAAACATTTTTTGAATTTTTTTTCATTGTGTATAGAATTGTTTGAAGATTGATGCCATATAATTTTTTTTACAAGAAACTTAACCAAAAAAATGTTATTAAAAAATAAAAAACCCTGATATTTCAAGTTTAAGGACTAGTTTACTTATAAATTAATTAAAAAATAACAAATATAATCCAATATTAATAAAAATTATATATTTGGAAACTAGACATTGTGTTCTCTAATGGGTTTTAATTTTATAGATTGATTAGAAAAAATGTCCATTAACCATCTTGCCAAAGTTAGTTTTTGCTCTCGAAATTGCCCTGACCTTGTACTTGTAGGTCTAAGCCTAGGTGTTGGGTTACCTTGTCTATTCTAAGCCTAAATAGAAATGAAAAACATCTCTTGTGAGTTTCAAACCTTTTGGAACAAGTACACACTTCAAAATGGGTACCTATTTAAAAAAATGAATGGGTATTTGTTTTAAAGTTGAAAAATGACACTTCCCCTGAATGTGGACCCAACTTCTTGCTCAAACCTATATCACTTTTTTACATTTCTCATTTAGGGTTTTGTGTTTGCATCATAAAAATTCATAAAAAATGTATATTATATTGCATCATAAATGTAATAGGGTTTGTTTCATTTATCTTAGATCAGAGTTACATTAAAATTGCATACATTAGGTCATTAAAATTTGAAATTGCTCATTACATTCAAGTTGCATCTTTCATTTAAGACAAAAATGTGAAAAAATTACATAGTTTTGTTGCAAATTTTCATAAAATCACCATTCTCAAAATTTTGCATCTTCAAATCTGTCAATTATTACATTTTAGCTTTGAAAATTGCATTCCAAATTATCATTTATTGTTCAAGAATTTTCCACATTTTTGCATACTTATATTTTTCAATTTTCTAGTCATAAAATCAACAAAATTTGCCAAAAATATTCACTCTTAGAATTATGTAAACACAGATTTGAGAACCTAACAATAACAAGCATTTTTAAACTTTGAATTTTATAAAACCCTAGCCAAGACACAAGCATCATGGGTGCCTCTATCCTACCCTTTTGGCCTAAATTTGGTCTTAGATCTTTGTTCCTCTATTGTATATATGATTTTGCTATCCAAATTTTGTTTTTGCATTTTAAAATTATCATTTTTCATTCCAAATTGTTGCACATTTTCACTCTTAAATTCACAAATATAAAATTAGGAAAAATTGGGAAAATAATGACTATCAGATCTATTTGATCATAGAGATAGAAACCTTAGATAACATCCTAAACAATCAAACTTTGAACTTCCAAAAAACCTATCCAAGACATAGATGGCTTGTGTGCCTCTATCCTTCTATTATGGGCTGAAAATTTTCTCAAATATCTATTTCAGTGATCTCTGCATGTTTCCACTATCCAAATTCTATTTTTGAACTCTGGTTGTACTATAATGTCTATTTCGCTAAAAAAATTGCTAGCTGGATCCATAGGGCATAACATCGTGTTCTCATTATAAAATTATTTTTTGTCATAATTCATATTATATTTTTAGATCTTGTTAAGCATTTCAATGAATTTTTCTTACAAGCATGTGAGAATGAGTTCATTTCTCCCTTTTTTTAATTTTTCAGTGATCCCTCTCCCACTATCTATCCTATGTGTGAGGTTAGCTTGGTGAAAGAGAATGCAATCATTGACAATCATGGAAATCATGTTTATTCTTCTCCTAAAACTTCACCTAGTTGGGAAGAATGTATCTTGGTGTTAGAAGATCCAACAATTGAGTATCATGAGAATCTTGTTTATTTCTCTCCCCCTACCTGTCCTAATTGGAGAGATATTTTTGGACAAGAGGATGAAATCATTGATACATGTATTTCAAAAGATACTAAGAGGGTTTGCTTAGATGAAGGTGCCAAGGTGACATTATATCCCCCCTCAACAATAGACCATCAAAAAGAAGTTAAATTCATTGAGGATATGAATGCACAATTTACTATTAGATCTTTAATTATTGGACCTCCTAAAACTCCTTTTGGACCTCCTAAGAGTCCTCTAATCATTGGACCTCCTAAAACTCCTTTTGGACCTTCTAACAGTCCTCTAATTATTGGAACTCCTAATTCACCTCTCATTATAGGACCTCTAAACCTCTAGGTTCTATTCTAAGCTTTGAAAAATAACTTGCTAGTAATCACGTGTCGTAACAACCAAGTTATCATACTATAGCTCACACATATAAAACTACAAACAATAAGCAACCAAAATAAACACCAACATCTATCCCATTGTCTCAATCATATCTCCCACCCACACCTAACATTCTGCAACATAGTGGTAAAAAAATTAATCTTATTGAGCAACTTTAAATCACTCCTGCTAAGATATCCTTGTCGAATTTAATTCAAACATCACCTGTTTATCATGGTACACTTAAAATTATTTGAAACATGTTTCTGTCCGTCCTAGTGCACAACCAAATAATATGACAACTTTGATTGATAATATGAATTCACCTATCTTGAACTTTTTCCTTCATCAAAATGAATTACCTCTGGAAACAAAAAAAAAAATGATTCCTTGATGATAATGGATATTATTGAATTGAATGCTTGATTGATCTAATGCTTGAAAGCTTGCTTGAATGCTTGAAACCTACATCACAATGTTAGTTCCAAAACATGATATGACCACACATGTCTTGACATGATGATATGATTTTTATTGATGTTGTAGATGACTGATAAATCTACTCTTCAATGCTCTCGACAATAATATTCTCTCTATATTTTCTCATTTAAAAGTATTAGATTTGAATTGATAAAATAACTATGTATTTATGGGTGTTTATCTAATTTCTCAAAAATTAGATTTTAGAAGATGACATTTGAAACTTGAATTATGAATCATTAAAATGCTGCCAAAAAAATATTAAAAATTAGGTCTTGGCACTTAAAGGGGACACATTCAACCTTGTGTGAATCGATCATAGGACCTAAATCTAGGACACATAATTTCCAATGTGTTTAAATGAATGTTAGAAATTGTTTAATATAAATTTACCTTTTAGAAAATGGGAATAATAAGGCTTCGTAATGCATAATTTAGGAAAATAGAAGCCTAATTAAGTCCAATTAATAAAAGGGGATGCAAAAATAGTGTGAAAATGTAAAGGAGTACATTTTTCTACACTACATTTAGCCCCCACTTTAGTGAGGGTATGAGCCCACACTCAAACTCACACTAAAGTAGACACATAAGTCAAGAGAGGTCTAATTGTACAATTGTTAGAAAGATGAATGACAAGGATTAAGGAGGATGATCAAGCCCTAAGGATCAAAGATCCCATGGAAAACCAACAAAGGCACAAAGAGACATACAAATGCAACATCGACACAAGATACATCATACAATGTAAAAATTAATGCAAAGAGGAAGGAGGAGATGGATCAAGATTCAACTATTTGTCCAAAAAATATGGATCAATCCTAGGTTGTTTTTCTATAGATATGCTCACAAGGGCTAGTGTAGTCCAATATACACTAGGAGAACCCCAAGATAATATGAGAAACACACAGCGGTTTGGTGCAATCCAATATACATCAGGTGTGTACCCATAACCATACCAAAAGTTATACTCCCTAATAACTTTGATAAGGTGCCACACATGATGATCATAAGGCTAGCAAGCTATATTATGCTAGACGCTCATGAAATAAAGGCACCATTAACAAGCAAGTTGTGTTATACTTGGTGGCGAAGAATTTATTTTAAGATAGTCAAAAGGATTTTTCTTAGTTCATGAAAGATCCCAGTTTAGGGAACATCACACTTGATATTGTTGGGAAAATGTGTCTCAACCTTACAATTATATGCAATTTATTGTTGATAGGATGTATGTTGGTATGTGGCTACTAATCATGCAAATATTATACACTTGTAGCAAGATATGGCGGTTTTTAGTTGACATGTCAAGGTTTTCCCATTGAAATGTCAAGGTTTTTTCTCATTGACATGTCAAGGTGTTTTCCTACTGACACGTCAAGGTTTTTTCGCTAACATGTCAAATGAAAAATGACCTTGTAAAACCCTAATTCTAGAAGGTTCCAAAAAGCTTGTTATAAGTGACTAGGATGTATGTAGATGAGGGTGTATTTTGAGAGTCTAATAGAGGTCATGTTGTCTTTTGATCTTTGGTGGTGATACTCCTGTGAGAATCTTGCTCTACAAGTACTATATTGTAATCTTTTGATTTCTGAATAATATATTGGGTAGCTTTTGGAGTGTGGGGTTTTTCTCTTGAAAATGTTTTTTCCACATAAATCATTATGTTGTGGTATGCATGATATTTGCATTTAAGTTTTTGTAATTGTTAAAGATTTGTAAATTTTTGCATTTTTATCCTCTCAAGATTAGTGTAGAAAGTTGTTTTGCTACCTTAACTTCCTTTTAGATATCCCCATCAAGAGAGGACTAATCAAGAGATATAATATTTGTACCTTAGGGAATGCAAGCCATAGAATTACCACTAAGAGGAATGCCATATGCCAAGAAAGTTCACACTCTTGAAGGACATCAACCTAATGTCACCATCAATAAGACACCTCACGTGAAATAAGAAGACCACAATTTGAATAAAGGGTCATGACATCAAGCAAGCAACAAGTAGGAGGCATAATGGCCCCCACTTTAAAGAAATTTCTAAACACCATGCTATGAGAAATTACTTTAAACTAGAAGATGATAAATGACAATTGATAAAAGAGATGTGAGAGATTATTTGGAAAGCCATATGCCAATGATATGTTTCCAAATTAAGCTACACCATGAAAAGGAGGTTACCCCCATGTGCAATCGTAAGATAACACATAAGGGATCGATAGATATGAGGTCAATATATGTCTTTTCTACAATGATATAATCGAGCTTGGAGCCATCATCATTCCCCAAATAACTCATGGAAAAATGAGCAGAAAGGAAGAATGATACATAGAGAGAGAAAACAAAGGAGAATCCTTTCGAGTCAACATGGAAGAGACCTAAATGTCTCAACACTTTGCATCGTCCCCAAAAGGAAAACATAGGATAAGAGAAAAGACAATGATTACAACATAGAGAAGAATGAAGATGCAAATAGAGAATGCCACAATAGATTCACTTCCTTTGTATGCTTGAACCAACAGAGTGAAAAACATAAAGAAACACCAAGCAACACAGTACGAGGGATCACATTAGGCACATGCAATCACACAAATAAATTGAATAGAAATAAATCTAGTATGACACATGTGATCCAATCTAAAGCAAGTCGTCTACATCCTAATCTTGTTCATTGTATATGGAAGGTGCATGACTAGCCAAAGGGACAACAACTAGTGTCATACTAGGATAATCATTAGGGTCAACACATGGTGATGCAATCATGTTACACGGATCATCATGGTTGTTGTTATCTGAGCTCATGGAAGAGGAAATAAATAAATTTAGCTCATTATGCACTTCCTCATCAATCTTACCGATCTCACCATCATCAAAGTTAATCACATCAGGAGGTCTAATGATAATGTCCATAGAGGTTTCATGTTTTAGTTGTGGTGAAGGTTGAGAATTATCATGCTTTGCTCAAGTTAGATTTTGATCTTGGTTTTTTTTTGTTCTCTTCCTTTAACTTATGAGCAATTTAGCACAATGTTTTGTTGGTTCTCAATTGTGTTTTGGTTGGTTTGTCCTTGATGACAAAATTCACCCTTGGGTATCATATCGGCATAACATTCAAGTGGTCTTGGTGACAGATGAAAGGTCTATCTGCATGACATTGATCGTGGTCTTGGCGATAGTGGAAAGGTCTATCGGCATAAGTATTTCTCACCGCTGAGAGGTCTTACCGAATGAGTCAGGTCTCACCGACTAATACATAATGAGGTTCATTGGTGTAAGTAATCCCTATCAGCATGTTGTTTCATTGAGCGCTTTGTGTCTTGGAGACTGGCACAAGAAAGTTCATATCAGCAAGAGTTGCGGCATCAATACGATGTCTTAGTGAAATTGCTTTGTCTCACTGATCGGAGGTTGAATGGGAACATATCGACAAGAGTTTAAGGCTTCGATGAAGGGTCATAGCGAAAAGGGTGATGTCTCCCCGACTAATGCATGTGGATGTCTTTCGGCAGGAGTGTTGTATTCGGTATGTGGTCTCACCGAAGACATATTGTCTCACTGACTGTGCACAAAAAGGTCTTATCGGAAAAGGTTGTGGCTTTGATGAAATGTCATAGCGATTTTATGGTGTCTTACCGACTTGTGCACAAAGGTTATATCGGTAAGAGTTAGATTCATCGGTATAGGGTCACATAGAGTTTGTAATGTCTTAGTGACTCAGAGTGGATAAAGCATTTCTGTATGACTCATGTGCATCAAAGAAAGGTCTTGGCGAGTTTGATTTCTTATACCGACTGACAACATAAAGGCATACATCTTGGTAAGAGCTAGGGTTTTCAGCGTGAGGTCTCGGCGAGTGACCTTCGGTCTTGCTGATGGAACACAAAAGGTCTTTGTCGGCATAGGATCAGTCTTGTCTCTACGACACACAAGATGGTTGGTGAATTTCGGTATGACTCAAGCATTCTACGAGAGGTCTCCCCGATGACGGTATGCTATAGCGACACTCATAAGATAGAAGGCTCGTCGGCAAGAAAAACCATGTGTCACGGCGACCAATGTGTATCATGTGGACTTTCAGTGAAACATGGGGCAGTCTACATAACGTCTCCCCGACAGTAGAATGTCACAACGACAAACAGAGGGATGACTGACAGTGATAAAGTTGCTTTCGGCATATGTATTGAATTGTCACGGTGACATGTTTGATCACAGGTGCTCTTAGAAAAACAAAGAATTTTCTACATGATGTCTCTCCGATATCAGAAGGCTATAGAAATAGTGAATAAAACAAAAGGGCATGTCTTGGTGAGAAAGACTCTTGTGTCTCAGCGACTGAAAAAAATTTAACAGAAATGTGATCTTGGGGAAACATAAAGATCTTCGACATGGTTTCTCCCCGACAGTAGAAGGTCATGGCAATGCATAGGGACCAAAGGAGAAATAAAAGTTATAATTTCCTTCAGCACGACTATCTAGATGTCTCAGCGAATGATTAACTAAGACTCAAACACTATGGCCGACATAATTGATTGGTATCGAATCTTAGAACAGTTACATGGAAAAATATTCTCTGAGAATTGGGAGGTTATGGTTCTTAGCTTGTTGGCAGTCGTGGTTTTGAAATAATGGATTATTTGCAGCCCTCTGGATAGGCGTTATTCTTGATTTTTGCCATCATCTACAGATTGTCATTATTCAGCTTCAGATTCTAAAATTGGCAAGTGAGTTTTAGATTCTTGTGAAAAACGCATTCTTTGAAAACTTTCATTATGACAAACATACTTGAAATGTATATAAAAACATATGTTGAAAAGAGTGTAAACTCTTTGGTTGTAATCCTTAGGGTATTCTGCAGATGAGAAAATAGAGAAATATGTGCTTAACTGAAAATAGAGAAATCCTCTGAGTTATTATTATTGTTCAAAACATAATTTGAGGGGTTGGTACTCCTTGAGATGGGTGTCTCAAAAATGAGGGGTTGGTGCTCCTTGAGTGGGTGCTCAAAAATCAGCCTACAAGGCATTGTGAATAGTTGTTTTTGAAGATTAAGCCTACAAGGAATTTCGGGAGTGGTTTTTATACCCTAGGAGGGTTTTCCACTTCGAAATTTTTTGTGTCTCTTTGTTCTTCTGTGTGCTCATTGCTTTACTATGTTGTTGATTGTTTCAGTTCACTATTGGGATTATTACTTTTCTCAATTCTGTTTATGAATGATTACATTCAACTCATGAATGCATTAATCAGAGTATTATTGAGATCAAATCTGAGCTATTTTTTTGAATTTTTGAAATTTGGTCAAATCTGTTAAGACACTGATTCACCCCCCCTCTCAGTGTCATTTTAACTCCAACAATTGGTATCAGAGCATAGGGTCCTCTGATAGGTTTTAATCACCTTGGATTGATCTTGGTCTTGGAGTTTGTTTTTAATGGCACATTCTCAAGACGGTGCCTTTGTAACCAGAGCTCCGTTATTTGATGGAACAAATTATGTGTTCTAGAGAATCATAATGGAAGCTTTTCTTGTTTCTTTTGATGTTGATGTTTGGAGCATTGTTTTAAATGATTATAATGTACCAGCCACTATTCCCATTGATCCTGCTGAAAAAAGAGGTATAAAAAAATGCCAGAGCTAAGCATGCCATCTTGTGTGGGTTAACTAAAGATGTGTTCATTAAAGTCATGCATTGCAAATCTGCTCATGAAATCTGCGAAAAACTTGAAACTATATATCAAGGGAATGAGAAAGTCAAACTATCAAAAATCATTACACTCAAACATGAATTTGAGGAGTTGAAAATGAAGGATGATGAAAAAGTGGCTGAATATTTCCTAAGAGTTGATGAAGTTGTCAATGCAATGAAAGGTCTAGGTCAAGAGGTTAATGAATTTGATGTAGTCACAAAGGTTGTTAGAACCTTACCATCCAAATTTGAATCTAAGGTTTCAGCCCTAGAAGAAAAGAAACACTTTGATCAACTTACCTTAGACGGCCTGCAATGAATACTTACTGCCTATGAAATGAGAACTAGCAAAAACAATTCAATAGGAAAAGAAATTGCCTTTAATACTGAAAAGAAAGAAAAAGTCGAAGTCAGTGAATCAGAGTTGTTAGATTCTACAGAATCCCATTTTGTTAGAAGATTTAAAAAGGGATCTGGAAAATATAAGGGAAAAATTCCCTTTAAATGTTTTAACTATGGAAAAATAGGTCACTTTGCTACAAAGTGTCCCTATGATGATCAAATCTGTGACAACTAGACAACTGAAAAACAACCTAAGAAGAAGACCTTCAAACCTAAACGAAACTTCAATTTCAAAAAGAAGAAAAGTTTGTTTAGTAAGGATGAATCTGATATTGAGTCTGAAGATTCATCAGTTGAAGAAGATGAAACTTTGTTCATGGCTGAAATTACTCAACAAAATGATTCAAACACTATTGATGTTGAAGAAAGTGAAGTAGATTTTGAAAGTGAGCTGAAATGTGCTTTACAAGAGGTCAGAAAACTCAAAAAACAAGTTCTTGCTCAAGAACATAAACCAGATCAAGAAATGGTCTCTTTGAAAACTCAGCTTGAAGAAGCTAAAAGAGTTGAAGACTGTCTTCGAGAGACTGTAAGCTGCAAAGATCAATAAATTCAAAAACTGGAACAAGGAGTAGTCTGTCTTAGGAAGGAAATTGAAAAATATGAAAGCACTCTAAAATGGAATGAGATGCACAGCAAGCAGAAGCTGTATAAAGATAAAACCGGTATTGGTTTTGAAAAGGGTGAATGTTCCATTGATAATACAAAACAAAACCCCTCTTCTGAAGTCAAAGGTTCAGGTTCAAATCACTTAGAATTTAGTAAGGATCATGTTCAGTCTTTAAGAGGTAATAGATTTTCATACAGAGTCAATCCTTTCTTCTATGGTTATTGTTGTTTTTTGGAAAAAATTTGGCCATAAGGTGAGCACTTGTAGGCTTATGAATCCTAGAATACCCAGGTTTGGTCTTAGGAAACACTATGGTTTTGTTAGACACATCAGATGTTTTAAATGCAATGCTTTGGGACATTCTCTCAAACAGTGCAGAACTGATATGCAATCGGAACAACAGAAAGTTAAAAAGGTTTGGAAACCTAAGGCTGTTAACAACATTGAGCAAACTATGTTGGTTCTAACTGCTTTTCATTCCAAGAAAAAGGACTTATGGGTCCTGGACAGTGGATGTTCTAACCATATGACTGGTAACAAGGATAAGTTTATAAATCTTGAAGATTATGTAGGTGGTTATGTTAAGTTTGGTGATAACTCTGGTATTCAAATTAAAGGTAGAGGTTCACTTCTTCTGAATGAAGACACTCCTATCTATGATGTGTACTATGTGGAAGGTCTCAAGCACAATCTTCTAAGTTTTAGTCAAATATGTGATAGTGGTTATCGTGTTCTTTTCAATTTGTAGGGATGTGAGATGAAGAACAAGATAGGAAAGGCCATTGCAGTTGGAAGGAGGACAAAAGGAAATGTGTACAATCTTCTCGACACATCAAGCAATGACAATAATCAAGGAAGAAATTGATCAAATTGAGAAAAATCAAACTTGGGAGTTAGTCCCAAGACTAGATGACAAGAATGTCATTGGAGGCAAATGAATATACAAAAAGAAGCTTGATGAAAATGGTAATGTTATTCACAACAAAGAAAGATTTGTCTGCAGAGGCTATGCTCAACAAGAAGGTATTGATTTTGGTGAAATCTTTGCACCCGTTGCTAGATTATAATCTATCAGAATATTCTTGGCTTATTCTATTTATAAAGACTTTACTGTTTATCAAATGGATGTCAAAACTTCTTTTTTAAATGGCTATTTAGATGAAGAGGTCTATGTTGAACAGCTTGAAGGATTTATGTGCAAAGATAAGCCTGATCATGTTTAAAGATTGAAAAAGGCCCTCTATGGCTTAAAACAAGCACTTAGAGCTTAGTACTCTAGGCTGGACAGTCATTTGCTTTGAAATGGTTTTGTTAGAGGAGGTGTAGATAGCAATCTTTATGTTAAAACTGTAGGTTCTGATATTTTTACTAAACCCTTAGCTAAAGAGTTATTTGAAAGGTTGAGACTTCAATTGGGGGTTATCTCTCAATCTTTACTTCTTTGATTTTACAAGCTTCAGCTTAGGGGGACCATGTTATTTATTTTGATTCACTTACAGCTCTCCTACAATCTTGGTTGCTGCACTGGTACTCTTTTTTTTTAAGCTATTTCTCATGATATTTTGGTTGGATTCTTAGTTATGTTTTCATGGCAATGCACATTCTTCTCTTCTATATCTGTCATTGAGGAAAAAAGTGGGAGAGTCATTTGTGTTTTTCCATCAAGGACAAAGGGGGAGTTTGTTGGTTCTCAGTTGTGTTCTGGTTGGTTTGTCCTTGATGACAAAATTCACCCTTGGGTATCATATCGGCATAACATTCAAGTGGTCTTGGCGACATAGGAAAGGTCTATCTACATGACATTGATCGTGGTCTTGGCGACAGTGGAAAGGTCTATTGGTATAAGTATTTCTCACTGCTAAGAGGTCTTACCGAATGAGTCGGGTCTCACCGACTCATACATAAGGAGGTTCATCAGCGTAAGTAATCCCTATCGGCATGTTGTTTCATCAAGCACTTTGTGTCTTCGCGACCGGAACAAGAAAGTTCATATCGGCAAGAGTTGCGGCATCGATATGATGTCTTAGCGAAATTGCTTTGTCTCAGTGATCAGAGGTTTAATGGGAACATATCGGCAAGAGTTTAAAGCTTCAGTGAAGGGTCATAGCGAGAAGGGTGATGTCTCCCTAACTAATGCATATGGAAGTCTTTCGATAGGAGTGTTGTATTCAGTATGTGGTCTCACTGAAGACATATTGTCTCACCGACCGTGCACCGAAAGGTCTTATCAGCAAAGGTTGTGGCTTTGATGAAATGTCATAGTGATTTCGTGGTATCTTACCAACTTGTGCACAAAGGTTATATCGGTAAGAGTTAGAGTCATCGGTATAGGGTCACAACGAGTTTGTAATGTCTAAGCGACTCAGAGTGGATAAAGTATTTTGGTATGACTCATGTGCATCGAAGAAAGGTCTTGGCAAGTTTGATTTCTTATACCGACCGACAACATAAAGGAATACATCTCGGTAAGAGCTAGGGTTTTTGGCATGAGGTCTCGGCGAGTGACCTCTGGTCTCGCTGATGGAACACAAAAGGTCCTTGTTGGCATAGGATCAGTCTTATCTCTGTGACACACAAGATGGTTGGTGACTTTCGGTATGACTCAAGCATTCTACGAGAGGTCTCCCCAATGATGGTATGCTATAGTGACACTCATAAGATAGAAGGCTCGTCAGAAAGAAAAACCATGTGTCACGACGACCAATGTGTATCATGTGAACTTTCATTGAAACATGGGGAAATCTACATAATGTCTCCTCGACAGCAGAATGTCACAGCGACAAATAGAGGGATGACTAACAGTGATAAAGTTGCTTTCAGAATAGGTATTGAATTGTCACGGCGACATGTTTGATCACGGGGGCTCTCGGTAAAACAAAGAATTGTCTACATGATGTCTCTCTGATATCAAAAGGGTATAGTGATAGTGAATGAAACAAAAGGGCATGTCTTGGTGAGAAAGACTCTTGTGTCTTAGCGACTTAAACAAATTTAACAGAAATGTGATCTTGGGGAAACATAAAGATCTTCAATATGGTTTCTCCCCAACGGTAGAAGGTCATGGCGATGCATAGGAACCAAAGGAGTGATCAACATTATAATTGCCTTCAGCAGGACTATTTGGATGTCTCAGCGAATGATTAATGAAGACTCAAACACTGTGGCCGACATCATTGATTGGCATCGAATCTTAGAACGGTTACATGGAAAAATATTCTCTGAGAATTGGGAGGTTATGGTTCTCAGCTTGTGGGCAGTCATGGTTTTGAAATAATAGATTATTTGCAGCCCTCTGGACAGGCGTTACTCTTGATTTTTGCCATCATCTATAGATTG
Organism: Sequoia sempervirens; assembly: GCA_007258455.2. NCBI lineage: Eukaryota > Viridiplantae > Streptophyta > Pinopsida > Cupressales > Cupressaceae > Sequoia > Sequoia sempervirens. Next base: position 70,568,781 of record VDFB02026320.1, read on the forward strand.
TCATTATTCAGCTTCAGATTCTAAAATTGGCAAGTGAGTTTTAGATTCTTGTGAAAAACGCATTCTTTGAAGACTTTCATTATGACATACATACTTGAAATGTATATAAAAACTTGTGTTGAAAAGAGTGTAAGCTCACTGGTTGTAATCCTTAGGGTATTCTGTAGACAAGAAAATAGAGAAATATGTGCTTAACTGAAAACAAAGAAATCCTCTGAGTTATTATTATTGTTCAAATCATAATTTGAGGGGTTGGTACTCCTTGAGATGGGTGTCTTAGAAACAAGGGGTTGGTGCTCCTTGAGTGGGTGCTCGAAAATCAGCCTATAAGGCATTGTGAATAGTTGTTTTTGAAGATTAGGCCTGCAAGGGATTTTGGGAGTGGTTTTTATACCCCAGGAGGGTTTTCCACTCGGCAAAATATTGTGTCTCTTTGTTCTTCTGTGTGCTCACTGCTTTATTGTGTTGTTGATTGTTTCAGTTCACTGTTGGGATTATTACTTTTCTCAATTCTGTTTATGAATGATTAGATTCAACTCATGAATGCATTAATCAGAGTATTATTGAGATCAAATATGAGCTATGTTTTTTGAATTTTTGAAATTTGGTCAAATTTGTTAAGACACTGATTCACCCCCCCTCTCAGTGTCATTTTAACTCCAACAATTGGTATCAGACCATGGGGTCCTCTGATAGGTTTCAATCACATTTGATTGATCTTGGTCTTGGATTTTGTTTTTAATGGAACATTCTCAAGATGGTGCCTATGTAACCAGAGCTCCATTATTTTATGGAACAGATTATGTGTTTTGGAGAATCAGAATGGAAGATTTTCTTGTTTCTTTTGATGTTGATGTTTGGAGCATTGTTTTAAATGATTATAATGTACCAGCCACTATTCCCACTGACCCTGTTGAAGAAAAGAGGTATGAAACAAATGCCAGAGCTAAGCATGCCATCTTGTGTGGGTTAACTAAAGATGTGTTCATTAAAGTCATGCATTGCAAATCTGCTCATGAAATCTGCGAAAAACTTGAAACTATATATCAAGGGAATGAGAAAGTCAAACTGTCAAAAATCATTACACTCAAACATCATTTTGAGGAGTTGAAAATGAAGGATGATGAAAAAGTGGCTGAATATTTCCTAAGAGTTGATGAAGTTGTCAATGCAATGAAAGGTCTAGGTCAAAAGGTTAATGAATTTGATGTCGTCACAAAGGTTGTTAGAACCTTACCATCCAAATTTGAATCTAAGGTTTCAGCCCTAGAAGAAAAGAAACACTTTGATCAGCTTACCTTAGACAGCCTGCAAGGAATAATTACTGCCTATGAAATGAGAACTAGCAAAAACAATTCAACAGGAAAAGAAACTGCCTTTAACACTGAAAAGAAAGAAAATGTCGAAGTCAGTGAATCAGAGTTGTCAGATTCTAAAGAATCCCATTTTGTTAGAAGATTTAAAAAGGGATCTGGAAAATATAAGGGAAAAATTCCCTTTAAATGTTTTAACTATGGAAAAATAGGTCACTTTGCTACAAAGTGTCCCTATGATGATCAAATCTGTGACAACTAGACAACTGAAAAACAACCTAAGAAGAAGACCTTCAAACCTAAACGAAACTTCAATTTCAAAAAGAAGAAAAGTTTGTTTAGTAAGGATGAATCTGATATTGAGTCTGAAGATTCATCAGTTGAAGAAGATGAAACTTTGTTCATGGCTGAAATTACTCAACAAAATGATTCAAACACTATTAATGTTGAAGAAGGTGAAGTAGATCTTGAAAGTGAGCTGAAATGTGCTTTACAAGAGGTCAGAAAACTCAAAAAACAAGTTCTTGCTCAAGAACATAAACCAGATCAAGAAATGGTCTCTTTGAAAACTTAGCTTGAAGAAGCTAAAAGAGTTGAAGACTATCTTCGAGAGACTGTAAGCTACAAAGATCAAGAAATTCAAAAACTAGAACAAGAAGTAGTCTGTCTTAGGAAGGAAATTGAAAAATATGAAAGCACTCTAAAACTGAATGAGATGCTCAGCAAGTAGAAGTTGTATAAAGATAAAACCGGTATTGGTTTTGAAAAGGGTGAATGTTCAATTGATAATACAAAATGAAACCCCTCTTCTGAAGTCAAAGGTTCAGGTTCAAATCACTCAGAATTTAGTAAGGATCAATTTCAGTCTTTAAAAGGTAATAGATCTTCATACAGAGTCAATCCTTTCTTCTATGGTTATTGTTTTTTCTGCAACAAATTTGGCCATAAGGTGAGAACTTGTAGGCTTATGAATCCTAGAATACCCAGGTTTGGTCTTAGGCAACACTATGGTTTTGTTAGACATATCAGATGTTTTAAATGCAATGCTTTGGGACATTCTCTCAAACAGTGCAGAACTGATCTGCAATCGAAACATCAGAAAATTAAAAAGGTTTGGAAACCTAAGACTGTTAACAACATTGAGCAAACTATGTTGGTTCAAACTTCTTTTCATTCCAAGAAAAAGGAATTATGGGTCCTGGACAGTGGATGTTCTAACCATATGACTGGTAACAAGGATAAGTTTATAAATCTTGAAGATTATGTAGGTGGTTATGTTAAGTTTGGTGATAACTCTGGTATTCAAATTAAAGGTAGAGGTTCAATTCTTCTAAATGAAGACACTCCTATCTATAATGTGTACTATGTGGAAGGTCTCAAGCACAATCTTCTAAGTGTTAGTCAAATCTGTGATAGTTTTTATCATTTTCTTTTCAATTCGTAGGGATGTGAGATTAAGAATAAGCTAGGAAAGGCCATTGCAGCTGGAAGGAGGACAAAAGGAAATGTGTACAATCTTCTCGACACATCAAGAAATGACAATAATCAAGGAAGAAATTGATCAAATTGAGAAAAATCAGACTTGGGAGTTAGTCCCAAGACCAGATGACAAGAATGTCATTGGAGGCAAATGGATATATAGAAACAAGCTTGATGAAAATTGTAATGTTATTCACAACAAAGAAAGATTTGTCTGCAAAGGCTATGCTCAACAAGAAGGTATTGATTTTGTTGAAATCTTTCCACCTGTTGCTAGATTAGAATCTATTAGAATATTCTTGGCTTATTCTATTTATAAAGAGATTACTATTTATCAAATGGATGTCAAAACTGCTTTTTTAAATGGCTATTTAGATGAAGAGGTCTATGTTGAACAGCCTGAAGGATTTATGTGCAAAGATAAGCCTGATCATGTTTACAGATTGAAAAAGACCCTCTATGGTTTAAAACAAGCACCTAGAGCTTGGTACTCTAGGCTAGACAGTCATTTGCTTTGAAATGGTTTTGTTAGAGGAGGTGTAGAGAGCAATCTTTATGTTAAAACTGAAGGTTCTGATATTTTTACTAAACCCTTAGCTAAAGAGTTATTTGAAAGGTTGAGAATTTGATTGGGGGTTATCTCTCAATCTTTACTTCTCTGATTTTACAAGCTTCAGCTTAGGGGGAGCATGTTATTTATTTTGATTCACTTATAGCTCTCCTATAATCTTTGTTGCTGCACTGGTACTCTTTTTTTTGCAGCTTTTTCTCATGATATTTTGGTTGGATTCTCAGTTATGTTTTCATGGCAATGCACATTCTTCTCTTCTATATCTGTCATTGAGGAAAAAAGGGGGAGAGTCATTTGTGTTTTGCCATCAAGGACAAAGGGGGAGTTTGTTGGTTCTCAGTTGTGTTCTGGTTGGTTTTTCCTTGATGACAAAATTCACCCTTAGGTATCATATCGGCATAACATTCAAGTTGTCTTGGCGATAGAGGAAAGGTCTATCTACATGACATTGATCGTGGTCTTATCGACAGTGGAAAGGTCTATCGGCATAAGTATTTCTCACCACTGAGAGGTCTTACCGAATGAGTCGGGTCTCACCAACTAATACATAAGGAGGTTCATCGGTGTAAGTAATCCCTATCGGCATGTTGTTTCATCGAGCACTTTGTGTCTTGGCCACCGGCACAAGAAAGTTCATATCGGCAAGAGTTGCGGCATCAATATGATTTCTTAGCGAAATTGCTTTGTCTCACCGATCGGAGGTTGAATGGGAACATATCAGCAAGAGTTTAAGGCTTCGGTGAAGGGTCATAGCGAAAAGGGTGATGTCTCCCCGAATAATGCATGTGGAAGTCTTTCGGTAGGAGTGTTGTATTCGGTATGTGGTCTCACCAAAGACATATTGTCTCACCGACCGTGCACCAAAAGGTCTTATCGGAAAAGGTTGTGGCTTCGATGAAATGTCATAGCGATTTCATGGTGTCTTACCGACTTGTGCACAAAGGTTATATCGGTAAGAGTTAGACTAATTGGTATAGGGTCATAGCGAGTTTGTAATGTCTCAGCAACACAGAGTGGATAAAGCATTTCGGTATGACTCATGTGCATCGAAGAAAGGTCTTGGCGAGTTTGATTTCTTATACCGATTGACAACATAAAGGCATACATCTTGGTAAGAGCTAGGGTTTTTAGTGTGAGGTCTCGGCAAGTGACCTTCGGTCTCGCCGATGGAACACAAAAGGTCTTTGTCGGCATAGGATCAGTCTTGTCTCTATGACACACAAGATGGTTGGTGAATTTCGGTATGACTCAAGCATTCTACGAGAGGTCTCCCCAATGACGGTATGCTATAGTGACACTCATAAGATAAAAGGCTCGTTGGCAAGAAAAACCATGTGTCACGGCGACCAATGTGTATCATGTGGACTTTCGGTGAAATGTGGGGCAATCTACATAACGTCTCCCGGATAGTAGAATGTCATAGCAACAAACAGAGGGATGACTGACAGTGATAAAGTTGCTTTCGGCATAGGTATTGAATTGTCACGGCAACATGTTTTATCACGGGGGCTCTCGGCAAAACAAAGACTTGCCTACAAGATGTCTCTCCGATATCAAAAGGCTATAGTGATAGTGAATGAAGCAAAAGGGCACGTCTTGGTGAGAAAGACTCTTGTGTCTCAGCGATTGAAATAAATTTACTAGAAATGTGATCTCGGGGAAACATAAAGATCTTCAATATGGTTTCTCCCCTACAACAGAAGGTCATTGCGACACATAGGGACCAAAGGAGCGATCAACGTTATAATTGCCTTCGGCAGGACTATCTAGATGTCTCAGCGAATGATTAATGAAGAGTCAAACACTGTGGCTGACATCATTGATTGGCATCGAATCTCAAAATGGTTACATGGAAAAATATTCTATGAGAATTGGGAGGTTATGGTTCTCAGCTTGTGGGCAATCGTGGTTTTGAAATAATGGAATATTTGCAGCCCTCTGGATAGGCGTTACTCTTGATTTTTGCCATCATGTATAGATTATCATTATTTAGCTTCAAATTCTAAAATTGGCAAGTGAGTTTTTGATTCTTGTGAAAAATGCATTCTTTGAATACTTTCATTATGACAGACATACTTGAAATGTATATAAAAACCTGTGTTGAAAAGAGTGTAAGTTCTCTGGTTGTAATCCTTAGGGTATTCTATAGACGAGAAAACAGAAAAATATGTGCTTAACTGAAAATAGAGAAATCCTCTGAGTTATTATTATTGTTCAAAACATAATTTGAGGGGTTGGTACTCCTTGAGATGGGTGTCTCAAAAACAAGGGGTTGGTGCTCCTTGAGTGGGTGCTCAAAAATTAGCCTATAAGGCATTGTGAACAGTTGTTTTTGAATATTAAGCTTGCAAGGCATTTCGGGAGTGGTTTTTATACCCCAAGAGGGTTTTCCACTCGAAAAAATCTTGTGTCTCTTTGTTGTTCTGTGTGCTCACTGCTTTACTATGTTGTTGATTATTTCAGTTCACTATTGGGATTATTACTTTTCTTAGTTCTGTTTATGAATGATTACATTCAACTCATGAATGCATTAATCAGAGTATTATTGAGATCAAATCTGAGCTACATTTTTTGAATTTTTGAAATTTGGTCAAATCTGTTAAGACACTGATTCACCCCCGCCCTCTCAGTGTCATTTTAACTCCAACACGTTTATGCCTATGGTCTTTAGCATTTCAACTTCTTTTTGCATGATTTTCAAGTTTTAATTGTGTAGGATCAGTTTTATCAACCATAGGTTTCTTTTCTTCCAGCAATGGAGGAATGAAAGGAACCATCAAGGGTTGTTCAAATACTTTTTCTTTAGGTTTATAAACTTGTTTGATCTTAGTAGGCACAATGAAAATTATATTGTTATCTCTTGGTCTATTATAAGAAATTGGTGGAGGATTTGTCATGGATTTATCTTGGTTACTCATTAGGGTTTTTGGTTCAATCATGGTTTCATCAATGATAGGAGACTCAAGCATGGGTTGAGGGATATTTCTAAGAGATAATTCTCTTACATGCTTTGCCTTGAAATTTTGGTATGATTTGAAAAATAAGTCCTCATGAGGCTTAATACCTTCCATGGGTTCAGGCCAAAAGAAATCCAATGAGAAATTCCCATGGGAAGACTTCGAATTTCTTTGCTCCAAATTTTAAGTGGAGAGTGATCAAACCTACCATAGGGAAAGAAAAACCATTATGTTTTTTGATCCATGCTTTCAATTTTTCATAAGAATCTTGATAAAGTTCATTCGCAAAGAAGAATTCCTTGGTGATCACATTCTCTATACACATGGGATCAATTAATATCCCATTGGTAGGCTTGCCATTGATTCTTTTGACTATGTAAAGAGGACCATCAAGTGTATGTTTGATTATGTCATTTTGTGAGAAAGCAATGTCAAGAGACATTTTGGTCTAGCCCTTACAATGTTGAATGTTAATGAGGTTTCCATAGCTTCCAGTTCCCCATACTCAGTCATGTCTTGCATATCAACATTCAACACATCATTCTTGGTGTCACTAGCTCTAACAAATGAGATGTTGTGATTTGGCATTGGATTGGTAAATATTTGTAAATTTTGGTTGGGTGGAGCAATAGATTTATTTCCTTGATCATTAACACCACCAATTTGGATGTGATTAGAATCAATGAGGTCTTGTACAATATTTTTAAGACACATACATTGTTTTGTATCATGTCCATTTTTTTAGTGATAATGGTAAAATACATTTGGGTTGTAGTTTAGAGGTAAAAGCTTAGTGGTATCAGGAGCTCTAATAGGAGGTAAGGTAATTAGGTTCTTACCCAGGAGTTGCAACATGATGGAATGAAGGGTATTGGCTAATAGAGTATATTGCCTATTCTTATCCCTGAATTGGTATGGATTTGTTGTTTTAATAGCAACTACTTGAGACTCAACTTGTTGATTCGTTTGAGATGGATTTATTTGTATAAAGCCCTTATTTTATTTCTTGAATGGTTGGAAATTGTTATGAGGCATGGATTTTGACTTTTTCAAGAAATTTTGGAGGAAGTTTTCACTTCATGATGACTAACCAAATTTTAATGGTCATAAAGAGTCATGTAGAAGTGAGTGAAGGAAGGGAATCTCATCATCCCAAGCTTATCTTGAATATTGGTTTGCAATTTTTCAATGAACATTCTTTTAAGATCAACTTTAAGAATCTTAATGTTGATTTGTGAGTATCTAGCTATTGATATCGTGCTATGAAATCAATGACCTTTTTATCTTTGTTTTTTTTACATTGAATTAAATCAGGTAAGGTCATCTTGGGACAAATGTGCACTTGAAAATGGTTGAGGAAGGCATCAACAAGTTCATTGAATGAACTAATTGAATTATTCGATAGGGAGCAAAACCATTCCAAGGTTGTGTCTTTCAAGGATCTAGGAAAAAGCCTAGACAAGAGCTTGTCTTCGAAAATGAAGTCACTACATAATGTTGTATATGTCGAGACATGATTACTAGGATCTCTTTTACCACCATATTTCTTAAATCTAGGAATCCCTATGTCTTGTGGTATTTTCTCTCTCAATATCTCCAATGATAATGGGTTTCATTTGACATTGCTAATGTTTTCCATTTTGATTTTGGTTTAATGTGGAAATTTTTTACTGGAGGGATGACACAATTTACAAAAGTTGGTTGAGGAAAAAATCATTGATAGTGTTTTGATATGGGGTATGTGCAGGATGATCATGGAAAAAACAAGCCCTTAAGTGGCCAAAAAATAAGAAAAATCAGAGTTAGGCAACTTGATGTAAAAATTTGAATAAGTTATCTATATTATTTTAAATATATGTAAGAATAGAATTTGTAGAAAATTGAATGTAGTTTATAAAATACTAGGTTTGTTTAAAAAAAAAAAACTCTATTTGGTGAAAATTTGAAATTTCAATGGTGTACACTTAAATTTCAGGGAAAAATAAGTAGGTGTCTATTTGACCACTCTAACCACAATAAAATGATAATGATTTTTTATAATATTTTAGATATAAGTAGAGGATCATGTCCCGATGTGATATATTTTTTGTAATTTTTTTCCAAGTAAATAATTAATTATGATTTTTTTACAACTTTTAGAAAATATAAAAACTTGTATGTCTAACCACCTTAACTTGGTAAAAACTTAATGAAATTAATTTTTCTTTTTTTTAATCCTATATTATGTGAAGCATAGAATGTGACGCATATTTTGGATTAAAAAAAAATGATACCATTTGAAAACTATAGATGTTTTTCAATCAGTCTATCAATTAGGACTTTAGTTATAATTTGAATAGAAAATGAATAATAATTACTTATTAAATTCAAAGTAAAGCATAATTTATATTGGTGGAAATTTGATAATATCTTTTAAAAACCCTTTTCGTTTCATCAATTTTGGGTAAGAAAAAAGTCGTTAGCCACATACCCATCATATTGCCACTTTTTGTTCCATCATGATCCTGCAGATACCCTATGGAGGTGTATATGTGTTTGGAGGACAAGTGAATTACAATTTTGTGAGAGGTGATGGGTTAGGAGGTATGATGTTTGAATTCAAAAATATAAAAGTGAAAGGAAAGCATAGTGTAGAATACACCTTCCTAATGCTAATCTTCAGGAGAGAAGCAAATAAACCATCGAAAACTTTGCAATTATAGTTCATTTAAGATGCACATATGAGAAACATGAATAGACAATAAAACATCAACACAAGATTTACATGGGAAAACCCTTTTAGGAAAAAACCAACACACCAAAGTAGAGATCAAGGTAAACCCACAAAACTAGTTTACAATTCCAACGAGGAAGGAAAATTGCAAAAATGCTCCTATGATTTTTTTTTTCTTTTTAAAGGATCACATGAACTAGGGTATTCGAATGGACCCAAAAGGGGTTCGAATGGACCCTAGTTTGAGTGAACCATATTAATTGATGGGACCCATTTTTTTGCATTTTTTATGACAAAGACAATGGGAAAATTAATACAAGAGGGGGTTTGGTTTGAACAAAGCCTGGTTCAAGCGATCCTCCAAGGGGGGTTCACTTGAACTTGGGTTCATTTGAACCCTCCTTTTCCCCCCTTCTCCCCCTTTGGCACCAAATTTCTATAGAATTTTTCCCTTCAAAGCTTGATTTGAGGATGAAAATGGAGGAGACTTCACAGACCCAACTGGATGATGGTATTCCTCGGAACAAGCTATCCATCAAATATAATTTTAATATGTTTTGGTTTTATTATGTATTTATTTTTTTAGTTTGATTAAACATAGGTTTTTCACCGAAAATCAAGCTCTCTATTTTGCACATGTGGAAAAATAACAGATTATCAAAATAAAATTTTGAAATATATGTTTAGGCTAGGTATTGATGTCCTTGATTTAGTAAAAAAATAATTGAATTTTGATACATACAAAAAAATTTATGTTGTATACGATCTGCCTATTTCTGAATTGTAATTGGTTTTACTTTGAAACTTGATTAAGGAAAAAATATTCAATAAAAAACTATGGAACCAAATGAACTGGTTAGATATCATAGTTACAAATCTAAATTCAAAAAAAAAAAAAATTTATCCTTCATAGAATTTTTTTAATGTTGTATATGGTGAGCATCACTCCTTAAAAATGGAGTTTACTGATAAAAACTAGTTTTTGAAGGAGATGTAAAAAGAAGTGCAATCTGATTCCAAAAATTAAAAAAAATAATATTTAGAATCTACAAACAAAATGTCACAAATCACTAGTTTGCATCATCTAAAAACTCCTCATGGTTTAGCCTCTATAAGTGCCCGAAAGTGAAGATTTAGTTAGAAAAAAATCAATTCAGTGTCCATTTTGGCCAAAAATTGTAAACTAGTACTGTGGGATCGCCCATCTCTTGTATTACAGTAAATTAAATATTACATACAAGTGCTGAGCTATGCTCTTTCAAGTGCTTTTCTAGAATGAAATTGGCAGCACTTTGTTACATTCACTCTAATATTCTCTCTCTATTCCAATGTGCTACGACATTGCATACATACTTCTCAAGCGTTATATGAAAATCATCATTCCAACTTCCAAACCAAATGAAGTCACAAACAAACTTAACCGCCTTTACCCTCTGTTGCCATCAAAGTCCTATCAGAATGTTGAAGGGACTTGAAACCTTGTCACTCTGAATTCCCATTTTCACCTCAATATTCCTATCATTCCATCAGAGGGACTCCTAAGTGACTCCTTTCGATATGGTGAAGTCTCATCAATGAAATCCCATCAAAATGTCAAAGAGATGTTGTAGCAACTTACACCGATCTAAGAAGGTCTCGTTGATATACCTTGTAGCTTTGATCAAGTGATCCCTACTGTATACATGTCACCCCTATAATCATTGTACAACTAACGTCACTGGTGTGACTTGATATATCAACCAAACACTCATCGCCACATGTCCTACCGATGTCATCCTTCATAGTCATTTGGTCCTACCTTATTGGCATGTCGAAGAGACTAATCATTTCATCCCTCCGACATGTGCTTGTCTCTTTGATGAAGCACTTATTGAGATATCAAGGAGACTAGCCACTAAGTCCTATTGAAATTCACCTATCAACCCGATGAACCCAAAGCCCAAACTCCCAAACCTTATCAACATGCTGAAGAGACTAATCATTTCATCTTACCGACATGTGCCTCTCTCTTTGATATGAGCATGCCAGCTTTGTGAACATCCTACCAGAATGTCGAAGGGACCTACATTGCTGTCCTATTGATAACAATATGTCTCTCTGATACCTACGGGTAACAATTAGGTGAACCTTTATTGCCAACCTACCAGTTTTAGTTTAAACTTCCATGGTACTGTGGTGAAGAAGACTTTGACCTAGCTAAGTGTTTTCCTAATTTCAGAGAGCCTTAACTAGTAAGTTTGAGACACCTTTTTCTCAACAAAAAGGATTATCAGTGGACATACCCAAAGTTGGATTGACAATGCTAGTTGGTTGTCTTGTTGCATTAATAGTTGAATGAGTGTATGCAGGAATAAAGGCCACAGTTGTAGGGGGAATTTGATTTCCATATTGACTTTGAGTGTATCACAAAGTTTGGGCATAACTAGCCACTGTAGGAACATGATCATTAATAATATGAGCTAGGATACACACAATTATGTTTCCAATTCATTATCAAGAATTCTCCTCATGTTATCTATGATAGGAACTACAACTTATCAATAATATATTCAACACCTACATAGTTTTGATTTTTTTCTAAGGCTTTATCCATTTTTTTCAAGTTTTCTTGAGGAGCATGAGAAAGAATGCTTTCAAAATAAATGAGATTGGAGGTCATGGGACATGTTATTTAAAGTATGGATTCCAACATGGGTTGACTAGTGTCAACACTATGAGTGAAAGAGTTAGAAAACCCAAGATCCACAGTGGATCTATCGACATAGGATGCCATGAGTCTCAAACTATATCTCACTAAAGTATTAGAAATAGGACACCAAGTTGTAATACTCATACAAGTTTCACCAAACCAAAAATGTGCCCAAAATGGACAAAAATCACTAAAAAAATGTAGCAAACACCTAGAAATAGGACATGCAATGTAGGTGTGTAAAGAGATATTGCAATTTTCACATCTAGCATATAAGTATTTATTGATTTTAGGATGCAATATGCTAAAAATGATATTTTTGAATGCAAATTTTATGTTTGAACAATGGACTTGTTTTGACCAATTAACTTGAATGCAAACAATTTTAGAAAGCTGGTGTTATAGGTCAAAATTAGGTGGTAGAAAATGAGCAACAAACAAAGTAATGCAAACATCACTAAGAACAACCTACACCTCAAGATTAGCCTAGTTGGAATCAACACAAAATAAGAACAACAAATAGAACCTTTTACCTCGTGTCAAATCGATTCTTTGGTTGGCCCTTCGATCTTTGGTGTTGTATGCTCCTTGGCTAGCAAGATACAAGCTAGATGATGATATGATAATGGATGCAAGTGGGTGGAAGCATAAAAATGGCTAAGTATGGATTCTAGGAAAATTTGCAAGAGTTTGGCTACAATGCATGATCTCCCCAAAATGAGAGAAAAGAGGGGGTATTTATAGAGATTTTGGAAATCTCTAGGGAAATGGATAGTCAAGATTGAGCCACCAAGATTAAGATGTAGGGCTAAGGTGAGTTGAGAGCTCACAAGCCCTCACATCTTGACATTTGGCATGTGATATGGCTTAAAAAGGGTGATGTGTACATGAGGTGGAAGGAGAGTACATGACATGGAGAGGGTACATAGTACCTTGGGATTGGGACAAGATCTCCTCATAAAGAAGGTACTTGTCCCCATGTGGGTGATAGGACAAGTGGGGAATTAAAAATTCCTCAAATATTTTCATGGGAATGAAAGAAGGAATTTAAAATTCCTTCAAATGCATTAGGGGATTAAATGTGAATTAAAAATTCATATGGGGAATGGAGATTCCTTGTTCAAAAAGAGAACATTTTTAATGAAGTTGACTAAAGACAGATTCCATAAATGATATGGGGATTAGAGATGACCTAATTAGGTGATTAAGGTTGTGCAATTACTTGATTAGAAAAATTAATTATGATTAGAAGAGGGTTAGATTCCACATGTGACCTGATGTGACAAGTCAAAGATCACATGGGGAAGAGAAAAAATAATTTAATATTCTTTGGAAGGATAAAAGGAATTAAAAATTCCTTGAGAGGTTGATTAGGCTAGTTAATGAAGGATTAGAGGAGGGTTAGGTGGCTAAGAGAGATTAGAGGCCAACTTGCAAAAGTTGGAGGATGTGACACATCCTAATCAAGGATTAGGCATGTGCACATCCCTAATGATGAGATTAGAAGATGGATTAGGATTAAATAAAAATGATGGAGGATGTGACATAAAAGGGAATTAAATAAATGGTATATTTATTTAATTCATTTGATGAAAGGGGGAAGGTATTTAATTATTTAAATAAATACCTTAGAGATTAGAACTTTAGAGGCATTAATTAAATAATAGTGATATTACTTAATTAATGCAGATAAGGGGATGTTTAGATAAAAGAGGATAAATTTGGATAAATTAAGTGTCCAAATTTAGGTGTCTACATTTTTCCCCTCTTTGAGATGGTGTTACGAAGTAGCATCATTTCAAAGAATATTAAAACATAGAACCTAGAAGAAGATGGTTAGATTGGGAAAGATGCCCCAGTCATTCAAAGGAGTGACTAGGAAGGGAAAATGATGGGGGTGAAGATAAAAGTTAGGGATGAAGGATGCCCCCTCGAGAGGACATGCGGGTTCAATAGAACACGGGTGTGCTCTCGAAATAGATGAAATGATGCAAGGGGAGATGAAGATGATGCAAATTAATGGGTAAGAAAGGATGAAAAGGTGGAAGGAGATTGGGAGGGGAGCGTGATGAAGGATGAATGGATGGGGGATACATGCAAGAGGATGGAATGGAAAGTGAAATGTAATCCTAATGCAATTTTCCATCTTTGGAGCACTAATTTTTGCTATAGCAGAAGACACGATACACCAAGGTATAAATGACCAAGGCAGATTAGTGTCTAATGCATGAAACAAACACATCAAACAAGAAGGCTATCCCAACACCCCAAAGTCACGATGACCTTGGTCGGGCCAGGTATTGAGATAACCACAAGCACACAAGGATGCCCTAGTGTAACACAAGACCTCAAGGATCTTGGTGGGTACCATGTGGGACAACCGAGAAGATAAAGAAAAGATCAAGATATACCCCTATGTTGACTAGTCAAAGCACACCATGATATGATGGATCAAGGCGACTATGACAAGTGATGATAGGGAGCTCAAATGATAAACAAAAGCCAAAAGCATCAAAAGATCGCAATCAATTTCAAATGTCCTTTGCCATGGGATCATGGGGATGGATGGGATTAATGAGGTATGTTAGGAAGGATGCATCCTGTTGAGACCGATGATGGATACTAAGCTAGAAGATCGATATGACGTAGGATATTCAGGACTGATTGAGTCTGATGATACAAGTGGATCTTGTTTGTTATGAACCAGCTAGATAAGGGCATAGCATGATGACACGATACAAGAGACATGACACAAGATTGACACATCCTAGTGACCTAGGGGCTCGGGGGCCGATCAAAGATTAGCCTTGCTTACATGGAAGTGCAGAGCCCTTGTAGTTCGATAAAAGGCTGATGACAGACCATGGAAAAAAGCAGAAAGAGGATGATGAAGACCTCGATGGATGACCAAGATGGGACATACAATAGGAACAAGATATGAAGACTGATGATAGATGATAAAGGATCAGATGGACAAAGTAGAAAGACAGATGATAGGTGATAAAGGAACCCCGGGGGTGGTTCAAATGATCGACCTTGGCGACGTGAAAGCGTAGTTCGACAAAAGGCCAAAGACAAGTGATGGATGAAAGGTGATGAGATAACCCTAGATAAGGGGAAAAAATTATTGGACCGAAACTATGGGACAAGATAGACCTGTGGGATTGGATCAGAGGATGGTGACTACACAAAGCTTAGAGATGGGATAGGTATCCAAATCATTAAAAGATGAATTGGGAGGATGATAAGATGGATAGATGAAATATTACTCGGAACAAGTAAACAAATGATCGAGAGGGATGAATGACTACTCAAAATGAGTAAATGACCACTCACAATGGATGAATGATTCTCGAAATGAGAAGATGAAGGTTTGGAATAGATGAAAGGTTACTCAAAATGAGTAAATGATTGATCAAGATTGTTGAATGAGAGTTAGAAATGATAGAAGGAGGTTTGAAATGGATGAATGTTTACTTGAAACGAGTAAATGAATGATTAGAATGGATGAAGGTTTGAAATAGAGGAATGTTCACTCAGAACGAGTGAAGGGATGATTAGAATGGATGAATAGGACAAAATTGAAGAAGATGGATGGAGGGATCTTAAGATTTGTTTTGATGTCCAAAGATCTTGACTGCAGATGGACTAAAGCTCAGATTAGGGTTTTGGTTCAACTCAAATTAGGATTGGAGTGAATATGAAAATGATTTGAGGATGTGATGGGATCGATTCTAGACCAAGTTCTGGAGTTTAAGGGACGTAAGGTGTTGACAATCAGATCTTTCCAGATTTGGAAATTTTAAAAAATTGTCAAATTTTGCCATTTTAGGAAACCTCACGGGCGTACTTTTGAGAGCTCAATTTTTTTCCAAAAAATACCCAAAACAAAGATAGGATGAATTTCCAACTAACATCCCAAATTTGAGACATGCATTTCGAGTTATTGACATAAATGATTTTTCAAAAACTAAAAAAAAACACTAAATTACGATTTTGAGGGTGAAGATGAAAGTTTGAGGCCCCGAAAATGTGGCAAAACGGGATCCAAGGGATTTACAATCATTGGGAATCCACATTCCACCTCATAACACAACCACCCGTAAAATTTCAGCTCAAACGGACACCCGAGTCAAAAGTTATGGCCTCTGGAAGTTTCAGCACAAAAATTAAAATTCACGAAACGAAGTCTAGATGATTGGGATGGATGACCTGATGATGGAGGAGGTGATTTCTGTGATGAAATGATGACCCATAGAGGGGAAAAAAAATAAAATAAAAATAAAATGCATGAAGGGCAGGTCTGCCCACGGATTTGGGTGGGTCCGCCCAAGGATTCGAGTGGGTCCGCCTGAGGATGAGCCCGGGAGGGTCCGCTCGAGCCTGGGCGGGTCCACCCACGGATCCGGTGGGTCCACCCAAGGATCCAGGTGGGTTCGCCTAAGGACGGGCTCGGGTGAGTCCGCCCAAGGATCCGGGCGGGTCCTCTCAAGGACGGACCCGGGTGGGTCCGCTCGAGCCGGGGCGGGTTCGCCCACAGATTGGGGCGGGTCTGCTCGCAACTGGGTGGGAGCCCGCCTAGACTAGGGCGAGGTCAGGGATTCAACAAGGGGATAGATGAATGATGAAAAAGGATAGGAGATTGATAAGATGGAAAAAAAGAAGCAGAAGTGATGATGACGAGGTAGATGACATTGGATTGCGTGGAGAGTAGCCTATAGCTAGATACCAGTGACAAGGGATTATGAGATGGGATGAGGAGAGAGGATGGGGGGAGGAAAAAGGTTATTTGGATAGATTGGATAAAGGGATAAGGATGGGGAGATGGATATAATGATAAGAAGATGAAGATAGGAAACTAAAGGGATTGCTCTGATGGAATGAATGATGTCTCCAAGGACTATATCACATAGGAAGATAAATGCCCACACTCTAGATATGTCATGTATGATGAGGCATGAGAGATGGAAGATGGGAAAATGAAGGAGATAAGTGGAGGAGGATAGGATGGGTGATTAAGGGATATGATAGAGCATGGGTGAAGGGAATGTATACCAAGAGGTGTCCAAAGCATGCATAGATAGGTGCCCCTATTTTTTTATCAAGATCACAAGAAGGATGGAGGGATGGGATAAATGAGATATGCCAAGCGGGATGTGTAAGATAGGAAAGATGGAGGGGATGAATGAAGAGGGCGTATAGCAAGAAGACGGGTGTATAGATGGAAGCGTAGCAAGCAGCATAGTGGATGGAGGGAATGCATATCAGGAAGCTACCCCCAAATGCAGATGGGGATTACACATGATGTCTGTTTGCAGGTTTTCATCATGGTACTTATCCAAGGCACTTGTTTTCCAAGTTTTCACCATTGGACGGATTGTTTCTCTTTACTATTTTATGTTTTGATTATTATTTTTTTGACTTTTTTGGATTTTTTTCTTTTTTTCACTTTTTTGGATTTTTGGACTTTTTGGATGGCATGTGAAAGGAGATGGATAAGGATAGGGAGGCGAATAAGTGGATTTAGAATACATGCGATAAGGATATGGATGAAGGACTCAAGCATCAAGTTCTATATGAGGTATTAAGAGTCCATGTTTGAAGCGATTGTTGGATGCTAGTACAACCTTATTAGGATAAATGGATTATGCAAAAGGATGAATTAGAGGGATTTGAGAGTGGAGATACATGGGATAATGGATGGGATGCTGCAAGGGGTATGGATAGAATGATGGGGTGGTGAGTTTAGGACCAACATTGGCACATATGGTGATGGGTGTGAAAAAATAAGAGGATTAATGGACGGAGAATGTGGGGATAATGGAGGAGATGGAATAGTGAATTTCGGGACATAGGGACCCAAAATAGACTTAGGAGATGAAAGGGGTGTATGATTAGCTTTTGGATTAGCAACATTGGATGTTCTTACAAATTTTTCATTTGATGGCGTTGCATATTTTTTCTTTGGGATCCACATGGTTTTGATTTTTTCTTTAGTGGGCCTTTGTGGCCGATGGGTTTGATTTGGATTGTGGATTTGATTTTTCTTTTCTTCAACATGTCATTTAGAGGGGACATGGGGAGCTTTAGATTCATGTGGATGTTTGGATTTATGTATTTTTATGTTAGCATCCAAAGTGCTTTTATTAGCAATGGGATGGGTGTGAGCGGATGGACGTGTTAGCTCTCAAAAATGTAGGTTTGAACCATGAAAGGTTGCCAAGCTTTCACAACATTTAAGGGTAATAGAACAAGGCTTGAAACAATCAAACCTTCTACTCTTCAGGTGTTGCTAGACCTAGGCGGGTGAGCCTCTCTTGAACAATGTAGGCTTATCTTATGATTATCCTTCTAATGTGCTTTGTCCACAATGGAAGATAACAGTGAACAAATGAAACCAAACTCAATAACTACCTTCTGATCTAAATCCTAGAATGCTTAATTAACTGACAAAAGAGATTGAATGAATTCAAATAATGAAATTGCAAAGACCAGTGCTTTATTGGGTATGCGGAGTCAAACGAAACAGAAGTGGGCAACTTATTTCGGTAGAAAATCAAATTGCAGGCATATGATCTATTGATAACTTGTATAAACAATGCAAGATTATGACTACTAAGCTCTTCTTTAATAATCCAAATGAATCTTCCTGATTACTGTGATCAATGAAAAGGGTTTAATCCCTACTTGAGAGAAACAATTAATTAATCACACAAATGCAGCAAATGTGCACAGATAAACTGAAAATAAAATTGTTATTCCAATTTAAACAACCAGAAAAAATCAAATTGGAGACAGCTTCAACAATACTTTTCAATAAGCTTAACAGACAATTGATACCAAAAATAACCTGTCACACCAGCTGAATTTCATTGAAACCACCATTTAAGAACATGCACCATGGTCTCCAGAATGAGAACTTTATTCTACCATGCCCATTCCTAATCTACTGTATCTATCTATATTATCCTTTTTCTAAATTACAATCCAAGTGC
The DNA here is from genome assembly GCA_007258455.2 of Sequoia sempervirens. Lineage (NCBI taxonomy): Eukaryota > Viridiplantae > Streptophyta > Pinopsida > Cupressales > Cupressaceae > Sequoia > Sequoia sempervirens. The sequence continues at coordinate 70,587,498 of VDFB02026320.1, forward strand.
CATATATATACACCAGCATTAGAAAATATAACGCTTCAAATTCATGTCGTCAATCGAAGAAATTGGGTTCAGGATCATGTCGGTCAAAAAAGTATTTAGAATTTCACATGTCGGCCAACAACTTTTGAAAATTTTATTCACCAACCAATCGCCAAGACAGTCCGCAAGTATGCCAAAGGAAAAATAACGTCAATCGCCACCTGCCAGTGTTCCTTTGTTTCGCATTCGCCATGACCATGCATATTTCTCACCGATGTAATCCTTTCGTTTTGCTCACTGTCGCCATAGCTTATCGTTCTCGGGGAGACCTCATGTAGACTTCATCCTGTTTCACCGAAAGTCATTGCTTACCCTAGGTCGCCGTAGCACCTTGCTTGTTACACCAAGGTCAAAGGATATTCTTCTAATTTTTTAAGTCTCCCTGTAACCACACAACATCAGTGAGACTCCATACTAAGTTAACTTCGTTCATCCAAAATCCTCAAGCCACAATATATCGCCAAGACAGTAATGCTCATATACCGATAGAAACCCTTCGTCTCATGTTTGTCGCTATAACTTGTAACTATTGGGGAAACCTTACGTAGATTATACAATGTTTCACTGAAGGCCTCTCACCCAACTCTGAGTCGCGAAGACAAAGCAGCTCCTATGCCGAAAACCATTCCCCACTCGCTTTCGCTAAGACAATACAGTATCGGCGAGACATCTCGAAGACAACACCATGTCATACCGAAATACCTTGAAGTCACTTGTGTTCACCAAGACCAAAAGATTTTCATACCGATGGAGTCTCCATATGCATTATCAATGAGACCAAGGTCATTCGCCAAGACGATATATCAAAAGCCCCAGCTCACACCGAAATGTATCCCTTAAGTGTTGGTCGGTGAAACAAATGGAAATCGTTATGACCTTATACTGAATACCCTCAGTCTAGCATAAAAGAACATTCAATGTGATTGTCGGTGAAACCATGAGAGCTCGCCAAGACGTTATGCAGAAACAAAGTCTTACACCGATAAAAATCCACTTTGACCAGTCGGTAAGACAAAATAATTTCGGCGTGACATTACAATGATGCCCAAACTCTTTCCGAAATATGCATCTTCCTGTCGCCGAAACCCTGTGAAAGCTATGCCGACAACCATTTGCAGATAAAATCTACTCACTAAGACACCGGATGAGTCTTGCCGATAGGCAATATAGACTCATGCAAGCTGAAACACACAAAATGGATCATGGAGACATATACCACGATGTGAATCATGCAAGACCCGATGGATACAATGGATGAAAAATGAGCAGAATGATAGGAAAACAAACCCTAGTGTTTTAGGATGAGGACCATATGGAAACTTAGGGTCAAGCAAAATATGTGAAAATATTGCAGAAATTTACAGCTCCAACAGTGGCTCCGTCTGGGGATGAATGATAGTCAAATAATTGCAAGGATCCAGAATCTTTGGGTGAGCAGACTAGACACAAAATGATGAAGCAGTGAGCAGAAATGGAATGAATGGCAATGGAAATGAATGCAGAGAATGCAAGATGGAAGTGAAATGGACGCAAAATGAATACAAAATGGAGGTGAACCAGAACCCTAAACTACTGTGCATGGAAAAGAATTTTAAAGAGGATAAGCAAGAGTTGTCCATGCACTGGCAACCCTCAATCCTCTATGTTTTAATTTCTCCTATTCTGATATGTTACAATCTGAAACTCCAACCATGCTTTCCCCTGTCAAATACCTGGTTTTGTTTTGAGTTCATCAGATTTCTCTTGAAGACACAGATGCAATCTTTCCTGTCACTGTTAGTGCAAGTTTTGAGAAAACCACCAAGCTCAGCCTAGACCAACTTCCCAACTGTATTCAACAGTTTATATTCTCCATCATCAGATAAAACTCTATTATCTCCAACATTCAAAATGTATACACATGAAATACAACATTCCTCATTATCTCTCACTGTTATGTATTCTGAAACACTCTCTAGTTGTATAATAATTTCACAATCAAAGTGCTTCACTTGAGAAACAAAATGTTCTGTTATATCAACGTTGTCTGAAACACACAAATCTGAAACCTTTTTCACCTCTTTAGTATCATTATTTGGAATCAACATTAGATTATAACTCACATCTCCAGTATCTAGCATATATGAATCAATCAAATATGGAATTCTATCATCTTTGGTATGTAAATAAATGTCTTCTTCACATGAATTAGAAAATTCAGAACCACATACCTCCTTCTGAACAAACACAAACTTTTGATCAATACCAAAAGTATCACCATCATTCCAAGAAATACACAGGGAGTCATAAGAATCTTTACACAAAGATTTTTCACTGTCAAAACAAAAGTAAGCTGGAGACAAAACTTCAAGATCTTCATCATGTGCACATCCCTGGTATTCAGAAGTAAACCAATCTGCAATCTGTTCACTGACAAGTGAACAAGTCTCTATATTTTCATCACTACAATTATACTCCTCGCTTTTGTCATCATCAAACATAAATCCAATACCATCAGAGAATGGGAAATCAGGAACATCATCAATGCAATCATTTATTCCATCATTTTGCTTGTCTAACATTATTTCCTCCTTTTCATAGAATGAATTTGAAAATATCTGAAACTTACTCATTGACACACCTTGGAAAAAAATCATCTGATCTTCATTTAACTCTTCATCATACAATGAGTTTGAAAAAAATTGGAAATCACTTTCAAATGTACAAACCTCTTCTTCATCAGATGTATCTTCATAACTTTCAACTGTAGCTAGAGTTATTGTATACTTACTATCTGATGAATCAATATCTCCCATTGCCTCTTCATCCAGATCCTCATAAGAAGTAGAAGAATCTTTTGACTGTAGATCAAAATCCTCAGGTTCATCATCAGCATCAAAATATTCACAACAAAAACTGCTCTCTCTGTGACAATCTGTTGTGCAAGAGATAAGCCCTGCACCCTCATCCTCCTCAACATGGTGAAAAGTATCTAAGGCCAGATATACTGTGTGATCTTCTTCATTGTTTTCCATCTGCATTCCCTCCTCCTGTACTCTTTGGGCTACAACACAATGATCTGGGGAATGTGGCTTATCACAAAAATCACAAAAGTAATTGTTACTTACCATATAGGTTCCTTTCTTTCTCAATGGATCAGAAGCTCCCTCACTTCCAGGCCTAGCTATTATAGCTTTGTTGTCCTTCCAATCTATATTATAAGGCATGCCATGCAACCTTGGCCTTCTGTTCCTGTATATGTTGCTTTGCTAAGAAACCCTATGAATATCTCTTTTACTGATCATCCCAGCAGCCTTCCTATTGTTTTCAATAGTTTGTGCCATCTTCTGTGCTTCAGCCAAATCTCTTGGGAATTTATTTCTAAGCTCATACCCTGTCTTTGGATCAAATGCATTCAAATAAATACTTAGTGCTACAGAATCTGGCAACTTTGATCCAATAGGTATTTTATTCTGCAACTTATTGAATCTCCGATTGAAATCATAAATTGTATCACTTTGATCTTTTTGAATGTGCAATAATTCACGAAGAGAAAAATCTGGTGCACTTAGATTCCCAAACTGCTCGAGGAATTGATCTTGAAATCCTTGGAGAGAATCAATAGAGACAGCTGGTAAGCTATTGAACCAATCCCTAGCATCTTCAACAAGTGATATCATGAATAGCTTCATGCGTAAATCTTCGTAGGGCATATCCAAATCTTGGATGAAAGCATCAAAACTTCTTAAATGATCTTCAACAGTGATTGCATCACACCTTATAAACTTTGGAACAATACCCCTCCAACTGCCATCCATTGGATAAGGGCATAATGGAATCCTTGACAAATCAAACTGTCTAATCATGGTTGTATACTGATAAGGGGAAGCATTATGTGGGTGCGAATGCTGGTACATCGGACCATAGTACTGTGTATGATAATATGGCACATACTGCTGACCATGAGGAGCTCTAGCATGACCTTCACTGAACTGAAATCCTCCTCCATTCATGTTTAAAAAATTGCAAAAAATCTTTTAGAGTCACCACCGACTTTTCCAAAAGTAGGAAAATCATTATTTCTGATCTTTTCCCAGTGGAATCACCCTTTCTAAAATTTCTCAAATTACAACTTTTCCTCCAATGACTCTATAATGTGGTCTTCAACCAAATTTTCTAATATAATCCTCAGTAGAGTCGCCAATTTGTTAGCTCTCAAAAATGTAGGTTTGAACCACGAAAGGTTGCCAAGCTTTCACAACATTTAAGGGTAATAGAATAAGGCTTGAAACAATCAAACCTTCTACTCTTTAGGTGCTGCTAGACCTAGGCGGGTGAACCTCTCTTGAACAATGCATGCTTATCTTATGATTATCCTTCTAATGTGCTTTGTCCACAATGGCAGGTAATAGTGAACAAATGAAACCAAACTTGATAACGACCTTCTGATCTAAATCCTAGAATGCTTAATTAACTGATAAAAGAGATTGAATGAATTCAAATAATGAAATTGCAGAGACCAGTGCTTTATTGGGTATGCGGAGTCAAATGAAACAGAAGTGGGCAACTTATTCTGGCAGAAAATCAAATTGCAGGCATATGATTTGTTCATAACTTGTATAAACAATGCAAGATTATGACTACTGAGCTCTTCTTTAATAATCCAGATGAATCTTCCTGATTACTGTGATCAATGAAAAGGGTTTAATCCCTACTTGAGAGAAACAGTTAATTAATCACACAAATGCAGCAAATGTGCACAGATAAACTGAAAATAAACTTGTTATTCCAATTTAAACAACCAAAAAAAATCAAATTGGAGACAACTTCAGCAATACTTTTCAATAAGCTTAACAAACAATTGATACCAAAAATAACCTGTCACACCAGCTGAATTTCATTGAAACCACCATTTAAGAACATGCACCATGGTCTCCAGAATGAGAACTTTATTCTACCATGCCCATTCCTAATCTACTGTATCTATGTATATTATCCTTTTTCTCAATTACAATCCGGGTGCCATATATATACACCAACATTAGAAAATATAACACTACAAATTCATGTCGTCCATCGAAGAAATCGGGCTCAGGATCATGTCTACCACAACAGTATTTAGAATTTCACATGTCGGCCAACAACTTTTGAAAATTTTATTCACCAACCAATCGCCAAGATAGTCCGCAAGTATGCGGAAGGAAAAATAACGTCAATCACCACCTACTAGTGTTCCCCTGTTCTGCATTCGCCATGACCATGCATATTTCTCACCAATGTAATCCTTTCATTTTGCTCACTGTCACCATAGCTTATCATTCTCGGGGAGACCTCATGTAGACTTCATCTTGTTTCACTGAAAGTCATTGCTTACCCTGGGTCGCCATAGCACCTTGCTTGTTACACCGAGGTCAAAGGATATTCTTCTGATTTTTTAAGTCTCACTGTAACCACACAACATCGGTGAGACTCCATAGTGAGTTAACTTCGTTTAGCCGAAAGCCTCGAGCCACAATATATCGCCAAGACAGTAATGTTCATATACCGATAGAAACCCTTTGTGTCATGTTTGTCGCTATAACTTGTAACTGTCAGGGAAACCTTACGTAGATTATACAATGTTTCACCGAAGGCCTCTCACCCAACCCCGAGTCGCCAAGACAAAGAAGCTCCTATGCCGAAAACCATTCCCCACTCGCTTTCGCCAAGACAATATAGTATCGGCGAGACATCTCGGAGACAACACCATGTCATACCGAAATACCTTGAAGTCACTCGTGTTCACCAAGACCAAAAGATTTTCATACCGATGGAGTTTCCATATGCATTATCGACGAGACCAAGGTCATTCACCAAGACGATATATTGAAAGCCCCAGCTCACACCGAAATGTATCCCTTAAGTGCCGGTCGGTGAAACAAATGGAAATCGTTATGACCTGATACCGAATACCCTCAGTCTAGCAGAAAAGAACATTCAATGTGATTGTGGGTGAAACCACGAGAGCTCGCCAAGACGTTATGTAGAAACAAAGTCTTACACCGATAAAAATCCACTTTGACCAGTCGGTAAGACAAAATGATTTCGGCGTGACATTACAACGACGCCCAAACTCTTTCTGAAATATGCATCTTCCTATCGCCGAAACCCTATGAAAGCTATGCCGACAACCATATGCAGATAAAATCTATTCGCTGAGACACCAGATGAGTCTTGCCGATAGGTAATACAGACTCATGCAAGCTGAAACATGCAAAATGGATCAGGGAGACATATACCACGATGTGAATCATGCAAGACCCGTTGGATACAATGGATGAAAAATGAGCAAAATGATAGGAAAACAAACCCTAGTGTTTTAGGATGAGGACCATATGGAAACTTAGGGTCAAGCAAAATATGTGAAAATATTGCAGAAATTTATAGCTCCAACAGGACGATGTGGAGCAATGGAGGTAGGAGTATGGGGATTATGTGTAGATGGAGGATGTTTATGTATGTGCCTTTGTTGATCCTGATTATGGGACATGCAAGAGAGATTTTTATGATGGATGACATGGATAGGTGTTGGATGGGTGAAAGGATGAGATGGAGGAGGTGATCTTGGGATATACAGACCCAAGATGGATAGAGTAGATGAAGGACGAGAGATGGGGGATGGAGGGATGTAAGGACCCAAAATGGATGGAGCGGATGAAGGAGGAATATGGACGGTTGTTTTGAGGCGATATGATAGAGGAGGAGGGATGGCAGCATATGATCTAGTGGAGCGAGGGGAAGAGCCAAAAGTTCTTTTGGAAAAGGCTTGTTGAGGACGTCTAGAGGTTGTACCAACATCTTTAGATTGTGTGTCTTGGGAAATAGGTCCAAGACCTTGCATGCAGATTTGTTCTTTGACTTGGATGGGCTCTAAAATACCTTGCTCATGAAGGCCTAGACCTTTTCCTTGATAGTTCATTTTCTTGAGCATGTGATCCATGATAGGATTTGTGTTTTTCTTAAAACATGATGTGAGTCCATTATTAGGTGGAGGATGATGGGTAGTATATACGCCATGTTTTTCTTCTACGAGAAGGCCATCATGGAAGAATGTGAGAGTACCAAGGGGATATGCAAGCGATGTGGGGATAGTAGTTTTAGGCGATGATGGGGGATCATAAGAGGGAGATGATGGGGTAGCAGCATTTGGATGGGTGGTATCAGGAGAGGGATTAGGGGATATGATAGGATCTGGATTTGTGGTAGCGGGCTCACGCGATGGAGATGGAGATGGAGCGATGGGATCTTGAATGACAAGGGGATCATGGAATGGAATGGATGGGGGACTGTGATCTTGAGGTGGACTAGATGGGATGGTAGGATCTTGATCTAGAGAAGGGGATATGTTGGCATGCTTTGGATTAGACTCTTGGCATGACTCCTCTTGTGTGGATGGCAGGATGACAGGGAGAGACTCTTCAAGTTAGGGAGATTGAAGGATGGAGGATTTGATGTAGTCATCGGAATGGATTTTAGTGACACTAGGAGTGGGAGAAGTGGATCAGATTTGGGTGTCGACAATGGGTTCGACGACTCTCAGAGTAGGAGGTGGATGTTCAATGGATTCAATAGATGTGATGGTAGGAGATGGGGGCTCAGTGGATTTAGAGGATGCAATGGTTTCGATGGTATGAGTGGTGTGAGGGGTGGTATCATCAATGATAGGTGTTGGGTGGAGAAGGGTCTTGTCACTAATGATCGTGGATGATGGGTTGAGATGGCATGAGTCTACAACTTCAAGGTGTGGAGTGGGAGATGTCTTCTTTGTTATAAGTCCTTGGAGAACTTCTGAAATGAGAGACTTGCATACTCTAGGCTGAGATGGTGTGGTAGAAGTGGATGAGGGATTATGGATTCGTGGGGGATTAGGACTAGGGATTAGTGGACTAGGATTAGATAGGGGAATGGGATTAGATGCAGGACTGGGAATAAATGGGGGATTAGGTGAAGGGTTAAGATAGGGGTATTGGCATGGTGAATTAGGACACGAGGATGTAGGTGGTGGATTGCAGTAAGGGTATGGGGATGGTGGATTAGGATGAGAAGATTGAGGTGGTGGATGGAGATAGGAACTACAGATGTCGGATTAGGATAAGGATAGGTTGGTGTGGATGTTGGATTAGAATAGGAAGGTGCAAATGTAGGATTAGGGTGAGCAGATTGGTATGGGAGATTGGGGTAGTGGGTATGTGCGGATGAAGGATTGAGATAGGAGGATGTGGATGGGGGATTAGGATAAGGGTATTGTGATGGCAGACTAGGATAAGCAGATGATGTAGATGAAGGATATGATGGATATGATGGGTATCCCTTGTCAAAGGTAGCATAGGGAGCATTATTAGGCATGTATGAAGACATAACAAGATGACTCGAAGGGGTGATTGGATTTTGGAAAGCGGGTGGAGAAAGCTTACTAGAAATGATAGTGTAAAGGGAATCTATGTCACATTCTTCTTGATTGACAAGACTTTCGTTATCATTTTTGACTTAATTAGGGTTTCCACTTGACCACTATTGATGGAGGATAAGGATTCATGATGATGAAAGGATAAAGACAATGGATCAAAGATTATGGATGGAAATGGACTAAAGCTCAAATCGGGATTTAGGGCAAGCTCAGATCGGGATTGGATTAAAGATTAGATTAGGATGATTGGATGATGCGATGGGATTGATTCTGATGATTGGATTTGATTATCAAAGGATGATTATGACACCGAATCTACTTTGAGATGGAAGTAGATTGATTGGGTCGAAGGTGATTGGATAAGGATGTGATTGGATTGGATAAGATCGATCGATGATCGAATGATGGATTGGATAGGATGATGAGAGGGACTATAAACTTCGTTCAGAGATTATCCTAGGTGACTTAGGATGCTGATTGATCAGATTAAGGATAAAAGGATGATTACAGCACCGAATCCACTTTGAGATTGAAAATGGATTGATTGGGCCAACGATGATGATTAACTTAGGATGGATGACAATCCTAAGAGGATGTTAATGATGACGATCAAATCAAACACTTAGGTCAATTTGGATAATAACCTGAGACAAAGTTCAAGGGATTTGGATGAGGAAAATGGTGATTTGATTGGAGAAATGGATGATAGAAATGGATGAATGAGTACTCAAAATGAGTAAAAGATTGATCGAAATGGATGAACGACCACTCAAAATGAGTAAACGATTGCTCACAATAGATGAATGATTCTTGAAACGAGAAGATGAAGGTTCAAAATGGATGATAGATTACTCAGAACGAGTAAATGATTGATCAGGATTGTTGAATGAGAGTTCAAAATGATAGGAAGGAGGTTTGAAACGTTTATTCAGAATGAGTAACTGGATGATATGAATGATAGAATGAGATTTCGAAATGATAAATGAAGGTGCAAAATGGATGAATGTTTACTCAGAACGAGTAAACGGATGATCGAAATGATAGAACAAGAGTTCAGAATGATGAAAGGATGTGTTAAATGGATGAATGTTTACATGGAACAAGTAAGCGATTGATCAGAATGATAGAGCGAGAGTTCCAAATGATGAAAGGATGTGTTAAATGGATGAACATTTACTCAGAACAAGTAAACAGATGATCAAAATGATAGAATGAGAGTTCAAAATGATAGACGAAGGTGCGAAATGGATGAACGTTTACTCAGAACGAGTAAACAGATGATTAGAATGATGAAAGGATGTGTTAAATGGATGAACGTTTACTCAGAATGAGTAAACGAATGATCAAAATGATAGAACAAGAGCTCAAAATGATAGACGAAGGTGCGAAATGGATGAACTTTTACTCGGAACGAGTAAACAGATGATCAGAATGATGAAAGGATGTGTTAAATGGATGAAATTTTTGCTCGAAACAAGTAAATGACTGCTCACAACGGATGAATGATTCTTGAAATGAAAAGATGAAGGTTTGGAATAGCTCAAAGATTACTCAAAATGAGTAAATGACTGATCGAGATTGCTGAAGAGGGAAGGTATGGCTCCGAAGGAGGACATATATGGTTGTCTAGAGGCGATGCCCTGGTCTCGCAAGGGAAGGTTTATGATGAAAGATTGAGAGAGAATGGTAGGGTATGCCCCCTTCAAGGAGGCTGATGGGGAAGGAAAAGGGGCCTTGATCAACTTCTCAAAAGTATGAAGTGGTATATGTCGTTGGAAAGAGCACAAAAAATCAAGAAGATTGGCACTTGAACGAAGGAAAATGGGTTAATGGTGTGAAAATGGCGAGGCATACAAAGTTGTCTATCAGGGCAAATCCGCCTGTCTGTTGGGTTAGGTCCACCCATGGAGAAGGTCAGGTCCACCCATGGAGAAAGTCAGGTCCACCAAAGGAGAAGGTCAGGTCCGCCCATGGAGAAGGTTAGGTCTACCTATGGAGAAGGTCAAGTCCACCCAAGGAGCAAAAGTTGGTCAAATTTGGTCAAAATGGGCTTGGAAAGGACTGGTTAACAGGTCAAGTCTGCCCCTATAGAGGGCAAGTCCGCCTAAGGAAAAAAAGTTGCTCAAAAGTATGAAGTGGTATATGTCGTTGGAAAGAGCACGAAAATTTGATAAGATTGGTGCTTGAACAGAGGAAAATGGGTTTATAGTGTGGAAATGGTAGGGCATATATGGTTGTCTATCAGGGAAAATCCACCTGTCTATTAGGTCGGGTCCACCCCTAGATGGGTCAGGTCCGCCCAAGGAGCAAAAATTGGTCAAATTTGGTGAAAACAATCTTGAAAGGGGTGGGTCAAAGGTTAGGTCCACCCAAGGAGAGAAAAGTTGGTCAAAAATGGCCAAAACAAGCTCCAAAAGGACTGTTAATAAGGCAGGTCGACCCCTAGATGAGGGCAAGTCCGCCTAAGGAGGAAAAGTTGGTCAAAAATGGTCAAAATGGGCTTGGAAAGGACTGGTTAATAGGTCAAGTCCACCCCTATAGAGGGAAAGCCTGCCCAAGGAAAAAAAGTTGGTCAAAAATGGCCAAAACAGGCTCCAAAAGGATTGTTAATAGAGCAGGTCCGCCCCTGGATGAGGGAAAGTCTGCCCAAGGAGAAAAAGTTGGTCAAAATCCACGAAAACAGGCTCCAAAGGATTGGTTTTTAGGTCTGGTCCGCCCCTAGATGAGGGCAAGTCCACCCAAGGAGGGTTTAACTTGACTTTTGACAAAAAAGACCAAGGCAAAGGACTGAAAACACAACAATCATCAATCAAAAAGGCTATGGCAAAGTGAAGCAAAGCAGACAATCATTGGTTTTGCACAAAGAAGACAATTCAAACAATCACAAGCCTAAGTCTAGTAGAGAGGATATGGTCAACAAAGTCCTCTAATCTAGGATGAACATGGTTACTAGGAAGTCCTCGATATACACCCAGTACGTGAGGCCCAAACCATGAACACCAACCCATTACAAGCGTGAGTCGGGAACCTAGAAGGCTCAGACCAACTCTTCACATCATTCCGATGCTTTGCCAATTACGTGGTTGGATTGAGGTACAAATTTCAATCTCCCCCCTTTATATACCCCGCCAGTATGCATGGTTGGAATCGTCCCTTGGGGTGATGAAATCCCCAAGCAGGTCCCACTAAGAAAAGTAAAATAGGTAGACTCAAAAGACGTGGTAAGCTACGATTTCTCGTCACCCAGGATCGCCGAATGGCACAAGGGGATTGGATACGTCAAATAGCTCACCCAAAAACACAACATACAAGGTTGATTGACACATTTTAATTAAACTATGTTCCTAATTAGTGGGTAAGAACCCTCAAAATAGCCAAAAAATCACTAAAAAACTAAAATTTTACCTTTTCAAAAAAGTTGTCTAGGGAAAATCCGCCTGTTTGTGAGGGAAGATCTGGCTGTCTGGGGAAAATCCGGCTGTGTGTTAGGTTGGGTCCACCTGTGTGTTAGGTCAGGTCTGCCCCTCTGTGAATTTTTTCAAAAACCACTTTCTGCAATCTGGGGAGGGCATGTCCGCCCCTGGAGAGGGTCAGGTCTGCCTGTGGAGGGCGGGTCCGCCTGTTTGTTAGGTCGGGTAGGCCCCTCTGTGAATTTTTTTCAAAAACCACTTTTTGCAATTTGGGGAGGGCAGGTCTGCCCCTGGAGAGGGTCAGGTCCGCCTGTGGAGGGTAGGTCCACCTGTCTATTAGGTCGGGTCTGCCCCTCTATGACCTGTACCTGCAAAAAGTCAAAAAATAGAAAACGTAAAAGCGAGAGACCATTTGTGGGTCCCACCGGGTGTACCATAAATGTGATAGGTCAAAATTAGGTGGTAGAAAACAAGCAACAAACAAAGTAATGCAAATACCACTAAGAACAACCTACACCTCAAGATTAGCCTAGTTGGAATCAACACAAAATAAGAACAACAAATAGAACCTTTTACCTCGTGTCAAATCGATTCTTTGGTTGGCCCTTTAATATTTGGTGTTGTATGCTCCTTGGATGGCAAGATGCAAGCTAGATGATGATATGATAATGGATGCAAGTGGGTGCAAGCATGAAAATGGCTAAGTATGGATTCTATGAAAAATTTGCAAGAGTTTGGCTACAATGCATGATCTCCCCAAAATAAGAGAAAAGAGGGGGTATTTATAGAGATTTTGAAAATATCTAAGGAAATGGACATTCAAGATTGAGCCACCAAGATTAAGATGTAGGGCTAAGGTGAGTTGAGAGCTCACAAGCCCTCACATCTTGACAAGTGGCATGTGATATGGCTTAAAAAAGGTGATGTGTACATGAGGTGGAAAGAGAGTACATGACACGGAGAGGGTACATAGTACCTTGGGATTGGGACAAGATCTCCTCATAAAGGAGGTACTTGTCCCCATGTGGGTGATAGGACAAGTGGGGAATTAAAAATTTCTCAAATATTCTCATGGGGATGAGAGAAGGAATTTAAAATTCCTTCAAATGCATTGGGGGATTAAATGTGAATTAAAAATTCACATGGGGAATGGAGATGCCTTGTTGAAAAAGAGAAAGTTTTTAATGAAGTTGACTAAAGACACATTCCATAAATGATATGGGGATTAGAGATGACCTAATTAGGTGATTAAGGTTGTGCAATTACTTGATTAGACAAATTAATTATGATTAGAAGAGGGTTAGATTCCACATGTGACTTGATGTGACAAGTCAAAGATCACATGGGGAAGAGAAAAAATAATTTAATATTCTTTGGAAGGATAAAAGGAATTAAAAATTTCTTGAGAGGTTGACTAGGCTAGTTAATGAAGGATTAGAGGAGGGTTAGGTGGCTAAGAGAGATTAGAGGCCAACTTGCAAAAGTTGGAGGATGTAACACATCCTAATCAAGGATTAGGCATGTGCACATCCCTAATGATGAGATTAGAAGATGGATTAAGATTAAATAAAAATGATGGAGGATGTGACATAAAGGGAATTAAATAAATGGTATATTTATTTAATTCATTTGATGAAAGGGGGAAGGTATTTAATTATTTAACTAAATACCTTAGGGATTAGAAGAACTTTAGAGGAATTAATTAAATAATAGTGATTTTACTCAATTAATGCAGATAAGGGGATGTTTAGACGAAAGGGGATAAATTTGGATAAATTAAGTGTCCAAATTTAGGTGTCTACAACTGCAATTCCAAAAACTGAAACTGAGATCTACAAATAGTCAGAAATGAAGAAAATAAAGACCGATTGATGCCCAAAAATTTGGAAAATGATCTGTATAAGGATAGATTCACCCTAGGATGAATGGGTCCTTGCACAAGGATTTGAAAAATTAAGTTCTATGTTTCTAAGTTGATGTTTAAGGACCTTGTTGTTTCAGGTTGCAAACATATTATTTTAGTTATAGATTTCCATATTTTTATGATTAGATGCAAATGTAATTTGATGACAAACAACAAGAAAAATGACAACTTTCTACATATAATTTTGTTTGAATTTTCTGATGTAAATGACTGAAAAAAACTAATATGCAGACTACTATGTAAAATGAATGTAATATGTATACAATTTTTTGGATTCTTGATATTTAAAGGATGTCAAATGAACTTTTAAAACCCTAAATGAAATGAAAACTAATGCAATTTTGAAAAACCTAAATTATATGCAATGCAAACTAATGCAAATCCTAGATCTAGGGCTTTGGAAGGCTACTAAATTAGAAAACTGATAGTGTAAGAATGTCTGGTTCACCAAAATGAAATGAGGAGAAATGGAAGGGTGATGATTTTTTATGGAAGGGGGCCACCAAAATGGAACACCTAAAATGCACCTTTTCCCTAATTTAATTAGAAAAAGAGATCTCCAAAAGATAGGGTTGACTTTCAACATTGAGGTGAGTAAACTCTATTTGGAAGGACCTACTATTTTCTTATGACAAAAATGATTGAATTGCACTTTTGGGAGATATAATTAAATGCATTAATAAACTCAATTATGTGACCTACAACTTGTATTGTAGATAATTATGATAACAAAAACAAAAACAATAACTTTCAGGAAAATATGAGAAGGGAAGAATGGTATGTACCTAACATGAAAAGTGGGCTTTGAACACTGCTGAAGGAAAAATTTTCCCTAGGGTGAATAGGCTTCTATACAGGGGTCCAAAGTTTGCTTTTAAAATCCTCAAATCCCAAATCTAGGCTTCTTATTTCTCCAAGTTCCACTATCAAAAAGCTAGAAATAAATCCTGTAGATGAGTTTTTGTGGCTTAACAACTTTGACAACTTTGAAGAATTGATCCTTTGAGTGATCTTCAATCCTTCTTCATCTGCAAATTTGTACATAGAAAGAGAGAAGAATAATGTTTTTTTTTGGGTGAATAGGGGTTTGCCTTGGTCAAACTTTGGTTTGTTAGTTAAACCTTGATGATAAAAGATAATGATACATGGAGGGAATTGATGAATGAACAAAAATATGTTACAACTCGTCATACCCTTAATGGATGCCCTTAGAGGACTGAAGTCTTACACATCTCTCTAGGGTATGGATCTTGCATGAATTTCCTTGAATGTTTGATTGATTTGATGCTTGAATGCTTGAAACTTACATCACAATGTTAGTTCCAAAACATGATATGAACACACATGAATCTTGACATGATGATATAATCTTAGTTTCTATTGTAGATGATTGATAAATCTACTCTTCAATGCTCTTGACAATAATATTTTCTCTATATTTTCTCCTTCAAAAGCCTTAGATTTGAATTGATAAAATAACTATCTATTTATAGGTGTTTATTTAATTTCCCAAAAATAGATTCCACAATCTGACATTTGAAATTTAAATTTGAATCATTAAAATGCCGCCAAAGACATTAAAAATTGGGTCTTGACACTTAAAGGGAACCCATTGACCCTTGGGCGAATGGATCCTAGGACCTAATTCTGGGACACACAATTCCCAAGGTGTTTAAATTAATGTTAGTAAGTGTTTAATATAATTTTCCCTTTCAGATATAGATTGAAATAAAAGAGTCTGTGCAATGGTTTCTTGTGTTGTGTTTTCTCTTGCCCATGCTATCGGAGGTTTTTTTGCACCCTCTCGACCATTCTCCTTTGTGACATTGGTGAAAGACTCATGTGCCCAGATTGGCATGACATCTACAAAGGATTATTTTTATTTTCCAACAAAGAGTGCGACCAAGAGTCCTCAAATACTGTAAGGTTATTCGTCGTTTGGAAAGGCCGGTTCTCCTCGAAAACTAGATTCATATAAAAAGGCTCTAGGTCTCGATGCCCCAGAAAAAATGTGGGGATGGAAGCAACAGTTGGGGGCCCCTTCCCAAGACAATTATCCTTCCCATCCCTATGCTCTGTGAACCATAGATTTTTGGGAATGAGGTTTATAGGCTACTCTTACACTCTTAAGATTCTTTCACCTAAAAGGAGAGAGATAAACCCCACCAAAATCTATGTGGTTCACTCAATCTAATGTATGTATGATGTGATTAAGGATAAATGAGATGATCTAAATGCAACTAAGAAATGCAATTGATTGATTATGAATGTAAAACCTAAGATATATGTAATGTTTGAAAACACAGTGTGATATGAAAGCATGAACTAAAAGATGAATAAATGCAAAACAAAATTGAAAGAAGGCTGAACAAAGTGCACCTAGGAAATGAATGATGAATTTGGAGTGATTTGAATGTTGAAAAAAATAGTGAAAATCACTAGTGGGACTCATTCACCACTGATGGTGAATCAGTCCTGCTTCTAGAAAAAACCTGTAAAAATTGGTTTATGACTGTTGGGATCTGGAATTTGACAAAATATAGTTTTCCAGCCTTAAGGTGGGACTCATTCACCATTGATGGCCAATAATTCCTCTCCCAAAATTATGTGAAATTAGGGACCAATTCTATAGCACCAGATCTATACTTGTCTTCTTGTCGGGTTGACAGAGTCAAATCCACAGAAAATAAACTGTAGGTTGTCTCCAAGCTTAATAGGATTGATTTGACTTGAAACACTTTTTTGAATTCTTGACCACCTTTCAACACCTAATTTCTTGATAAATATCCATACAAAAGTCTGCAAACACACATGCAAAAGGAGAAAAAATGGTTAAGGGTTAGGTTATAGAGATTTGCATTGGTCAAATGGCACTTTGGTAATCAAACCCTTAATGAAGAAATGGAATGAGATGAACAAGGAAAGATGAATAAACAACATGCAAATGTCCTAAACTCACCACATCCTTGTTGAAGAAATCTGAAGTTATGTCAATGGTTGCTCCAAGATACTTGATTGATGCTTAATTGAATGATGCAAAGTGCTCAAATGCTAATTGATGTTCAGTGAATGCAAGTGAATGAGGAGATTGTAGGAGATGTAAAATGAGGATAAAAACACTTATTTATACACATTTGTGCCTTAGTAACCCAATGATACCTCATCATAGGATGACATAAGGTAATTTTGAATAAAAACCTGAAAGAAAATTTGAAATATTTTGAATTTGGAGCCAAGAGGGACTCAGTTGCCACCGATGGTGAATGGGTCCCACCTTGGACTTGAAAGTGGGTGTCAGGAATTAAGTTGCATTTAATTTTTTTTCGGGTTTACATTCAAAAATACACTTAATTAAGCCTTATGAGTGCATAAAGGGGTCAAATAAATCAGAAGAAAGGTGTAAATAGTAAAATGAAGCCTAGAAAAGCATGAAATATTGTTACAAGACTTTACAACACTTCAAAATAGGACTTGATATGTGATGAAAAGATGATTTTTAGGTGAATTATAATGAAAGGAGTCTAGAAAAGTGTATAAATGTTTTATAATGAATGTTTAAGCTACATTTCAGCATTAAATCAAAGCAAAATGGACCAAGCATCATGAGAGAAAGACCTAAAAGACCATGAAAATGTCCAAGAGAAATTTTTCTATGGTACATTTATCCCCCACTTTAGTGAGAGGATAAAATTGCGTCAAACTCACACTAAAGTAGCCATGCATATCGAGAGAGAGGTTCAAATGCACTTATGTTAGCAAGATAGAATGCCAACGATCAAGAGGGATGATCAAGCCCCTAGGATGAAGATCCCATGGCAAACTAAACATAAGAACAAAGGAACACAAGTGTGAAATGAAAGAAGAAAAGGGGGAATTGGATTGAGCTTCGATCATTTGTCCAACTAGTTGTGGATTAGATCTAGGCTATTTGTGAGAGAAAGAGAATTCATACTCACTCTGGGGTGACATAACTCATGGTGGTCCGCTGGGTGAGAAGACCTAAAAAGGTGAAGTACATACACTAGTTGGTATACACTCACAAACACATAGGTGGTTATGGGGAAAGTCGTGTTGTTGAATGGGCTTCCCACTCAACCATATCAAAGTTATACCTCCTAATAACTTTAACAAGGCATCACAAAGGAAAATGTCAGTTCGTGCTTCATAAGACAAGCAAAGCTTTGTATGCTTAGAACTCATGAACAAATGCAAAGGTACCATAGGCATGCAAGTTGCGTTATGCAAGGTGGCAAAGATGTAAAATGTAAAATGTAAATATGTTCAAAGGAGTCTTGTTAATTTCATGCAAGGTCTATCACTTAGGGAACATTGTGTCTAATGTCTCCAAAAGAGGACCAATCAAAGAATAGTATATTCATAACTTAGAGGATGGAGTGCGTCACATCAGGCCACTAAGAGGAATGTAATATGCTAAGATAGATCACACTTATGAATGACATCAAACCCAATGCCATTCACAAAGTGACAAACACATCGTATGAAGTGACAAGGCTACATTAAGAACCAAAAATGCAAAATGAATTATCTCCCAATTTAAAGGAATTTCTACACATCGTTTTATGAGCAATTAATTTAAAGTAGCAGAGTAAAAATGCAAAAAGAAAAAAAGACATGAGAGCCACATTTGCAGAAATACCCTATGCCAAGTCATATGTTTTCGAGTAAGGCTACGCCATGTAAGTGAAAAAGATAAAAAAAGAAAGGGAGTTGCCCCCCAAAAAGGAACACACCAAACACATAAGGGTTCTATGGATTTGGGGTCAGTATATTCATTGCTGCAATGTTTTTATGAAAGAGCTCAAAATTGTCATCATTCCCCAAAACACATATAACTGGAAGAATGACACAAAGCGAGTGAAAGCAAAAGGAAAAAAAAGTCCTTTTTAGGTCAAAATGGAAGAGACATTGCGGTCTTAACGCTTTTCATCATCACCAAAAGGAAAACACAAGCGAAAAGAAAAGGAAAAAGAAAAGGAAAAGATTTTGGGTCAACATGAAGGAGACATTTCGGTCTCAATGCCTTGCATCATCCCCAAAAGGAAAAACACAAAGTAAAAAGGAAAAGGAACCAATTGGGTCAACATGGAAGAGACATAGGGCATCTCAATGCTTTGCATCATCCCCAAAAGGAAAACACAAAATAAAAAATGAAAAAGGAAAAGGACCTTTTGGGTCAACATGGAAGAGACATAGGGTGTCTTAATGCTTTGCATCATCCCCAAAAGGAGAATACAAAAGAATAAGTGAAAAATCCAATGGACGACATATAGAATAATAGAGATACAAATAGAGGAAGTGCACAAAGAGAGAGAGAACATCAAACACACATTACGGGGGAACACGATATGCACATAAAACTAAAAATGAAAATATAAAAGGAGAAAGTAATGCAAATGTAAGTCAACCATTAACCAAGTTATGGACTTCACAATCTTAAGTAATATAAGCAGAAGATGAATAATGTAGTTAAGAGATAGACAAATGTGGTACAAGGAAAATGCTAATAACTTCTTTCCCTCATGGAGTGTAGGGAAAGAATGAGCCGATTTGGGTGATGGGAAAGTATCATGCAACAATGAGAATAGAAAATTCTACAACTATGGCATGAAGAGAGGATTTTGTTTTAAGAGATGATAGGAAAGCAGTCAGTATCAGTGAAGTGATACTTGTCTAGTATGGCATTCAATGTCTGACATTCTTTAGTTCAATGTCCAAGAACACGATGATATTTGTAATATGGTATGTTAGAATATTTAGGATGGATGGCCAACCTATTCATAGGTGGTAAGAGTATAAGGCCTTTGTTTAAAAGCAGTTGAATCTTCTTTCACATTCAGGTGGAGGATGAGTAGGAAACTTGAGTTTTATGTCGTTTTCATTTGCTAGACTATCCTTTTTTGTGAATGGAAGGAGGAAGAGGACCCATGGGGATCATAGCATCCTTGTCATGATAATCAGGTAATGGTTGTTCTCGTGGAAGGAGAATGTTCAAGTCAAGAGGAGAATTAAAGATCACTGTACCATCATCTCAAAGTCTCCAATATTCAAAAGGAGGTTTTCCAACATGAGGAGAATCTTGATATCCTAATCCTATTGTGTTTTCTTTGGTTGGTTTTTGTTCAAGAATTTGATGAATGTTATGTTCATTTGTTATATCACAACCTTGTTTACTTAGGATACTAAAGCCTTTTCCATATGTTTCTTCAAGATTGATGGGAGTTTTTGTAACTTTTTGATCATAAAATGGTTGAGGATGTGGTTGTTTAGAGGAACTAGGGCCACTTGATGGAGAGAACTTAGGTCCTTCATTGGTTTCAGGATGTATGGATTCAAAGTCATCAGGAGGTGCCATAGTAGGTCTCCAATGATGTCTACATCACAAGGAGGGCAATCATGAGGAGTTAAAGGAGCACGTGGAAGCTCAAGGTCATTAGGATCACATCCAAAGGCATAATTGAACATGTCTACTAAGGATTTCAATGAATTCTAAAACTTGTTAAAAGAAAAAGCCATGATGAAAATGAATGCAAGTAAACTAAGATGCAAGAAACAGAGAATCTGTAAAGCTTAACAAAAATTAACTACATAAAACTATAATGCAGGAAATACCCAGAAAATGTCTGAAAATGTTGTTTGAAATGTGTAGGTGGACTGATTCGCCCAGGGTGGCAAATGAGTCCAAGTATGATATTTTTATATGTTTTTTAGAAAATTTAAAGTGATTTTAATGCTTTTGAGATGCAAACTAAGGATGCAAATGCAAATTTTCAGTTTTTTAATGTTTTGATATGCAAAAATAAAGTCTAAATGAGTCTCACTAATGCAATTTGAGAATCCTTAGGATGTAAAAACAATATAAGGTCCTTGTGCAACCACATTCCTCCAACTTTCCATTGCTTCCTCAAGGTTCCTTCCTAGGGCTTGAAAAGCTAATAGCCTTGAGCCCCCAATTAGGTCTCTGAAATATGGGTTTGATGCTTCTTCCTCCTAAACCCACCAAGGATCTAGGTTCTTGGATTAGGAATGGTGTTTCCCCTACCCTCACCTCCAAGAATCTTGTGGTCTCAAGCCTGTTCAGGCTGTATGCTGTCCATACACAAAAATGCACAAGAACCCTAGGGTTTCTAATTTCAGAGAGCTGAATGAAGACTGTCAAAGAATGCTCCCTCAAGATGAGCTGCTAGAACTCTCTCCTAACCTTCAAGCATACTTAAGACCTTTCTTTAAATTCTCCAAGAATAATTTCACTCAGATCTTTGTTCCCTGCAAAATATGGAACTTTTTCTTCAAGACTGCCCCAACCGGGCCTGCTCTGGCTCACCTAGGGCATCCATTTGCTAGCCACCAAAGAACTCACACAAACCCTATTTACAACCATATTTAAAAGCATGGTGACTAGTCACTATTTCCAAAAGTCCATACAAATTGTACGGAGGAAAAGTGTCCTAGCACCACATTTTCAAAATACAGTCTATTTCAGACCAGAATTTGAGCAGAAATAAAACTATTTACAATAAAAACTTATAAATGAAACTAATAAACTTCTTAATCTTCCAAAATGCTTGGATACAACCTAAAATATGTTATACAGATCAAAGCTAACACTGTTTAATCCATTTAAGCACTACTAAATAACAAAAACTAGAAAATAATGGTAAGAACGTTGTTTTTCTCCCACTTCTAAAAACACAGTCCGTACAATGAAACTTCCAACCCACTAAAAGGTCATGGAATCCCTTAAATATGCCTCCACAACAACTTAGGTGCTTTGGTTGAACAAAAAGATGACCTAAAGATTCAAAATATAAAACCTCATGTGTTTTCAAACACTTTGGCTAGGTTGGTAAAGATGACAAGTTGGGCTTCAAAACCCACTCATGATTGCCACCTCCCAATCCATTGATCATGGCTAGATCGAGTTTTATTCAAAACAACAACAACCAAGCTAGATGGTCAACATGACGTCAACTTAACACAACAAAACCTTCAATAAAGCTAAACTTTGCCAGGTGCTCCTGCACCATTCTCCCCCCTCTCAGCTCAAACACTAAGGAATGGAAGGAGAGAGAAATGATAAGTCAATGCCAAGATTTTTAAATTGATCTTCTTGTACCCATGTAGCCTCTGAATCAGGTTTTTTCTTCCACTTGATAAGGTGCTCCATGTACACTTTGTTCTTTATGGATTTTTGCACTCTTCACTCCAAGATCTGCTCTACCTGAAGCTTATCTTGTTGACGAAAGTTCACATTAATGATGTCCTTGAAGATTTCCTTGCTGTTTTGTTCCTCATCTTAGACTGATCCCTTGTACTTGATCAAATCAGCAACATTGAAAACTGAAGAGATGCCCAAATATGATGGTAATTCCACCTTATATGCATTCTTGCCATATTTGGCTAACACCTTACATGGACCCACTCTCTTCATTTGCAACTTGGTGGACATCCCCTTCTGCAATTTGTATTTGTTGAGGTGGACCATAACATAGTCCCCAACTATAAATTGCACATCTTTTTTTGACAAATCAACTTTTTCCTTCAACTTTTGGTTGCTATTGTAACTGTTTGCTTGACGTAGTCATGAATCTCTTTCATTGTCTGAGTGAAGTCTTCTGCATGTCCACTCCTATTCTCCATAGGTCCAAGGTCTCTGAGTTCACAAATGCCTCTTGGGTGCATCCCATACACAACCTCAAAAGGAATTTTTCCTATAGTTCTATTGACACTTTCATTGTAGGCATATTCAGCTTGAGAAATTACCACATCCCATGTTTGTCCATACTCCTTGGTTAAACATCTTAAAAGATTGCCTGACACTTTGTTAACTACCTCCGTTTGTCCATCGGTCTGGGGATGGTATGATGATCCAAATGACTGATTGGTACCCAATCTGCTCCATAAAGTCTTCCAAAAATGGCTCATGAATTTCACATCCCTATCTGATACAATGCTCAATGGAAATCCATGGATTCTTACAACTTCCCTAAAGAAGAGATGGGCTATGTAACTTGCATCATGTGTAGTCTTGCAAGGGATAAAGTGACTCATCTTGCTAAATCTATCAACAACTACATAAACACTGTTAAACCCTACCTTGGTCTTGGGGAGTCCTACCACAAAATCCATACTAACACACTCCCATGGTCTGCTGGGAATGGGTAAAGGTTGATACAAACCTGCATGCTGGCTCCCCCTTTGGCTTTCAGACAAACTACACACTGTTCCACATACCTTCTAACATCTCTTGCCAATTTAGGCCAATAATAGAACCTTTGCACTAGTTCTAAAGTCTTATTGATACCAAAATGCCCACTAAGACTGCCATTATGTTTTTCTTGAATCAGATTTTCCCTCATTGACCCTCTTGGAACACATAACAGATTACCCTTAAATAACAGTCCATTTTGTAGTGTATATTCAACATATTGACTATGAAAATGATTCTAAAAATCATAGCATACCTTGTAGGCTTCTGAGAAGTCTTCATCCTCACCATAGAGGTCTTTGAAACTCTCTGATCCAATGCTTTTCAGCTGTATCTCTTGGACTGTCAACAACCTTTTGCTTAATGCATCTGCCACCTTGTTCATTTTCCCTTTCTTGTGCTTGATGGTAAAAGTGAAAGCTTGGATGTATTCCATCCATTTCAAATTCCTATTACTCAGCTTCTCTTAGGTGTTAATATAACTAAGTGCCCGGTTATCTATGAAAACCACAAACTCTTTGGGTAACAAATAATGCCTCCACTTCCTAAGGGACTGCACTAAAGCATATAACTCAATATCATAGGTAGAGAACTTTTTCTTGGCTTCATTGAGCTTTTCACTAAAGAAGGCTATAGGCCTACATTCTTGACTAAGTACCCCCCTACTGCTACTCCACTTGCATCACACTCCACTGTAAACAACTTATCAAAACTAGGCAATAACATAATGAGTTGAGTTGCCACTTCTTGTTTCATTTTTTCAAAGCCTATATCAGCTTCTTGAGTCCACTTAAACTTTGTTTTTAGACCACCCTTGATTGTATCTAGTACTGGTGCACATATACCATTGAAATTCCTTATGAATTTTCTATAGAATTGAGCCAAACCATGAAAAATTCTTACCTCTATTGCTATGGTTGGTGTGGGCTAGTTTAGGATGGCTTCCATCTTGCTTGGATCCATCTTCAATGTTCCTTGGGATACTACAAACCCCAAATACACAAGCTCTTTTTTGAAGAACTCACACTTCTCAAGGTTAATTTCCAATTTCTCTTCTTGCAACCTTCTAAGAACCATCTCCACATGCTTCAAATGTTCTTCTGTTGTCTTACTGAAAATCAGTATGTCATCAAGATAGACTACTACAAAGATTCTTGTGAAATCCTTAATCACCTCATTCATTAGTCTCATGAACGTGCTAGGGGCATTTGAGAGGCCAAATGACATCACTTTCCACTCATATAACCCATCATTTGTCTTAAAAGTTGTCTTCCACTCATCTCCATCCTTAATTCTGATTTGATGGTATCCACTCTTGAGGTCCAACTTGGTGTAATACTGTGCTCCTCCAAGGCAATCCATTAAATCTTCTATTCTACGGATAGGGAATCTATATCTGATTGTAATCCTATTGATTGCTCTCGAATCGGTACAAAGTCTCCACTTACCTCCTTTCTTAGTTTCCAAAACCACCAGGACTGCACAGGGACTGATTCTTTTTTGAATTAGACCTTGATTCAACAATTCTTCCACTTGCCTAGCCACCTCTAGGTTCTGATCAGGTGTAAGCTTGTATGCTGCTTTGTTAGGTAATGAGGCTCTAGGTATGAAGTCAATTTCATGACTTATTTCTCTCTTTGGAGGTAAAGTTGCTGGTGTACCATCACTCACTATGCTCTTGTACTTATCAAGTAACCTTTGGACTGCTTCTGGTAAAACTGTCCTTTTAGCCTTTTCCTCCTCTTTAGGCTGCATCATGATCACATACCCTTCATTCCCTTGGTGTAGATCCTTAATGAACTCCTTTCCACTACTCAACATGATGTTAGGTGTCTTGGACTGCAATTCATCTTCTTCTAATAGTGACTGCAACTTGAAAGTCCTTCCATCCTTTTTAAATGAAATGGTATTCTCCTTCCCATTATAAACAACACTTCTGTCATATTGCCATGGTTTTCCTAGTAGCAGATGGCATGCATCCATGGGTAATACATCACAAACTAGCTTGTCTTTATAGCCTCCAATTGAAAATTCCACTGTTACTTGCTCATTTACCAAAACACTCTGCCCTTTATTCAGCCATGTGACCTTGTAGGAGTTGGTATGAGGTACCTTCTGCAATTTCAGCTTAGTTACTGCCTCCTCTAAGATTATATTATTTGTAGAACCAAAATATACAATGACCTTGCATACTTTACCAAGTATTTTGCACCTTACTCTAAAAAGAGATCTTCTTTGCTTAGGTTCCTCCTTGACTGGTTGTCTGATCAGCACTCTATTAAACATCAGACTCTCTCCAATTTCAGATTCTATATGACTAATCTCAGTTTCCTTAGGACTCATGGCATCCTCTTGTGCATAGGCCACTCTCTTTTCATTTCTTGAAGAAGAAGCTTTCTCCGGGCACCTATAAGTTGGATGTCCCATTTGATTGCAATGATAACACTTCATGGTGGCAAAGTAAGAGTTACTTCTTCCTACTCCTATTCCTCTATTTGAACCTCCATGCTCAGTGAGTTTTGATTCTCCTTGGTTTCTTTGGTCACTACCTCTTCCTTGGTAACCACCACACTGTCCTCTTTGATCTCTTTGATCTCTGCCTTTGCCTCTACCTCTAGAAGACTGATCTTGCCTCCTCTTGTTCCTTTCCTCTATCTTGATAGCCAACTGATAACATTGGTGTACTAAATTGGGACTTAGTAAGGCCATTTCCTCTTGGATATTCCACCTCAAACCATTGAGATACCTAGCCACTTTGAGGCTCTCATCCTCTATCACATTAGACCTCATACAAAGCTTTTGAAACTCCTCAGTGTAATTGCTTACATCTTGGTCTTTCTGCCTTAGGCTCTACCTCTTCTTGTGCAATTGGATCTCATAATCATCTGGCATGTAGGCTTCTTTCACTTTAGCAACCATTCCTTTCCAAGTTGCTATGGGTTGTTTGCCTTCTTTCTCCCTTTCAGTCTGAATGAACTTCCACCATGTCAAGGCTGATCCTCTCAATCTAGACTTAGCAACCTTCACCTTCTGAGCTTCAGTGACTCCATCACACTCAAAATGATTCTCCATGCCTTCTACCCAGTCCATTACCAAATCAAGTTCCATCTTTCCACTAAACAGTGGTATGCCTTCAAGTGCTTTCCTACTCAAGGCTTTCAATGCCTTCAAGAAAGGATCCTCCTTCAAAATAGGATCAAGTATAGGGGTCTTATCCTCCTCTGCTATCTCTTCTTCTTTTGGAATTCTTCCCTCAAACTGTGCACTCCTCACTGCTGTCTCAAGTTGGGCTATTCTTTCCCTCAACTGCTTATTGTATTCTTCTTGCTCTTCAACCATCTTTACTAGTTCTGCATTGGTCACCATGGTGGAAGAATCACTTGACTCAATGTCTGACAAGCAAGATTTCTTTCCCAAATCTTTCACTGCTTTGATACCAATCTAATAGGGAAAGGGATTGGAGGAATCACTCGCTAATACCTGCTCTTGGCCTTTCCTCAATAGACCCCCTTGGTGAATTTCTCCACCAAGCTAACCTATAGGTCCCTGCTTCTACCTAGGAACCCCTGGTTGTCTGACCAATCCCTCTTCTATCCACTTGCTATCCTTTTTCCAAGCAAATCTTCGTGCTTCACCATGTTCTCTTCTTTGGCCCTTAATCTTCCCTAAAGGCCTAATAACCTCAAAATTCTTCAAGGTTCTTGCAGGGGTTTAAAGGTGTTTAAAGAACTTAAAAATGACCAATATAAGGTCCTTGTGCAACCACATTCCTCCAACTTTCCATCACTTCCTCAAGGTTCCTTCCTAGGGCTTGAAAGGCTAATAGCCTTGAGCCCCCAATTAGGTCTCTGAAACAGGGGTTTGAAGCTTCTTCCTCCTAAACCCACCAAGGATCTAGGTTCTTGGATTAGGAATGGTGTTTCCCCTACCCTCACCTCCAAGAATCTTGTGGTCTCAAGCCTGTTCAGGCTATATGCTATCTAGACACAAAAATGCACAAGAACCCTAGGGTTTCTAATTTCAGAGAGCTGAATGAAGACTGTCAAAGAATGCTCCCTCAAGATGAGCTGCCAAAACTCTCTCCTAACCTTCAAGCATACTTAAGACCTTTCTTTAAATTCTCCAAGAATAATTTCACTCAGATCTTTGTTCCTTGCAAAATATGGAACTTTTTCTTCAAGACTGCCCCAACCGGGCTTGCTCTGGCTCGCCTAGGGCATCCATTTGCTAGCCACCAAAGAACTCACACAAACCCTATTTACAACCATATTTAAAAGAATGGTGACTAGGCACTACTTCCAAAATTCTGTACAGATTATACGGAGGAAAAGTGTCCTAGCACCACATTTTCAATATACAGTCTATTTTATACCAGAATTTGAGCAGAAATAAAACTATTTACAATAAAAACTTATAAATGCAACTAAGAAACTTCTTAATCTTCCAAAATTCTTGGATACAACCTAAAATACATTATACAGATCAAAGCTAACACTGTTTAATCCATTTAAGCACTGCTAAAAAACAAAAACCAAAAAATAATGGTAAGAACGTTGTTTTTCTCCCACTTCTAAAAACACAGTCCGTACAAGGAAACTTCCAACCCACCAAAAGGTCGTGGCATCCCTTAAATATTCCTCCAAAACAACTTAGGTGCTTTGGTTGAACACAAAGATGACCTAAAGATTCAAAATATAAAACCTCATGTGTTTTCAAACACTTTGGCTAGGTTGGTAAAGATGACAAGTTGGGCTTCAAAACCCACTCATGATTGCCACCTCCCAATCCATTGATCATGGCTAGATAAAGTTTTATTCAAAACAACAACAACCAAGCTAGATGGTCAACATGTCCTCAAATTAACACAACAAAACCTTCAATAAAGCTAAACTTTGCCAGGTGCTCCTGCACCATTATGAGTTCATAAAGGGGTCAAGTAAAGCATAAGAAAGGTGTAAATAGTAAAATTAAGCCTGGACAAGCATGAAATCTTGTTACAAGACTTTACAAAACTTAAAAATAGGACTTGATAAGTGATGAAAAGGTGATTTTTAGGTGAATTATAATGAAAGGAGTCTAGAAAAGTGTAGAAATGTTTTACAACACTTCACAACACCTTCACAAGATGCCATAATTTGAATTTTTGGGACTTAATATGAATGCTTAAGTTACATTGCAGCATTAAATCAAAGAAAAATAGACCAAGCATCATGAGAGAAAGACCTAAAAAACCATAAAAATGTCCAAGAGCTATTTTTCTATGGTACACTCTAAAACCTCTATTTTACACTTGAAAGTTTGATTTAGCTCTAAATTTGTTTTGGATGATATTTCCTTTGACATAGAGGAGTTTCTAAAAGGCCATGCATTGATATGAAAATTTATGAGGGTTTGGCTAAAGTTGTGTGATCTTCATGCCTGGATAAGAAAAAATTGGAAAGAGTATATGGTGGGTGAAATAAGTATTTATCCATGTGCAAAGGGACTTTTTATTTTGGAATTCAAATCTATAAAAGATAAGGAACTAATCCTCAACACAAGTCCATGGTTCTTCCAAGGAGATGTTCTATGCATGAAGCCTTGGTTCCCCTCTTTTGATCTTTGAAATAATATATTTTCTTTGAAATTCCTCTGGGTAAGACTGCCCTATCTTCCTCTGCAATTTTGGGAAATTGATTGCTTGATTGGAGTTACAAATGGTTTAGGTAAGTATCATAGCATTTCGAAAGAAACTATCAATTATAAAAACTCTACATGAACCCATTTATGTGTTGAATTTGATTTATCCAAAGGCCTACTGGTTGAAATCTCATTGAAATTCAAAAAAAGATGATGGCATCAACCCAAGATTTAGAAAAGATTTCCTTTCATTGTAGAGAATGTTTCTCAACAGCCCATGGCACCTCACAATGTAATAAGAAGCAAGTTAAAGTTCAAGGTGAAGTCTCTTATCAGCCTTCTTGGTGGTGTGGAGTTGAATCAATTCACTATGTAATTGCTCCTATGGTGAAGGATACTCCTTCAATGGATCCGTAAAACAATGATCCCAAGGTAGTTGGTGCCTCTACAACTCCCATCAAATCGCATGTACCAATTTCACAAGGGAAATTTCATTTTCAATATATTGATTCTTTAGTGATCCCAACAAATTTAATATCTGAAGAAGCACCGAAGCAAGAAAATTGAATTGAACAAAATATCTCATGCAACACTGAGCAAGGTTGGATAAAAGTAAAAAGGAATAAATCTTCTCCCTCAAGGGCTGAATATTCAATAACGTTAAGATCAGAAAAATATTAGGTTAATAATTAATTGTAATCGAATGAATATGTAATCTTGGTTTATAAAGTAATAGAATGAGTGCTATCCTCTCTGATAGCAATTTTCCTAAACAACAATAATAATAAATTTCTCTTTCATAAAATGATAATAATAAGGCTTTCAAATGCATAATTTAAGCAATTAGAAGCTTAATTAATTCCAACTAATTAAAGGGGATGCAAACATAGTGTGAAAATGTAAAGGAGTATGTATATTTCTACACTACATTTAGCCCCCACTTTAGTGAGGGTATTAGCCCATGCTCAAACTCACACTAAAGGAGACACATAAGTCAAGAGAGCTCTAATTGTACAATTTTTAGAAAGATGAGATGACAAGGATCAAGGAGGATGATCAAGACCCTGGGATCAAAGATCAAATGGAAAACCAACAAAGGCACAAGGAGACATATGCATGTAGTAGTGACACAAGATACATCATATAATGTCAAATTTAATGCAAAGAGGAATAATTGGATGGATCAAGCTTTGAATGTTTTTCCAAATGATATGTATCAAGCCTAGGCTATTTTCTTAAAGATACACTCATAAGGGCTAGTGTAGCCCGATATACACTAGGTGAGCCCCAAGGAAATATGAGAAACACACAATGGTATGGTGTAGTTCAATATACACTAGGTGTGCAACCATAACTATACCAACCCTAATAACTTTGATAAGGTGCCACACATGATGGTCACAAGGCTAGAAAGTTGCATTATGCTAGACACTCATGAAATAAAGGCACCACTAACAAGCAATTTGTGTTATGCTTGGTGGCCAAATATTTAATTTAGGATAGT
This sequence comes from Sequoia sempervirens, assembly GCA_007258455.2. Classification (NCBI taxonomy): domain Eukaryota; kingdom Viridiplantae; phylum Streptophyta; class Pinopsida; order Cupressales; family Cupressaceae; genus Sequoia; species Sequoia sempervirens. The sequence goes on from VDFB02026320.1 coordinate 70,617,645, forward strand.
CAAAGGGGTTTTGCTTAGTTCACGAAATATCTCACTTTAGGGAACATCATGCTTGATATCACCATCAAGAGAGGATTAGTTGAGAGATAAAATATTCACACCTTAGGGAATGCAGGCCATAGCATTACCACTAAGAGGAATGTCATATGCCAAGAAAGATCACACTCTTGAAATACATCAACCACAATGCCACCACCAAGAAGACACATCAAATGAAATAAGAAGATTGTGCTTTGAATAAAGGTCCATTTTCATCAAGCAAGAAACAAGTGGGAGGCATAATTCCCCCAATTTAAAGAAATTTCTAAACACCATATTGTGAGAAATTACTTTAAACTAGAAGATGATAAATTCCAATTGATAAAAGAGACATGAGAGCTTATTTGGAAATCCTGGCTATGCCAATGATATGTTTCCAAATAAATCTACCTCATGAAAAGGAGGTTTCCCCCCATATGAAATCCTAAGATAACACATAAGGGATTGATGGATTTGAGGTCAGTGTATGTCTTTGCTACAATGATATAATCAAGCTTTGAGCCATCATCATTCCCCAAATAACTCATGGAATGAGTAGAGAGAAAGAATAACACATGAAGAGTGAAAGCAAAGGAGAAGCCTTTTGGGTCAACATGGAAGAGACCTGAATGTCTCAACACTTTACATCATCCCCAAAAGGAAAACATAGGACAAGAGAAAAGACAATTATTACAACATAGAGAAGAATGAATATAAAAATAGAACAATTTCACAATAGATTTGCTTCGTTTGTATCCTTGCATAAACATAGTGAATAACATAAAGACACACCAAGAAAAATAGTATAGGGGATCATTACACACATGGAATCACACAAAGAACCTAAATATACATAAAGCTAGTATGACACATGCAAGTTGACCTAAAGCTATTCATTTGCATCCCAATCTTGTTCATTGTATACAAAAGGCCGATGACTAGCCAAAGAGGCAACAACAATTGATGTGCTAGGACAATCACCAGTTTCAACACATGGTGATGCACTCTTGTTAGGAGGATCATCACATTTTTTCTCGTCTAAGCTCATGGAAGAGGAAAATAATAAATTTAGCTCATTATGCACTTCCTCATCAATCTTACCCATCTCATCATCATCATCCAAGTTAATCATAGCAGGAGGTCTAATGATAATTTCCATAGAGGTTTCATGTTTTAACTATGGAAAAGGTGGAGAATCATCATGCTTTGATTAAGTTAGACTTTGATCTTGGTTTTTTCTCTTCTTTTAACTTACAAGCAATAACACAACGTCTACACCTACAATCTTTAGCTTTTCAGTTTCTTTTTGCACGATTTTCAAGTTGTAATTGTGTAGGAGTGGGTTTATCAACCATACCTATTTATTTTCTTCCCAATTTAAGGGAGGAACGAAAGTAACCATCAAGGGTTTTTCAACTACTTTCTCTTTAGGTTTATAAAATTGTTTGATCTTAGAAGGCACAATAGGAATTTTGTATGGTTATCTCTTGGTCTCTTATAGGAAATAGGTGGAGGATTTTTCATGAATTTATCTTGGTTACTCATAAGGGATTTTGGTTCAATCATGATTTCATCAATGATAGGAGACTCAAGCATGGGTTGAGGGATATTGCTAAGAGATAATTATGTTATGTGCTTTTCCTTGAACTTTTGGTATGATTTGAAAAATAATTCTTCATGAGGCTTAATAACTTCCATGGGTTTGGGCCAAAAAAATCCAATGAGAAATTCCCATGGGAAGACAAAGGATTAAAACCACTATGATGCATAGTAAAGGTTTCATTACCAAATGTAAATTTTAAGCATTTGTGCACTATTGATGAGATGACATCCATGGAGTGTAGCCATGGATAGTCGAGATTCACGTGGAATTGGCCCAATGATGGGAAGATAGAGAATGATACATCTAATTGTTTCAGTCTATATTTGAAGGGGAGAGTGATCAAACCCATCGTATGGCAATCAAAATAATTATGTGTTTTGATCCATGCTTTCAATTGTTCATAAGAATCTTGATAAATTTCATGCACAAACAATAATTCCTCATTGATCACATTCTCTATGCACATGGGAGCAATTAATACCCCATTAGTAGGATTGTCATGGATTCTTTTCGTTCTATAAAGAGGACCATTGGGTACATATTTGATTATGTCATTTTGTTAGAAAGCAATGTCAAGAGACATTTTGGTTTGGCCCTTATGAGGTTGAATATCAATGATGTTTACCATAGCTTCCAATTCCCCATACTTAGTAATGTTATCATTAGTCATGTCTTGCATATTGTCAACATTCAACACATCATTCTTGGTGTCACTAGCTTTAACAAATGAGATGTTATGATTTGGAATTAGATTGGTAAAGATTTACAAATTTTGGTTGGGTGGAGCAACAAATTTATTTCCTTGATTATTAACACCACCAATTTGGATGTGATTAGAATCAATGAGGACTTGTACAATATTTTTAAGACACATGCATCATTTTGTATCATATCCATTTTGTTAGTGATAATGGAAAAGACATTTGGATTGTAGTTCAAAGGTAAAGGCTTAGTGGTATCAGGAGCTCTAATAGGAGGTAAGGTAACTAGGTTCTTACCCAAGAGTTGCAACTTGATGGAATGAAGGATATTGGGTAACATATTAAATTGCCAATTCTTATTCTTAAATTGTAATGGATTTTTTGTTTTTATAGCAGCCATTTGAGACTCAACTTGTTGATTTTTTTGAGGTAGATTTATTTGTATAAAGCCCTTGTTTTTTTTTCTTGAATGGTTGGCAATTGTTTTGATTATATGGGAAAAGAAGGTTTTGAAGGGACTCGAAACCCTTTACAACTTGAGATACAAAATTCTGCTAAAAGACTACTCCATTAAGGTACTAGTGGCAAACCAAGATCCAAAAAACAAGACAAAAAAGGTGTTGAATGAAAGATAAAACATTAAGCTAACAACAATACCCATCAACAACAAAACAAAAAAACAACAGGATGAACACCGAGACCCAATAGGAAACAGACAACAAACTAAAATAAAGCCAAAAAACATGCTGCTAAAAGACTACTCCATTAAGGTACTAGCAGAAAACCAAGATCCAAAAAACAAGACAAAAAATGTGTTGAATGAAAGATAAAACATTAAGCTAACAACAATACCCATCACCAACAAAACAACAAAACAACAAGAAAAACATCGAGACCCAACAAGAAACAGACAACAAACAAAAATAGAGTCAAACACTAATTCGTACTGCTCAAGGTGTTAGCCACCTCAAGATCTTGGCTTATGTGCATTTCAATCATGTCTAGTAGCTCCTTCTTCTCAACCTCAAAGGAATTTTTCCACTCAGTAAACCCTCTAACAAAAAGGCTTTTTCCATCATATTTTGTACCTTTTTTACCTTTTCCTTTGGCCAACTACTCTTTCTCCAGTAACTCGGAAAAATACACTTAATCCTCCCTGAGCTCACTTATCTTTCTGAACAGGAATTGTAGAGAGTCCACACTTTTCTTCATTGAAATGTGACATGCTTGAACAAGCTTCTTTATGTCCACATTCATTCCCAATGCCTTGGCTTTTAAACTAGCCAATCGTTCTTCACATAGATATTTGAAATCATTGAAGGAACCCCCAAGGTCCATAATTTTTTCAATCAAAATGTCTGGCATTGAGCCCTTCAGAACATTTTTCAAGTTCCCCTTCAAACCCCTTATTTTAATGTTAACCTTATTAAACTCCTGGAGAGTCCATTTAGCTAACTTAAAAGAACCAGTAGCCCCAACCCTAGCCATATCCAACAACTTGAACATTGAGGTAGAATCATCATCTAGATAAGAAAAGTCCTCAGAAACGGGATTTACCTTTAGAGGTTCCGATTTGACACTCTTCTTCTCAGTATCCTCCTCATCTTGTCCTTTATTCTCTTCTCCAATCTCCACATTGGGCGTGTCTTGAATTGGGGAGTCACCAATTTCCACCGCTTTTTCACCAGAAGCCTTCCCCTCACCTAACATTTTGGGTCCCTTTGGTGGACCTTTTGAAGCCTGGTCATTAAGCTTGTCAATGTGTATGGATGACCTCCTTGGCTTATCCTTGTCCTCCTTGCCTAGAGTATTCTCCTGTAAATCCTCCTCATTACCTCCAACATCAGCTTCTCCCTGGCCTGTTGGCAACTCAAGGGAAGACAACCGAGAGGGGGGGTGAATCAGTTGTCACCGAATTTCACACTTATTCAACTTATTAACCTTATTCTCAGATCTGAACATTAATCATGAAAGAATTAATGAACAAAACATTAGAATCACACATAACACCAAGATTTTTACATGGAAACCCTATTAGGGGAAAAACCACATTGGAGATCAGTCCACAAGATTATACCTTGTTAAAAGTATAAGGAATTATAAATGGGGAATGCACATGCATTTAGGCACACTGCCTAGAGCTCACTGCTCAAATAAAAAATAGGCTTATTTCCCAAAGGAAGACACACTATCTTATAGAAAGGTTCTGATTAAATCCATTAGACTTTGAACTGAGAAAAGTAGCATCTACTAATGCCTTGTACAGTTCTGGTTAAGCACATGAACACTTCTTCACTCTTCTTCACTCTTCTCTCTCTACTCTGCCTTTGAATGATCTGAACTTTATTCACACAAAATACTCTTACACTTCGCACAAACATACACACATATGCCTTCAAATGATAAAACAATCACTCTTATATATCCGCAACAAGAAATTACATCCCTATAAGTCGGCTCCAAAGAAATAATAAAATGAATATAAACAGTTGGCCCAAATCAATAAAGATTCTTCTTGCGAATCAACCAAGGTTGGCCACAACATAGTGAAGACCAAAAATAACATCCTCAAACATGAACCACTTCAATTAATTACTCCTCGACAATCCACAACATGCTTCAACACCTTGTTGGCCAAGAACATGAAAAAAATGAACACACAAGAGAAAATATCATATCACGAGCACAATGATCAATGTGGACGTGAAACAAAGATAGAGCATGAACTAGAAATATCCACAAGCATCATGAAACATCAGAGAAGCATCCACAACAACTGAACTTACTGGAATCACATGATCTTCATTCAAGAACATAAACTGAAGTAACAAATAAACTATCAGAATACAAATATTCATAACTCGATCAAATCTTCACGCAGATATTTGAAACTTGACATGGATAAAATAGATATATACTCAACAAGAAACCCTTTAGTCCACAACCTCTGAATAGTAACGTATTGACCACATTGACAGAAAAAACCTCACTTCACCAATAACAACTTGTAGCACTTCTTATTACAGTTTTCTCAATATCCTCGACATATACAACTTCTAATGCAACAATTCTAATAGTATTGACATCAATGACAACCACATATCAACAACACAACACATCCAAAAATCTCCCCCTTTGGCATTGATGGAAACACATGATGTGAAAAATACCATTAACAAAACTACGCTTACTCCCCCTTAGGTTTTGACTCTTCTTTCCCCAACTCTTCTCCCCACAAAGATTTTTCACATTTCTCTTCTCCCCCTTTGACATCAATGGAAAATATTTCTTCTATACAAGCTCTGAACCACAAATCTAAACACCTAAAATTTTGAACATTTGACTACTCCCCCTGAGTAGCAGGCACCACAACATCAATCCAGATCAAAATATGATCATGACATGCACATATTGATGCAAATCAATGCATCCTTGGTTCTGATTAGGAGGGGTAATCACCCCTAGCTTCCCTCTGAGATACCTAAGAGTATCCTTAGGAAACGACTTGGTAAATATGTATACAATCTACTCCTTAGTAGGCACATACTCCAATCTGACTTCCTTTTCACTTACTTTCTTTCTCAAAAAATGAAACTTGATAGATATATGGTTGGTCTTGCAATGCAAAAATGGATTCTTAGAAATGCTAATAGCACTTGATTTATCACAAAATATAGCAATAGGCTCATCATACACAACTTTGATATCCTTCAACATCTATTTCATCCACAGTACTTGAGTACAATTATTAGCAGCAACAATGTATTTTTCCTTTGCAGTAGATAAAGAAATAACATTCTTCTTTTATCTTAACAATGAAATTAGCTTCTTTCCCAAGAAAAATGATCCATCACTAGTACTTTTCCTATCATTCACATCTCCTACCCAATCAGCATTAGTAAAGGAACTAAAAGTAAGATCATCATCTTTAGGATACCATAAACCAAAATCAACTATCCCCTTCAAGTTTCTGAAAATCCTCTTCACAGTAGTCACATGAGATTCTTTAGGATCAACTTGAAATCTAGCAACAATATATATAACATTCATGATATCAGGCCTATTTTGAGTCAAATAAAGCAATCCACCAACCATTGATCTATATCTAGTCTGATTTTCCTTCGGAGAATCATCATCAATTGTCAACTTGCATCTAGTCACCATAGGTGTACCAATTGGCTTTGAATCTTCCATACCAAATTTCTTCAACAATTCTTTCACATAATTGGACTGAGATATAAAGATCCCTTTATCTAACAGAGTAATTTGCAATCCCAAGAATAATTTCATCTCTCCAATCATTTACATCTCAAACTCATTCTGCATCTCATTAGCAAACTTCATACACAAGTTATCATCTCCTCCAAATATGATATCATCAAAAAAACTTCCACAATCAAATCTTTATCATCATTCTTGAAATACAGATTACTATCAGCAATACCTTTGTTAAATCTAAGCTTCACCAAGTACTTATCCAATCTAGCATACCATGCTCTAGGGGCTTGTTTGAGTCCATACAATGCTTTCTTCAATCGGAAAACCATATCTCCCTGATCAGTCAATTGGAATCCATCAGATTGTTCAACATACACTTCTTCCAATTCACCATTTAGAAAAGTAGACTTGACATCCATTTGATAAAATTTATAGTCTTTGTAAGTAGCATAAGCAAGAAACAATCTCATAGCTTCAATTCTAGCAATAGGGGCAGAGGTTTCTTCAAAATCAATACCTCCCATCTATGAATATCCCTTACATACCAGTCTTTCTTTGTTTCTAACCACTTCACCTTGTTCATTTAGTTTGTTTCTAAAGACCCATTTAGTTCCAATTACATTCTTATCCTTAGGTTTGGGAACACGAATCCATGTATCATTCTTCTCAATTTGTTGTAGTTCTTCTTTCATTGCTTCAATCCAATGTTCATCTTTGCATGCTTCATTCACATTGTCAGGATTAGTCTTTGAAATCAAACAATATTCTTTTGAAATCTTTCTCCTAGTTTGGACACCTTTGTTCTTATAACCAATAATTTGATCTTTTGAATGATTCAACCTTACATGCCTTAGAGTCTTCTTAGAATTTTCTTCAATTTCAGGCTCTTTTGATCTCTCTTCTGTTCTTCCACCAGTTTCTCCTTCCTCTTGATCTTCTTGATTCATCGAAATGATTTGGACTTGACTTAAGTTCTGACCTTTGTTTGTTCTATCATTCTGATCATCAGAATCATATCCATAGGTTTTGGATAGTGTACCAAATTCTTCATCAACCTTAACATTTTCTCTTTCAACCATTTTCTTCAATCTCTTATTGTAACACTAGTAGGCCTTACTTTTAGTAGCATAACCCAAAAAGATTCCTTCATCACTCTTAGCATCAAACTTTCCTATATCTTTATCTCTTTTGATATAACACTTACTTCCAAAGATCTTGAAATATCTAATAGTAGGTTTTTAACTAGTCCATAGCTCAAAAGGAGTCTTACTAGTATCACCTTTGATTTGTACCTGGTTAAGTGTGTACACAATAGTACTCACAACTTCTCTCCAGTAGATATGAGGTACATTTCCTTCCAACATCAGGTTCTAGTAGCATCTAGAAATGTTCTATTCTTCCTTTCCACAGCTCCATTTTGTTGAGGGGTCCGCAGTGTAGATAATTGTCTATTTATTCCATGCTCTTCACAAAAAGAATTAAACTCATCGGAAGTGAATTCACCACCTCTATCTGATCTTAGACATTTAATCTTCAAACCTGTCTCTGTCTCAACCATAGCCTTAAAGACCTTGAACTTTTCCAATGCTTCAGATTTCTCCCTTAAGAAAGTAGCCCACATCATCCTTGAATAGTCATCAACGAGCAACATGAAGTACCTGTATCCTTGTAAACTTCTAGTTCTAGCAGGACCACACAAATCAATATGCACAAGATCCAACAATCCATTTGAATTTTGCTGTTTACTTCAAAATGAAATTCTTGTTTGCTTTCCTAACTGACATTCTTTGCATATGCATTATTAGGTTTCATCAACTTAGGAAGATCTCTCACAGCCTTAGTGGAACTTATCTTGACAATATTTTCAAAGTTAACATGACACATTCTCCTATGCCACAACCATCTTTCATCAATTTGAGCAATCAAACAACTTTTACTAGCAAGACTTAGGTGGAAAATATTACCTTTTGTTTTTGTACCTGATGCAATCATATTTCTAGAATTTCCCATTATTTTGCACTTACCATCCATGAACTGAAGATTGTATCCCTTATCAACCATCTATCCAACACTTAAAAGATTATGCTTCAAACCTTCAACATACAAGACATCATTAGTATTATGCTTAGCATCAAGAGAAATGCATCCTCTTCCACGGATCACACCAACTGTATTGTCACCAAATCTCACAACACCACCATCATACTTTTCCAAATTCACAAACTTAATTTTATCTCTTGTCATATGATGAGAACAACCACTGTCAATTACCCATTCATCTTTCTCTTCAACTCGAGTAGCTAGGGCTTTCTCCACATTTGTACAACTAGTAGATTTAGTAGACATAGGATTATTTTCCTTGATAGCAATAAACACAAATTCAACTTCACTTGCATTTCCTTTGTTAGATTCATCATCTATCACACCTTCATCAGTAGCATAGTAACACTTCTTTTGGAATTTAGGCTTGTTAAATCTTGGCTTGGAAACTCTCTCAGGACACCTTGATGCAAAATGACCTATCTTATTGCAAGAGAAACATTTAATAGGAAACTTTCCTTTATACTTACCTTGTCCTCTAGCTTCTCTTTTCACAATCAATGCTTCAAGTTCTTCAAGCTCTCTTTCTTCTTCATCGAACTATTTCATTTCATCTTCATACTTGAATGTCTTTCTAGATGAAATTTCACCTAGATCATGTCTTTGTCTATCTCTTCCAGAAGTAGTGGCCTTGAATGCAGATTCAACCTTAGGAAGTGCATCACCAAATTCACTCAACTCAAAAGCAGTAAGCTTACCAATCAACATATCTTTGGTAAGATTTGTTATAGTCTGGAGCTCTTCAATAGCACTAGCCTTGACTTTGTAAGAATTAGGAAAGGATCTAAGCACTTTAGCAACAATTTCTGATTTGTCTATTTGTCCACTAGCACATCTGATACCACACACAAGTTCATTCACTCTTTGCATGAAAGTAGTAACATTTTCGTCATCACCCATTTTCAAATTTTCATATTTCCCTTTTAGACTTTGTAGCTTAGCATTCTTCACATTAGCATCACCTTCATACAAGGTTTCCAACTTTTTCCAGATCTCATAAGCAGTCTTCAGATCCATCACATTTTTCATCTCGGTATCAGTCAAAGCACTCAACAACGCCTCCTTAGCCCTGATATTATACTCAACTTCCCTGATCTCAGCAAAAGTAGTAGGACCATTCTGTGGAATAACATATATATTTTTTGTAATGCTCTAGTAGGGTTCACCAATGCATCGCAGATGGCACTCCATAAGAGTCTTCCATAAAGAATAATTTGTTCCATCAAATATAGGACTATCCTTCTTATAAGTTGCCATCCTGGATCACCTCAAGCTATTAAACTTCTTCCAAGGAACCAAAAGCTCTGATACCAATTGTTGGCAACTCAAGGGAAGACAACTAAGAGGGGGGGTGAATTGGTTGTCACCAATTTTCAAACTTATTCAACTTATTAACCTTATTCTCAGATTTGAACATTAATCATGAAAGCATAAATGAACAACACATCATAATCACACATAACACAAAGATTTTTACGTGGAAACCCTGTTAGGGGAAAAACCACAGTGGAGATCAGTCCACAAGATTATACACTGTTAAAAGTATAAGGAATTATGAATGGGGAATGCACATGCATTCATGCACACTTCCTAGAGCTCACTGCTCAAATACAAAATAGGCTTACTGCCCAAAGGAAGACACACTATCTTAAATAAAGGTTTTGATTAAATCCATCAGACTTTGAATTGAGAATAGTAGCATCTACTAATGCCTAGTACAGTTTTGGTTAAGCACATGAACACTTCTTCACTCTTCTTCTCTCTCTACTCTGGGTTCAAGTGATCTGAACTTTATTCACACACATGACTTTTACACTTTGCACACACATACACACACATGCCTTCAAATGATAAAACAATCGCTCTTATATATCCGCAACAAGAAATTACATCACTATAAGTTAGCTCCACAAAAATAATAAAATGAATATAAACAATCGGCTCAAATCAATAAATATTATTCATCCGAATCAACTAAGGTTGGCCACAACATAGTGAAGACCAAAAATAACATCCTCAAACATGAACCATTTCAATTAATTACTCCTCAAAAATCTACAACACGCTTCAACACCTTGTCGGCCAAGAACATGAAAAATATGAACACACAAGAGAAAATATCAGATCACGAGCACAACGATCAATGCGGATGTACAACACAGATAGAGCATGAACTAGAAACATCCACAAGCATCATGAAACATTAGAGAAGCATCCACAACAACTGAACTTACTGGAATCACATGATCTTCATTCAGGAACAAAAACTAAAGTAACAAAAAATTTGTCAGAATACAAATCTTCATAACTTGATCAAATCTTCATGCGGATCTCTGAAACTTGACAGGGATAAACTAGATATACTCAACAAGAAACCCTTTAGTCCACAACCTCTAAAAAACAATGTACTAACCACACCGATAGAAAGAACTTTACTTCACCACTGACAACCTGTAGCACTTCTTATTACAATTTTCTCAATATCCTCAACATATACAACTTCTAATGCAACAATTCTAATAGTGTTGACATCAATGACAACCACATATTAGAAACACAACACAACATCCAACATGGCCAACAACCAAATCTACATTCCTAGGAGGGGGCTTATCTGAGTCCACCTTTGTGCCCTCACTATCTAAAAGAAGAAGGCGCTTGGCTACTCAATTGCTTTTAACGCTACCATTCTTCCTTTTCTTTTAGGAAGTAGTCATAGGGGACTGGGAAACATATTCTTCCTCTTCAATCCATTCCTCTTCATCTGCGTTTTTGGTATCTAAGCTAGATAATTTTTCAAGATGATTGGAGGAATTTTTCACTTCATGATGACTAACCAAATTTCGAGTCACAAAGAGCCATGCGCAAGTGAGTGAAGGGAATTGTTGCAAGTATGAAGGTGTTGTTATTGATGTCAACTGGTCAACTGGTTTTTGTTGTCATTGATTCCATGTATGTTGGTTATTGGTTGTATATGTCAAGGATATTGAGAAAATTATAATAAAGAAAGGTTGCAAGTATTCAATGTTCACTTTGAGTTTTTCTCTAAGATTTTCTGCTATGATAGTAAGGATTTGAGGTATTTTTCATGATTGTTGGAAGCTTCTATATCTATATTTTGGGTTTTTGGATTGTTGTACAGTGCAAGTTATGTTCACCAATTGTGAGCCTTGCTTTTCTATGCATTTGGATGAGGTCCAAGAGAAATGTAGCTGCTCTAGATTTCTTCTTGTTTGAGTCTTATGACTTATGGTTCTCAAGATAAGTTGATGAGGTCGTGATCAATTGAAATTTGTTGTTCATAAAGATTGGATTGTGTTATGATTGAGTGTGCTCAATTTATTTATGTGTTTTACACTATTTTTGGCCAACCTTGTGTTAAAAACTTTTGTGGAAGACAGTTGAAGCATGTTGGGACTTATCTAGGTCCCCACTTAGTGTGTTTTGGGTCACCCTCATTCTAATTCCACCGTAGAATATTTTGGAATAGACCTAATTTGAATTTGTAAATACAAATGGTGTATGACCGACTTTGGATGAGTTTTGAGGTTGAAGATGATATAAATATAAGTTGAGTTGTTTGAGAGAGGTGTGAATGAATGCAAGAGAAAGATAGATGTGAGATAGATGATAAATAGTGTGTGTGTGTGTGTGTGATGCGAGTTTGGGTAGATTAGTGCAAAATTCATGTAGAGAGCTTGCAGAGGCAATGAGCTGAAGGTGTACTCTATCATTCAATCATTTTTGCAAGTGTGTGAGAGAACTATGGTGGAGATCTCCATTGCATTGAGATTATTTTTCTCTTTGTAATAAATCTCTTCTGTCTTCTTTTATAATTCTATGGCAGTGAGCCCTCTGGGTGGTTAACTCTTGTTGGATAGCAAGTCTTGTTTTGGCAGTGAGCTCTCTAAGTGGTTAACTCTTGTTGGATAGTAAGTCCTATTTTGGAAGTGATCCTTTTTGACAGTGAGCCTTTGTATTTTGTTTTGATAATCTCTATATTGTGAGCTAATCCTCACCATGGTTTTTCCCTTACTGGGTTTCCACGTAAATTTGGTGTTATTGTGTGTATGGTTTTACTTCTTTCAGTTTCTTCTTTTACACTGAATGATTAATCATATTAGCACAGTTAATGATTTATGAATTATAATTGATCTAACTTCTAATGAAAGTATTTAAAGGTTAAAATTGTTACAAGTGATTCACGAGCCCCTCTCAGTTGTCTTGTTCAACAATTGGTATCAAAGCTTGGTTCCTTTTGAAAATTTTAACAACTTAAGGAAGATCTTGAAGTTTGAACACATGGCTGACAAAAAGTATCCTATTCCTCCAAAAGAGATCTCTTCAACTAAAGAACTCCATGTTGCTCTTGAAGATCTAGACAAAATTGAAAATGTGAAAGAAACTCTAAGGGAAAACTTAAAAGAAGCAAATGAGTGCATCAAGAAACTAAGAGAATAAATCAAGAAATTCAAATAAAGGCATAAAGAAGTAAGTGATTGGTTGAAGAAAGCAAATGAGGACATAACCAAACTAAAGGTACAAGTGGAAGAAAATAAAATAATTGAAGATTGTTAGAAATTTGAGATCCAGAGAAAGATTGATGAGTGTACAAAGCTTGAACAAGAAGTGGTAACCTTAAGGTCTGACTTGGAGAAAGCAAGAGCTCATGAGGAAAAATTCAAAACAAGTTCTACAATGCTTGATGAGTTGATTTCATTTCAAAAACCCTCTAAGGACAAAGGTGGTTTGGGACTTAAAGAAGGATTATATTGCTGACATATTTACTAAGGCTCTTCCTAAAGATACTTTTGAGTATCTCCCAGAGAAGTTAGGGGTCATTGCACCTCCTTTCTTGAACTAGATGCATATGAAGATGCATCAATCCAATGGATCTATGGATCTATCTTTCATCTGGACTGATGTTTGGTGGCTACCTCTCAAAGGGAGTAGGTAGTATCTTGTGTTGTCATTGAAAAATAGTTTAGGTATACTCCTAAGGGGGAGTATTCAATATTGGCGAAGTTATTAATGTTAAAGGGGAATTTGTTAAATATCTTTTTTATTTTCCATTGATGTCAAAGGGGGAGAAGAGTATCATGTAAAAAAAATATCTAGGGAGAATAGTATCATGTGAAAATGTTTATCTACAGAGGGGTAGAAAGTAAAATTGTGAGAAAGTGTGTTCAAAGTTGTTGTGTTGTCTTTGATGGTGTTTCACATCATGTGTTGCCATCAATGAAAAGGGGGGAGATTGTTTCAAGTATGAAGGTGTTTTCATTGATGTCAATTGGTCAACTAGTTGTTGTTGTCATTGATGCCATGTATGTTGGTTATTGGTTGTATATGTTGAGGATATTGAGAAAATTGTAATAAAGAAAGGTTGCAAGTATTCAGTGTTTTCTTTGGGGATTTGTTGCTATTCTAGTAAGGATTTGAGGTATTTTTCATGATTGTTGGAAGCTGCTATATCTATATTTTGGGTTTTTGGATCATTGTACAGTGTGAGTTATGTTCACCAGTTGTGAACCATTATTTTTTGTGTATCTAACTAAGGTTTAGAAGAAATGTAGTTGCTCCAAATTTCTTCTTGTTTGAGTCTTATGACTTGTGGTTCTCAGGATAAGTTGATGAGGTCATGATCAAGCAAAATTTATTGTTTGGAAAGATTGGATCATGTTAAGGTTGAGTGTGCTCAATTGATTTATGTGTTTTACACTAGTTTTGGCCAACCTTGTGTTAAACACACTTATGAAGTTCATGGAAGAGTGTTGAAGCATGTTGGGACTTATTTAGGTCCTCACTTAGTGTGTGTTTGGGTGCCCTCATTCTAATTCCACCGTAGAATGTTTTGGTGCCAACCTAATTTGAATTTGTAAATACAAATGGTGTATGGCTGACTTTGGATGAGTTTCAAGGTTGAAGACGGTATAAATATAAGTTGAGATGTTTGAGAGAGGTGTGAATGAATGCAAGAGCAAGATAGATGCAAGATAGATGAGAAATAGTGTTTGTTTGTGATGTGGTTTTGGGAAGATCAGTGCAAAATTCATGTGGTGAGTTTCTTGGCGTAGCGAGTTGAAGCTGTACTCTATCATTCAAGCATGTCTACAAGTTTGTGAGTGAATTGTGGTGGAAATCTCCATTGCATTGAGATTGTTTTTCTCTCTATAAAAAATATATTATGTCTTCTTTTATAATTATGTGGCAGTGAGCCCTTGAGGTGGTTAACCTTTGTTGGATAGTAAGTCCTATTTTGGTAGTGAGCTCTTTGGGTGGTTAACCCTTGTTGGAAAATTAGCCTTGTTTTGGCAGTGAGCCTTTCTGACAATGATCCTTTGTATTTGGTTTTGATATTCTCTATATTGTGAGCTAATCCTCACTGTGGTTTTTGTCTTATTAGGTTTTCCACATAAATATGGTGTTATTGTGTGTATGGTTTTACTTCTTTTAGTTTATGCTTTTACACTGAATGATTAATCATATTAGCAGAGTTAAGAATTTGTGAATGGTAATTGATCTAACTTCTAGTGAAAGTATTTAAAGGTTAAAATTGTTACAAATGATTCACCTCCCCCCTCTCAGTTATCTTGTTCATCAGGAATCTCATCGTCCCAACCTTATCTTGAATATTGGTCTGCAAGTTTTCAATGAACATTTTTTGAAGGTCAACAACAAGAATCTTAATGTTGATTTGTGAGTAGAGCAATTGATATCATGCTATGAAATCAATGACCTTTTCATCTTTGATAATTTGTTTACATTGCATTAAATCCGGTAAGGCCATCTTAGGACCAATGTGCACTTGAAAATTGTTAAGGAATGCATCAACAAGTTCATTGAATGAACAAATTGAATTTTTCAGTAGTGACCAAAACCATTCTAAGGTTGTGTCTTTCAATGATCTAGGAAAAACTTTAGCCAAGAGCTTTTCTTCAAAAATGAATTCACTACATAATGTTATATATGTTGAGACCTGGTTACAATGATCTCCTTTACCACCATATTTCTCAAATCTAGGAATCTCTATGCCTTGTGGCATTTGTGCTCTCAATATCTCCAATTATAATGGGTTTCGTTTGACATATTGTGAAGGTTGGGTATTTTGATTAAATTTTTTTGTTGGAGGGATGACACATTCTGTAAAAGTTTGTTGAGGACATAATCATTGGTTGTGTTTTGAGATGGAGGTGAATAAGTTGGAGGTGTATATGTGTTAGGAGGAAAAGTGAATTGCAAGTTTGTGAGAGGTGATGTGTTAGGAGGTATGATGTTTGAATTCACAAAGCTAAAAGGATTACCGGTGGACATATCCAAAGTTGGATTGGCCTTGCAAGTTGGTTGTCTTGTTGTAGTAACAGTTGAATAAGTGTATGTAGGAATAAAGGCCACAGTTGTAGGGGGAGGAATTTGATTTCCACATTGACTTTGAGTGTATCCCAAATTTTGTGCATAACTAGCCACTATAGGAACATGATCATCAATAATATGAGCAAGGCTACACACAATTCACGTTAATTTCGCTACCTTTGTTTTTTAGAAAACCTTATGAAATTTAACATGGATTTAATAAATTCCCTTTTATAAACAAAAGTGTCAACAAAAGCACAATCAAAGAAAGGATGGGTTGATAGGGATTGAATATGTAGTAAACAAGGAAAACCCAAACTCTAATTAATTATATAAATTAATGAAGCACAATTAAGGATGCATCCAAACTTTAATCAATGTCAATCATTTATGAAATGAAAGGTTGAAAGAATAAAAATATAATATTTGAAATAAAAATATAGAAGAAAACCATATGGTGTAAAATTAAACAAATTCACCAATCTAAGGAAATAAAATAATTGTATATAAATGGGTAAGTAAATACAATAAAGTTGTAATAGTCAAATTACCATAGATAAATGAGCTAGGTCAGAAACATAACTTATAGAAATACAATAATTACAATGAATACTTACCTTAATGCTTGAGAGGAGGAGGCTTGAAAGGACTCTAGACATGACTACTACATAAAATTTGATATTAGAACAGAGAGTAACATACATTTAGATGAATGTACACTTGAAAATTCAGAACTAAGAGTAAACCTAGACTAATGAATTACACATATGACCTTGATCTTGTATTTTTACTTTTGATCTAAATGGTGGAGATCTAACCATGTAATCCTCAAAATTTTAGTACTTGCAATAATAAGTTCTCACACGATGTTTTTACTTGTAGTTGAAAACTTGGCGATGTTGAAGAACACCATTCGAACTTGTTATGCTAGGGACATGAAATTGACTTTTTCCATCCTTACGCCTTAAATAATTCTTGTTGATTGATTCAATGATTTTGATAGTGTTAAGACAAGCAACACATGAAAACAATGTGGCTATGATGTTGATAATTTGAGACTTGAATGAAGTTTAAGGGGTGATGTAATGACCCGATGCAAGAACTAAGCTTTAGAATCTATTGATAAAAAAGTTGATGCAATAATATAATTGATGTAAAATAGTATTATGACAAAGGTATGAGTGATTATTAGTTGCACAAATGTTAGCAATGTGTGATACTATATGGGGAGAATTTAATCTAGATGACAAATAATCATTGAAACGACTTAGGATTGATGCCCTTTTATATAATCCTAGGTGTATAATTTGAATGTTTTAGTACTAGAGTTGACACATACTGGCTATTTGGAATTGACTCACCCTACGAGTAGAATTATATTTGTATTTAGAAAAAGTTGTTATCTCTCATATGTAGAACCTTGAACTAGATGAAGATCATACTCAAAATATTGAACCTAACAAAAGAATTGATATAATATGTATAGATTATTAAAACAAAAATAAAAATTAAAAGATAATTCAAAGGTAAAATCTCTAAAAAATCAAATCAATCAAAATCATAAACTAAAATTATAAATTTAGAACATTCATCTAAGATAATATAAATAATGGGGCGGAGGGCCTAGCTCGATTGGCTAAAGCTTCCTATTGTTGTAGGTGAGAGGTCACGAGGTCTAGTCTCCCCTCTATACCTGTGGTACCAGAGGGCGTGTCATGCTAGCATTACTGATAACGTTTAAACAAAATAATAATATAAATAATAATAATAAAACAAAATGCAATATACCACTTACTCCTACACTTTGTGCTAAAAGTTTGACTCTCTACCAACCTAAATAGCTATGTAATTTCATTGGTGAAAAAGAGTAGAGCTTAGTACCATGGCTTTAAGTATACCTGTTCTGTTCTGGATCTTACACCCTCTTCCCACCGTATATATACCTTCCATCAATATCAACTGAAATCTTGTACAAACACAAGATTACAGCAAATAGTACCCTAGGTAGGATGTTCTCATCCTCACATAATCATTTTCCTCACATTGGCACACTGAATTAGTATGTTTGTGTTTGTCTTTACATTTGGCCACATGCGGCTTGAATACAAAATATCTCTATCACATTACATACAGACAACAAAACGGTCGAATAGAAGATGCGAATACTTTGGGATTTGAACACATTACCTAACCCTATGAGAAACACAATTTTTCAATGTTTGTCTTTCCATTCAGGCCACCCCATATCAAAGAAATATTCTTGTTTCCTGCCCATTTGTCATTTAGCAAGAATATTTCTCATTGCCTAGACTCTAATCACAAACAATCAAATATTACATATCAAGAAAGAGAATGAAGAGCGTACTGCAAGTTTGGAGAATTTGGGAGAATTCAAGCCCATATCAGAATTTTTTATAAATATTATAGAGTATTTATCAACCATAATATTGAATTATGGGAAAGTGTATTTTTATATTAAAATATAATGCATATAAATGATAGGCGGAATTGAGCCAGATTCTTGGCATCAGGCAAATTCACCGTCAACAATTCATCATGGGAAAATTCACTGCCATGACAAATTCACCTCAAGGAATATTCACCACCAGCAATTCATCATCACGGAAAATTAATCATAAACTTTTAATGTGATGAATTTTCTGCAGCGATGAATTGCTGGTGGTGAATTTTCCTTGAGGTGAATTTGTCATGGTGGTGAATTTTCCTGCGGTGAATTGTTGGTGGTGAATTTTCCTGTGGTGGATTGCTGGCGGTGAATTTTCCTAGATCCCGCATTCTTATGTAGTTTAAGCAATTTTAATGTAAAGAAGAGGAGAGTCTTCATTAGGAAGATTATCCCAATCATTTGAGAGGTCTTGGCCTAAGGAATTGGCTCTCAATTCGTAATGGTGTTTTTTATTTTAGTTTTGATCAACATGAGTAGTGCGAATAAGAGATATTACAAGAGCCACTCAAGGGTACTTGTCATTATCATGCTACTTGAGATTGTCCCCATCATGTTGAGAAAAAAAAGGCTGATCACGTGTTTGAGAGGACCAGCCTTGTCCTCTATGTTAAGATCCATGAAACCTACATGTGGAATAAACACTTTGATTATGCCCACAACGGTATTTGTGGAGGGGGAGCATCCCTAGTGAAAGGTGATAGCAGTACATGAAACATTAGTCCAATGTTCAATAAGAGTCTATAAATGGAAAACCTCCAAAATAATTTTATTAACCTGAATGTAAATATATAATATAACATTAAAGTATATCATGATTTTAGTGTATATGAAAAAGTGACATTCACAACAATTTCAGATATAAAGTCCTTTCCCTATTTTTTTAATCAAAAACAATTTTAGATATATGATGTAGTATTTTTATTTTTTCATAAAATTTTCATTTTGAAAACATATCAAATTTGAATGAATCTCGTCAACATTATAAATTATCACCTAAAAGAATCGAAAAAAAATCAAACAAAAAACTAAAAAAATAATTGAAATCATTGATCTTGAACAATGCTACTTGAACCCATAGGCAAATTATGAGAAAGTTTTGGTTTCTTACCTTTTCAATAATTTAAATTATCATAGATTGAGATAAGGAGGGTGCAGGTTTTACAATGCAATGTCCATGACTTTGTTAAAAGCTCTCAAATTTCCAGTACAGTTAATTGCATCTTCCACAATGCAGTTTGTTGTGTCAGATTGAACTGTTTGTGAATGGATTTTAGCAGAGGGAGAATCTTATCTTACCCAATGGCGAGGCTGTCGGTTGATCATTCACCTCCCACTAAAGACAACATATCATTAATTTGTCATGAAAAGCCTTTCTCCATGAGAAGATCTGCCCTGCAAACAGAACAGTCATGTTTATCACAGGAGGAGGACAAGAGTATAATTAGGAGGAACAAATAATCAAACAAGGAAATCGCCAAGAGTACATTCAATCTGCATTGCAAAATGCCAGAGGAATGTACTTGGCTATCACACAATTTTAACCTTATGTTACGATAGCATTGGGAAATAGGTGGTCGTGTTGGTAGTCCTCTGGTGTGTCTGATATTTTATTGTTCGTCCAAAATAATTTGTGGGGGAAGCCTATTCACGTTGACCCGTATTTTATATACAGTGATCGAGAAGAACTCATAGTTAAAGAATATATTCTCTGAGTGAAAAGATCTAATAGACGAGGATGTGTCATAGTTATTATGCTATAAACTGCAGTGCGTTTGGTAAACCTTTTTTCACGTTAGTGATGCTGGCATGACAGGTCCTGTGATACCACATGACAGGAGGTCCTCCGGTACCACATGACACGAGGAGACTAGACCCACATGACACGAGGAGACTAGACCTGTTACCTCTTGTATATATGTATATGCATGTATTTTTGACAAGTTACAACAAAGAAACAATCAATTGTATGGAGATACATAATGTATGTAGTAATACATGTCTTTATGTGCATGTTTTGGTTTAACTTTTTTTGGGGCTGTTTTTGGATAGCTCAGCAAAGATGTAGCTGATTGGTCTACATTGTTGATACCAAAATCACAAAATATGATTTTCTGCTGTTAATTAAAATATAAAGACATGGTGAAATTATTGTGAAGATTTGATAACATACTATTTTTTTTTTTGGTAAACTTTTTTCGTGTGACTGGTGGCACTGGCACAACACGCCCTCCGATACCAAGGGTTTGGGGGGAGACTAGACCTCATGACCTCTTGCCTGCAACAAGATTTTTTTGTTAACATACCATTTAGTAACTTGAAGTGTGTGAAATTAAAGTGCACAACTAATTAATTTTTTTCCCTATTAAACAAGTTCACGAGATAAAAATATACAACAAATGTTTTAGTGAAGGATTATTTAATATAATATTATTTAATTAAAGTTCATTATTTTAATTTATTAGTACAAACATTAAATATAAATATAGAGTATATATGTTATTGTAAAAAAATTATTTACAAAATACTTCATTTTATATAATATATAAAAATAAGAGTTAAGTTTCTTATAAACAAGATAGAATAATTATTTTAAGGAGTAGTTATCTTATATACATTTTATTTATTTTAAATTAATATGATTATGGAGTAGAAAATTATATAGTTTGTATTTTCACATTAATTTTGTATTCATTTTAGTTATGGCTAAATGTATGTCAGTTTGATATTTAATTTTGTGATCATTTGAAAATTTAACTTCTATTTGTATGAATTCAAGATGTGATCCAATTCCGTCTACCTTTTTTGTGTATATGTTGTAGTTCTTTTTATTAGTAATATACAGATCTATTTCATTAAAAAAATTGAGTCAATTTAGTGCAAAATCTCACAAAATTTTAAAATTGTTCGTGCATCTAAACACTCGCCTCTTTATTCATTTATGGACATTGTCATTTCACCATTCCACACATCACAAACAAAATCAACATTGTGATAATGTCCTTGGATAGGATCCCTAGTGTTATTACATAACTTATTTTCAAAAACCAAATCCTTTATATTTTGAGGCTAACTTTTTCAATATTTGTCTAGCACACTATTAGCTTGCACATAAAAATAATCTAAATGGGGACTCTTAATATGTAAAGCCATGCCCTAGGACCCTATTTTTTTCATATGAAAATAACATCAATTAAGAGCATTAAATACACATCACTAAATCAAAAGAGAAAGGAAACATTAGATGATAGAATCCTAAGTCTATATGCCATCTTAGGATAGATGATACAATAATCTTTGTGTAGGCATCCTATATCGTATTGGTCTTCAAATATTATGAACAACAATTGATAAAGGCTTGAGAAAGGTGTAAGGGAGAAATTAGTACACTTCTATACCCTAGGATAGTGAGCCTCCAAGGTATTTTTTAATATCATGTCAAGGAATTTTTAGTGGCCATTTTCAACATTTCTATCCCTTAAAATTAACCATTTTTAGTTTCTTTAGAAGTGTTTGATTCAAATATATTTGATGGATTTTCCTCAACCCCATAACAAAATTTCCTCAATTTAGAAATTTAAATTAATTTAAGATAGATACATATCACACTATTGTACATAAAAATTTGGGTCTTAATCTCCCTAGTATAACAAGGGGTGTTTTTCTTATTTTCTATACTCACCCCATTTTAGTATCTTTGTTTAAAATTCATGTATTGATAGAAAATTTAGACATATAGTCATATTAAAAAAATAATTTACGAACAAAAAAAAAATAGTTATTGAATTAAAAAAAGGTATAAGGGAAAATATTTATATACACTCTAAAATTTAATTATGAATATGAAAAAAATCCCTTACTTGATAGTATGCTTCTTTGCAGTTGAATCACAAAGGCTTATATAGATTTTTCAAGAGGTTATTTCTTGATATATACCTTGAATATCATATGATCTAGGTTAGATATCTTGTGAGGGTGAATACTAAATTGTAGGTTCTAGGAGTGTGGACAAGATCATAATTTTTTGAATAGATTCACAAGTTTTTGACAAGATTATAATTTCCATATTTATCCCAACATATAGAGAATCAGATTCAATTTCCCACAATCATCTATAAATATTTCAAGTCAACCAAAACTCATGTAGGAAGACACGAACTCTCTTAATCCTACTTTTTTTTTCCAATTGCACTTTATATTAATTATCCTGCATTAGGCTTAACTCATATAGTATAAGTCATGCATGATTTATTTGCTTCTTCATTAGCACTAGATATAACCTAGTTTGAAAGTAAATAAACCTATAGGGTTCACTTGTTTTTCCAATTTGATTTCCATTGCACCTGCATATTGGATTTATTTTCTCATTCTTTTCCTCCATTGTTTATTGATTAAAATATAAATATTTGTATATCCTTATTAATCTCTACCTTACGATTACCTCCATACATATATCAAGGATTTTAAGTTCTTCCCATGTTTCATTGGATCTTATCCATTAATCTTTGATTATATGAAATTAGTTTCCATGTAGATGATTCCACACATTCCACGAGTGAGTGGTTGCATTAGTATCTTTCCTTCTATATTTTGAGGACTTTAATTCATTTTACTACACGTTTCATGATTATTATACTCTTTGTATGAAAAATGATAATGATGATGATACCCTACCCTCTCAAGATACATCTAGGGGTTCTCTTTCATGTGATTTTGTTGTACCTAGTGATATCATGCTTCCTATATCTCATGATTGTTTCCCTCATATATCTATGATTCTATTTTATGTATACTTATCAATTTTATTTGTTGAAAATATTACTAAAGAGCCTTTAATTATAACACATAAATTACTATATTGTAGTTTTGTTGTCTCTTTGCTATCACTGGCTGGTTTGTGGCCTGTAACCCTGGACTTTTTATTGCTTAAAACTCTCTACCCTTGAGGCATTTTTGTGTAAGAGTACAATGCCCTATAAATGTTGCTTACCTTATAAAAAACACTTAAATTACCATCACTTTTATATGATGTTGATGTGCCTCTTTTCACTTATTCAACAACTAGTAAAGGATTTTGTGACAAGTGCAAATTTCTTCTATTACATAATTATTGAAATTCATGTGCTTATCAAAACTATATCTCCTCCATGCTCACTTAACCATGATGTGTCTTATTCTAGTGTTGAGTATGGTAGTCATACTTTTATTACTTCTAATAATAACTTGATTTACATTTTAATTTTTTTTAAACTCATATATTAATGATGATTATCCTCGTGTTGCTTTTATGATGATGGTAATCACTTCTATAATTAGTGATAGTGATAAGACTTTTAGTGTCACATCTTCTTTGTGTCTACCATCTTATGGTGTTATTTCATGTGATGATGACTCCCTAATTATTTTCAATTGATCAATGCTTTTAGAATATAGTGATGATTGTACCATAGATTTTACTATATTAGCACTATCAATTCAAATATATAGATCCTTTTTAATTTTTAGGTACATGCTATAATTAATCTATAGTGATGATTTTACCATTAATTTTTAGTCTAATGATATTTTTACACTAAATTACAATAAATAGAATTTACCTTTCCATATGTATAACTTTTGGGTATATAAAATGGAATTAAAATATTCTTTAGTGGCCAATGGGTCAAGAATAAACATGTACTATCAAGAATATTTGTAAAATATTAATATAAGCATAGACAACTTACAAAAAGTTGATGTTGCAATCAAAAGATTTGATAATGTGGGAAATCTTGCATCACCAAAAATATTGCTTCTCATTTATGTTATTTTGAATAAGGGATAATGTGGGCTAATGTGTGGAAAATTATTTATAATTTCAAATTTTAAAGTATTGTAATTTTTCCATATGGAAAAATTGTAATTGTAAGTTCAGAGGCAAATTAACTTTAGTAAAGGTTACAAAAGCATATCAGAGAATTATTCTATCCTAGGCATCCATTTCTAGGTGGGAACCACTTTGCATGCATGTTATATCATGTTCATTTGCATTCATTTGCATGTTGGACACCCAAGCTTGCATGTTGGTGCATGTTCTTGCATGGAGTCATCGAAGCCATCAGAGAATAAGGAAATTGTAGATTGGGTAAAATTTGGGGGAAATACACATGAATTAATGATAATAACCACAAAACTACCTAATTCAATCCACAATGAACCTAATCTAACAATGAAGTATGTAAATGACAATAGAAATCCAAATAATGAAGCAATAAAACTCAATTCCTATGCCATAGTTGAATCACCTTCATTTCTCTTCTCTATTTTGCTTTGTGTGCTCTCAGATTTGAAGAATGCAAGATATATGATAAGCTTGATGTTGACAATTGATAGAAATATCTCAAGATAGCAATAAGATAGCAAAACTTCAAAGATTGTGGTTAAGGTTGGAATGAATGTGATGGATTGCTTTTATAGAAACCCCAATTCAAATGAATGGCGAGGATTGGGTGATGAGGTATGGTGATCAATGGATGAGATTATTTGAGAGGGAAAGAGATAAGGATGGGAAGAAGGGACCAAAACTTAAGAAATTAGGTAAGAAATGGGGCTTGGATAAGAATCAATAAGTTAAAAAATTGCAACAATTATTTAATTTGGGAGAAGGAAAATGAATAATTAAATAATTAAAAATAATTATTTAATTATAGAAGAAAGGTGGAGTGAGAAATATTAAATAATTAGAAAAATTATTTAATTATGGAGGGAAGAAAATGATAGATAATTAAATAAATAGGATTTATTTAATTATAGAGGGAAAATGCTAATGAATAATTAACTAATAAAAATGATTATTTAATTATAGAGGAAAGGAAGGGAAAATTAAAATGAATAATTAAATAAATAAGAATAATCCCACGAGTTGATAAAAAAAAATGGAGGACCGCAACTTTCAGAATCCTCATTTTCTTGTTAACGGTAATTATTCAAAATTTGAACTGCCTGTTTTGTCAAGGGCAAGGGCTTTCATGCAGTTGGTAGGGTCCCCTCGACTGGTTTTCCCATCACCAATGGTGCAGTTTCCACTAGATCAACATGTGATTTATATGGAAAGACCTCTTCATTAGCGAAACATGTATTTTATGGTAAAGTTAAGCGTTTTCAGGGTTTTCCTGGTAGTGTTTTTCATAATGGGGTTTGGATCTCTGATCAACACGTTCTCAAGCCTCCTATTACAAATTTTCAATGCCATTCCTGAGCCACAAAATCTCTTGTCAAGGAGTTTGACATTTGTGTTCCTGAATCAGAATCCCATTCAGATTCAAGTTCTTCCCATTTGTGGGCTGATGTGGCTTCTGGTCGTCTACATGGTCATAAGATTTCTCCTACTCCCCATGCAACATCTTTCATCCCTAATAACCTTGTTTCTGGTACTTTTGGGGCTCCCTTCATGCCAAATTCTTCATCTCCTTGCTCGGTCACTTTTCTGATTGACATTCCTGTTGTTTGCCCTAAATCTTTTGTACCTTTGTGACCTCATCTCACTTTTCCAAATTCTATTCATATCAATAAGAAGGTTTCTATGGGCCCTAATACAAATGGTACTGATGGTATGGGGAGGAGGGTTCATTCAAAGTCCCAAATGCAGGGGAAGGAGAAGGCTTTGGGTTTTAATGGGCAGAAATGGGTTCTAAAAAGAATCAGGAAGAGTGATCAAGTCAATGTCACTCTTCCTCATGCCATGCTTCTGGCGTAGACTAATGATCTTAAGGACATCACCCTAATTTGTAAGTTTTGGAAATTCTTTCCAGATCTTGAATTTTTGAAAAATTGGGTTTTTCAAACTTGGGATGGATCTAACCAAGTTTTCTTTCTAGATAAGGGAGAAGGTTTCTTTGTCATTATATTTTTTGATAAAGATTCTAGAAATGTTGTTTATAGGAAAAAAATCTTGGATTTGTGAAGGGCGTGGTTTATTTACTACTCTTTGGACTCCAAATTTTAGCCCTTCTCATACTAGGGTTCAATTTGTTCCCTTTTGGGTTCAATTACAAGGGTTACCTTTGGAGTACAGAGAGTTGAGCATTATTGAGGTCCTAGGAAATTAGATAGGCATTTATCTGCATCATGATTCATTTTTTTCTCTAATCCTTTGTTACTAGGTAGGATTTGTGTGCTTATTGATGTTTCTAAGACTATACTAGTGGTTGTTAATATTAAGTCAAGTTACGGCTTGTGGAAATAGAAGGTGGTATTTGAGGATCCAAAGCAATTCTATTTTTTATGTCATTCACCTATTCATTCCTCCAAAAACTATGTGGAGTTGGAGGATCTGAACATGGATGTTAATAAGGATACATCAAAAAACTCTGTTAATTCATTGAATGATAAATCACTCGTGGCTTTTTCTACTCATGATAAGGAATTTCCATTCATCTCTAAGGTTTTTGATATCTGTTTTAAATGGTATCAATTTATTAATGGTACATGTTCACAGTTAAATTCTCAAGGTCCTTCGATTGAAGGGCTACAACAATGCGGGTTTTCAAAACTTTCACAATTGAATTTTGTAGAAGGTTCTTTTTGTAGACATCTCTCTTTGGGGGAAGTTGATGGATTTCTCTTAAGTAATCCTAACAAGGGAGTTTGTTTATCCTCAGATGGTTTAAAAAATGAAGGGTTAGTTATCAAGGTTTCTAATTCTCATTTTAAGCCTATTATTGTTTCTTTTCTACTTGGTTTGGAGAAATTATTGTTGTCACCAATGAAAATATTTCTTTCTTCTATTAAGCTCTTGGTTCCTCAACTTAATTTTGATAGTATTCAACAATTGAATCAGTGTGCTTCAATTCCCACACTTGGTTTGTATATGTAGTACCCTTCTGTTTATGCTTATGCTCTCTGTTGCTATGCTTTTATACTGTCAAACTATGATACCTTGTTTGGATATTTTGATCGCTGGTTTTGAGTGATAGTGGATTATTTTATGACATGATGATACTTTGTATGGTGATTATTGTTTTCTGATATGCTTTGAGTTAGTGTAGATGTTTACTTTCAGTTGATCATTGATATGTACATGTTTATGATGGACTAACAACTATTTATTTTGTCAGTTTGTTGTGAAGTGTATTGGTGTGGAGAATGGAATCGCATCACTCACTTGCGAGTGCCCTGCGATATCTGTGATTTTCTCCGCACGGTGTGTCTGTTTAATGCTTTATATATGTATATGTATGCACGTTATTTGCTTGGTTGCAGGAATTTGCAGGTACATGACACCGACTCCACCTAGGTACTCAGGTCTGAGCGTGTCAAGACTCAACGAAAACGTTGATCGGGAGATAGTAGTTTGGTTTACCCTAGCCTAGTCTTTAACCCTGGTCTTAGTACTTTGTCTATTTTAGTTCAGAGTCATAGGTTGTATTGTTATTTTTTGTTTGAATAAATTGTTGAAAGTTAAATATTGGTTAATTTTAATGTTAGTTATTGTGCTTTAATTATTGTTATTTAATTAATATTTAAATGTGGTAGAAATTTACTTGCTTGATAGTTTAATTCATTAATTAGCTTATTTGGTTAAATAGTTGATCTTAAAAAGATTAAACTATTTTAATTAAATAAATAAATAAATTAAATTAAATTATTAAGTGTGTAAATTATATTACATTTGAAAATTAGAAAATTAAATTAAAAAAAATGCATGTGAATTGAAAATTGATTTTCAAAATTTAAATTAAATAAATTAAATAAGGCATGCAAAATTTGAATTGGCAAATTGCCGAGAAGTGGAGAAGATATTTTGATAACCTCTTCTCGACATGTGTGTGAGTGTGTTAAATGAGGTTGTTGAGAAAAAAATTGGTTACGGAGGATATTTTGGATCTCAGGAAAAACAGAAGGGTTATTCAATTTCCTCATGGGGAAATTATCAGAGTATTTTTGCAAAATTCCCCTTACTGCGTAAAATTTATCAATTCTTAGAAGTTGTTATCTCTCTGGTTGATTTTGGAATTGGAAGATCTTTGGTTTTTGTTTGTTTGGAATTGGATTTTGGGGAGGAATTGGTAGCTACAAGGAATTCTTCACCAGTAAGCAAAGGAAATTAGGTAATCCTCTTGTATTTATTTTATTTAGTTTTGGAAAAGAAAGCTTCTGTAGTTATTTGCTGTGTGAATTCTTTATGGCTTCAGGAAAGCTTTTGTTTTAAAAAAAAAATTCTCTGTAGAAAGTATTTTAAATTCAAAAAGGGAAATGATCCTTCAAGGAATAATTTGGGATATGAAACAAAAGTTTGTGTGTGATTTCATTTGTAAACCCTGTAGAAGGTTATTTAAATTTCCTACTGTAAATTTCCAGATGAACTGGAAAATTTGTGTATATATGAATATTTACATATTTAATTGAATATTTGTTTTAAATTTGCCGCCGTACAGATGAATTTACCAGAATGAAGTTTTGTTATATTGTTATTATTTTTAAATAAGGGTTATAATTGCCAAAATTCGTAGGGTTTGAAATTCTTTATACCAAAGAAATTTTCGTTTCATTTATGCGGACTGTATATGAAATTTATAAGGTTTATTTTTTTTAAGGGGGTCGTGGGGGTTTTCCCCACAGTCGCCGCCCCTAAGGGAGGCGACAGTGGGAGGTGGCTGCGGCCACTCCCACAGCCGCCGCCCTTAAGGGAGGCAACGGTGGGAGTAACTCCCTCTGCCTCCGCCCTAGCATAGAGCGGCTCGGCTATGGCTGTCGCCTGCTAAAGCCCTTGTCGCGGCCGGGTACAGGCTGCGTGATAGTTTAAAAAAAAACTTTGTTAC
Source organism: Sequoia sempervirens (assembly GCA_007258455.2). Classification (NCBI taxonomy): domain Eukaryota; kingdom Viridiplantae; phylum Streptophyta; class Pinopsida; order Cupressales; family Cupressaceae; genus Sequoia; species Sequoia sempervirens. The sequence continues at coordinate 70,646,898 of VDFB02026320.1, forward strand.
TTTTCTTTAATTTAAAATTTCATATTAGTATTTGAAGGTAAAATATAATTCAGATATATATATATATATATTTGTTGGAATTAAGTATGGTATTTTTATAGTAATATTTATATATATACATATGATTATATGTTTATATATATAGATATTTGCTAAAGTTTGTGTAATTATTAAATTAGAAAAATAATTTGGGATATTTTAAAATTTCATGAGAAAATTGAAATTGAGAAAGTATAGAAAATGGTTATATGCAAATTTGTGGAAATTAGAAAAGTGAATTAAAAGAAACAATTACATTATTGTTTTCAAAATTGATCTTTATTAAAACGATTTATAAATATGTTGTATTCAAAACTCATACATATGGATTTAGTATATCCAAATGATAGACATAAATTTGCTTTAAATTTTCTTAATTTTGTGATAGGGTAAATGGGGAAAGTTTCCAACGATCAAGTCTTCTAGATCAATTGTTAAATGGGGTTTATGATTGTTTAGTTAAATTTCTTGTATTAACTAGGGTTGTGTACATGGCTCTGCTAGGTGGTTTGACACCTGTGTTATGAACATTGATTGTTGTTCATTTTAACATGAATGAACTTTTATATTGATTTTGAGTCATATGTACACTTTGTAAAACCTTAGTCAGAGAACCTAGATTCTCATGTTATGTTTAGGGGAGTGGCTATTTGTAAGGGCCGACACACAAAGTGGTGTCAGGGTAACTTACAAATAGTTAACTAAGTCAGTGATAATTAAATGACATAGTAGATTAGATTAAAACCTTTAACAAGATGTATTTGCCTCTCTTATGACTCTTAAGCTTCTACAGTCATGAGTATAAGATGAGAAGGCCTGGAATGGCAAATCGGTGTCTTGTTCCTTTAAAAGACATTCGATTCTACAACAGTATGCAATAGGGGCCGGGTTTCGTAAGAGGTTACCAGGGTAACCCAAGGATTGGGGGCCGGAACCTAGGAAGAAACACCAGGGTAACCTTTGCATCGTTGTGATGACACTCCACCTAGAATAACAGTCAATTGTGTATTTGTAAAACATTCAATTATCAAAAATATGGAAGCAATGTAACCAATAGATTGTTAGTACTAGTGTCTAGGGTTAGTAGATTGGGTCTAGGTAACCTTATTACTATCTCCTAGCACGAGGGGTGGACCTACGGGTACCACATGGTTGGGTGGAATGTGCACCTTACTCCGTTGGGTCCCCAGTTTGATCATGGCATCTAGAGCTTCATGGATGGAGAGCTCGCACTTGGATCTTGTGTATATTTCCTCATTGTAATTTGTAAAATATGTATTGTTAAAAAAAAAAAAACATCCCTAAAATGTTGTGAGGTGATCATTTGTAAAATGTAACTATTATTTGAACTACCTCATCAGATGGATGAGTATTGTACAATTATCAAATGCAATGTATGGAAACATGTTTGTACTTTATTATATTATCTTGAATGGAAATTTCAATGCTATGCAATGTTGAATGTTTATATTATAATTTATTATGTGCAATGCGAAATACTAAAGTCACTTATGGAAAACTCAAAGTAGTGTAACGTCACTTAGCCTAACGAATGTATGCAACTAATTAACTTAATAATTAAACTTTAAAAAAAATAAAATTATTACACCTTTATTATACAATTGCAACATTTTTAGGTTATTAAGACAGGGCATTACAGATTGGTATCAGAGCCAAAGTTACAAACACTGGACGCTCTAGGTAATCTCGAGCCCATTAGGTTGACCTACTACGTAGTGTCGCAACTGTTAGCCTTGGTTGAATAATATCTAAGACTCGTAATTGTTATGTGTAGGAACATGCCTAGGCGAGGAGGAAGAGGTCATGGTAGAAGTAGAGGTGGAGGTGGAGGGCCAATCCCTCAGGTTACTCCCCCTCCTAGCCCTCACCATAGTGATTAGGCAGAACAGATGGGTCAGAGAAATGAGGGACAGAATCCCGAACAGTCGGCAGTAGAGGGTTCTTAGATACATCCATTACTAGAGGAGGTCCTAGCTCTTCTTGGACCTAGACAGGTAGATGAGCAGGAGGTTGTTAGAGAGAGGGATAGATCCCCTAGGAGAGTAGAGGACACAACACATCAGGAAGCTATCATCGCAGGTCACATGAGGGATTTACTGAGGGCACGTCCTCCTACCTTTGATGGTTCAGGAGGTGGCTTAGAGGCTGAGACTTGGCTACTAGATTTGGGTAGATGCTTTGCCATGCACCCTTACAATAGCAATACCCGTGCCAGATGCGCTATTATGCACTTGAGAGGATTCGCCTCTACTTGGTGGCACCTAGAGGAGCAGAAGCTCCATATAGATATTGGTTCTGTGTCTTGGGAGATGTTTCTTGAGAGGTTCAGAGCACGGTTCCTTTCAGAACATTGGAGGCAGCGTAGGGTTGATGAGTTCCATGATCTACGTTAGTTAGCTCTTTCTGTAGAGCAATATGAACGTAGGTTCTACAAACTCAAGCAGTATGCTGGTATTGGTGATGATGAGCCTATGCTAGTACAACATTTTTCAGGGGTTTAAACACCCGTATCAGTGGAGGTGTCCGAGTCTTTGAGCCAAAGACTATGGAAGTCGCGGTAGAGAAGGCTCGCAATGTAGAGGAGAACCTTATTATGTCTTTAGGTGGGCACACAGGAGTGCAGATTGGGAGTGCTCTTGTAGCAGGTTTTAGTCCACGGGGTGGACAGGCACAGACAGGTGGTTCTTCCAAGAACCAACAAACACCCACAAAGGGTGGGCAGCAACAACAATGAACTCCTCAAAAGAACAATAACCCTCAACCACAACAACAAAACAGTCCTCAAATAGGAAAGGGTTGTAACTGGTGGCACAACAAGCTCAATAGGCAGGATCAGCCTGTGTAGAGTGCTCAGTCTACCATCAGTAGGGGTAGTTTTTAGCAGTCCAATGCACCTTCGGGTGGCAGAGGATTCGGTAGAGGCACAGGTTGTTATTCATGTGGGCAGCATGGACACATAGCTAGGCAGTGTCCGATGAGAGGTTCTACTGGTTATGGGCCTCAACCTACAGTTTCAGAGCCCACAGTGGGTGATGCAGGACGAGCACATATAGTATATGCAATGGTTAATGACCGCCAAGCCGATCACCAGAATACGGTGGTCAAGACTTCAGGTAAGTTACATGGTGTTAGTGTTTCTATACTTTTTGATTATGGAGCCACTGACTCCTTTATTTCACCGACCATTATTGACCATTGTGGTCTTGTGGCGGTAAAGCAAGGTGGTAAATGGCAAGTTGAATTTTCCTCAGGAGTGAAAGTAGCAGTAGAAAACTTAGTACATAATTGTGAACTTAAAATTGGTACATTAACTACCTTAGTAGATTTATATGTTACACCCTTAGGATTGTATGATATAGTTTTAGGTATGGATTGGCTAGCATCTTATCATGCTGTAATTGACTGTCGACTTAAGATAGTTAGTTGCATTAATGATTTAGGTGCAAAAGTAGAAATCGTAGGTATTCAGAGACCTATCTCTTTGCGGATGATATCTGCTATGCAATTAAAGAGATGTCTTCATCAGGGATGTCAACTGTTTGCAACAACAGTTACTGATTTGGAAGAGGGTAAGAGTCGAGAGGTATCTCTAGATGATCATCCTATTCTTAGGGAATTCGCTGACGTGTTTCCCGATGACATTCCTGGAATGCCACCGAAGAGGGATATTGACTTTAGAGTTGATCTAGTCCCTAGAGCTGAACCTATATCTAGAGCTCCTTATAGAATGATGACTCAGGAGTTAGAGGAACTTTTAGAAAAGGGATTCATTCATCCAAGTGTTTCCCCTTGGGGAGCACCTATCATCTTCGTAAAGAAGAAGGATGGATCTCTTAGGCTATGTATTGACTATCGTCAATTGAACAAGGTTACGATTAAGAATCGTTATCCTTTTCCTAGAATCGATGATCTTTTCGATCAAATTAAGGGAGCTAATGTGTTCTCTAAAATTGATTTGAAATCTGGTTATCACCAATTGCGAATAGCTGAAGCAAACATCCATAAAACTACTTTTCGAACTCGTTATGGGCACTACGAATTCACAGTAGTACCATTTGGGTTAACGAATGCACTGTCTATATTCATGAGTCTAATGAATGGTGTATTTCGTACATACCTCGATCGCTTTGTCCTGGTATTTCTCGATGATATTTTAGTCTATTCGAGGAACATGAAGGAACATGAAGAACACTTGAGACAGGTTTTGCAATGTTTAAGGGAAAATCAATTGTATGCAAACCTGAAGAAGTGTGACTTCTTTCAACCTGAAATAAAATACCTTGGACATGTGATATCTGGAAAAGGTATTGCTATGGATCCTTCAAAGATCCAAGCCATTGTAGATTGGCCCACGCCTACTAATGTAGGTGAAGTTCGTAGTTTTATGGGTCTAGCTGGTTACTATAGGTGGTTTGTAGAGGGATTTTCTAGAATCGGTCATCCTATTACCTCTCTTTAGAGGAAAGGGAAGAAGTTTGTCTAGACAGAATAGTGTCAATTGGCCTTTCAGACTCTTAAAGAAAAGTTAACTAATGCGCCTATACTTATTGTTCCTGATCCTACTAAGGATTTCGTAGTTTGTACGGATGCATCTTTAGAAGGTTTAGGAGCAGTTTTGATGCAAGATGGGCGTGTGATTGCTTATGAGTCTCGCAAACTCAAAGATCATGAATTAAACTATCCTACTCATGATCTAGAACTAGCTGCAGTAGTGCATGCATTAGTTTGTTGGAGGCATTTCTTATTAGGTCATCGTTTCGAACTTCATACTGATCATCGTAGTTTGCAATACATCTTTACGCAACCTAACTTGAATGCAAGGCAAAGATGGTGGATGGAGTTCTTATGTGAGTACAATTTTGAAGTAAAATATTTTCAAGGCAAAGAGAACGTAGTGGCTGACACTCTTAGCCGACGTCGACATGAGATCTTTGCTACTACTCTTGAAGTAGATTTGAGAGGTCAAATAGTAGCTGCACTTCCTACTGATAGATTATATCAGGAAGTGAAGTCAGAAATTGAATCGGGTAGACCTTTAGAAGGTCGATTTGCAAGTTATGTCTTAGAATCGGATGGTATATTACGGCATTTAGTTCGTATTTATGTACCACATGTTGAGAGTCTTCGTACATTAATTATGACTGAAGCTCATCAAGCTCCGTATTCAGCTCATCCAGGTGTCAAGAAAATGCATGCCGATCTTTGGCAATTGTATTTCTGGCCTGGTATGAAACGTGATATTGCTGACTACGTATCAAGATGTCTTGAATGCCAGCGAGTTAAAGCTGAGCATCATCATCCTGCTGGATTATTGCAACCACATCTCATTCCCGAATGGAAATGGGATATTATATCCATTGACTTTATAGTAGGGTTACCTACATCATCACGTCGACATGATACCATTATGGTAACTATTGACCGTTTGACTAAAGTAGCTCATTTTTCACCAGTATGATCATCTTATAATGCTTCATCCATAGCTAGGATATTTATGGAGGACATCGTTAGATTGCATGGGATTCCTTGTAGGATTATATCGGATAGAGATCCTGTATTTACTTCAACCTTATGGACTTCATTACAACGTGCTTTAGGTACATAGTTGAACTTTAGTTCAACATATCATCCTCAAACCGATGGAAAAACTGAAAGAGTTAACCAAATATTAGAGGATATGCTTAGGATGTACGTAATGGACCAACAGTCTCATTGGGAGGATTACTTGTATTTAGTAGAATTCACTTACAACAACGGATATCAGAGTTCCATAGGTATGCCACCATTTTAGGCATTATACGGTTGTCCTTGTCGAACTCCTCTTAGTTGGGATCGACTAGAGGACAGAGTATTACTTGGGCCTGAGATGTTTCGTGATATGGAGCAACAGGTTGACCATATTAGAGAACATTTGATAGCAGCTCAAGATAGGCAAAAGAAATATGCCGATGCGCATAGGATTGATCGACAGTTTGTTGTAAGTGATAGAGTGTTTCTTCGAGTGCGACTGCGAAAGAGTCCAATCCGGTACGGAAAAGGCTCTAAGCTTGCGCCTCGTTTCGTAGGACCATTCGAGATATTAGGGAGAATTGGTCCCGTGGCATATCGACTCACCTTACCACCCAGTTTATCTCGTATTCATGATGAAAATTCATGTATCTGTACTTAGACCATATCATCCCGACATATCTCATGTACTTGATTGGAATGCGTTACAGGTAGAGGACGGGCAGCTGGCTTTGGAGCCCGTGGCCATTCTTATGCACCAGACGCTCGGTCTCAGGGGTCGAGATGTTAATCAGGTGAGGGTCCAATGGGATCTTAGCTATGAGGCTTCGGCTACCTGGGAGGATGCGACACGCATGAGGGAACTTTATCCCTATCTGTTCGCAGGCTTTCAGGAGCAAGCCTGATCCTAGGGGGGAGGATGTAGTACCCCTCTGTTTATGCTTATGATTTTTGTTGCTATGCTTTTATAATGTCAGACTATGATACCTTGTTTGGATATTTTGATCGCTGGTTTTGAGTGATAGTGGATTATTTTATGACATGATGATACTTTGTATGGTGATTATTGTTTTCTGATATGCTTTGAGTTAGTGTAGATGTTTACTTTCAGTTGATCATTGATATGTACATGTTTATGATGGACTAACAACTATTTATTTCGCCAGTTTGTTGTGAAGTGTATTGGTGTGGAGAACGGAATCACATCACTCGCTTGCGAGTGCCCTGCGATATCTGTGATTTTCTCCGCAAGGTGTGTCTGTTTAATGCTTTATATATGTATATCTATGCACGTTATTTGCTTCGTTGCAGGAATTTGCAGGTACATGACACTGACTCCACCTGGGTACTCAGGTCTGAGCGTGTCAAGACTCAATGGAAACGTTGATCGGGAGATAGTAGTTTGGTTTACCCTAGCCTAGTCTTTAACCCTGGCCTTAGTATTTTGTTTGTTTTAGTTCAAAGTCATAGGTTGTATTGTTATTTTCTGTTTGAATAAATTGTTGAAAGTTAAATATTGGTTAATTTTAATGTTAGTTATTGTGCTTTAATTATTGTTATTTAATTAATATTTAAATGTGGTAGAAATTTACTTGCTTGATAGTTTAATTCATTAATTAGCTTATTTGGTTAAATAGTTGATCTTAAAAAGATTAAACTATTTTAATTAAATAAATAAATAAATTAAATTAAATTATTAAGTGTGTAAATTATATTACATTTGAAAATTAGAAAATTAAATTAAAAAAAAATGCATGTGAATTGAAAATTGATTTTCAAAATTTAAATTAAATAAATTAAATAAGGCATGCAAAATTTGAATTGGAAAATTGCCGAGAAGTGGAGAAGATATTTTGATAACCTCTTCTCGACATGTGTGTGAGTGTGTTAAATGAGGTTGTTGAGAAAAAAATTGGTTACGGAGGATATTTTGGATCTCGGGAAAAACAGAAGGGTTATTCAATTTCCTCACGGGGAAATTATCAAAGTATTTTTGCACAATTCCCCTTACTGCGTAAAATTTATCAATTCTTAGAAGTTGTTATCTCTCTGGTTGATTTTGGAATTGGAAGATCTTTGGTTTTTGTTTTTTTGGAATTGGATTTCGGGGAGGAATTGGTAGCTACAAGGAATTCTTCACCAGTAAGCAAAGGAAATCAGGTAATCCTCTTGTATTTATTTTATTTAGTTTTGGAAAAGAAAGCTTCTGTAGTTATTTGCTGTGTGAATTCTTTATGGCTTCAGGAAAGCTTTTGTTTTAAAAAAAAAAATTCTCTGTAGAAAGTATTTTAAATTCAAAAAGGGAAATGATTCTTCAAGGAATAATTTGGGATATGAAACAAAAGTTTGTGTGTGATTTCATTTGTAAACCCTGTAGAATGTTATTTAAATTTCCTACTGTAAATTTCCAGATGAACTGGAAAATTTGTGTATATATGGATATTTACATATTTAATTGAATATTTGTTTTAAATTCGCCGTCATACGGACGAATTTACTAGAATGAAGTTTTGTTATATTGTTACTATTTTTAAATAAGGGTTATAATTGCCAAAATTCGTAGGGTTTAAAATTCTTTATACCAAAGAAATTTTTGTTTCATTTATGCGGACTGTATATGAAATTTATAAGGTTTATTTTTTTTAAGGGGGCCGTGGGGGTTTTCCCCACAGTCGCCGCCCCTAAGGGAGGCGACAGTGGGAGGTGGTTGCGGCCACTCCCATAGCCGCCGCCCTTAAGGGAGGCGACGGTGGGAGTAACTCCCTCTGCCTCTGCCCTAGCATAGAGCGGCTCGGCTATGGCCGTCGCCTGCTAAAGCCCTTGTCGTGGCCGGGTACAGGCTGCGTGATAGTTTAAAAAAAAACTTTGTTACTTTTCTTTAATTTAAAATTTCATATTAGTATTTGAAGGTAAAATATAATTCAGATATATATATATATATATATTGTTGGAATTAAGTATGGTATTTTTATAGTAATATTTATATATATACATATGATTATATGTTTATATATATAGATATTTGCTAAAGTTTGTGTAATTAATTAAATTAGAAAAATAATTTGGGATATTTTAAAATTTCATGAGAAAATTGAAATTGAGAAAGTATAGAAAATGGTTATATGCAAATTTGTGGAAATTAGAAAAGTGAATTAAAAGAAACAATTACATTATTGTTTTCAAAATTTATTTTTATTAAAACGATTTATAAATATGCTGTATTCAAAACTCATACATATGGATTTAGTATATCCAAATGATAGACATAAATTTTCTTTAAATTTTCTTAATTTTGTGATAGGGTAAATGGGAAAAGTTTCCAACGATGAAGTCTTCCAGATCAATTGTTAAATGGGGTTTATGATTGTTAAGTTAAATTTCTTGTATTAACTAGGGTTGTGTGCATGGCTATGCTAGGTGGTTTGACACATGTGTTATGAACATTGATTGTTGTTTGTTTTAACATGAATGAACTTTTATATTGATTTTGAGTCGTATGTACACTTTGTAAAACCTTAGTCAGAGAACCTAGATTCTCATGTTATGTTTAGGGGAATGGCTATTTGTAAGGGATGACACACAAAGTGGTGTCAGGGTAACTTAGAAATAGTTAACTAAGTCAGTAATAATTAAATGACATAGTAGATTAGATTAAAACCTTTAACAAGATGTATTTGCCTCTCTTATGACTCTTGAGCTTCTACAGTCATGAGTATAAGATGAGAAGGCATGGAATGGCAAATCGGTGTCTTGTTCCTTTAAAAGACATTCGATTCCGCAACAGTATGCAATAGGGGCCGAGTTTCGTAAGAGGTTACCAGGGTAACCCAAGGATTGGGGGCCATAACCTAGGAAGAAACACCAGGGTAACCTTTGCATCATTGTGATGACACTCCACCTAGAATAACAGTCAATTGTGTATTTGTAAAACATTCAATTGTCAAAAATCTGGAAGCAATGTAACCAATAGATTGTTAGTACTAGTGTCTAGGGTTAGTAGATTGGGTCTAGGTAACCTTATTACTATCTCCTAGCACGGGGGGTGGACCTACGGGTACCACATGGTTGGGTGGAACGTGCACCTTACTCCGTTGGGTCCCCAGTTTGATCATGGCATCTAGAGCTTCATGGATGGAGAGCTCACACTTGGATCTTGTGTATATTTCCTCATTGTAATTTGTAAAATATGTATTGTAAAAAAAAAAAAAAACATCCCTCAAATGTTGTGAGGTGATCATTTGTAAAATGTAACTATTATTTGAACTACCTCATCAGATGGATGAGTATTGTACAATTATCAAATGCAATGTATGGAAACATGTTTGTACTTTATTATATTATCTTGAATGGAAATTTCAATGATATGCAATGTTAAATGTTTATATTATAATTTATTATGTGCAATGCGAAATACTTAAGTCACTTATGGAAAACTCAAAGTAGTGTAACGTCGCTTAGCCTAACGAATGTATGCAACTAATTAACTTAATAATTAAACTTTAAAAAAATAAAATTATTACACCTTTATTATACAATTGCAACATTCTTAGGTTATTAAGACGGGGCATTACAGTATAATCAATGTGATGATAGGTTAAAGGTTTTTTATGACCAAGAATTGGAGGATAATTGTGTTTTACAGTCACAACTACCTTTTATGGATCATAATGATCTCATTCCTCTAATTTACCTTTTGAGGAGGAGTTTGAGAAATTTGTGGACGAGGCTCTAGTTTATGTAGGTGAACAAATGATTGATGATATTACTTCGAAGGTTTTTAGGGAAGGGGAGACTTCAAATGATTTGGTATCACTATCAATCTCCTAGTCACCATTGCCTCCTCCTTCAAGCAAAAAGTCTCTTGCCAAAAGGGGTAGGAAATCTTTAGCTGTCAAGTTACAAGAACAAATAGCAACAGGTGTACAAATGACATTAGATGCCCAAATGGGTATAGGTTTGAAACAAAAAAGACCAAGGAGATCCTGTTGCTCTCCCAAGTCTCAATGAGATTAATATCATGGAATGTCAGAGGCATAAATGCCCCTGACAAACATGCCCAAATTAAGCAACAATTGGATGCTTGTGGGGCAGATTTAGTTGTTCTTCAGGAAACTAAAACTTATGAGGAATCTTTTCAAGTTATTGTTAAGAAGTGGAGCAATTGGAAAGATTCACATTCACCCTCTCAAGGAGCCTTAGGAGGTTTTCATACTCTTTGGAATGCAAAAACAATTTGCATTAGTAATATCACATTTGATAATAACTGGCAGCTAATGAAGATTAATCACTTTGATTTATCTTTTTGGTTGCTCAATGTCTATGGGCCTAACAGTACTATAGGAAAGAAGATGTTGTGGCATACTTTGAAACTGAAACTTGATAGTTTGGGGCAAGACAAAGTTGTTTTTGCAGGGGATTTCAATGCAATTGCAAGTTTTCTTGAGAAAAAAGGTGGTATATGTCTTCCAAAGAAAGTTATGGAGGATTTTGTTGCTTTTATTCAAGATAATGCTTTGGTAGATGTAATTCCACAAAATGGTGGATATACCTGGACAAATAGGAGAAATAAATTCCTTCAAATTGTGGAGAGATTAGATAGGTTCTTAATCTCTCTGAATTGGGTATTAAGTGATCATCAATTTCAATCTCAAATTCTTCCTTTTGCAACTTCCGATCACTTTGCTATTTCACTTGATTTGATTGCAAAAAAAGTAAAGAAAAAGTTTCAATCCTCTTTTAAATTTGAGGCAATGTGGTTTAGACATCTGGATCTTATTCTATTGCTAAAACAATGGTGGTTGAGTGCTCCCTTTATCTATGGTTCTAGAATGTTTCAATTGAACAAGAAATTGGAGCATGTGAAACAACAACTAAAAATCTGGAATCAACATGTTTTTAAAAATGTATTTGTACAGAAAGAATTGGCTTACAAAAAGTTAGAAGTAGTGAATGAAAACATTATTGCCAATGGTCTTGATAATACATCATTTGAAGAACAAAGAAATTTACAAGAGGAATGGAAGGAGTTTTTATTGAGAGAGGAGGTCTATTGGAGACATAAGTCTAGAGAATTATGGCTGAAAGATGGAGATAGGAATACAAAAAATTTCCATATATCAGCACAAATTAAAAAAGGAAAAAGCTCTATTTTCTCTATTAAAGATAGTGTGTTAGGTGCTTTGCTTACTAAAGAGGCATAGATTCAAAATGAAGGAGTCAAGTTTTTTTTTTCTGCTCTTTTATCTGCAAATAATAATGACAATGTTCTTTTAGCAAGAGAAAGAGAAGAGCTTCTTTAGGATATCCCTAATATGGTATCTCATGAAGATAATGCTAGGCTGATGACTCCTTTTTCACTCAAAGAAGTAAAAGAATTGGTTTTCTCCATGTCTCCTGATAAAGCACCAAGTCCTGATGTTTCACTACTATCTTTTATCAAAAATGTTGGGATTCCATTGGAGTTGATATTCTCAATGCTCTGGAGGAATCAAGAAAATCATGAAGTATGCTGAAAAAATTTAATGTGACTAATATTGCCATTATACCAAAAATTAAAACTCCTAATACTTTCTCTAATTTTAGGCCTATCTCTTTATGTAATACAATTTATTAAATATTCACAAAGGCCATTTATCTTTAGTTACATTCTCTTCTACCTTCAATCATCTCTGAGGAATAGGGGGGTTTGTTCTTGGGAGAGAAACATCAAAAGGAGCAATTGTTTCCCATGAAACTTTGCACTCCATTGCTGTAAATAAATTGTCTACAATGATTATTAAACTTGATATGTAGAAGGCATATGATAGGGTTGATTGGGATTTTTTGAATCAGGTGCTATTGAATTTTGGTTTTTCTCCTAAGTGGTGTAAGTGGATAATGGAATGTTTTTCTAGTGCTAAGTTTTCGGTTTTATTAAATGGATCAGCAGTTTGTTTTTTTGGATCTACTCAAGGGGCCCATCAAGGAGATCCATTGTCTCCATTCTTATTTATCATATTGACAGAAGCTTTGAGCAGGTATTTTCTCAAAGCCCATATGTGTGGTCTCATTCAGGGTGTTTCTATTCCAAATACTAACATCTCGGTGACCCATTCTCTTTTTGTTGATGATACTTTTCTTTTTTGGTAAAGCCTCAATAAGAGAAGCTTTGTAGATAAAGTCTTTATTGGATAAGTACACTACAACTTCAGGGAAAAGATTAAACGAAGGTAAGTAAAAAATTTATGTATTCAATACTAAACTCGATATTGAAAATTGAATAGTGAGTCTTTTTGGATTTCAGCATGCACATTTTCTATGTAAATATTTAGGCATCCCATTCTTTTCTGGTCAGAAAAAAGTTACTTATTGGAAAAAAATCATTCAAACTATTCACTTGCTAAAATACTATCATGGAAAGGTAGATGGTTATCTTTAGCAGGGAGAATTTTATTGGTAAAATCTGTATTATCAATAATTCCAAATTACTATATGGCATGTCTAAAATCACCAAAGTCCATCATTTTTCAAATTCAAAAGCTAATCAAGAAATTTTTATGGTCGAGTAATTTGGATAGCAAAAAGAAAATTCCCCTGATATCTCTGGAAACAATGTTTCTAGAGAAGTTAAAAGGTGTCCAGTAGGCCTTCACAATTTGTTAGATAGAAATTTGGCACTAGGAGCTAAAATGGTTTGGTGAATGTATGCTAAACCTACAATTAAGTGGTGTCATCTTATGCAGAGCAAATATCTAGATAATCATTGTCCATCGAGAATTTTTACTATTGCAAACCCACCTTCAGGGTCTGCAATGTGGAATTTTTTGGTCTCATGTAGGAAAGTTATCTTACCTCATCTAACTTGGGAAGTGAATGATGGCAATGAAGCCTCATTTTGGAATGATTCTTGGAATGGATACCAGAATCTAGCTGTAGGTTTTAATTTTGAGAACACTGCAAATTTTTTGTCTCAAGTTTGGGGATCAAAAGTAAAATATTATGTTCAAAATGTGGATACAATGACTAGAAAAGTCAAGTGGAAGGAATTTTCAAAAGAGGCAATTGATGAAGAACATAAATATCGGATTTCACCTATTCTACAAGAAAGAGTAGTTTATTTTTCATCTAATTCTAATAGATTAATTTGGTCTAATGTAGAAATAGGTTGTTATATAGTTAAGGAGGGGTACAAATCAATTTCTCAAGCATCCCTACAAGTATCACAACAAAGAGCCTATCAGTTTTGTTGGAATTCAAAAGTGTTGTCAAAAGAAGGTTGTTTTGCTTGGCTTGCAATTCAAAAAAAAATCTAACAAGTGATAAACTGGTTAAACTAAAGATAGCTTCTCCTTTTAAATGTGTGCTTTGTGATTAGGAGTTTGAAGATATAAATCACCTCTTTCTTTTTTGTTCAGTAGCTCAAATTTGTTGGTTTTTTGTAGTGGCTAAAATGAATTGGTTTACAACTTTACCAAATACCATTTGGAAATTATTCACTAGTTGGCCACAGTTGTATAAAACATCATTTTTTGCAAGTATTTGGTGCATCATACCTTCCTCAATATTATGGGCTATCTGGTGGGCAAGAAACAAATTTATTTTTAGGAAAGATAAATTAAACATTGATCAAATGATATTACTTTTGGAAAGGTCAATATTTGAAGCGATAAATGCGTATGTGTACAAAGTAAAGCATGTTGGCTCCCTTTTTACTGCTTGGGATTCAAGTTTGATGTCCTCATGGACTTTATTATCTCTGACATTCAAAGGTAATCTTCATTAGTATGTTTCGAAGGTAAATAGAGACTCCATAGTGTGGTCTCCTCCTCCTTTAGGTATCTTTAAGCTGAATATAGATGGAGCATCTAGGGGAAATCCAGGTTTATCTGGAGCAAGGGTGGTTATACGAGATCATAAAGGTTTAGTGTTATATGCAAAATATTATAAATTGTTGCTTGGAACTAATAATGTTGCAGAGGCTCAAGCTCTTTTTTTTGGTTTGAAGTTAGTCTTTAGCTTCAAGCTACTTAGGATTCAAGTAGAAGGTGACTCACTGATTTTAATTAATGCATGCCGAGATCACAAGCTTCAGAATTGGAAGCTGGAATATACTGTTAAATAGATATGGTCATTGCTTGACAAGATAGGAAATTATGAAATCTTGCACAAATATAGAGAGGGAAATATGATTGCAGATTTTTTGGAAAATTATGGGTGTGATCAAGTAGATAACGAAGTTACTCATGTGGCTAAACTGGGTAAGATGCATTATCTTCTAGAAACTTTACTATCAAAAGGGTATGTGCAGGATCATCATGGAAAAAATAGGCCCTTAAGTGGCAAAAAATTCAGAAAAATCAGTGTTAGGCAACTTGACGTAAAAAATTGAATAAGTTATCTATATTATTTCAAAAATATGTAAGAATAGAATCTGTAGAAAATTGAATGTATTTTCTAAACTACTAGGTTTATTTAAAAATAAATAAAATCTATTTGGTGAAAATTTGAAATTTCAATAGGTAATTACTTAAATTTTAGGGAAAAATAAGAAGTATTGCGTACCCTAACCATAATAAAATGATAATATTTTTTATAATATTTTATATATAAGTAGAGGACTCATGTCTGGATGTGATGCATATTTTTTTGTAATTTTTTCCAAGTAAATAATTAATTATGAATTTTTTAATTACAACTTTTAAAAATATAAAAATGTATGTCTAACCACCTTAAGTTGGTCAAAACTTCATGAAATTTATTTTTCTTTTTAATCCTATAGTATGTGAAGCATAGAATGTGATGCATGTTTCAAATTCAAAAAATGTGACTATTTGAAAGTTATAGATGCTTTCAATCAGCCTATTGATAAGGACTTTAGTCATAATTCTAATAGAAAATGAATAATAATTATTTATTAAATTCAAATTAAAGCATAATTTATATTGGTGGAAAGCTGAGAATCTCCTCTAAAAACCCTTTTCGTTTCATCAATTTTGGGTAAGAAAAAAGTCGTCAGCCACATACCCTACAAATACCCATAATATTGCCACTTTTTGGCCCCTCATGATCCTGCACATACCCAAAAGAGGAAAGAATTTTTTAGAGAAAATATGATTAAGGATGGAAACTCCTAAATTATAAATTTTTTTGTCTAACATCTATGAAGGTTAGAAAAGGTTTTTTATATTTTAGAAATAAAAATTCATATATATGTGACAAATTTTCATGAAGAAATGAAATAATCTGACTTCATATATGTAATTGGCAATTACAGATGTGTTAGTTTCTGGTTAGATCCATGTAAAATGAAAAAAATGGTGATCAATTTATGCATATGTAATTGGAAATTACATGTGTGTTACTTGCCAACACATGGGTAATTGGAAATTACAGGTGCCAATTCCTTTCAGATCTATGAAGTTGAAAAATTAATTCAGCACAATAAAGGATCTAATAACACATGCGTAATTGACAATTACATGTGTGGGAGCTTCTTGGCTGGATATATGAGAGAAATTTAAGCATTTGATGATATCATCAAAAGGTATCAAAGTGATGCAAGCAAAGCTAGCAAATTTTGAAACCACTTAAAGACTGTATATGAATCATACTATTCATATGTGCAAATTTGGTTCTTGACAGATGAATGTGGTGCCAGTACAATTGAAATGGCTTCTTTGTCATTTCAAACGAATAACACAAATCTAAAAGTTAATTATTTATGCAGTTTTGGGGGTACGCCAAATTGTGATATCAGGTTCGCATGATTTGAATTCAAATAGAGGCACGTTCATATTTTATGATGATCTAAGCATGTTATGATGTTGGCAAATGGTGTAATCATTCATTAGTGTGTTTAAGCCTATTCGTATTTCTGAGTACACTACAGTGGAATTTGGAGTTGCCATATTTCACTTGTGGTACACATGGATATCTATATCTATCCTTTCTGAGAACATTAAATCATGCGACATGGTAACAGTTGTTTTCATCTCATTATTTCTTAAAATGGTTTATCACTTTCAGTACATTTAGCATCATAATGTTAAATGACTCATTTATTTTGGAGGTGTAGGAAATCTATCAAGCATGTACTAAATGTCATTTTTCTGATGGTAAAGTTTAGTTTTGTACACACTTAGCTCGATGCCATCATGATAGTTAATTGTCTTAAGGAAAAAACTCTATTTATTCGGCCAAGTAAGTTTTTTGTTGAAAAATAGTAAGCGCATAACTATCCTCTAAAGGATTAATCTGGAAAAAAGTTGTAAGGGTAATAGTGGTGGATTATCATCTGAAGAACTATTGTGTGTGGTTTCCAGTGCAAAGATGGGAGAGGCCATTTACAAGAAGGATGGAAGAGTTTCATCTGCAAACTACTTTTAAGCTTAGGTGTCCCTGTGATTATAGGTGTCTCAAATGTGTTATTGGGACGGAAGTCCTTCATCCAAAATCAAGGAGGTTGCTTTACCCATTAAATATTTTATCAATTTTTATATCTAACCTTTTGGATATGCTACAATGTCTAGATTATGTGATTGTAATTGCAGAGAAAATGGTTAATGATATATTCCTACAGAATGATGCTCTCGTGGAATGCGCACAAAAGTATGTTTTTGGCATGGGGGAGGGTTATGTTGGTGAAATATTTTTGCTACATTTCTTTCCTCATAATAGGGTGTTTGTTAACATCTATGATGCATTCAAGCAGTCTCTAGAGCTCTCTGACCCAAGTCATCTTAACAGGGCATTGACAAGATATAGTCTTCATGTGGGGAGAGAAATGTCTGAATGTTTTAGAGAAAAATATCATTATGTGTATTTTTTTCTTTATCATAATTGTATTCATGAAACTTCTTCAGTTTTTCAACAACAACCAGTCAGTGCACAACCAGTTATGTAGAGGAGTTTCCAAAATTTGGCTCAGAATCGGGCATCAGCTATGGTTTCGGATATGAATATAGTGCTTAATTCTCAAAACATGGATGAGGATCATGGTGTGCAAGGGGAAAATTATTGGGAGAATATGCATATAGAAGAAAAAGTGAAAAGAAAAGTGGGTTTTTTGAAAATGTTTTTTGACACTTCCAGGTATTCGAAGGTAAAACTTTTTTTAGTAATTTTTTGGCTAGATTATAGCAATGTAGATGTGGAAGCTACTTTAGTGAATCAACTTTCATTAAGGCAAATGTCAAGCTGTGTACGATGTAGTATATGAAGTATTTTTTGAATTTTGATTGACAAGTTATATGAATTCTAAAGAAAAATTGGATTCTCAGAATGTAAATGGTCCCAAATAGTTACAAATTTTGTAATTCTAGAAATATGAACATATAAATTGACAAGTCAGATGAACGCCAAATGGAAAAATTGGCTTATTTGTATGTATATGGACCCGAATTGTAATTTTTTTTGTAACTTAAGAGCTATAACCAGAGGTTTTCTTCACCTAGTTCTTTCTTGCCGATATGCTCATCGAACCAGGGTTTGTAAATAAAATTATATATATAAATAATAAAATATAGTGGCTTGCCACTTTTGATTAAAAAAATAAATAAACATAGAGTGAATTAATTAAATAAATCAAAATTATTTAATTAATAAGATAAGATATATTTAGGAGATAATTTATTTATTTTTTAAAGGTGCAATGCACCCATATTATTAGGGGTAAACACTTTTGATTGGAGCTATGAACCAGGTACAAGAAACCACAAGAAACAACCAAACCCGCGAGTGCAATGGCCCAGCGAAGGCACAAGGCTTGCGAGCACTTTGACCCAACGAGGGTTTGAACCCTGGTGGTCCTCACCACAACCAAGCGACTTGACCACCGGACCACACCCTTATCGGCATATTTAGGAGATAATTAAAATTATTTAATTATGCAAGAAAGAAGGCAAATTAATGATAAAATATTGCTTGTAGGCTTGGGACATTTTTCAATGTCTACATTTTGCCCCTCTTTGATACAATGTGATTTTGAGCATTGTGTCAAGGAATAATTGGGAAAATTAGGCTCAAGACCTGCCCCAATATGCCCTAGTGGATGTAGGATAGGATGATACCCCCTCAGGAAAATTGATAATTTTTCAAAAATAAATCCAAAAAAAATTGTCAAATTTATTGATAAGCTAATTTGATAGGTGCGAATGCAATGGCAATGAAAAACTAGGCTCAAAAGTTGATATAGGGCTTGTTATTTGCATTCAAAGGAAAAATTTGATGCAACCAATTATGAAGGTAAGTTCTCTATTAGGTCAAATTAGGTTATAAATAGGTCCTTGGGGGGGAAATAGGTTATTTGTGCATTATGAGTTTAGAGATCTAGGAGTCTGGTTTGAGATTTTGCATGGAGCTATTGTCAAAATGTCACTTTACTAGTTGTTGCACATAGAAGATATCAAGTACAATTTTTGTAGCATGTAGAGGGCTCGGATAGGGTAGTATGTATCTAATCCTTGCTTCGTGATTTTTTCATTTTTTGGTAGATTTTAGGGTTCAAAGAAGGGAAAACAAATGTGGTACAGTTTTGTGCCACATTTGTTATCACATTCATGGAAAGTGTAGTGTTGTGCACTGCATTTGAAATGTATGACACATCTATAAAATGGGAATGTAGGTGTGACATGGGATTAGGCTACTCACAATTGTTTGGTCCACCACAACTGTGATTGTGCGATGCAACTGTAAGTTAGAATGAGTGTTAAATAGAACTGCAAATGTTGGATGGTGTGTCACATATGTGAAAGTGCAACACATATGAATGATAGAGTGCCACATATATGGAATTAGCTCATAATTGTAAATTGTTATGCATATGAAAGATTGTGTGACACATTTGACTAATAGGCCAATTTAAGTAGTTTTTGATAAAATTTTGAATATGTAATAAATCAAATAGGTTAATTTAGGAATTGTGATTAACATGATGTGCTTTCTTGAATGCAGGTGAGGCTTCTGCTGATCTACATGTGAGAGAGCTGACCAACATCGTTCACTCTATGAGATCATCTCGGTGAGGAGTGGGATACCCTAACTACACTTGGACTTTATCATGTGACCTTCATGCCTGTTGTGTAGGCTAATAGGGGTTTGCTCATGGAGCTTGCATAAAGATGGCACTCAGAGACGAGTTCCTTCCACCTGCCAAAGTTAGAGAGGCGACAGTGACACTTGAGGACATGTGGTAGATCTTGCGGCTTCCTATTCATGGAGAGCAAGTGGTTTATGACCCAGAGCGAGGATTGGCTGTGATTTAGAGGGTGTTCAAGACTTAGGATTTTGTGCAGCTAGGCATTAAGGACTATGAGATCATATGGGACATCTTGGTAAGTAGATATCATAGATTGATTGTAGTACTATGCATTGTTATTAGGGGTGTGGTCATTCCAGATCGACAAGGCCACATATTTCTGGTGGGGTAGGGAGAGATGCTAGAGGCGATGATGGAGTAGGTGACAATTTATTCTTGGGGCTCCTGCCTATTGGCTATGTTATATTTTTTAGTTACATGATGTGGTGTACAAGGATGCATAGTGTATTAGCTATGGGATGGAACTGCTCATGGTATGGGCGTCGGTGCATATTGTTGTATTTAAACCACCTATAGACAGGTACCTAGCTCTAGGTTTTCCTTATGTTTATATTTATGGAGGAGTAGTGACTCAGATACGGGTCAGAGATGTGGGGTACTACAGGCATGGGATTGATTTTCTAGACGGGTTTACATGGTGGCCCTATAAGGATTGCATAGCATGGGATGATGATCAAGAGAACCTGCCATACTATCGACACACTAGATACTCGATTGGGTGGAAAGTGTTGAATCAATACATTATTGAGCAACACCTAGTAGAGAGAGTTCTCTGGTAACTTAGGGAGCGACAGGGTGTCCTGATTGGGGTAGTAGAGTATGCTAGATCTCAATATGCATGCTCATTTCTAATGATTTAGCATATCTCACTATCAGTGACCATAAATGTAGTGTTTTTGTCCTTTCTACGTCTATCCACCAAGGGTATCCTTTAGCCCCTACCCTTCACATGCTTGTTGTAAAGGTTTTGGACACATTTTGGCTCATTCTATTTACCAAAGTTTGGTTAAAGGTATATCTTTACCCAATTTCATGACTCAATTAGTGAATAGTCATTTAAAAATAATTTGTTTTGTACTCTTCTAGAAGAGAAAAAAAATGTCAATAGAGCTCATTGTTGTTTAGATAATTTTTGTAAAGCCTTAGGTTCCAACATTCAATGATAGAAAAAAAATATGTTATAGGAAACCTTTTCTACCTAATCCTCCTTGGCTTGATTATTATAGGTGGAAATGGATTGGGGATGGAGAAATATTTAGGTTTTTGAGTATTCCTTTTACTTTTCATACTTCTCCATCCACTCTTTGACAAGCTATTTATCCAAAATGGACAAGAAATTAACATAATGGGTTACTAAACATTTATCCTTGGTAGGGAAGTCCTAGATATTCTTAAATTCCATTACATCCACTCATGTTTAGTACTCTTACTATTGGGCCCCTTTTAAAGCATCTTATCAAAAACTTGAAAAAAAACTTAGGCTTTGTTTAGGCCTCCTCCAATAATCATAGAATTATTCATCATGCAACATGGGAGCTTTGTTTTCTCCCACATGATTCTAGATCTAGGATTAAATTACACCAAGACACAAAGTTTCCCTTTGTGTTATAAGTGGATAATTTGATATTTAGAAGCTAATGAGGCATGAAAAATATTAGTTCATTGGTTTCCTTCTAGCATTCCTTCTAGGAGACCTTGTTAGAAGTGAATTGGAATTCATACCATTTTTATTATGACAAATCACATTAAAATCTAAGTGACTTTTGTGATGAAAAGTATTTGGAGAGCTTAGAAATCAAGAATTAACTTCTTTGGAATAACATTGGATTTAAACAATGAGCTTTTTATTAATCAACAATCTACTTGGGAGTCTCCTATTTTACATTGCTAGGATAATTCTTTTGTTAAAAAATCCATAGGTTCAAAATTTTAGGTTTTCTAGAAAGAGGATCGAAAAACTTTTAGGCATTTCCCAAAATGGTCTATTTTTTTAACCTAATCTAAATCCAAAGTGAACTTTCATTTATCTAGTGAAGATCACGACACTTTTGAAATGTTCTTTATTTTGTTCCTCCAAATATCGTACACAAAATTAGGGCTCAATCTTTCAAACCATGGTGGAAAGATTGGAAGTGGTGTCCTAATATACCATTTCACAATTATAATCATTTTTAAGGCTATTCTTGGTTTTTAATTCATTTGTATATTGTTCTTATCTTAAACTAGAGATGTCTTAATTCTAGAATATTTGTTAATATTTTAGTAGAATAGATTCTCCACTATTTGGTCGGTTATTCCTAAGCCAAAGCTTGCTCATCTTGTCTAGTGTATCCTTTCTCAAGGCCTTTCTATTGGTTCTAGGTTAATCCATTTTGGAATTTTAGATCTCTAGAGTCCATTTTGTGCACATCAGGAATCTCTCAAGCATCTTTTGTAGTTTTGTCTAAGAGCTCAAGCTGGCTAGACCTAGATTAATAACTGTTCAAGTTTTTTCTACTTGAGCCTTTCTTGGCACATGGTGTTGTTAGGGGATTAACCCAGAATATGTTCCACATATGCTCATATTTTGCATGCTTCCAAGGTGATTTTTTTTTTAGAATTTGGAAACATAAATAAAGCTATATTTTCAAGATGTTTTGTTTATTCTAATTTCTCATTTTATACTAAAGTCATGCTTTTCTCTCATTTTATTATATGGATTTAAAAGCAAGAAAAAAAATTGTATTTGAAGTTGTCCACTTCTAGGTGCCATTGGATCATTGGTGTAATGCTCCATGTAATATTGTCAAAATCACTCTAACTCATGCTTCCAATTGAGATCATTCTCCACCTCATGGATGTCACCAAGGACACAACTAGTCTACTTGTGGCAACCAAGATGCTCATTCTTAGACCTCTTTGCCTCTTGTAAGAAGAGACCATGCACAACGAGGATGGTCACAACCCACTAGCCATTACTTTGCTTCTCCCCTATTTTTTAGATGTGGGATTGCCAATTGGCCATACTTTGGAAAATTCCTCAACTAGATCTTGCTATTTCTTTTCTTCACGATGCTATTGAAGATAAAAAAAGATGATAATGTAATGATGGTTGGGAGCCTCCCATGGATATTTCAAGCCTCATTGATGTATAGGGTAAAATGTATGAATGAGACCCCACCTTCTACTTCTAAAACTCACCAAATAATAACTTGCTATAATTATTTTTTATTCTAGATTGTTGTGCCATTTAAACTTTTGGGATGTAACACTATTCTATAAATAATATAAAATATTAGATTTTTAATCATTGCTGATGATACCAACCTTACAAATCATCACAGTATAACTCTCCCCAACCAAAATAATTCTGCAACTTATCCTCGTCTATATCTCAATAGTAAAATTTCTTACGGATTCGTATCCTCTATATGATAATACCATTGTTCATAAGATCTTTCAAGCAACACCTTCTCCCTAAATTTTAGCTTTCATCAATAAGAATAATATCAAAAACTTGTACAAACAAAAAAGAACATTACATGTACATAAGATGTATCAGATTCACAAAACACATGCACACTGAAATACTTGTAAATTCTACCCAATTTGACTGTGAAAAACTTTGGTAATATAGCTAATGGGATTTTTTAGAGTTAATTTATAAAATTAAAACGCATTGTAGATCATGATGTCTAGTTTTCAAATATGTAACTTTTTTTAATGATTGGATTATATTTTCTATTTTTAATTAATTTCTGAGTAAGCTGGTCTATAAACTTGAAATATCAAACTTTTTTAGTTTTTTAATAACTTTTAATCTATTATTTTTTTTGTAAAAAAATTATATGAAATCAATATACAAATAAGTATATACACAATAATAAAAAAAAAAATTGATTATTTTAGGTAAAATTATGGTGTCTGTACGCATTGGTTGTCAAAAACAACAATTAGGGCCAATACAAAATTAATTAAAAAAATATTTAGAAAAAAATTATAAAAAATATCCTCATCAATCTTCAGTTTATTACACATCTTTCCCTAAAAGGAATTATAAAAATAATTTTATTTATGTCAAATTATGGTGTCCATACATGTGCATGGTATGGTCCTAAAAAGGTGACTTTTAAAATGCCTATTAAAAATTAATTTGTATCATCTGAGTATTAGAATAAATTGCATATTTAGAAATTAGATTCAAAATACTAAATTTCATATTACTAAAGTTTTTTAAGATTCAATGTGTAAGTGCTTCAAATTTTCATTCCAACTATGACAAATTTTGAAAATCAAGAAAAATACTTCCACTTTTTGTAGACCCAACTTCTCGTACATGCTCAGAATATAATTGTAATAATAATTGTACATTATATCCATATTGCATAAATTTCCCATGGATCACCATGTCACAAAAAATCCAAATATATAAGATAGACACTCAACTTCTACAATTATTGAGAAGTTATGATATCATGAATGAATTAGATGGATCATAACACTGAAAATTGAACAACTTCCAATAAAAAAAATAGCTAAATGAAAAATAATAAATTTAATAGAACGAATTAAGTATTTGGAGTTAGAAGTAATCATCCATTTATTAATATTATTAAAGCTTCTCAATGATAGAAAGTAGATAGTTTCTACATTGATAAAGCCTACTACCCTTATCTTTGAAGAAATATCACATATTGATATGGGAAAAGTGAATTCAACATAGTATGTTGAAATGGGAAATTCATATGAATAAGTAAAGAATACCTATAAATATCTATTACCATAAGATAGGATCTTAACATACTATAAACATTTTGAGGAATATTTTGATACCAAAGATAAAATATTTTGATACCAAAGATAAAATATTTTGAGAATAAAATATCAAATTGCACAAATATAGGTAGGTTGTACTGAGGATAAAATAATAGCTTAGGTCTCAATAAGATGTTCATAGATAAGGAACCAAAAGAAAAATAGATCATGTCACAGTCACTACAAGAGCACTACTACAACATATTATGATATGCGATAATTTTGAAAAATGGAAAGACATAAAGATATACAAAAGGATGTCTCTACATATTTGGAGGCTAAATCACTATCCAACTATACCATAAGTCAAAAGGAGAAATGATATTAGGAGAAAAAAAGAAGTGGAGGACAATTTTGAATGTAATATGGATAGAAATAGCACTCGAATTTATTTGATGGGTATATCTATTCTTGTGGTATGAAATATATATTGTATGAGGAAAAATTGATATGAATATATCAATAGAATGATCTTATGGTGTATGTAAATGTGTAAAGTCTTTTATAATCTTTATGTTGTGTAGATTTATATCTACCACAACTAAATTATTTTTCTTTCTTATTGCCTCACCCTAGGGTTAACATTTTTTCATATCAATAATTCAAATCTTGTGCTTATATTTTGTTGTCAACACTAGTTAACAAAGTTGCAGATTTCTTGAGTAGACCTCCAGTCACAATGTTAACAATAATATTAGACTATTATGGACACTAGGTGATAGAAATTGGACTGGATTATATGACATGAAATCTAGATTTATTATAATCTACCAAAAACCTAGAAAAGGTAGATAGGTCCTCGATTACTACTTATAGGACAAAATTATTTGTGACATCATATACATATATTTTCTTAATAGGGAGTGATAGAAGATGATTTGGGAAGAACACTACAATATTATTACATGATACTTTGGGATGGAGAAGATAGGTTTTGTACTATAGAAATACTTCTACTAGTCAAGATTACATCATAATATTATCAATTTTTTTCAAAACCTCTTCTCACAAATTACCATGATTAATACTAACTTTAAGAAACCCTCTTTAAAAAATATATAAAATTCTTCTCCTAGTTTTTATTAGATTGTAATGGATTTTTAATGTAGGATTGTTGCAACAATGTTTTCCTCGAATGTTAGACACTTCAAAAGTTGTTGGACATCTTCATAATGTATGAATAGATAGACACTATCATTCCACTAAATATAGTTTAGCTATTTAATGTTTTTGCCAAGACATTGAAAAATTTAGTAGATTCCTCTATATTACATATAAGTACGTGTGATGGATAATTTTCTTTAGATCAAGGCAAGTTGTTTGCTATGGAATAAAGTGACAAAAAAATCTCAATTATTGTAGAGTCAAATAAAATTGGGGCCCATTACTTACTAATAGGGGATGACTAATTCACTTGAGATCTAAGAGCATTTATATGGTACTTTTATGGTTAAATCTAGGATATATAAAAAATATGATTTTTTTGATATCTTGTACATCTTTGTAATCTACATTTTAGAGGTCTTTGAAGTGGAATTTTACCTTGATAATTATCTCTTTATTTGCTTATGCAGAGACCCATTGGCTCCCCTCCAAGTAACTGGAATCAAGTCTCTTAGAGACCTTTACAATGCATCCATCTACTTCAAGTTTTTTCCAACAAGCTAGAACTTGTGAATATCTAAGTTGAGGTATCACAATCAAATAGTTCTCTAGGTTTACTTTAATTTTATAGTTAATTTTGTCATTTGGCTATCCATTTCAATTTCCAAGTTGGACACTAGTGTGAAATCATAGTTTACTAGTTGTAATAAATTTTCTATTTTGATTTGTAAATGTATAAACGATTTAAATATGAACCAAAATATAAGGTGAAGTATAAGACAATCATATCTTCCAAATATATATTTTTAACTTATGTAAGCTCTAAATTTTGAATGAAATCCATCTTATTTAGCTCTAGTAATTACTTTTTCATATTTATTTGTTTGTTAATTACAAGTTACAATACGTCAAGTTCCTCACTAATGTATCATCCTTTGAATTCCTTACAAAATTTAGATCACAAACTACACAAATGATACTTACTTCTATAGATAATTGTAAAATAAAATATGTTAGAGGTATATAAATAATAATAATTATAATTTTAATGACATATTATATTAAATTATAAATTGATTGATACATGTTTAAATACTCTAAAAATTGGAATTCTAGTATACATGATGATTGGGAGTTTAATTTTATAAACAAAAAAGTTATCTTCATCATCATCTTCAATTAACTTTTTTATTAAAATATATTATAATCAACAAGCTATTTTCAACAAAATTGACTTTGCTAACCTAGGTTATGACTACATTGAGTGGCCTTTATTTTGTACAATCAATATGCATGCTCTTTTCTAATGATTTAGCATATCTCACAATCAATGACCATAAACATGTAGTGATTTTGGCCTTTCTACGTCTATCCACCAAGGGTGTCCTTTAGCCCCTACCCTTTACATGCTTGTTGTAAAGGTTTTGGATACATTTTGGCTCATTTTATTTACCAAAGTTTGGTTAAAGGTATATCTTTACCCAATTCAATGACTCAATTAGTGAATAATCATTTAAAAATAATTTGTTTTGTACTCTTCTAGAAGAGAAAAACAATGCCAATCGAGCTCATTGTTGTTTAGATAATTTTTTGTAATGCCTTAGGTTCCAACATTCAATGATAGAAAAAAAAAAATGTTATAGGCAACCTTTACTACCTAAACCTCCTTGGCTTGATTATTATGAGTGGAAATGGATTGGGGATGGAGAAATATTTAGGTTTTTGGGTATTCCTTTTACTTTTCATACTTCTCCATTCACTCTTTGACAAACTATTTATCCAAAATGGAGAAGAAATTAGCATAATGGGTTACTAAACCTTTATCCTTGGTACCTAGAAGTCCTAGATATTCTTAGATTCCATCACATCCACCCAAGTTTAGTACTCTTCTTATTGGGCCCCTTTTAAAGTATCTTACCAAAAACTTGAAAAAATTCTTAGACATTACTTAGGCCTCCTCTAATAATCATAGAATTATTCATCATGCAACATGGGAGCTTTATTGGCACCCGCATGATTCTAGGTCTAGGATTAAATTACACCAAGATCCAATGTTTTCCTTTATGTTCTAAGTGAGTAATTTGAGCTTTAGAAGCTAATGAGACATGGAAAATTAGTTCACAATTGCTTTCCTTCTAGCGCCCCTTCTGGGAGACCTTGTTAGAAGGGAATTGGAATTCATACCATTCTTATTATGAAGAATCTCATTCAAATCCAAGTGACTTTTGTGATGAAAAGTATTTGGAGAGCTTAGAAATCAAGAATTAAGTTCTTAGGAATGACATTGGCTTTACAATGAGCTTTTTATTAATCAACAATCTATTTGGTAGTCTCCTATTTTACATTGCTAGGATAATTCTTTTGTTAAGAATCCAGAGGTTCAAGCTTTAAGGTTTCTAGAAAGAGAATCAAGAACCTTTTAGATCTCTTTTCCAAAGTGGTCTAGTTTTTTAACCTAATCTAAAGCCAAAGTGAACTTTCATTTATCTAGTGAAGATCATGACACTTTTGA
Organism: Sequoia sempervirens; assembly: GCA_007258455.2. NCBI lineage: Eukaryota > Viridiplantae > Streptophyta > Pinopsida > Cupressales > Cupressaceae > Sequoia > Sequoia sempervirens. The sequence continues at coordinate 70,674,950 of VDFB02026320.1, forward strand.
AATTGTTCTTGATTTTGTTCCTCCAAATATTGTACACAAAATTAGAGTTCAATCTTTCAAACCATGGTGGAAAGATTTGAAGTGGTGTCCTAATATACCATTGCACAATTATAATCCTTTTAAAGGCCATTCTTCGGTTTTAATTCATTTGTATATTGTTCTTATCTTAAACTAGAGATGACTTCTAGAATCTTTGTTAATAGTTTAGTAGAATAGATTCTCCACTATTTGGTCAGTTATTCCTAAGCCAAAGCTTGCTCATTTTTGTCTAGTCTATCCTTTTTCAAGGCCTTTCTATTGGTTCTAGGTTAATCCATTTGGGAATTTCAGATCTTTGGTATCTATTTTGTGTGCATCAGGAATCTCTCAAGCATCTTTTGTAGTTTTGTCTAAGAGCTCAAGTTGCCTAGACCTAGATTAATAATTGTTCAAGCTTTTTTTGCTTGATCCTTTCTTGAGTACATGGTGTTGTTGGGGGATTGGCCCACAATATCTTCCATATATGCTCAGATTTTGTATGCTTTCAAGGTGAAAATTTTCCTTGGAATTTGGAAACATAAATAAAGCTATATTTTCTAGATGTTTTGTTTATCCTAATTTCTCGTTTTACATTAAAGTCATTATTTTCTCTCATTTTATTATGTAGATTTAGAGGCAAGCCAACAATGTTGTACTTGAAGTTGTCCACTTCTAGGTGCCATTGGATCATTGGCATAATGCTCCATGTACTATTGTCAAAAGCCCTCTAACTCTTGCTTCCGATTGAAATCATTCTCTACCTCATGGATGTCATCGAGGACACAACTAGTCTACTCATGGCAATCAAGATGCTCATTCTTAGACCTCTTTGCCTCTTGTGAGAAGAGACCATGCACAACGAGAATGGTTAGAACCTACTAGCCATCACTCTACTTCTCCCCTAGCTTTTAGATGTGGGATTGCCAACTGGACATACTTTGGCAAATTCCTCAACTAGATCTTGCTATTTCTTTTGTTCACGATGCTATTGAAGATAGAAAGATGATAATGGTAATGATGGTTGGGAGCCTCCCATGGGCACTTCAAGCTTCATTGATGTATAGGGTAAAATGTATGACTGGGACCCCACCTCCGACTCCTAGTACTCGCCAAATAACTAGCTATAATTGTTTTTTATTCTAGATTGTTACCCCATTTAAACTTTTGAGATGTAACACTATTCTATTAGATTTTTAATCATTACTGATGATACCAACCTTACAAATCATCACAGCCTAACTCTCCCAAACCAAAATAACTCTGCAACTTATCCTCGTCTGTAGCTCAACAGTAAAATTGCTTACGGATTCTTATCCTCTATATAATAATACCGTTGTCTATAAGATCTTTCAAGTAACACCTTCTCCCTAACTTTTAGCTTTCATCAATAACAATTCTACTGAAAACTTGTACAAACAGAACAGAACATTACATTAGATAAGATGTATCAGATTCGCAAAACACATGCGCACTGAAATACTTGTAAATTCTACCCAATTCGACTGTGAAGACAGACTGTCTGTCTTTAGACTTGTCTGCTCCCTGCAGACAACCTAAACTAGAAATAATGGTGTCACACTAAATATCAAGAACAAAAAAGTAGAATAGAAGATGCGAATACTTTGGAATTCGAAAAAATAACCTAACCTCATTAAAGAGCACAACTTTTAATAATGCCTTTGGTTTTAAGTCATCCCACATCTGAAGAATCATCTTGTTTGATGCCTATTTGTCATTTACTACGAATATTTCTCATCTCCTAAACTCCACTCACATACTGTCAAATGTTAAATATCAGGAAAGAGAATAAAGAACAATGCTTTGGGAGAATTCAACCCCATTACAGATCTTCAATACCAGACTTTGGATAACAAATTTGTTGCTTTCATCGTTAACAAATGTGTAAACCACTATTTATAAGCAAGAGACAAACAGAAAGAAGATAAGGAACTGTATTCAAATGAGTTAAGGGTATTGAAGGGGTTGTTTTAATTTCCAGTGCAATTAATTCCATCTTCTATTCTAATTTCTGGCGTTTGTTGTTTCAACACTGACTTGACTGTGAAGAGATTTTGACAGTGGGAGAATCTTGTCTCGCCCAATGGCAAAGCAGTGGGTTGATTAGTCACCTTCCTGTACATGTATGTGTGTATATATATATTGTATATATGTCAAGGGAGGTCTTATCTGGGCCATAGTTCCTTCCCTTCGTACAGACACGTAGAACAATCATAAGACAAGAGTTGAGTAAGAAGAAAGTTGGAATATTTAATAAATACACAGTTAGATCACATGTAACTTCAACCAGAGCTCAGAGGAAAGTAAGTTGCACCTTCCAAGGCTATGTAATACACAAATTTACTCCTTCAATTGGGAAAGAGCAGATGGATAAAAACTTCCTTAAGGAAATCGTGTTTTTTATTTGACACCTTTACTCTTATATAGAGGACTCAAGCAGCCCTAAATATTAGGGCCATATGACTATTTAAAGATTTTTGTTGTAAAATGTAAATACAAATTTAAAGAGACTGTTTTATATAAAAAGGAAGATTTTAAATAAATAGTCAGATTATATATAGAAAATCAGATCTACTTTATGATGGTGGATAGTCACCAAAAGATGATGATGAAAATCTAAGAATGCCAAACAAAATTTTTTCATTTGGGAAGAAATAAAACCAAGTAGAGATGTAGGATGCCTTCTTATAACGTCGTTGTTGTCTTTAAACTCTACTCAAGTGTTGTCATGTCTATATAGAAGTATGTCACAATGAAATTAGGAAAAAGAAAAATAAATGAAGAAGGTGACAAGTAAAGAGCATGTGTAAATGAAAGATAAAAAAGATATGAAGACGAATATAATTTAATAAATACTATATGATGAAACTATCACCAAAGAGGAGATGGATGTCTTTAAGTATTTCTATCAAATCTATTAGATAGGACTCGCAAAACAAAACTACAATATATGTCAAATACTCATCCTAATATAGTAAATCTAGAAGACTATGATATACCTTCTATAAAGAATGACTTGAAGCAACAAAAGATGGAGATATCATCTCAATGTATGCCTTCTATCTAAATTGGTCACCCCATGATGATGTGTTCATGCAATATGTTTGAATATGAACACTTTGATATTAATCTACATAAATTTTCATATATAAATGTCATTATACTTAAGAGAAAGATAAATTTCCAAAGCAAACAATAACACGAGCGTACTATTGTTTGCTTTGGAAATTTACAAGTCTTTGGCTTGGATTTTCCTTGGGCTTCCAACCCAAAGGTTTGGATTGACTTTTCAATGTCCAAAGATTTTTTTTTGAAAATAGTACAAAGATTGACATAATCTCAAGCGTGCTCCCATTAGGTTTGCACATGTTCCAATGTCAAGTCAAAAAATACCATGATAATGTTAATGTCTCTCTTAGCTCTCTAATTGTGTAATTTTTTTCATGTTTTGAATATTTTAAGTTTTTTATCTTCAATTTATTTTGTTAGTGTATCTGTTCTTTGTCAAAAACCAATGTTTGGTAATTTGACTTTATGTTTTGACTATCCATTGAAATTTCAAATAAATCATTTTTAGTAACTGACTCCATTGTACACGTATTTAAAAAATAATAATTGATTTTTGATCAATTTCTTATTTTTTTAGGGAGAGCACATCAATTTTCTATTTTTCAAGATGCATCCACTTTTAAAATTAGTAAAAAATTGTATATTCATTAAAAAAAATAGCAATCATATATAAACTACATGGTGTTAGCTAATTTCTCATCAAAACAATTTTTGAAATACTAAAAATATGTTAACATTTTAGGGGGGAACACCAAATGCTATGTTATATTTTTTTGAAAAAAATAGGACCAATTTGTGTGGCCTCCCTTTTTGAACCCCTTAATCTCTATCATTTAAAAAAATAGTAGTTTAAAAAGTAGATTCATAGCACTATGACTCTTGTTTTTGTTGCATCTTCAAAATTTGATTTTAAATATCTTCAATTTCTCATCCAAGATCAATCTTTCCTAATTTTAGAAAAAAGTGGCCATATAAGACCCCTTTTTGGTTCACCATCTTTGTGCACACTTACCTGCAAGCATAGTCCATTAGATCTCAAACTTGGCATAAATCACCTATTAGACATTTCTAGCAAAAATATAGTGAAAAAATAGATGGTTAATAGTTTCTTCATGAGCACAACACATAGGTCATATTTTTTAAAAATTTAAGACTCTTAAGGAGATTGTATTGAGTGAGAATCCTATAATGGTTGGTAGTCCACTAGAATAAATTAATTTTCAGGATAAGACTATTGTTCCAAATAGCTCTCAATTCAAACTGAGAAGTAGGGAGGTTGGAAAGAAAATTGTAGTCAAATGTCATAGTGCATCTTCTAAAAGAATGGTCACCCCAAAAGACACTTTCTTCCTTTCTAGGGAAGAAATTAAAGATACCAAGTTTTGATGTGGCTATTACACACACAACAACAGGTAGATAAAGTTTTTATATTCAAATAATAGAACCTATCTATCTTGAAAGAATCAACAATTTTTCTGGTTGAGGAATTTGGCTATCCCAAGCCTCGGGAATGTCAAGTCTTGATGCACTAGGTTCACTTAGGGTTCATTGTGTAATTGTTGTTAAACATAAGGTCCTACTAGTTTTCATAATTCTCTTTGACATGGAAAATTCAGTGATGTAAAGATCTTAACAAATAAAACATGCATCACCTCCAAAATTTCACTAATTCAAATCATTTAAAAGGAAAACTACAAGAGAATCAAAGTTAAGAGACATAAGGCCTAAGAAATTGATGGCTTACAATTATTATCCACACATTTATAGAGAAACAAACAAACAAAAGCATCAACTATTTTGTATTTCACTAAAATGCTTCATAGCTACATACAAAATAATGCAAGAGTTTAAAGAAAAAAACCATTCACCACCAAAATAACATCAAAATGCATCCAAATCTAGCACAACAAATTGACTCTTTTGATAGGAATGAAAAATATATAGTTACACAAGATATACGATTTGGAATAACCTTTCATTTACTTTAGTATTATCAGTCTCTAGTGTAAATGTATAAGTTTCTATAATATAATTGAATAAAAAACATGAAGTGAACATAAAATTGGTGATGTTCCAACTTTAATTCTAACTATTTCAACAAATTATGATCCTTTAAAAAGAAACTCTCTCAATTTTATAGAGCACAAGACAAGAGTTGGTTACAAAATAGCACGTGGCTAGAGAAAAAAATCAATTAAAATATGGCATGTGGAACTAGAGCACATATTGCACTTAGAAGATATTAACCCATGGTTCTTGAAGATAAAGTCAAATTTACACTTTGACTCTTGCTGATGACATTCCAATTCTTGAAGAACTCAGATAAAAATACAATCGGCGTCCTTTAGTCTTCAAAATATGCGGAACAAAAATGTTGGCCTTTCTTTTCAAAATCCTTGAATTTTGGTGTGTACAAGCTTCTTTATCGAGAAAAATACTTACAACCAAAAGTCAAGAAAAATATCTGATTCTGCCACCAAGCCAAATATCTGAATCCACTTTCACTCTAATTTTCATTGCTCATCTTCAACTATTTCTTCCATAATTTTATCTTTTCCCTTCTTAATTGTGTATTCACCAAAAGCCATCAAAACCTTGTTTATATCCTCCTTATAGAAATTTTGCATCATTTTCCAATGAAACTTTTCCTAAGCATATTCCTTAGTCACACTTTTTATGGTATCATTCCTTTGGATCATGTCAATCTCATATTTCACTAGATGTGGTTCCTATTCTTGATCATTTCCTCCTTGGCTTCCTGACTCAATGATTGAATATGGTCATGGGTGGGTGCACATAGATGGGGGGCCAAAAAGTGGTCACTCCATATTTTTCCCCATAAAATCCATAATGCGAGCACATTACATCATGCATACGTTATGGCTTGGAGAGGTTGATCATTAGGTTCAATTGCTACAAAGCAATAACGCGAGTGTGTTATAATGCACTCACATTATTGATTCACTAAGCAATAAAAAGAAAAAAATCTTAATCCATTTCTCATTTTCTATTATGCAAGTCTTTCCCTATGGCTTGGAAACCCTACATAACACACTTGCATTCTAGGAAGCCCTCAACCTTGCCAATTCTTTGCCAAAATGCCACCACAACATTGAGGAGGTCAAAGGAGTAAGTTAATTTCATTTTTTAATGTGAATTTTACATTAAATAGGTAGATTGAATATGTTTTTTGATGAAAATTTATTTAATTTTCAAGAATTGTTAATGCAGCCCAAAATCCTGAAAATCCTAATTCATGTCATGATGAAATCCCTCCTAAAGAACAACCTCAACAGATACCTCCTACAATTCCTCATCATGCTCCAAGAAAACAAAAAAATATAATGGGACAAATTGAAAATAAAAAACAAGAAACTGAGTTAATTGTAAGGTTGAGAGATCCTACAACAACAAAATTGCATAAGACCACCCTCACTCAATCATTGCAATACATAATATGTCATGTAGATTTAGTTAGTAAGCAAATAAATAGTTGGTCTGACAAGAGATAAGAGCTAATACAATTTTATGTAGACAAATTGTCATATAAACAAGTTAAAGATAAAATATTGAACTTTGATTTGTGTGCATTATTCATAGATCCAAGAATGAATCAACCCTTACATGGTGCATGCAAGAAGTTCCCTATCCATTGGTGCAACCACCAAGGGATAAAGAATTTTTTTTTGGGATAGTTGGTGGATGGTTTTTGACCATCATCCATGCAACAACAATGAGGTACAACAATATTTTTTGAGGAAACTCTATTGTGAGTTTGTCCTCAATAAAATCCTAAACTATTTTGACATGCAAGAGTTCTAGGGTAGATGTGGGGGCTCCGCACAAGACAAAATAAGGGTACCTATTGATCCACAATAGCCAGCGAGACCACTTGTTAGACCAGAGGATGAGTATGTGACTATCTCTTTTGATACATGAAGGAGAGTGTTGAGGTGGATACCTTGCAGTCGATTATCTTCCTCACTCAAAGCCTCACACAACATACTAGGCCTCTAGCACAGGGTGAGGCTAGTGAGTCTTCTAGGTGTCTAGTTCCACCTCATTTATGTCAAACTCATTGGTCACTCTATGTTTATGATCCTGAGGATAGCCAAGATGTATGTGGCCAGACTACATCTATTATTGATAAGATGGTGATGACAAATGTTCTCTTGAGTGATACATTCAACTTTGATAGTGAAACAATGAAAAATAGGATGTTTGGGGTAAAAATGTGGGGTTCACCAAAATGATAATAGATCAACCTATTTTCCTTTATTTCATTAGGAAATGAGATCCACACAATGAAATGACTAACAATCTTGAGGTGAATCTAGTCAAAGTGTGAATCTACTAATTTCCCTTTTTTGGCAAGGATGAGGGTCTTGAGTAAAAAACACTTTGGGGAGAAAGATTAAAAATAGCAAACTAAATCCAAAATGCAACCTACAATTTGGATCGTAAAGATTAAGCTTAATACTAATGGAACCGAAAATCAGAATGCAGATCAGAGAAGGGTAAGATGATGTGTGCCAGTCACCAAAAGTGCTTTTCTGAAGCTAACTAAGGATGCATTCACCCTATGGTGAATGGGTCCTGGCTAGGGATCTATAAAAATGGTTTTTGGGTTAGATCTTCTCTTATGTCTACACTCCTAGATTCCATATTTTCATAATTGGACAACTGAAAATAAATCACATAGGTGAGTTTACGTGAATTTGTGACAACAAATGCGACTTTAACAACTTTGCAATTTTTCTCTTCAAGAGATCTCCTTCAAGAGGTCCCCAAGATATATTTCACCTAAATCTGTAAACACAAAACAAGAGGTAATTTTTTTTGTTTATGTTGAATGGGGGTTTGCCTTGGTCAATCCCTGTTTTGGTGATTAAACCTTGTAATGAAACAATGAAACATGAAAGGAATGATGAATGAACAAGTCTATGTCACAATTCACCAAAACCTTGAATAACCTCAAGGAATGCATATCTATAACTAACATGAAATGGCTTCAATGGATGTGGATCTTGATCTTGAAACTTGATTTGAAATTTGTTTGCATTGAATGCTTGAATGGATCTTGAACACTACATCAACATATTAGCTACAATAACATGCATGATGCAAGAAATTTGACATGATAATAGGATCTTGATTGCTGCAATAATTCCTCAATAAATCTTCTTTTGAATGCCTTGAAACACTCTTGATCTCATAAACATGCTATAGGAATGCTCACTTCAAAAATTGCTAGGTGAAGCTTAGTGAAATGACCTTATATTTATACCTATGTAACATTAATTTCCTGACATTCAAATAACACAACCCAACATGTGAATATGGATTTGAAATTGTTAAAATACTACCAAAAACATAATTTAAATTAGGGTCCTAGGTCTAAGTGAGGTGTGAATGGGTCCTAGGTCACTTGTACCTAGGACACACATTGCTCAATGATAAGTGTTATGATTAGGAATTAATGAATGTAAGTTTTTCCTCTTTGTAAATTGCATTTAATTAGGCTTGGATTTGAACTAAAGGGGCCAATGAATGAAAATTAACCTCAATTAATTAATAAAGCCCAAAATAAATGTGAAAGTGTAAAGGTACACTCTGCAACACCATATTAAGGCACAATTAAGTCCATTTTAATTAATAGGGCCCTAAACTTAATGTGAATATGTAAAATACATATTAAAACACTAAATTAAGGCATAATTTAGTTCATTTTAATATTATTAATTCCCAAGTTAAGTGTGAAAAAGGGATACTTTTTCCTACACTACAGATAGTCATGTAAATGTTAGAAAGTTCATTTAATTTAATTTATCAAGTTTAATTTTTGAAATGCAAGATTAACTAAATTAGTTGAATGATTATAATGAAATTTCAAGGTCATAGTGTTCACCCTACTTCTAGCGGTCCTCCACATCCCTATTACATGATGACATCTAGTGTAGAGGTATATAACAAGTAAAGTTCATTATAAATATTATATGTGAATAGTTGAACGCTATATGAATGGTATTCTTATATCTTTCTTTAGATGTTGAATAGGTTAATGGTGGGCCTTAGACAACAACACTTGATAGTGGAGGTGGTCATCGAAGTTGCACTCAAGTAATACAAATATTTTTTAATTTTAAAATAAAAAAACTGTATTTTGTATTTGAATAATGTTTAATGACTTAAAGGTTGTAGATAGTTTGTAAGTATTCTTTGTAATTTTTAATTAATTTTATTTTAGTTTTCTATGTACTTCTAAAAATCTATGAATTTCATTTGATCATGTTGTTGACCTCTGAAATATACCTCCAAAAATATAGGCTAGTGGTGTCAATTAATTTTCCACATTCTATAAACCTCTTTATTGTATTAACTCTTGGGACCTCCATTGACCAAACCTAATTGTTCTATGTAATTATGTTATTTAAAACTCTTTATCAAAACTCGTAATCATTGTCTAGGAAAAATATGAATTGTTACTTGATTTTGGCTTTCAGCCGAAATCAGGTAACTTATTGTTTATTCTTTTGTGTTTTCATTTAAACATTAAAAGATACATCATATTCTGATAACTTCATTAATGTGCATAAAAGAGATTGTTAAAACAGATTGCATTTATTCCAATTTTCCAATTACAGACAAATAAGAAAGAGAACCAATATGTATTACAAATGTAATCTTTATTGATAATCATGAGCGTATAATGTCCCTCACAAACCAAGGGACTAGCTATTCTAATGCTTATAAAGAAGAGATTATACGCATATAGATAAAAAAATGAAATTGCATATAAAATGAGAAGGGACCCATCATTTCCTAGTGGAATGACGAATCTCGTTGGTTTGGCCTTACATCACCTCGATCCTTCTCATTGTTCTGCTTCTGTTTAACACCCTCCTCACCGCTCCTAGGTTTCCTGTGTTGGATAAAACAATGTTGTTAGAGCAATGAAAGGTCCCTAATCAAAATATATGAAAAGCATCCATAAATGTGTAATCTAATGTATACAAGCATTAAAATAGCAACATACCATAAGTGTCCATGAAAAAAAGAAAGGAGTAATCAAACACGCCTATGTTATGCTTTGTTTATCTAACTGGTTTGTTCCTAGTGAAGATTTAGGACAAGTCTTGTTATTATTATGATTCAGCTAATTACAACATGTGAGATAAAATGTGGATCCCATGATGGTAGAGCTCAACATGCTGTCCTTTGATGTTTTAAGAGGGATAGGAAATTGAGCAACTTGATCAAATCAATGATAAATGTGCTATTGATGCATTAAATCAATATGGAATCACACTAGTTGATCAAATTTCATTAACATATTCAAAAGATGCAACACATAATGTGAGTTTTCAAGAAATTCATACTTCATCTTTTCATAATGAATCAGTCAATATGTTGCCATCATGTCAAAAGGAAGGTGTACTTTGCTAGATATGTCTTTCAATCTTCTTAAGTGGATCCAAGATCCATTTTATTAAAAGAAGTAAATGATTTCAGTGATACATCAAGTTCAATTATAGATGCATCAAGTTCAATTATGCATCTATTAAAATAGAAGAGATATCAAGTCATGTCTGAAATCATCACGAGGCATATGGGGCAGCAAGAAGGAACAGTTCAAGGTACTGTCAAATTCATCTCACTTCAACCCTATTGGATAGCCACACATCACCTAGGATGGTGAGCTTTCAGGTCGCCAACATAAGTGACATATGTCTGCCCACCAAGATTAAAGTGAGGATATAGTGTTTGTTTGTTGCACAAGATCAAAAGGACTTAGATTTTGTGAAGACGAAGTAACAAACTTATGGGGCAGAAAGTAGTTGTTAGGGAAACCATGAAGAGTGGGGAATTCCTAAGGGAAAAATGCATGCTACCTTTCATGCTACATGACAACAATAATCAAAGAGGCATATGGGACAATAGGAATCAATGGAAAGCTCTTTGTGTGACAAGATTGAATGACAAAGTAAACCAAAAGAACATGGTGTTAAGATACAACAAGTCTACATGAACTCAAAGAACTATATACTATTCACATTGAACAAATTAATGATCATTCACTCAATGGAGGCATGAAACAGCCACCTGATGCTTCAGGACAACAAGGTCCAAAAGAAAATGTATTTCAGAATACAATGAACAAAATGGAAGCAAATCACTTCATAATATCAATGCATTTCAAACAACATCTTCCAATGGAGCAGCCCTAAGCATGATAAAAAAGGGCTATGTAAAGGAAATGTTTTTCACAAGTGAGGCCTTGACATTTGAACATTTGAAAGCATTGCTAATAGTCAAAGTGATGCAAGGTAGTGCTCCAATGGAGCTAACAAAATTTCAACAAAATGATCAGCCACTTACATTCAATGGAGATTAAAGCAAAAGGAATCAAGCAGTGAGAAATAAGGTATTGAATTGTACATTCTGATTTGTGTCTAGGATAGGTATCTTCATGTTCATATGTTTGTTGCCTTCAAAAAGTAAATAGGTTGTTTCCTTTCAACAAGTTTATTTTTTATTTTTTATTTAAAGACAAAGCAAGCATGTTGAAAAGTATCAAACAGTGAAAATGAGTCATTTACATCAAGCACAATCGTGTATGAAAATGCAAGCATGAGGATTTTAAAAGGAAACCCAACAAAGAACTGGATATGTGTATTGATAAAGCAATAACATAATTTTAACATCTAAAATTGGGAGCATGAAAGGGTGTGCTACAATGATCTAGTTAACAACATAATAGTAGCCATGGTAGTAGCTTGGTCAATACATGAACTATCCATGTATGTCTAAGGAAAATAGGCCATAGATAACTATAGTGAAGTGAACATGCATTATCAAGTGATCAGTCCCAAAGGATACAATCTCATGGTGATTAGATGGGGACAAAAACTAATGGAAACAATCAAGCAATGTTTTTACAAGATCAATTGAAAAAATGAAGAGTCGGGACTGCATTCACAAATGCTTTTATCTTTTGTAACATGGAAAGTCTGAATGCAATGAAAAACTCATTGGGGCTTGTGAGAGCCAAAGGAAAATCACCTGAAAGCATAATGATGTTTTTAAGACCACAATAAGGAAACACAGAGAAATTATGTATGTGGCAGAGCATCCTAGGTGTCAAAGCACCATAATGTAATGGACAGTGAATAATGATCTCACAAGTGGGCAGTTAGTCAAGTGTCAAGGTTGCACATGTTGCTGGGGTTTAGCCATCAGATACCAAAAACCAACTATCTCCTCACAGTCGTGGTCTAAAAAGGAGGATTTCTTCACAAACTCAAAGAATCCACTTGGGGTTTCATATTGAAATAGAGTGCAATTCAAGTTTTCTTCTACAAACATAAAAAACCCATCTGGGTTCATTCAGATTTGCATATACAGAGATATTAAAAGAATAGCATCGAGTTTTGTTCTATAGAAAAGCAAAGAAATGTAAATCAAAACACTATTTCATTCTTCATGGTCGCGGCCAAAAGGAGCAGATTTTCTTCACAAAATCACAAAATACATTGGTTTTTTTTTTAAATTCAACTTCAATATAGAGGAAAATTGAGATTTTTGCTTCATTCTTCAGTATGGAGGCTTGAAATGAGCTCTTTTTTGCTTAAAAAATAAGAAAGGAATGGGTCTAGTAAAAGCTTACCTGAGCTATTTTGCTCATTCTCTTTATTTACACAAGCTTTTGTCACATAATAAAGCTCCCATTCGAGCTTCAAGAAATCACCAAAGGGGGCTAAAGAATAATGAAATAACCATAGAAAAATGGAGGCGAACAAAAATAGTCAGAAAATATTGCACACCTGCGGCTATTTAGCTCATGAATGGCCTTCAAAAGGATAAAAAGATATAGATTGTGTGTTGTTAGTGATTGATCAAATTATTTGTGAAATTTACCTTTCCTTGTAGTCTTGTCTCATAGTTAAGCACCTATTTAGCAAAAAATGCATTGTTATAGGTTATAAGTTGTGTTAGTTAAAGCAAGTGTTATTAGTTGTGAAATTTTTCTTTTCCTTCTAAGAGTTCTGTTAGAAAACCTCCTTATAAATTACTTATGTGAAAATGAGTTGTGTGAACAAGGTTTTATGTCATTGTTTTGAATGTGAATAGGTTGTTTACAGGTCTTAGTAAGTCTTTTGGTGTATCACCCTTAGTAGTTTAAGTTAATGTTCATCTTCATGCATCTTTTACCCTTTTCCTCAGAAATCATTATTTTAGGTGACATCAAGAAGGGAGCCAACCCACAATCTAGAGGTTTGCTTTCACAATAGGATACCCACAACCTGAAAGTATTCCCATGTTAGTCCAAATTTTTTGAGTGCTTTCATAGCTTGGGAAAAGGGGTGCAAATTTGGCCAACTAACATTTTTGGCACACCTGGTGGGACCCTTCTAATCGGCTCAAATCAGAAAAATACACGTTTTTTCTGGTTTTGATATGCAACTAACAATTTTTCAACCTTTGAGAGGTCACACAAGCATATTTGGTGACTCTGAATGTGGAAATTAGCAATAGAGCAGTGTTGTAGTAGCATATGAAAAAGATCCAAACAAGGGGAAACTCTATCTCATTTGATTATTAGTAGTTGTCACCACCCCAAAGGAGAGGCAAAACAACAAAGAAAGTTATTGTTTCATTAAGAAAGATAGCTTCAACTCCACTTGCAGTGAGAGTTTCAAGTCCTAAACCTTGGTGCCACCAATGGTTGTTCTAAGGAATCAAGTTTTTGTCACTTTTAATGGAGGAATCCCACTGCAATTGGCTCAACATGATGATATTCTCATGGCTTCCCTTAAAAGTGTCATATTTTTCAAGTGAAGATCAAACTACACCAATTGAACACATCAAGGACATATCAAATATGTGTTCAATGCATCATATAACTCAAGAAAACATTGCTTTGAGGTTGCTAGCAACATCATTTAGAGTAAAAGCACTCCAAATGGTTCAAGAGTTTAACAGTAAATTCCATCAAAACATGGGATGAGCTGGGAGAAGTATTATGCAAGCAATTTGAGGACAAGTATGACAACTTGTCATTAGTGAAGTAGTTGACCCACATCAAAAGAGCTCCTCATGAACAAATGATAGACTTCAATTTTCGTTTTCAAAGAACATGGGACAGAATTTCGGAAACTACAAGGCCTCCAACTGAGTATGCATTCCTTTATTTTTTGAGGGCCTTAAATAGTGAAGTTGTTGTTATGATACAATCCATGGGTGGAACTACATTACTAGTGGCTTATGATATAGTTGTAAGGGTTGAAAATAGCCTCATATAAGCTAGAAGAATTTCCCCTAGGCCTCCTATGCCTTCTTTCCCTGATATACAACTTCCTGCACCTTTGCAAACACCTCAAATAGCCCCTCTACCAGTTGTTGTTAGTCAAGAAATTGTTGTCCAATGACCACCTCAAGAGTTATAAGAGATAAAAAGCATCCAACAAAAGATTCAAAATCTGCTTTAGACTTTTGGAAACGAGCTTGTGAGCATTAAAAAGTAGTATTTCCAATGTTTTAAGCCTTGGTAGCCTCAGAATCAAGGTCAAAGTCAGCCATTTCAAGCTAACAAACAACCATATCAAGGAAACTTTCAAGGTGCTAGGCAAAATATGAATCAAAGGCCATTTCAACCATATAATCCAGTTCCAATCAATGCAACAAGAGATATAGTACCTGTTCAAAATAACCTTGTAGCAGAAGGTCATTTTAGCCATATAATCCAGTTCAAATCAGTGCAACAAGAGATATGGTGCCTATTCAAAATAACCTTGTAGTAGAATTTGAGTGGTGCTATCCTTGTAACCAGGCGCATAATCAAACTACATGTTCAAATGGTGTCATCAATCAAGCATTGATGGTTCAAAATGCATCAAGTGTACAAAATGTGCCTAATGGTGAATCATAACAATAGCAGGATCTTCCTGCAAGTGACACAACCCTCTTAAATTGGCAAGGAGAAGAATTTTGTGGAGTGAATAGTGATAGTTCTCTAATAGCAACCAATACCTGAGCCAAAAAGAGAGCTTTTAAGATTAGACAAGCAACAAATAAAGAAAAGGAAGTTGTTGGCCCTTCTAATCCTCAACTACCATGCATCTTATAAAGAAATTCATAAGCCATCAGTGGTGGACAACTTGAGAACCAACCCCATTCAGCCCACTTGCAAACAAACCCTACTTTTGCAAGGACCCATCAAAAGGTAAACACTATCACACCCTTCAACATCATTGAATCCATGAAAAAGATGAATATAAGTATGTCAATGTGGGATTTTTTATCCATCCTAGGTCAAAAGGACTTATTACAATCTTCCTTAACTGATTTAAGTGTTTCAAATGATGCTCCAGTAGGTCAAGTCAAGGTTGTCCTTACAAATGCACCTCAAGATAGCAATAAATAGCCAAATAAGGATGTCAAACCTCTCCCATTTTATGTGCCTTTGATAATAGGGGATAAGCTAGTTCAAAACTATATGGTAGATTTAGGGGCAAGTAGTTTTGTCATGCCTAAACAAATTGCTAACAAATTAGGACTAAAATATCAGCCTCTTGAGAAGGGAGTTGTCCAACTTGATGGGACAACCATAAACATTGTAGGTGTCATCAAAGGTTTAAGCCTTACCTTACATGCTTGCCCCAATTTTTCCATCTCCTAAGACATTTTAGTCATTGACTTACCACCTCACTTTGACTTATGTTTGTCAAGAGACTTCACTGCCAAGATAGGAGATTATTTGTTAGCAGATTGGTCCCACATGGTATTTAGAATAAGATATGGGACAAAAGTGGTCATTAAATCTGAATTACTTGCCAAAGATCACATTAAACCATATATCCCAAATGTTTTTAATGTTAATTGTGTTGTTTTTGATGATAATGAGCTTGCTACTACTCAAGAATTGCAAGCGGAAAGTATACTAGACATGCTCTTAAATGAGTGGGTAGTAGAAAATGTTATTGATAGCTCAAATGGTAATATTGAGGAGACGAGTTTGGGTGTTTATGTGTTGCATGAACCTGATTCAGTGATCCCAAACCTCGAAAAGGAGGTGGACTAGCAATTAGAACAACAAGGTGGAGTATGGAAAATGTTCTTCGACTGTTCTAGAAGCAAGAATGATGCTAGTGGGGGTGCAATGCTTGTGTCCCCACAAAGTGACCAATATTACTTAGCTTTTAGATTTGCATTATATTATACTAACAACACTGTTGAGTATGAAGGTTTAGTTCAAGGCTTGGAGAGGGAAAGGAAAAGAGGGATTGGTTGCTTGCAAGTTTATGGTGATAGTGAATTGATTGTGAATCAGGCAAGAGGTTTGCACATCACTAAAAATGATGTTTTGAAATCTTACAAACATAGGGTATGGGACATGATAGAAGAGTTTGATGCTTTCAATTTAGTTTCTATTCCTAGGGATTATAATAAACATGCTAATATATTGGCTGCAATAGGTGCTCAAATTGATATTCTAAGTGAGATTAGGAAAGAAAAGTTGCAACCATATGTTAAGATAGTTATTAGACCCTCTATTCTAGATAATAACATTCATTGGCAAGTTTTTGAAAGTGATGAACAGGTCTTGAGGTTTATGCTGCAAGAGGATGAATTTTTAGTAGTAAACCAAGACAAGATCAAACAACAATATGATGATCAGATCATCCAGTTGAGGTCTAACATGCTTCCCAAGGGTCTAGTCACCTTGGAATCCATTTTCAGCACTAATGACTAGCTGAAAAAGAGTAATACCTGCATGTAGGTCAAAGAAGAACAGTACGAGGAACTTGAAATTTTCAAAGGTAAGCTCCTTAAAGTTGGTAAAACATGTTCAAATGCAGATAGGCAAGCTTTCATTGCTCTTTGTCAAGAGTTTCAAGATGTATTTGCATAGGAATATTCTAATTTAAAGGGTTTTCATCCTC
Source organism: Sequoia sempervirens (assembly GCA_007258455.2). NCBI lineage: Eukaryota > Viridiplantae > Streptophyta > Pinopsida > Cupressales > Cupressaceae > Sequoia > Sequoia sempervirens. Next base: position 70,691,998 of record VDFB02026320.1, read on the forward strand.
AAATTGTGCAACATACCATAGAGCTTGAGCCAAATGAAAAACTTGTTAGGAAAAAATAGAGGCCTTTAAACCCCAAACTTGAGCCTCCTATGGTCAAAGAGTTGACCAAGCTGGTTGAGGGAGACATCATTTTTCCAATTAAACATACCTCATGGGTCTCTAACCTTATCCTGGTTAGAAAGAAAAATGGTGAGATTAGGCTTTATGCTGATTTTAGGGACCTCAATAGAGCCTCATTAAAGGATCATTATCTGCTGCCCTCAATGGAGCAAATTCTACAAAATATTGTAGCTAGTTTAGAAAGATTCTCATTACTTGATAGTTATTCAGGTTATAACCAAGTCTTAGTCAAGGAGGAAGAGCAATATAAGACTACCTTCACCACAAAATGGGGCACCATGGCTTATAAAAGGATGTCATTTGGCTTGTCCAATGTTGGTGCCACCTTTCAGAGGGAAATTTACATGGCGTTTCAAGGTCTGATTCAAAAAATTGTACTCATTTACCTTGATGATGTAACGATGTTTTCAAAGAAGGCTGATGAACATTTTGCACATCTGAAGCAGGTATTTGAGAGGTGTAGGGAGTTTGGTATATCCCTCAACCCCAAAAAATGCATCTTTGTTGTCCATGAAGGCAATCTTTTAAGATATATTGTGTCAAAACAAGGGATTGCCATTGATCCAAAAAGAGTAAGCATCATTTTGGATTTGCCTTTACCCAACAATAAAAAGGAGCTGCAAAGTTTTCTTGGCAGAATTAACTTTGTTAAAAGGTTTATTCTTGATATTGCTAATCTTTTGAAACCACTAACTACCATGTTAAAAAATAATACAAGTTTCAGCTAAACCAAAGAGGACAAGCACAGTTGTGAAGTTATAAAGGAGGCCTTATTAGTAGCTCCTACTCTAGTAAAACCAAAATTTTCAAAAGATTTCATTTTGTATGCATTTGGTAGCATTGATATCATTTCTGCAATGCTAGTACAACATAATGAGGCTGGCTTAGAATAGCCTAAATACTTGTTCCTCTGTTATTTTCCTGAAAAGACCACTTTATTATTACCATTGATAATGCAATATTTCTTCACTAGTTAACTCAGAACTAGAAATTTGTCTAACACTCAGGTGCACTGTTTGTATTTGTTCTCGTGAGCAACATGGTACTCTTCATGCATTTTTATATAAATTTCACTACACAAACTGTTCTCAGAACTGTTCTCTTTGATGATTAAAATTTAGAACAAATCATTAAGGCATATGTATGCCTATTCACTATCCAAAAGAGAAATGATGAATTGAAACTCACATGACATATGATTATAATCAGCACAGAAAATGAAGTAATTCAACAATTTCTGATGCAAATGCACTTAGTTAAATTCCTTAAGTGAACTAAACTCACTGTTCACCTGTAGCCTTCAGAAAGAAATGTTGATCATTATGAATGCATAGTTGGTTTCGTTACTTGATGGATAACTCTGTTTCACTCTTTCAGTTGTATTTCACTTTGTTTGATGTATCTCATGAAATATCTTCCGAAAATAGCCCATTTAATGTATAGGGAAGCATGCCGGGCTCTACCCTTGTGGGAGCCCATTTTACTCCACATGCTTGGTCTTCGAATAATGTTCAGCTTCATGACTTTACCTATACCTGCACAAGGAAACAAACAATGTTAGCATAAAAAAATAGAACATGTTGATTATGATGTTGATACTTCTTCTTCAGCACACTTCTTTCATACTGCATTTGATTGAATTTGATTGTTTCAATGCATTTCCAATAGTATATTGTACTGTTGTAGGTGCATCATATGAGTTATGTCATAATTGGAGCCACTGACACCCCTCTTTTCCTCTTACAGGTCGACGAAGCTCGAGATGACGAGGTGCACCATTCAACATCAAGTGTCGATTAACAGGCAATGATGACTATGTTGTTGCTTATAAGTTCTCCTTTCACATCTTCAGTAGTGCATTGTGCTATTAGAAATGTATTGGAACAGTTATAGTTAAATCCACGGCTTGTGTGGATCCTTGATTTCAATTTTTGCTTTTCAGTTGAAAAGAAAAATGCATCTCATGCAATGTTGTAATACTTATTCTGATTGTGAAATCAAATGAAGCCTTGTAAAAATATGAGTTCTTTTTGAAATGAATAAAAGCATCTGAAATGCTATTTTGCACATATACTCAATTCTGTGTTTCTTTTAAATCTACAACTTGCCAATGGCACTCTGCAACTCCACAACTTCACTAAAATGCATAACTGATATTTAATGCAAAAGTAATGCGAAACAACATTTAAAATCCAATATGAAATTCCACTTTATGGCAAATAATAATCAGCTAGCTCCTCCATTTGAGCTGAGGCAAAAAATATGTAACATTTTGGCGATTTCCGCTATATGCTTTCCTGCTAAGCATAGATCAGTGGCCTTTAAAATAATTCATTGGGCACGGAGTCAATTCTTCACCTTCTTGTGAACTCAGAAAACATGAACAACACTCCAAACAACAGCAAGAAAATGAAACAAAATTGAAAGCAAACTAACAGGCCCTGGTGGCCAACAAAACAATGCGTAGCAACGCTTAGAGAAAGCAAACTACTGAAAGTAAATGTGCGAAACACACTTATTTGCAGCAACTATTCTATCCTACATTAACCATTGGAAAAGGTACTCAGACAAAACCATTTACGGGTTTGAAAAAATAACTGCCTCTCCTAATCAACCGAGGATACTTTGCATACTTGCAAATTTGTACTAAGAGCTGAAAAATGAAGATGCCTCCTGTACGTTGTTGTACTGCAACTTGTAAAAAACAACTGAAAGCACAATTCATGTGAGTCTGGTCAAGCATACCTCTAATTTTCCCAGAATGAATAAGTGGGATTTGCTGCCCCTCGACTGCCACCTCATCCTTAGGTGCACTATAAGTTCTTTGGCTTCTGCCAACATTCCTGGATAGATGTCTAATGGGGCAACCTCTTGAAAGGGTGAAACCAAAATTTGCACCTCTGGTTATTTGTTGGTTACTTACTACTCCAATCTCATCCTTCTAATGAGGATCATTTGAAAATAGATCACCCAACCTTGCGCAAAACTCATCAATTATATTAGCATACATGTTCTCATGGATCCCATTATTATCTTCTGTATGCATAATAGGCCTTGAGGTGTCCTCCTGACTACATTCTTGAAAACTTGTCAAGACATCAAGGCCATTACCTTGTACAACACTGTCATGCTTATGCATAGCTTGATCTCGTTCTATTTGAACTGTTGCATCATGCTTATTGGAATTTTGACATTTGATAAGCATGAACTATCTTTACTTCCTTGTGAACAGATCGACGCCTTATCATTGACATCTTCATGGCTTTGTTATCTCACGTGCATTATCTTCATCATTACTAAAAAATAAAGGAAGTTCTTCAAATAAATTAGTCAAACCTTGAGTTTGGACACCCCCTTCTATCTCCTCAAGCTGCTGCTCCAAATTTTTTCCCTCAAAAGGTGAATGTTTGGCATCTAAGTTTAAAACAAAAGCTTCGAGGTCATCCCAAAACATGTCATCTTCCCTCTCACTTGCAATTTCTTGTGGAGGAAGACTATTTTCTTCATCACTGCAACTCTTCTGAGGTATCGAAACATCAGAACTTTGAATCTCCTTCCGTTGCTCTAGAGCTGGTACGGGTGTAACTTGAGGGATGCTTACTTCATTATCCAAGAAGAATGGTAATCCATTGAAAAAATCGAGCAAGACTTGAGAACTGTCACTTGTTCTTTGATTTAGAATATGATGTTCCTCAAACAAGGCCTCCTCTACCTCCTGCAACAATGGCTTATGATGCTCTATTTTTTTTTAATGTTCTCCCAACTGGAGACTTCAAAATGACCATCAATACTTTGGTGTTCCAAAGAATGAACTTCCTCTGCACATGCAACACTCTTAGGCTCAGCCGAGAAAGGAGTGCAATCAACAGCAACTGCCTACTCTGTATGTTGCAGCAATTGTTCCTCTAAAAACTCTCCATTGTTTTCCACAAAACAAGGTTCATCTCATTCAATCTTCTGTCACTGCAAGCGGTATTCTTCCATAGTTGTGTGCAATAAATTCACTCTTCCACCTTCTTCCATGGTGAATGATGAGTCATTCTCCAAGACAATAGGTATGTCCTCAATAGTGATAGGACAATCAAAATTATTTGGCTGGGAAATTTGTGGGATTTTTGGAGTTTCCTAGAGGAAAGGAGGTTGCTTCCTAATGAACTAGTCTTGAGTGCTCACAGGTTCGGAATGTTCTAACCTAGATTCTTGCAAAGGTAAAAATTCCCTAAAGCTAGGAATCTTGACCTTAAGAGGATTAGGATGCTCATCTTTCATAAAACTTGGAATTTTAAACTTATGAGCCTCTTCCTGAATAGGATGCATTGAAATGGAAGGAGTTGTTTGGGCTTCATACCTTTGAAACTAAGCAAGCAGAAGCTTGGTTTGCGCAACTGCCTCTCTCTCCAAATCCTCCTTAAACTGTATTCTTTGGGCCTCTAACTCCTGCTCACGAAGATAGGCCTGATAAGCCAATTCCTCGTGCTGCTGATTATACTCATACCGCTTCTTGATCTCCACGAGCTGGTTCATGTAATCAAGCAGCGTGCTTTTTATATTTGCCATCTCCTCCTGCTGATCTATTTGACTTATTTTCCTTTCATAATTTAGCCTTATTTCTCTGAAACTCAAGTCTTCGATCTCTTGGGACTGATTTTTAACATAGGAGGGCTGAGATGAATAATGAGTAGGGGTGGGTGGGTGGCAACTATACTATGCATGCTGGTTTTGAACAGCCATGGAACTGGAATTAGTAGAATGATTATGCAAATGTGGCTGATATGGAGATGGGTAAGCAGTATCTTCACGATATGATGGGTGGTATGATGCATTCCCATGAAATATTGACATCTTTCATCTAAAGGCTAAAAAATGAGCAAAAACTTAGAATCTCTAATAGCATACCAGCACTTGATCATTTTGAAACAAGAAAAGGTTCCTTGGAGTCGCCATGGTGTTTGATGACTATGCCTCCAAAGGCTGATAATTCTGAAAGGAACACCCGACCCTTCAGTATGCGTTCTTTTGTGCACTGTTCACACTGGATCTGCTTGAAAATCAGAGAACGGAGTTGCCATGTATATTGAAAAGGGCCTCCAAAAGGCTGGAAAACCTACTGCATACACCAAACAACAACCTTAAAGGATTAAAACTTCTCTGAAATTGATTTTTAGAGTCCCACCGGGCGTGCCAAAAACTGTTATCAATAGTTTTGCACCTTGTTGAATGCAGTATTCAGCAAACTACTGAAACATGGAAACCTCTTTCAGATGTGGGTGATTTGCATGAAAGAGGAATCTCCAGAGTGAGCTGGTTCTCTAAATGATGAATTCTATTCTAAAACAGCTTCTAAGGAAAGGGATGAAGAATAACTGAACATAAAAACCTATTTCTAAAAGATGATTCACCAAACTTATAAGAATTTAGACCTAACCACTCATAACAAATTCTCAATTGCAGTAATCCTCACAATCTCATTAGCACACATCCCATCAGTGATTTGCATGAAGATCTGAAAAAACAAATACAACATGCAACCTGAAACATGTAACTCTGAAACACCACCTATAACAACAAGACATAAAAGGATTTCAATTTGAAAACACAAGTACATCAGATTTCTATTACAAAATTTAAGACAAAAAATAAGGAGAAATTTGCTGCTCTATTAAAACTGGAAGAGTGTCAATCTGTTCAAACTGAGTATCAAAAGGTTTACAAGCTCCCCGAAATGAGTAAGGGCAAGAAACTGATCTCAACTACTCCGTCTGGAGAGTTGAAAGACTAAGTCTATCAAAAGAACTCTCAAGGAAACCCTAATCCGAGCTCAAAAAAATCTCAAGGAAAAAAGGCCTCAAACAAACTCAAAAAACTGCTTTAAAGCATAAAAAAGCACAAAGCTTTTATGATTACACTGTCAAGCCTCTAAAAATAGGCAAATCCTGCTTTAAAAGCTCAAAAAACACCTTATCTCTCCAAGATAAGTATGGAATCCGACCAAGAGGAAAAGGTTAATAAAAGATCTGCTAAAAATAGCAAGAAAACATAAAGAAATTTATAAAATATCACTTTATGCTTCTGCTTTTACAAGATGCAGATTTTTACAATTTGCCTTATTTTTTGCAATTTAAAGATAGGAAATCTTTTGCAAAAATAAAACTGCTTATTTCTCCATAATTGATTTTCTCAAAAATCATAAAATAAAGCATTACAATTATTCTCCTTGATGTCTTCAATCTTTGTTGATTTCTCTAAAATCAACTAAAATACAACCCTAAAATAATCATTAACCTTCAATGAGAAAGCAAAAACCTAAATGGTAAAACATTCACCATTCACCCTTTCTCTTAAAGCAAATAATCATAAGGTGCAAACCCAAACTTCACTAAGGCAAGAATGAAAGTCATAAAGACCTTCCAAGCTGACCTAGCATAAGAATTTCGGCCCCCCCCTTGAAATAACAACATTCAGACTTTATTAAATCATAAGCCAAAGGTGGAATCATTTTGAATTTCAACATGTGTTCAGACCAAACATCAAATCAACATAGGGTCGAATTAGGGTTTTGATCAAAAGCAAAGTCAAACCCTAATGATCACTCATTTTACACTCTCTAGCTTGAAGAGAAGAAGCTCTGCTGCCACCACCATGACTGAGTTGAGCTTGGACTAGTACTCACGTGCCTTTGGAACTTCGACTTGCCTTCTGATAGTCGATATTTCACCTGGGTAAGCTTATTTTGCTTACTATTACGGTTCTTCTCATTTATTTTAAAGGGAGACAATCACTATGGGCGCAGCTTGTTATACCTCTTTCTGACTTCTCCCTGTTTCCTATGCTCTGTTCTTTCTTGGCCGTGACCAATACAACATCTGGTACTCTTGCTCTGTGTTTACATTTTACTTTATGAGGACTCGTCTGCAATTTTGAGAGTTCGAACTCTTGGTTTCTGGTGCTCTTTGAAGCTATTGGCTATGGTGAGAGCACTCAGTTTCTGCCTTGAACTGGTAATTTTTAAAGCATATGTTATTCTCCTCCTGTGTATCTGAGGCAAAACCCACATATGGGTATTATGAAAATTTAGTAGAAACTTCATCTTCCTATTCTGAGACTTGACTCAACCCAGGAAACATTTTTTTTGCTTGTCATTCTATAATTTCAAGTAAGAACCCATATGGGTTAGCTCTGAAAGTTAAAAAAAATTGTATTAAGAACTAAAAACTACGCGGGTTTTCTGCATATCTATTTGCATTTAGCCACGAGCTCGACCCAAACAGGAATTCGCATTTTCATATTTCCTTGTTGCCTCCTCATGGGTATTGTGAAAAATATATGAGAGCTGCGTTTCTTATACTTTGAAACTTTAAATAGCACAGAAATTAGCACATTTTTGTAATTATATTGTTGCTTAGTATAAAACCCATATGGCTTCACACAATTTCTGCATTTCTGTATTTTCGAAAGCAATTGAAAAAAGAAGTAACTGCTATTTGTTCTATCCTTATGGCTTGAGATAGAACAAACAGTTTGTGCTATTTGAAAGACCTGAAAGCTCGTATTTTCATTTCACCTCCTTGTTATTCTATTTTTTTTAAAAGAATATATCCTCATTGAAATGGCTTGAACTATCTCATAGCCAACACAGTTCAAAATTTGAGCAAAAACCGACCAAAACCCAGTTGAAAATCACGACAAGAATAACATAACCTGCATGTTGCCCCGTAGCCAACTTATTGATTCATATTACTTGGCATTACATTTGACCATTCTATAGCTCTCTTTGATAGTTGTATAAAATCTGAACTCGGTTCACAAAACTGTCATTGACATGGAGCTGTAGACTATCCTTAAAAAAAACATCCAATACACATTCTGAAAATGCTCTCCAAGTACTAAGAATCCTGACAGAAAAAGTGTTCATCTGCTATTCCTTTTAAAAGTCAGCATGACTCTTCGTGATGTCCACAAGATTCTGAAAGGTCTGTCTTGAATTTAAAATCTCATACGTGTATTAGGCTCAAAATTGAACATTCCATTATAGTCCTGAACTATATTCTGTGCTCATCTTGTAGAGATAACATAACTCTACCTCAATGTTTTGTCAAGACCCTAACTGAGTAATTTGGAAATGATCAACATCCTGCATGTTTGTTATATTTAATTCATGGCTTGACCAATTACAAGTGACATCTTACCCGACACCTGTAACTCATAGAAAACGAAATGAAAGAACATCACATTTGATTGTTGTCCTTGACTAATCATGGACACACGATCCCGTTTGAGGCACCATTATAATCAAAATGAGTTCGCTGCTTTTGTTGTATCTCCTAATAACCAGTACTAAACTCTAACATAGCAGCTTTCATTTTCTATATTTGAATTCTATAGAGGCTTTTCCATTTTTCTTTTGAATTGAAACATTGCATCAGTATGAACCACTTTTAAACACCAGTTCAAATGTATAACTGGTAAAATCAGAATCATTCTGGAAAGAAAATACTTGTTCCTCTGTTATTTTCCTGAAAAGACCACTTTATTATTACCATTGATAATGAAGTATTTCTTCACTAGTCAACTCAGAACTAGAAATTTGTCTAACACTCAGGTGCACTGTCTGTATTTGTTCTCGTGAGCAACATGGTATTCTTCATGCATTTTTATATAAATTTCACTACACAAACTATTCTCAGAATTGTTCTCTTTGATGATTAAAATTTAGAACAAATCATTAAGGCATATGTATTCATGTTCACTATCCAAAAGAGAAATGATGAATTGGAACTCACATGACATATGATTATAATCAACACATAAAATGAAGTAATCCAACAATTTCTGATGCAAATGCACTTAGTTAAATTCCTTAAGTGAACTAAACTCACTGCTCACCTGTAGCCTTCAGAAATAAATGTTGATCGTTATGAATGCACATTTGGTTTCGTTACTTGATGGATAACTCCATTTCACTCTTTCAGTTGTATTTCACTTTGTTTGATGTATCTCATGAAATATCTTCCAAAAAACAGCCCATTTAATGTATAGAGCAACATGCCGAGCTCTACCCTTGTGGGAGCCTATTTTACTCCACATGCTTGGTCTTCGAATAATGTTTAGCTTCATGACTTTACCTATACCTGCACAAGGAAACAAACAGCGTTAGCATAAAAAAATAGACCATGTTGATTATGATGTTGATACTTCTTCTTCAGCACACTTCTTTCATACTGCATTTGATTGAATTTGATTGTTTCAATGCATTTCCAATAGTATATTGTACTATTGTAGGTGCATCATATGAGTTATGTCATAGTCGGAGCCACTGACACCCCTCTTTTCCTCTTATAGGTCGATGAAGCTCGAGACGACGAGGTGCACCATTCAACATCAAGCATCGATTAACAGGCAATGATGACTATGTTGTTGCTTATAAGTTCTCCTTTCGCATCTTTAGTAGTGCATTGTGTTGTTAGAAATGTATTGGAACAGTTATAGTTAAATCCTCGGCTTGTGTGGATCCTTGATTTCAATTTTTTCTTTTCAATTGAAAAGAAAAATGTATCTCATGCAATGTTGTAATACTTATTCTGATTGTGAAATCAAATGAAGCCTTGTAAAAATATGAGTTCTTTTTGAAATGAATAAAAGCATCTGAAATGCTATTTTGCACATATACTCAATTCTGTGTTTCTTTTAAATCTGCAACTTGTCAATGGCACTCTGCAACTCCACAACTTCACTAAAATGCATAACTAATATTTAATGCAAAAGCAATGCGAAACAACATTTAAAATCCAATCCGCAATTCCACTTTATGGCAAATAATAATCAGCCAACTCCTCCATTTGAGCTGAGGCGAAAAATATGTAATAGCTACAAGAGATGAAAATAAGGGTAATGCAAAAATAGAGGTAGTTCTAGTTGGTGATAGTGAATTTACAGCTGACACACCAGCAACAAATGTAGGTTGGGTGCAAGATATGACTCACTTTTTGCAAACTGGTGAGTGTCCACTAGTTTTGGATAAAGATAAAAAGAGGTATTTCAAATTGTAGTCCATTCCTTATGTGTATTTTGGTAACATTCTTTTTAGAAAGGATCTTAATGGTGTCCTTTTAAGATGTATTGATCAACATCAAGTAGACAAAGTGTTTCATGAGTTCCATGATGGAATTTTTGGGGGTCATTTTTCCCCAAGAACAACTACATGGAAAATAATGAGAGCTAGCTATTATTGGCCAAGCTTGTTTAAAGATTCCCATGCTTGGGCCATAAAGTGTGTAAAATGTGTCATTTTTGTAGGCAAAGAGAGGCTACCAACTTTACCATTGCATCCCATTCAAGTAGAATAGCCATTCATGAGATGGGGCATTGATTTTATAGGTGTCATTTACCCACTTTCAAGTGCAGGACATAGGTGGGTACTTACTGCAACTGATTACTTAACAATATGGATTGAAGAAATGGCCTTGAAAGAAGCCAACACAAGTTCTATTTTAAATTTTTATGATGATTTAGTAACCAAATTTGGGGTACTTGAATCAATCGTTTCTAGCAATGCTTTGGAATTTGTTGGATTAAGAGTAAGTGATTGGGCTGTCAAGAACGATATTCACTTGAATACCTCATCAAATTATTACCCTCAAGGTAATGGTTTGGCTAAATCAACTAATAAGAACTTGATTAGAATCATCAAAAGGATTTTGGAGGATAACTAGAGAAATTGGCACAATAAGTTAAAATTTGTCTTGTGGGCAGATAGAATAACTCCAAAAATGTCCATTGGAAATTCCCCTTATATGCTTGTATATGGTAAAGAGACAAGGCTTCCTTTATCTATTGAGCTTCTAGCTCTTGACATAATGAACCAGCTTGAAATGTTTGAAGATGAAGATCCAATGACTGTTAGATATGTACAACTCATTGAGCTTGATGAAATAAGAGATAGAGCCATGAAAACAATGGAGCTGCATTAACTCCAAACAAATAAAGTGTTTGATAAGAGAGAAACACCCAGGGTGTTTAGAGAAGGATATGTTGTCCTTAAGTGGGATGAATTAAAGAGCAAGCTTGGAAATCACACTAAATTTGATAGCATGTGGAGTGGCCTGTTTATCATTATTGATCGCAAAGTGCACAGTTCCTTTCAACTGTCATCAATGGATGGAGAAGCTCTACCTATCCCAGTCAATGGGATACACCTCAAACTTTTTTTTTAGGTATGATCTAAAATCTACCCTGCACAAATTAGAGTAGGTTTTATTTCCTCTAAGTGTTGGTACACATTAGCTAGATGCTTTTTTAGTTTTCCCTAAGTTCTGTTTTGCATAGTTAGGTGGTAGTTTGCTTTGTTTTCTAGTGTGTTTTGAATAAGTTTTCAAAGTGTCTCATGTTGGTTTAGTGAGTTACAACAACATACATTGTTTTTTTCAAGTGGTGTCAACTTTTAGATGACTCAGTGCCCAATGGATAAGCTTTAAGCAACTGGTTGAGATTTTTTGCAGGAAAACATATAGCAAATGTCACGAAAAATTAGGTAACTTATTTTTTATTCTTTGTGTTTTCATTTAAACATTAAAAGATACATCATATTCTACTAAGTTGATTAATGTGCATAAAAGAGATTGTCAAAAAAAATTTCATTTATTCTAGTTTTGCAATTACAAACAAATGAGAAAGAGAACCAATATGTATTGAAAATGTACTCTTTATTGATAATCATGAGCATATAATGTCCCTCACAAGCCAAGCGACTAGCTATTCTAATGCTTATAAAGAAGATATTATAGGCATATAGATAATAGAAAAGAAATTGCATATAAAATGAAAAGGGACTCGTCATTTCCTAGTGGAATGACAAATCCCATTGGTTTGGCCTTGCATCATCTCAATCCTTCTCACTACTCTGCTTCTATTTGATGTCCTCCTCACTGCTCCTAGGTTTCCTGCAATGGATAAAACAATGCTTTTAGAGCAATGAAAGGTCCCTGATCAAAATATATGCAAGACATCCATAAACATGTAATATAATGTCTACAAGCATGAAAATAGCGGCATACCATAAGTTTCCATGAAAACAAGAAAGGAGTAATCAAACACACATATAATATTCCTTGTTTATCTAACTGGTTTGTTCTGTGTACAAATTTAGGACAAGTCTTGTCATTGTTATGATTCAACTAATTACAAAATATGGGGTAACATGTGGATCCCACAAGGGTAGAGCTCAACATTCTATCCTTTGATGTTTTAAGAGGGATAGGAAATTGAGAAACTTGATCAAATCAATGATAAACGTGCTATTGATGCATTAAATCAATCTAGAATCACACCAATTGATCAACTTTCATTATCATATTCCAAAGATGCAACACATAATGTGAGTTGTCAAGAAATTCATACTTCATCTTTTCACAATGAATCAATCAATATGTTTCCATCATGTCAAAAGGAAGGCATACTTTGTTGGATATGTCTTTCAATATTCTTAAGTGGATCCAAGATCCATTTTATTAAAAGAAGTAAATTATTTTAGTGATGCATCAAGTTCAATTATGCATCTATAAAATAGAGGAGATTTCAAGTCATGATTGAAATCATCATGAGGCATATGGGGCATTAAGAAGGAACAGTTCAAGGTACTATTAAATTCATCTCACTTCAACGTTATTGGAGAGTCACACATCACCTAGGATGGTGAGCTTTTAGGTCACCAACATAAGTGACATATCTCTATCCACTAAGATTAAAGTGGGGATATGGTGTTTGTTTGTTGCACAAGATCAAAATGACTTAGATATTGTGAACCCCAAGTAACAAACTTATGGGGCAGCAAGTAGTTGTTAGGGAAACCATGAAGATTGGGCAGTCCTAATGGAAAAATGCATGCTACCTTTCATTCTATAGGACAACAAAAATCAAAGAGGCATATGGGACAACATGAATCAATGGGAAGCTCTTTGTGTGACAAAAGTCAATGATAGAGTAAATCAAAAGAACATGGTGTTAAGATACAACAAGTCTACATGAAATCAAAGAACTATACACTTTTCACATTGAACAAATCAATGATCATTCCCTCAACAGATGCATGAAACAACCTCTTGAAGCTTCAGGACAGTAAGGTCCAAAAGAAAATGTATTTCAGAATACAATGAACAAAATGGAAGCAAATCACTTCACAATATCAATGCATTTCAAACAACAATGTCTTCCAATGGAGCAGCCCCTAAGCATAATCAGAAAGGGCTATGCAAATGAAATGTGTTTCACAAGTGAGGCCAACATTTGAACATTTGAAATGATTTCTAATAGTAAAAGTGATGCAAGGTAGTGCTCCAATGGAGCTAACAAATTTCAATAGAATGATTAGCCACTTACATTCAATGTAGATTAAAGAAAAATGAATCAAGCAGTGAGAAATAAGGTAATGAACATACATTCTAATTTATGTCTGAGATAGGCATCTTCCTATTGATATGTTTGTTGCTTTCAAAAAGTCAATAGGTTGTTTCCTTTCAGCAAATTTATTTATTTATTTTTATTCAAAGACAAAGCAAGCATGTTGAAAAGTATCAAACAATGAAGATGAGTCATTTACATCAAGCACAATCGTGTATGAAAATGAAAGCATGAGGATTTTAAAGGGAATTCCAACAAAGAACTAGATATGTGTATTGATGAAGCAATAAAATAATTTTAACATCTAAAATTGGGAGCATGAAAGGGTGTGCTACAATGATCTAGTTAACAAAATAATAGCAGCCATGGTAGTAGCTTGGTCAATACATGAACTATCCATGCATGTCTGAGGAAAATGAGCCATAGATAACTATAGTGAAGTGAACATGCATTATCAATTGATCAATCCCAAATGATACAATCTCATGGTGATGAGATGGGGACAACAACTAATGGAAACAAGCAAGCTATGTTTTTACAAGATCAATCAAAAAAATGAAGAGTCAAGACTGCATTCAAGATTGATTTTATCTTTTGTAACATGGAAAGTCTAAATGCAATGAAAAAATCACTAGGGCTTGTGAGAGCCAAAGGAAAAGCACCTGAAAGCATAATGAATTTTTAAGACCACGGTAAGGAAACACATAGAGAAATTATGTATGTGGAAGAGCATCCTAGGTTTCAAAGCACCATAATGTAATGGACAGTGAATAATGATCTCACAAGTGGGCAGTCAGTCAAGTGTCAAGGTTGCACATGTTGTTGGAGTTCAGCCATCGGATACCAACAAAGGATGCATTGAGTGTAACACAATAATGCAATACAAGATGTCTTGCATTATTCTTCAATATTTAATGCTAAAGAATGCTACAGGACTACCATGATTGGTGGTAAGATCCCTACTCAAGTCATTGCCAACTTGGAGTTTCAATTCAAAACAGGGGTCATCTCTATATATATGGTGTTGACATTTCATGATACTATTCACACTTGAAGCAAAAATCCATGACAACCTTGCTAGTGTCACAAAAGCATAAACATATGAAATTGTTATGGATTACAAGTGGGACTAGTATTCCAATGTTGCATTTGTAAAATACAAACACTTTGTCATGATAGCAACCCAGTGAAAAAATCAATATTCAAGCATGTGTAAACATGATGGGAAATACATAGCTACAACCATTGTGAAGGAAATGTAAGAAATGAAATAACTAGGTGCATAATAGATCTATTTTTAGAATGTTCAAAACTATGTCAAGATCAAGCCCACTTCTTCATGGCCATGGCCTGAAGAAGTGTCTTTCTTCAAAATAACAAAGACCCATTTGAAGTTTTGTAACCAGACTGAAGATTCAAAGGTGATAAATAAATACTTTGGTGTTTTCTTTCATAATATACAAAATGTGTCATGGCGGCCTGGTAAGGTCATTTTCTTTCACAAATTAAAGAAACCCACTTGTGTTTTTATTACGAAATGCAAAATATAGAGGTAAACAAAGAGTGTTGTCTTCTCAAATCAAAAGAAAACCCATCTAGGTTTGTGTCAAAAGTGCAATTATAGAGACACTAAAGGAGAATAATTGGAGTTATCCTTTTAGAAAAGAGCAACAAAATATTCAAAAACCAACTATCTCCTCACAGCCTTGGTCTAAAAGGGAGGATTTCTTCACAAAATCAAAGAACCCACTTGGGGTTTCGTATTGAAACAGAGTACAAGTCAAGTTTTCTTTTACAATTAAAAAAAAACCATATGGGTTCATTTAGATTTGAATATACAAAGATATTAAAAGAATAACATGGATTTTTGTTATATAGAAAAGTAGAGAAATGTAAATCAAAACCCCATTTCATTCTTCATGGTCACGGCCAAAAGGAGCATATTTTCTTCAAAAAATCATGAAATATACTATTTTTTAAAAAATTCAACTTCAATACAGAGGAAAATTGACATTTTTGCTTCATTCTTCAGTATGAAGGCTCGAAATGAGCTCTTTTTGCTTAAAAAATCATAAAGGAATGGGTCTGGTAAAAGCTTACCTGAGCTAGTTTGCTCATTCTCTTTATTTACACAAGCTTTTGTCACATAATAAAGCTCCCATTCGAGCTTCAAGAAATCACCAATGGTGGCTAAAGAAGAATGAAATAACCACAGAAGAATGGAGGCAAACAAAAATAGTCAGAAAATATTGCACATCCGTGGCTATTTAGCTCATGAATGGCCTTCAAAAGGATGAAAAGATATAGATTTTGATGCAAAAAATGAGTTACCTCAGTATTTCAATGAAGAAAATCATAGGATTTCATCAATAAGTCATCAAGAATCATCCAAATGCACCATTTTCTGTGCACTCAAAGAAACCCAATGGCAACAGAGTGTCGATCCCCAGAACCTTCAAAGCACAAATGAATGGATTTTTCATTTTTCCATGTGTTTTGTTTAGGGTTGGAAACCCTATGGTGGAGGCCGATGGGATATTTTGCCTTTTTTTTTTTTAAATGAAACACATTTTAATGTGTTATGTGGGCTTTGAAGTGAAGTTCGAGACTTATAATTTTTTCCTTATATTCATATTAAATACCATGTGCTTTGCTTTGAAATATGCTAAGTCCCAAAACCATGTGTCTTTGACCTTTGAAACATGTAATGCCTTGAAAACATTAAAATATGCCTTCCAAGGAGTGTGGAATCCCTTTATGCCCACATAGGCCGAATTATGGGCCTTTTTGTTTGCTTTTGAAGATTAGGAGAGTGTTGACCAAATGCTTGGCTCTCAAATGTAGAAGTGGAGGTGAGTCAAAATTGATCAAATGCCTTTGAGGAGTTTGGTTTTGCTTAATGCTTTTACAAGCATTTAAAGTGTATCATTATTTTTCATTTTTGTCAATTGCAATACATTATTCAAGTGATTTGTAATGACTTTTATTTAATGTTATTTATTTGATGCAAATATTGATGTAATCTAAAGAGGTGGTGGGGCCTCTTTTTGCATTCTTTTTGAAATGTAAAGTAATATGTTTAAGTGATGTATTATAAATCACTTAATCAGATTATTATTGTTTTTAATGCAAATTAGAGTCTTGTATTTTGCAAAGGCAATAAAAGTGTGGGTCAAGGCTTTTGAAGACCAATGATGATTGACAAACATGAGAGATGTGTGAGAGGTTGTGTTTGACTGATTTTGGAGGGAAAAGGATTGTTTGGATGCATTTTTGTCATATTTTTAGTGTGACTATTGACTTGGATTGACTTTGATTCATGTGGAGGAAAATTTTGAGTATTTCTAGAAGGTTCTTTTTGGACTTTTATGCTACATTCGACTAGAACCTTCTAGATGGAATTGTGTGAGGGAGTTGGTTGATTTTTGGCTTAAGTAACCTCAATATTTGTTATTGAAGTTAGTTCTTGTGTGAACCAAGATCCGAATACTTGCAATAGAGAACAAACAAACACAATAGAGGATTCAAATGCAAGTTAAGATCAAAGTTCCCCATAAAATCCATTTAACATATGTTCAAAATAGGAATGAAAGCAATAAAATAATGAAAAAGAAATGAAATAGATTGAATGCTATTAAGAATATGCAAAATCTTGATCTTATGGGGGAGTTGGTGCCAATTTGATATGGAAATTGTCCCTTTCCCAACTCCTATGCAAGATTTTATGATTTGATGAAGATGTGATCCACTTGGTGATTGCTTCAAATGAGTTCCATGGAGAAAACCTATAATAACCTCGCTATGCTTTGATAAAATGGATGAAAATGCTAAAGCTTGAGTATGGATTTGAGTATAATAACTTTTCTCAAATTGTGGATGATCAAATGAGGAGAGAAACCTCTTATTTATAGAAAGACAAATGGAAGAATTCCCAAAATGAAGCAATGTGGGACTAACTTTCAACCAATGGCCAAGTGCCACTTGTCAAGATGCAAATGGGCCAATGATGTGCATGTTTCGATCAATGTGCCAAAGAGGGGGAGATTTGAAATTCAAAAGAAGGCTTGAAGGATGAGGTGAAAGGTGAAGTTAATGTCACATGGCTCAAGAAAAGGACTTGTAAGATGAGTTAAATGCCTTGTTGGAAGGACACATCCCATTTGGAGGGATTTTCAAGTTTGGAGAATATTCCAACCATTGATGCTTTTTTGAAAGTAATTAGAGATTTAAATAATTCAAAATAAATGATTTATTGAGCAAGTGGAAAAAGCTAGAGGATGTGACATGGATTAGGATTAGATTAATCATGATTTGATTAATTTAATAGGAGATTAGATGATGTGATGATTTGACTTAGATTTTAGGATTTATTTAAATCAAAATTGAGAGGAATGTGATTTAGACTTAATTAAATAAAGATTTTTGATTTATTTAATTAAAGAGAGATGTTGTTAGATTAAATTAAATAAGAACTGATTTAATTTAATAAGATGACCTTAGAGATTTAATCAAATAAAATGAATTATTTAATTAAATAGAGACTATGAGGTTAATTAAATTAAAATGATTTATTTAATTAATAGGAGATGACAACTTAATTAGATAAAATTGATCTAATCCCATTAAGAGAGGAATTTTATGACAAGTTGAGAAGATGATTCAAGAGGAAATGGTGTTATAAAATTAGGATCAAGTGTGTAACATCAATCAGTACATTTTCCATGTCTACATTTTGCCCCTCTTTGAAGCAAGGCACTCGTTGCATTGTTTCAAAGAATAAACGTGTTGTGATCAAAATTAAAAAAAATTGATTTCAAAATTTGCCCCAATGCTACCCTAGGAAGGAAATATGTCAATATGTTGCCCCCTTGAGAGACCAGGCCAAAAGTTTGATTTGAGGGTCGATCTCATGACAAAGAGGTTCAAGATCATTTCAACTCAAACATTTGATGTAGATAGATTCGATGATTTTGATATATTACACACACTTGACCCTGATCTGTACCATGACAGTTGCATTATTTTGATGATATGTGAGATGATATGATGATGCATAGATGATATGGATGCACATGATGTGATATGATGATGCTTTTATGAGTATACATTGGATGATAAATGTGTGGTTTATGAGATGGTTAGAATAACCAATCTATATTATGGAATGATGAGATGCAATGCATGTGAGATGATCAGTGTTTCCTATATGATATGATATGCATTATGCTGATGGTTTTTGGATGCAGGATGGATGTATTTAACGATGATTTGTGATTAACCGTCATGGTAACATGTTAGCACATAAAGAAGATAAAAGAAAATAAGATAAGATAAGAGAATCCAACAAACCAGCTTTATTATAGATGATGATGATGATGATGATGATGATGATTTTCTTATTAGGAATTGGGATTTTCAAAGGGCCAATTACCTTATGTTTGATAACACACATAGGTGTGATGCATCAAGGTATAGAGAACCAGGATGGTGTTGCACCTAGTGTGATGGACTTTGAATTAAAAATCAGATAGGAGTATCCTTGTTCACACCTGACATACAAAAACCTTACTAGGATGCACTTTAGGTACTTCAAACATCTCAGACCAAAACATAGAAAAGCAAGCCTTCCTATGTGGTCAACAAGATATCTAAAACACCTTCCATACACACCTAATAAAGCAAGTATTTGCCAAGGTTATATTACAAAGACATCCAACAAGAACTATGGATAAAAGTATAATGATCATTGCCCCATTCATATCTCTTTAAATCTTTTGATTAGAAATCATCGAGGGTCCCTGGAATGAGTGCAATAAGATAAATCAACAAGATAAAGATAAAGTAAACAAATAAGCTAATGTTCTTCATACTGCTAGCCAAGACTAAACTACAGTGATATCTGATGTTGATGTCCATTGTAGGAAGGTTACATCCTAGGACATGACGATATCAGATGATTTGATATGGGACTGATTGGATGATAGGCTATTGACACAAAGAGTTGACTAACTTGTTTATGTACTGATCTAAACTTGAGACTTTGATGTTTTGAGTTTTCACTTTCGATTTGCTAGACTTGTTTCCAATTGTTTCACCAAAGGTTGAGGATGATGATGAATTATTATGAATGATGTTTATTGCGGGTGAAAGTGAGATGAGATGGATGTATTTTTTTCAAATATTTGGATGTTTTTTTGATGTTTTTTGAATTGTTTTGAGGTTGTTTTTGGGCTTTTTCAAGATTTTCTAAATGTTTTGATTTTCAAAATTTCCAATGTTTTTGGGTTTTCTGAGTTTTTATGAATGCTTTTGGATTTTATGTTTTTTGAATGTTTTTTGTGTTTTTTGTGTCTCGGGGGCTGATCAAAGATTATCCTTTCATACGTTTAAGCTTAGAGATGATGTAGTTCAGATAAAAATGTTTTTAACATTTTCTGACTTTTATGAGTGTTTTTGGATTTTTTTTTCACATGATTTTGACGATTTGCATATGGATATGTGTAACGATATCAGTGCTGTATTTTGGGATTTTGTTGAAAACCAAGCTAAGGTTAATTGATCAGATTGATGGATTGATGATGATAACATTGTTGAGGATACACAACAATGCAAGGATAGTGTTAAGCAACATAGGGATTAGGATGGATATCCCAAGATGATGAAGGATTGATTGGATTGATTAGGATTGATGATGATAACATTGTTGAGGATACACAACAATGCAAGGATAGTGTTAAGAAACACAAGGATTGGGATGGATATCTCAAGATGGATTGGATTGATCAGGATTGATGAAGCTTGATTTGGAACATAATTTGTTTGAATGATTTGATGTGACGTTAAAGTGTGAATTAGATGTGATTGATATTGATTGTTTGGGTTGATATTCGATGAAAGATGAACCTTGATAAGGAATGTCTTCTTGTCAAAATATGCCATGGGCTAGTGATTTGGATTTTTGGATCACAAGTGTTTTGACCAATTTGATTTCACATTTTTCCAATGTTCGGATCACCACATAAGTTGGAAGATAGAGATCAATATTTATTCCCAAAGAAAGATGTAAATATCTGCCCCCAGTGTCTAGCAATGTATGGAATGCCATGGGTGGATGCTTGGATTTTCATATTTTTTGATATTTTTTGTATTTTTTGAAAAAATTTAAGCTCATGCTGAACCTCCTTGTGGTGTTGATGTAGATGCTTATGTCATAATGTGTCATTGATATCCTGCTTGAAGAAGCTGCTTTGCCAAGATACGTGCACTTGCATACAACTTTTCAGATTCTTGATCTGCTTTGTTGATACCTAAGTTAACTTTGTCTCTTTGCGCATGTCACAATAGAGTGCCTTCTAAATCCTTATGATGGAGGGTCATTTCCAATACATGGTCAATGTGAGAATTGGATATCATGCATGGAGGTGTGGATGGAGTGTGTTTAGGAATAAAAGATGGATTGGTTGATAGTTTGGAATCTTTGATTCTCCAAAATTTGGAAGATGAGCAATGATGGGTGGATATAGAGGTGTGCATGGAATCAGGACCAACTGCTTGATACACTTTGTACATCGCTTGGGAAGCCTTCTTTTGCTTGTGTGGACATCTTTGATGGATACTTTTCCCTTTTTTTATTTTTCCCCATAGTTTCTTTGACTGATGGAGTTTGATAGGGATAATCTTTCTTTGTATTCTTTGGTATCCATGTGTATTTGATTTGTCCATTATGCTTCCTTACTTATTTTTCTTTAATAACATTCATCTTGCTTTGATTCACATCCTTCTTTTGATGTTGGTCCCAATTTGTGATGGGGTGATGGGTGGATGAAGATTCATGACATGGCTAGTTGTAGTATTGGCATTGGTTTCATCATAAGGATTCTTCGTGCTCCCTATGTTGATGTTCACTTGAGACATAGTTGCCCCATTATTGTGGAAGTAGTACCTGGGTATGTGCAGGATCATGATGGACCAAAAAGTGGCGATATATGATGGGTATGTGTAGGGTATGTGGCTGATGACCTTTTTAAACCCAAAATTAATAAACGAAAAGGGTTTTAAAGGAGATTCTCATCTTTCCACCAATATAAATTATGCTTTACTTTGAATTTAATAAATTATTATTATTCATTTTCTATTTGAATTATGACTAAATTCCTAATTGATAGGCTATTGAAAAACACTTATAGCTTTCAAACAATATCACATTTTTGAATCAAAAACATGCATCACATTCTATGCTTTACATACTATAGGATTAAAGAAAAATGAGTTTCATGAAATTTTGACCAAGTTAAGGTGGTTAGACATGAGTTTTATATTTTTAAAATTTGTAATTAAAAATTCATAATTAATTATTTACTTGGAAAAAATTACAAACAAATATGCATCACATTGGGAAATGAGTCGCTACTTATATCTAAAATATTATAAAAAATATTATCATTTTATTATGGTTAGGTGAGAGATACCTACTTCTTATTTTTTCCCTGAAATTTAAGTACTACTACATTGAAATTTCAAATTTTCACCAAATAGATTTAAAAATAAAATAAAATAAACCTAGTAGTTTAGAATCTACATTCAATTTGCTACAGATTCTATTATTACATATTTTTGAAATAATATAGATAACTTATTCAAATTTTTATGTCAAGTTGCCTAACTTTGATTTCTCTAAAAATTTTGCCACTTAAGGGCCTATTTTTTCCATGATGATCCTGCACATACCCACCTTCATGCTTTGATTCCACATGTTCCAAGAGCTCTTTTTTAGAATGCATTCTTTGATAAATAATCACTACATATGACATTATTTCAATTTACTACTCTGTTGACTTTGGAATATCTTGTTTTGTCTAACCTATTTCCTTGAGTGGATAATGTTGGATATCTTCACACATGATGTCCTTAGTTTGAATTTGGGATATATCTGATCCTAATGTTGACAACTCAATTTGATTGTGGGAATCAATAACCCACTCTTTTTGTGTAATAATGTTAGGAGTAAAGGAATTCTATTCTAAATGAAGATAATCTATGTGTCCATCCACATAAAGCATCTCATGGGTAGATAGAGGAGTATGTACTATGTGGATGTGATCATCATTTGTTACATCTTGTATAGATAGGAGAGTTCCCATTAGATCATTGTAGTATCTTGGAGATATGAATTCTTGATCTTGAATGATTTCAGAATTGCTTTCGACATGCTTTGGATCAAGTTCTTGACATGGGTCAGTTTCAAAGGATGGATTGTTTATAAAGGGTTCTTGGATATCTTCCTTAGGCATGGGAAGTGGATCAATATCCTCTTGATCTTTGAGTGCACTTGGATCAAATGTTGAGTTGAGGATTCCTTCAATATATGCAACCATGAGGTCGAAGGATGCCAATATGTCTTGGAAAAGACCATTGCTAGACTTTAATGAAAGATGTTGATCATGCTTTGGAATGAATTCTTGAGATATGTTCTCTAACTCATTGAATGATGTAAAGGTATTGTAAAAATGATCATTGGTGGAAGGATCACTGATTATAGGATCAAATAATGTTAACACTCCTTGAAATAGATTATTGTCAGATTTTTCTAAGGGATTCTTATCATGATCAAAAAGTGACTCTTGATGTATGTTGGGTTGATCTTTGGATGAGGTAGAAAAATATTCAAGGTGCCCATTGATGGATAGATTTTGATCATTGTTTTTCAACAATTGTGGTGGGGAGATTGTCAATGCTATCACTAGTGGTTGAATCTTCATCATTGTCCCCAATAGTTATTATTTTTTTATCAATAAGGTCTTGGATGAGATTTTTGAGTCGAATGCAATTTGATGTTGTGTGTCCCTTGATTTTATGGAAATCACAAAGGTTATTTTCATTGTACCATGACGGTTTCACTAAGGTCTCTTGATAATTTTCATAGGTGGGAATTGTGATGAGTTTTTCCTGCATCAAGTGTTGCATGATTGATTCGATTAGTTTCCCAAGTGGTGTGTATTTTCGTCTGTTACCTTGAGAGATTTGACCTTGTGAAGATTGATTTTGGACAATGTTCTGATTTGGGATGATGTTTGGATTTCACATGATAGGTTGAAAGTGAACATTATTGTGGTTGGGATTCACATTGCCTTGATTTAGGTAACTTTGATTTTGCATGGTGTTACCTTGACGTGGATCAATGCGTGGAGTCATTAACATATTTTTTGGAATTTGAATAACATTGGTATGATTTGCAAACATATCCATCCCAAAGTTCACCAAGTGTGGATTTAAAATGTTCATGTTTGGTACACTTGTACTTGGTATATTCACATTTGGCATGTATGGATTTGGTGGGATGATGTTTTTTTGTTGAAGACTCATGCATTGAGTCTTTGGTTGATAGATTTGTAAGTTTGGATTTTGATTTAAATCTATCATAGGGAAAGGTGTTCCAAAGTTTAGATTGGGTATACTCACATTTGTTGTACCATTGAAGTTTGTAGGAGATAATGATCCAATGTATGGATTGTATAAATGTGAGTTTTGATAATCAATTGGCATTGTACGACTTTGATAATTTGGTTGATTTAGACCACTCATGATGAATGAATCAAGTTTATATTCCATGTTCTTCTTGTGTTTTGACCTTGTTGACCTCTAGGGGGTTTAGGAACAATGATGAGATGAAGGATGAAAGGGGTGAATGATATGGCTGTTGAACTTTTAGAAACCTTGGAGGAATACTATAATTTAGGACTTTTGGATTTGATTTGGATTTTGATAATGAACTCATAAACTCCAAGTGGTTAGATGCTGTCTTGGAATAAATTTGTTGACAAGGTGATAATTTAACTAGATGTATGAAGAAGGATTCATCCACACACACTTAGTCAAACAAGATGATTTTGATTTGATTTTGAGGATTTACCAAAAGTCTAGTATGAATTATTTTTCTAATGGTTCAATTTTTTTTTGTGAGATGGTATTTTATTGATGTTTGAGATGGATGAAATGATTGGTTTTTTTGATCCTAAATGAACCTAAGAAGGATCTTGTTTACAAGACCAAGGTTTTGAAGAAAATACTTTTCCCTAAGAGTAATTTAAACCAAAAGACCAATGTTTTTTCTCAAAAGACCATAAGAAAAAATATAAATAAGCACATGTGTGGGGTTCAAATTATTTCATCTTGATTAATGAATTATTTTTTAACACATCCAATGTCTTGCTTAAGTTTTAGACTAAATGTCTATGTCTTAATTTCTCATCATCCCACAAAGTGTATTATGTGAAATCAAGGAATTTAAGGCAAAAGTTTCCTATTGTTGACTTTAGTAAGCAAATCAAGATATAAATTCAAATGTTTAGAAACCTCTAAGGATAGAATCCCCAGGGAAAGCAATAACACATGAATTTTGTCAAAGATATTTGCTTCCTAAATGGTTTGAAGTTTGATGATAGTGTTGAATGTTTGTTTTCCCAATGTTTACAAACAAGCAAAGTGTTTTGTTTCCAAGAGAAAGCACAACCCTATGGATATGAAAGACTGTATTTGTTGAATCCCCACTTGGACAAGTCCAGCTATGCCTGCTTCTAGTGAATGGTTAGATGCTTGACCACACAGGCTTCCCCTTATAGTGCACTTGCTTCTTGGGTCAGCCGAGCATTAGTACCCATGAATCTACCATGGCATACTTTCCATCTCTACTAAAATTTGTAAAAATTTTGGGGCAGCTTCAGAATGACTGCTCTTGCACTAACAAATAGATCAAGGATTTTGGTTTTTTCTAAACAAGGGCTTTAATGTGGGCATTCCATTCATGGGGGACCATCCATGTGGTGAGAGACCATTTTTTCCCTTCTCGTCAGAATAATCCTCATGATACTTTCCTTTCAATAAGTACCCACACTTATATACCGGTTGGAAGTCGCTTGGCTTTAGTGTGTTCCCGATTGGGTCGTTCCATTGGGTGATTACTTTTTCCCACAATGAAATCCCTCTAAGATAACCAAAAGAAAGCAAACATATATGTAGTTCGATCGATCTTTGTTGAGAAACAAAGAGAGAATACACACAATATGTTCCACTCACACTCGCAAGATTTGTTCAATTTTAAGATCCAAATTGAAGTGTGTGGATAATTACTTACACAACTTAATGTCACAAAAAGGCCTTTTGATTCTGAAGATCACCATGAGGCACAAGAGAAGTGCATATTTCTTTTAGATGATATTATTTTGGGTAAGTTATTACAAAACAAAGAAACACTTGTTCATTTTAAACCCTCAAAGCAATGGTTTGATTCTTTTTAGTGCACCAAAAGGAAAAATGAGAGTTGATTGTTCAATTTTTAAGTCCCAAAAAAAAATCTAGTAAGTTTTCCTATGGTTCTTTTTAATCCTTTTTTTTGTTCCTTTTAAGACCAAACAAAAATTAGTGAGTTCTAAAAGCTTGAAAGTGACAAAGTATTTAAAAGAAGGGATTATAATTTCTCCCCAAAGTGTTCAAAAACACTTGATACAATGATGTGATAATACTTTTTTCTGACTTCCATGCTCCATGATCCTTTAAAACCTGCAATATAAGCTCCAAATGTTATATAAAATCAAGAAACAAGAAGATATGAGGGTTAGATAAATGATTAAGCATAAAAACCTTAAAATTTAGACCAAGTTTCATTGTGATTTGACATTAGGTGAAAATTTGAAAATTTTAACTCTATCAAAATTGAGAAATAGCTACAGCATTGGACAGCTTATGAAATTCTACCCCATTTCAAAAAAAAAAGCTCTAAAAAAGAACAAAAAATGACCAGGATATGGCCATTTTAAGTTTAAGTGAAAAGACAAGAAATCAAAAGCAACACAATTTGAAAAGGTTAGCAGTGCAGTTTGAGTCTAGTGGTGCAGTTTGAAAAGGTTAGTGGTGTAGTTTGAGCCCCAATGATGCAGTTTGAAAATTTGAATTTCTGGGCAAGAAGACCTCAGCGATGGAGTTTGGAGTTTGAAGCAGTGTTGTATGGCGCCGCTGGGCTGTCAACAGCTCTGTATGGTACTGTTGGACTATTAGCGGCTCTGTTTCCTATAGACACAAAACATCAATTAAAAACCACAAAATTTTGTCAAAAAAACATGTTAAGAACTTGAGATTTTCCCTCCTTCTAGTGCCAAAATGTAGAAGCAAGATCCTATTACCTGCAAAACATAATGAACAAACACATTAGAAGATTCAAATGCAAGCCAAGATCAAAGTTCCCCATAAAATCCATTAACAATGCTCAAAATGAGAAAACAAGGAGATAAATCAAATCCTATTAAAAACATGCAAACTCTTGATCTTATGGGGGAGTTAGTGCTAATTTGATGTGGAAATTGGCCCTTTCCCAACTCCTATTCAAGCTTTTGATGATTTGGTGATGATTAATCCACTTGGTGATTGCTTCAAATGAATTCCATGGAGAAAACCTGCAATAACCTAGCTACGCCTTGATGAAATTGATGAAAATGCTAATGCTTGAAGATGAAATTGAGTATAGTAAGTTTGCTCAAATTGTGGATGATCAAATGAGGAAAGAAGCCTCCTATTTATAGAATGAAAAGTTGGAGAAATGCCAAAATGAAGCAATG
The DNA here is from genome assembly GCA_007258455.2 of Sequoia sempervirens. Lineage (NCBI taxonomy): Eukaryota > Viridiplantae > Streptophyta > Pinopsida > Cupressales > Cupressaceae > Sequoia > Sequoia sempervirens. Next base: position 70,719,117 of record VDFB02026320.1, read on the forward strand.
TGGGACTAACTTTCAACCAATGGCAAGGTGCCACTTGTCAAGAGATGGGTGGATGAAGGATGTGCACATTTTGATAAATGTACCCATAAATGCATTTAGGTGGAATTTAAAAATAATGAAATAACATGTAAGAGGGAAAAAAGAATGTCTTAAATGCCACTTGGCTCAATGCAAAGATGAAATAAATGTCTTGTTGGAAGGACAAAGTCCACTCGGAAAGATTTCAAATTTGGAAGAACATTCCTCTATTATGCCATGTTGAGAAAAAATAGGGATTTAATAAATGAATTAAATCTATGTTCATGTGCAAGGGGCAAAAGCTAGAGGATGGGGCATGGATTACGATTAAATTAATCAAGGGTTAATTAATTTAATGAGGGATTAGATGATGTGACAAATTTGACTTAGATTTATGGGTTAATTTAAATCAAATATGAGAGGAATGTGATTTTAGAGATAGTTTAAATAAATATTTTGATTTATTCAGCTAAAGGGGGTGATGGTTAGATTAAATCAAATAAATGTTTAATTTATTTAATTTAATGAGATGATAGATTTTAGAGATTAATTAAATAAAAATTGATTTATTCAATTAAATAAAGGATTCAAGGTTAATTAGATCAGTATTGATTGATTTAATTAACGAGAGAGGATGACTTAATCAGATAAATGATTTATTTAGTTAAGAGCAGGAAAATAGATGAATTTAATGAAATAAGGGTATTCAATTAAATGGTTAGACTGAGGGATGATTAGGGATGAAATGGTGTTAGTATTTGAGATCAAGCGTCTAATGCCAATCAATACTTTTTATGTGTCTATAGTTCTTTTTTTCCAGTAGAGTGATAGCTTGGCTTTGGAATTATCTTTTTTAGCGGGAGTGATATTGTAACTCAGATGGGCTTGTAATGACAGTTGAGTACTTTGAATCAATGAAATTGAACATTTACCTTCTCATTCATGTTTTATTGTGTGTTGTTAGTGATTGATCAATTTATTTGTGAAATTTACCTTTCCTTGTAGTCTTGTCTCATGGTTAAGCACCTATTTTGTAGAAAATGCATTGTTATAGGTTATAAGTTCTGTTAGTTAAAGCAAGTGTTGTTGGTTGTGAAATTTTATTTTTGTTTCTAAGAGTTCTGCTAAAAAACCTCCTTATAAATTACTTATGTGAAAATGCATGTTAAAATGAGTTGTTTGAACAAGGTTTTATGTCATTGTTTTAAATGAAAATAGGCTGTTTACAGGTCTTAGTCAATTTTTTGGTGAATCACCCTTAGTACTTTAAGTTAATGTTCATTTTCATGTATCGTTTACGCTTTTCCTAAAAAATCATTAGTTTACGTGACATCAAAAGGGGAGCCATCCCATAATCTGGAGGTCTGCTTTCATAATAGGATACCCACAACCTAAAAGCATTCCCATGTTAGTCCAAATTTGCTAAGTGTTTTCACAGCTTGGCAAAAGGGGTACAAATTTGGCCAACAGTTTTGGCACTCCTGGTGAGACCCTTCTATTCAGCTCAGATTAGAAAAATACACATGTTTGCTAGTTTTGATATGCATCCAACAATTTTTTAGTCTTTGAGAGGTCGTACAAGCATATCTGGTGACTTCAAATGTGGAAATTATCAATAGACCAGTGTTGTAGCAGCATATGAAAAAGATTTAGACAAGGGGAAACTCTGTCCTGTTTTATTATTTGCAACTATCACCACCCCGAAGGAGAGGCAAACCAATAAATAAATTTTTTGTTTCATCAAGAAAGATAGCTTCAACTCCACCTGTAGTGAGAGTTTAAAGTCCTATGAGACAACAAACCCTTGTGCCACCAATGGTTGTTCCAAGGAATCAAGTTTTTGTCAATTTTAATGGAGGCATCCCACTATAATTAGCTCAATATAACAATATTCCCATGGCTGCCCTTAAAAGTGTGCCATATTTTTTAGGTGAAGATCATACCACACCAATTGAACACATCAAGAACATATCAAATATGTGTTTAGTGCATCATATAACTCAAGAAAATGTTTCTTTGAGGCTACTATCAACATCATTTAGAGGAAAAGCACTCCAATGGTTTGAGATTTTAACTATCAATTCCATCAGAACATGGGATGAGCTGGGAGAAGTATTATGCAAGAAATTTAAGGACAAGTATGACAACTTGTCATTATGCAAGAAATTTAAGGACAAGTATGAAAACTTGTCATTAGTGGAGAGACTGGCCCACATTAAAAGAGCTCCTCATGAATGGTTGACAAACTTCAATTTCCATTTTCAAAGAACATGGGACATAATTCTAGAAACTACAAGACCTCCAACTAAGTATACATTCCTTTATTTTTTGAGGGCCTTAACTAGTGAAGTTGTTTTGATATAGTTCATGGGTGGAACTACATTACCAGTGGCTTATGATATAGTTGTAAGGGCTAAAAAACAACCTCATACAAGCTGGAAGAATTTCCCTTAGACCTCCTATGCCTATTTTTGCTAATATACAACCTCCTACAACTTTTCCAACACCTCAAATAGCCCCTTTACCAGCTATTGTTAGCCAAGAAATTGTTGTCCAAGGACCATCTCAAGAGTTACAAGAGATAAAAAAATAGCCAACAAAAGATTGAGAATTTGCTTTAGACTTTTGGAAACGACCTGTGAGCATTAAAAAGTAGTAGTTCCAAGGTTTTAAGCCTTGGAAGCCTCAAAATCAAGGTCAAAGTCAACAATTTCAAGCTAAAAAACATCCATATCAAGGAAAATTTCAAGATGCTAGGAAAAATTTGAATCAAAGGCCATTTCAACCATATAATCGAGTTCCAATCAATGTAGCAAGAGATATGTTACCTGTTCAAAATAACCTTGCAATAGAATTCGAGTGGTGCTATCCTTGTAACCAGGCACATAATCAAACTACATGTTCAAATGGTGTCATCAATCAAGCATTGATGGTTCAAAATGCCTTAGGTGTGCAAAACGTGCCTAATGGTGAATTGTCACAACAACAGGATCTTCCTACAAGTGACACAACCCTCTTGAATTGGCAAGGAGAAGAATTTTGTGGAGTGAATAGTGATAGTTCTCCAATTGCAGCCAACACCCAAGCTAAAAAGAGATCTTTTGAGATTGGACAAGCAACAAATAAAGACAAGGAAGTTTCTAGCCCTTTCAATCCTCAAGTAACACAAATCTTACAAAGAAATTCACAAGGCATAGGTGTTAGATAGCTTGGGAACCAACCCCAATCAACCCACTTGCAGATAGACCCTACTATTGCAAGGACCTGTCAAAAGGTAAACATTGTCACACCCTTCAACATCATTGAATCCATGAAAAAGATGAATGTATGTATGTCAATGTGGGATTCTTTATCCATCCTAGGTCAAAAGGACTTATTACAATCTGCCTTAATTGATTTAAGTGATTCAAATGATGTTCCAGTAGGTCAAGTCAAGGTTGTCCTTACAAATGCACCTTAAGACAACAATAAACAACTAAATAAGGATGTCAAAACTCCCCTATTTTTTGTTTCTTTGATGATAGGGGATAAGTTAGTTCATAACTGCATGGTAGATTCAGGGGAAAGTAGTTTTGTCATACCCAAACAAATTGCTGACAAATTAAGACTAAAATATCAGCCTCTTGAGAAGGAAGTTGTCCAACTTGATGCGATAGCCATCAACACCTTAGGTGTCATCAAAGGTTTAAGCCTTACCTTGCATTCTTGTCCCAAATTTTCCATCTCCCAAGACATTTCAGTCATTGACTTACCACATCACTTTGCCTTATTTTTGTCAAGAGACTTCACTACCAAGATAGGAGGTTATTTGTCATCAGATTGGTCCCACATGGTATTCAGAATGAGATATGGGACAAAAGATGTCATTGAATCTGAATTACTTGCCAAAGATCACATTGAACCATATATCCCAAATGCTATTAATGTTAATTGTGTTGTTTTTGACAATAATGAGCTTGCTACTGCTCAAGAACTTCAAGTAAAAAGTATACCAAACATGCTCTTAAATGAGTGGGTACCAAAAAATGTTATTGATAGCCCAAATGATAATATTGAGGAGACTATTTTGGGTGTTTATGTTCTGCATGAACCTAATTCAGTGATCCCAAACCTTGAAAAGGAGGTGGACTAGCAGTTAGAACAACAAGGTGAAGTATGGAAAATGTTCTTCAACAGTTCTAGAAGAAAGAATGGTGTTGGTGGGGGTGCAAAGCTTGTGTCCCCACAAGGTGACAAATATTACTCAGCCTTTAGATTTTCTTTCTCTTGTACTAACAACACTATTGAGTATGAAGGTTTAGATCAAGGCTTAGAATGGGCAAGGAAAAGAGGGATTGGCTGCTTGCAAGTTTATGGTGACAATGAATTGATTATGAATCAGATGAGAGGTCTACACATCACTAAAAATGATGTTTTGAAATATTACAAACATAGAGTATGGGACATGATAGAAGATTTTGATGCTTTCAATTTGGTTTCTATTCCTAGGGATCAGAATAAACATGTTGATAGATTGGCTGCAATAGGTGTTGAAGTTGATATTCCAAGTGAAATTAGGAAAGAAAAGTTGCAGCCATATGTTAAGATAATCATTAGACCCTTTATTCTGGATAATGATGTTAATTGACAAGTTTTTGAAAGTGATGAACACGTCTTGAGCTTTATGCTACAAGAGGATGAATTTTCAACAATAAGCCAATACAAGATCAAATAACAATATGATGATCAGATCATCCAATTGAGGTCTAGCAAGTTGCCTGAGGGTCTAGTCACCTTGGAATCCATTTTCATCATTGATGACCAGCTAAAAAAGAGTAAGACTAACATGCAAGTCAAAGAAGAACATTACGAGGAACTTGAAATTTTCAAAGGTAAGCTCCTTAAAGTTGGTAAAATATGTTCACATGCAGATAGGCAAGCTTTCATTACTCTTTGTCAAGAGTTTCAAGATGTATTTACATGGGAATATTATGATTTAAAAGGTTTTGATCCTCAAATTTTCCAACATACCATAAAGCTTGAGCCAAATGCAAAACCTATTAGGCAAAAATAGAGGCCTTTAAACCCCAAACTTGAGCCTCTTATGTTCAAAGAGTTGACCAAGCTGGTTGAGGGAGACATCATTTTTTTAATTAAACAGACCTCATTGGTCTCTAACCTTGTCCTAGTTAGAAAGAAAAATGGTGAGATTAGGATTCGTGTTAATTTTAGGGACCTCAATAGAACCTCATTAAAGGATCATTATCTGTTGCCCTCAATGGAGAAGATTCTACAAATTATAGCTGGTTCAGAAAGATTCTCATTACCTGATGGTTATTCAGGTTATAACCAAGTCTTATTCAAAGAGGAAGACCAGTATAAGACCGCCTTCACCACAAAATGGGGCACCATGGCTTATAAAAGGATGTCATTTCACCTATCCAATGTTGGTACCACCTTTCAGAGGGCAATGTGCATGTCATTTCAAGGTCATATTCATAAACTTTTACTTATTTACCTTGATGATGTAACAGAAGGTTGATGAACATCTTTCACATCTGAAGCAAGTATTTGAGAGGTGTACGGATTTTGGTATATCCCTTAACCCAAAAATATGCATCTTTGTGGTCCATGAAGGCAATCTTTTAGGACATATTGTGTCAAAAAAAGGGATCACCATTGATCCAAAAAGAGTAAGTGCCATTTTGGATCTTCCTTTACCCAACCATAAAAAGGGGCTGCAAATTTTTCTTTGCAGAATTAACTTTGTTAGAAGGTTAATTCTTGATATTGCTAATCTTTTGAAACCACTAACTGCCATGTTAAAAAATAATACAAGTTTCAGTAGGAACAAAGAGGCCAAGCATAGTTTTGAAGTTATAAAGGAGGCCTTATTAGTAGCTCCTACTATGGTAAACCCAAAATTTTCAAAATATTTCATTTTGTATGCCTTTGGTAACATTGATAACATTTTTGCAATGATGACAGCAAAATGATGCTGGCTTAGAAAATCCTATTTCTTTTTTTAGTCAACGTTTAGAAGAGTATGAACAAAGATATAATTTTGTAGAGAAACATGTGTTTTCTGCCATTATAAGTCTGAAAATGTTTAAACCCCTAATTTCTAATAGCAAAGTGCATTGAATGGTTGCTCACCCTAGTGTGAAAGAATTGTTGTTAAGTAGGGACCTAAATGAAAAGAGGGCTAGATAGATTACAAAATTTATGGAGTATGACATTGACATTAAGGTAACGAAGCTTGTAAGGGATAAAGTGTTGTGTGAAAAAATAGCTACAGGAGCTGAAAATAAAGAGAATGTAGAAACAAAGGAAATTTTGGATACTGATAATGAATATACAATTGACGCACCAACAACAAATGCAGGTTGGGTGCAAGATATGACTCACTTTTTGCAAATTGGTGAGTGTCCACCATGTTTGGATAAAGCTAAATGAAGGTATTTCAGATTGCAGTCCATTCCTTATGTGCTAGTTGGTAACATTCTTTTCAGAAATGATCTTAATGGTGTCCTTTAAAGATGTATTGATCAACATCAAGTAGACAAAGTGCTTAATGAGTTTCATCATGGAACTTTGGAACTTGTTGATGCCAAAATTTGACGAGGTAACAAAGACTTATGAGAAACTTAGTTTAAGGGGGACCTTTTGCGCTAAACTGAGTAACCTCTAGATTTTTAGAGAAGCCAACTTCTTCTATAATGGGGTTTGGAAAGGGAAAAGGAAGCGGATATAATAAAGTAAAGTCTAACCTAAGGTGATGCGACAAGATTTAATGATGGGCATGACAAATCATAGATTTAAGGGCTTGAATGGTGTTGTTGTATTCCAAAACATCAGAGACTTAAAATTATAGCATAGACAATTCATTTATTGACATAAAATAACGTTGTGTACATTCTCACTACCAAGAAGAGTCTTTAAACATGATTTAGGGAAGCAAACTTGCATCCAACATATATATAAGTTCTTCAAATGAAGTGTCAAGACAATATAAAGAACAATTCATAGTTTAATCAAATAGCATAAAAAATAGAAAGGCCGAACAATTGGCAGAGTTTGAGATTTTTGCAATTAAATAAAACAATAATAAAGGTATGACATCTTTTCACTAAAACTAGCATGTTTTTCCCCAGTTCCGGACCATTTCTCATCAACAGAGAAAGTATATATAGCAGGAATATCTCCCACCGCCTTGGAGAACAGTAACAGAAAAGATCGCACAATCTTCTGCAATGATTCCTAAATAAGAATATTCCCAAAGCCATTACAACATGATCAAGCCAGAACACAGCATCTAGTCATCCTAGGCACAGGTGCATCCTCTGAAATGATGGCGGTGGTCCTGGTTAGACAAGTGTCATCCACTGGCGTGAATTATTATGATAAGAAGCAACCAATAGCATTATTTGGTTCATCTGGCTCATCGCTCGCATAACAGATCCGTACTTAGGCATGTGGCAGCCTTTCGCTGCCCGCATGAACCTTTCTCCCATCGCTGTAGAGGATTTGCAAAAATACAACACATGTTGAATGGTCCGAGTACCTAATCATAGCGGAGGGAACATTCATCAGCTAGGCATAAAATACGTGTGGCAGCATTTCACTGCCCGCGGTCGCTATTTCATCCCCACGTTGAAAGATTTGCGAACGATTGACACATAGCAAGAGTCCACTATAGCTAGAAACTATGAGGCCTGCTAGCACTTTTTAGGAATGAGGGCTTCATGGCAGCATTTCACAACCCAATGAGGCATCACAGAAATAAGGAATAAAAGCAACCTGCAACCATGACATGTGGAAGCACAATGGAGCTTTCTGGGATCTGAAGGGAATGTTGATACTTGATGTTGTGAAGAGTAGATGCGTGGAGTGGCAGATCAAATCCTTGATAAAAGGCCGAGCAGACTTGGTGATGCATAGGCCGGTGCACAAAAAATAAACCCGAAGGGAGCTAGTTAAATATTTATTTAACAACTTTTGGTGACTATTAGAGGCATTTCGACTAAGGAATGGAGATCCCAAAATTTCTCTAGTTTTGCAGACCAAAGCTTTATCCATTGGGATAATAGATTTAGAGATTAGAGAGAGCCACCTGCAAAGGTGACCATTCATCCTCGAACAGCTTCACTATGTTGCGCAAATTCTCATGTGCTCCACTTAGATCAATAGTTTCCTTGTGAGGCAGCATATTGGGTAAACCAACCCCTACTTGTATATAAAATAGCAGCTGTGAGAGCGGATGAATGATTCCCTCAATGTCGGTTGCTGTCGGAGGATGGCTGAACTCCTTGAAAGCCTTTGGGTCATTTTCATTCTCTTCTATAATTTCTGTAATTTGCATAGTCATGGCAATAGAGCCATCCTCAAGGAATGGGGACGACAGTCCCATCTTGCCTAACTTGGAGAAACTTCCCCATATGCTATCTAGTGTCTTACTCAGAATAGTCACGGCTTCTTTAGTGCGCTGGAAGGTGGAGTGGCAATGGATGAATTTGTTTTTCGTTTGAGCAGCAACATCTTGATCCTCAATACCCACTCTAACCAGGATCTCATCAGAGACCAAGTATAGCTTGGTGAGTAGATTTTTTTTCTCGAGAACCCTCTCCAAGATGAACCATGGGAACTGTTCAATCATATCACGGGCCTCTTGGTTGAGCATTGATGCCTTGTTGATAAATCAGAGGGTAGGATATAGTGTTAGGAAAAAGGTTTTAATTTTCTCCAAGTGAGAAATGTATAATTTCCTAACCAACGGAATGATATCAGGCTGTGTAGGGGGAGGCAAGAGAGAGGCTTTAAGTGAAGTAATCTCCGCATCTCTTGAAATAATGGCCTTAGCCAATTCTGGCTTTTTCCTCTTCTCGAACGCCAGCTGCTCCGCAGAGCTACTCATTTCTTTATTCTAATTCTTCTCGGCTCGGGAGTGATTTGCCAAGTGCTCTTCTAAAGAAGTCTGTCTCTCGTAGCTCTTCCTCTATTTGAGCCTTTAGACCTTTAAATTTAGTCTCTTTCTCTTGTATTCTTTGCTCATATTGAGCTTGTTGGCATTCCAGCTCTTCTTTTTTCTGTGCCATCCCCTGACTATGCTCAAGGTGAAGGTGCTCTAGCTCTTCATTCTTCAGTCACAGATTTTTCTCTGCCTCCTGGTTCTTGCTTTGTAGCTCTTCTATTATGGCAGGGCAGCAACTTGAGTCTTCACAATTTTGCCTTGAAGTTTATTCTTTTCATTCTCTTCTGCCAGCACTCTTTCAGTCATGCGGACAATATCCCCCTCTAAGGATTTCTCCTTCCTCTCCAGAAAACTAACCCTTTCCCTAGCTGCCTTGAGCTGCTCATCCTTCTTCTTTAGCTGGTGACCAGTTTTGAGGAAGTTGGAAGTGACTACCCATTGCGTTTCCTCCATGATTTCAACTTTATCTTGTAGTCGGGCTACCTTCATGTCAAGTCCGACCACATATATCTCATAGTCTTCTGGTTGCATTTTTCCCTGAGGCTTGCTTACCCTCGGGTACATGGTTGTGAACTTCAATTCTTGTCAGGCCTCATCGTAAAGAGCCTATACTCTTGGCTCAGCAGAAACACTGTCATCTTTTTCTTTGTGTTTCCTCATTCTATTCGCATGTGCCTCCTTTCCACAATCTGTGTGCTATGAATTCGGCTGGTAATGAAACTAGTCCACCTACGAAAGGAGCACCAGAAGGAAAGGCATAGGGATAGGTAACCTTCATAGGTGTGGGCATTTGTTTCTTCTGGAGAGTGACAGTTTGTGGAGAGAAATTGGGCACATTCCATAGTTTGGTTTGAGAACCAACAACAGGGCTAGTCATTTGTAATTACAGGATTGGGGAATCAGTCATAGGGATGATTGGCTGGGACCGTGGAATAGTTGTTAATGGGGGATTAGCCTATTGCAATGGAAGAGGATCTATAATCATAGCGAAAAAAGAATGGGCACTCACAAGGGGAATGCTTTCCGAAAGTGAGGTGAGGAAGGTTTGAGTGGTAGCGGCGAGCGTAAGCATACACGAAGGAGTAATTATGAGCGGGGTGGCTTACAAAAATTGGGCAAAGCTTACCGAATATGTTAGACTAAAAGCAGAAGGCTGAGGGCGAGTACTTATGGTAGGGATCGTCAGTGAGGCAGGGGCAGATACCAAGGAATGATATGTAAGAGAATGAGTGAATTGTACATATTGACTGGTTGCTGGCATCTCCAAAAACGTCAGTGACTCCCCCGCAACCTTCGGTTCTTGGCTAGGAGCAAGTACTCTTCCTCCGGTGGGTTCTTGCGAGCCCTCACCGATAATACTCTTTGTGAGCTACTGTTTCACAGGTGGGGTCTCTCTAGCTTCGGCAGTCATCTCCGTTTGCTGCAGTGATAGCCTGGCTAGTCTAGCAGCCCAAGTGAGTGTATGCAAGCCCCTTGATATATTAAAGCGCACGTTCGTGGCCACCTAGGAGGACTATCTGGGGCCTTTCTCTTTTTGCGTGGACAAGGCCATTGTCACTGCTTCCTCTTCCTGCTCCTCAGACTCCTCCTCTGGGTCCCCGCTCTTATTAATGCTAAAGCTCAGGCTAGGATGGCCTTCCTTCCAGAACCTTTCAAATTCTTGGTCATCCTTTAGTTTATTGTAAGGAGTATCCAACTGTGCTATTTCCTAGCGATACCTCCAGAAAGCCGCTATTTTTTCCTCACTCCATTCATCATCTTTCTTTAACCTGTTGTACATTCCACGCTCCATGGGGACGTTATCCTGGGCCACTGCCATAGCAAAGTAGAACTTGTGCCATGGATCTCTAGTGTCTTGCTTAGGGATACGAACTAATTCAACAAAATCCTCATCTTTGTCCATCTGCGGGTTACGCCGCTTCTCCCAGTATGGTTGGGGAACATGGGTAACCCTCATGTGTGGCTCCGGTAAGTCGTCAAAAGGGTTGTATTTCCACTTATCATCTACAGTACCAACCCTAGATAGGCTAGTTTGTCCTCTAACAACTGGTCTGATTGTTTCTTTATCAGAGTCACCGACTTGAAATTCTTTGGACAAAAGAAGAATCCCTTTTTCTTGACCTTTTCGCTGCTACAAAAAGTAAAATCAATGATACACACTTGTTGGAACATTTCTAGTGTGAGCACTCTATCTATGATGCAGGCTGGGAGTAGGAAAGATTTTCCAGTAAAGCCCCGCATTCGAAGGATCATAAAATATTTTCCTGAGAACTAGTCACAAGTAGGGGTGAAGCTCTGCATAAATCCGGTCTGCTCCTTATCAAGCAGGATTATATCGCCTTTTCCGAACAAATCATGCAAAACTAGAGCTATAAAATAGTCTGAAAACACATAATAGTCGTATGACGCGGAAAGAAAAGACATCCATATAGACACTGGCTTCCTTTTATTTTTCTCATCAAAAATTGATAGTAGAAAATATCGGGTGAAGAAATCTGGGTTTTGATGTAGAAACATGTGGACCAGGAAAGAAAGAAACCTAAATTTTTTCTCTGCCTGATAATTCTCAATTTTTCGTATCATTTCTTCAACTATGAACTCAACAAAATTATACCAGAAAAGTTCATACTGCTTGCGAAATTGCATTGCAGGTCCCAGTTGGAAGGTCTCTATCTTTTCATCGGAGTCTCAGCCGCAAACAAAGGCTAGCATGGACATGGCATCTTGGAGATCATCGCGAAATGCACCACGTGACAACAGAATACTTGACGCCTTATCAGCTAGGATGCCTTTCCTACTAGTCTCCTCCAACAAGAACTCTGAGATCTTTCTCATCTTCTTCCATATTTTCTCTCCTTTGCTTAGGCGAAACTGATCAATATTCTCTTTTCTTTTACTCGGGTCTGGGATGCATAACATGTTCCAAATGGTCTATGGAGTGATGTGCACCCTTAAGCTACGGCCTTCAATGTAATGGGTACCAAGATTATAACACTCTACATCAACATCAACTACCTCCGGGCAATAGTGCACAAGTGGTACCATGTATTGAGGGAGACCACTATACCAAACTATGCATCGTAGATTGGTCTGCCTTAGGTGCCGATAACCTTGCATAGGCTGCCTCTCAGAGGGACTTAGGGTTTTTTGCAAGCCTCGGGTCGTAGATATTAACCCATTTTTCTTCAACCTTTTTCTGGTTTCTGCAATTCTTGGGCCTATTCAGTTTTTCTATATAGGCCCTCCTTGACCTGCTGGGTATACCAGGTGTAGCGTATGCCACATCTTCATAGATATATACCTCCTCTGAACAACGTATAGCCGTAAATAGCTCTTGGCTAATTTCTTCCTACATTGGCTGAGATGAAGTTTCTCACATTTTTCCTTCTCTGAAGATTTCTACAAGCTTTTGGTTTTGCAATTCCCCTCAGTTATGGATACACAGAAGAAGAATAACTCTGCACTTTAGCTCTTTGGTGTTTGTAAAAAGACTTTGAAACATTAGACCTTCTCATGCAATATTTGGCAATCTTTCCTCGAGGTGGTAGGCGAAAGCAAGCCTTTTGCATTTAATTCAGCATGTACCGTTAATTTTGCAATTCGTGCAAAATGAGCTGCTTGCTATTTCAAGGTGGCTAGAGTTCATTATTGCGTTTGGCGATCATATGATATGTTGTGATCTCCTTGGAACTTGATCCGGGAATTTTCTTGCTAACCCTGCATTAGTATGCGCTGGAAATTAATATCTTGGTCGGAATGATTACGCCAAGTAAACGATCACGCCCTGAAAAGATATGAATATCACCTTGGCCTCTGGGACACACTTGAGAGATGACACAATAGCCTACGGCCATATGTCTCAGTGAAAACAAGCACCACCTTTTTAAAGCTAATTAATTAGCTCCCATTAATCAAGCATGCATTGAGCCGTGCTATCCTAGATGCAACTGGCCCAGAAATGTGAGCAAACACATACATGCCTTTCAAGTTAGCAACTAGTTTAATATCATGTTTTTTGAAGCGGATTAACATGCATCTTGCCATTTTTCTATAAATAGGCCAGTAAGTAGTAAGCAAAACATACTTAGCATTTGAGTAGTGATAGGTTAGTAGTAGAGTCTTAAGCAAGCCTTCTCATAGGTTAGGTGATAGATAAATTTTGACATTAGCTCAGAAGCCTAGGGATAGTGTCAGAACTATGGATACTCCAGTTCGCTTAATCTTGTATAAGTTATAGATGATATTCCTAGGGAAGGTTTCAACTAGGAGGTTGAAATAGATGACCAAGAATAAGCATTCTCTGGTTTTGGTAGCTATAAAGTGGGTTTTAGGCAAAGACTGTATAGAATATGAGGACAAGTATCGGGTGAACACCGACATATGCTCCCACTTCGTAGCATCCATGCTAGACATCAACATCCCCCAGCCACTTATCCTAAAGCTAGTTAAAGAAATCTTCCCCAAAAAGTACCTGAATGGTCTCGGCGAGGTTGTTGCTCACGCTGTCTACAAAGTAGGCCTGTTGTCAACCAGCGACCTATGTCGCTTTATTAAGGAAGAAGTTGTTGTCGTTTGGCTGTCATTCCTCAGTAGATTCTACCTACAGACCCATGACCAACACCAATAGAGGGTTACTCAGGCGCTACACTTCTTGTTCCGCAACTACAACATGATACCTTTCTATGACGTAGATTGGTATACTGACTTCAGGAACCTGGTATTCCCCCTGCCAATGGTGGTTGTGCCAAATGATGCTGTCAGTGCTGCCGAAGAACCTACGGATGAGGAAGAAGTGGATGCTGCAGTTAATGCGTCAATTGCCACCAGCCATGCCTTTGGATGAAAAACCCCCTGCCTGCACAACAAATGTCTCCCTGCTTGCTGCTCAGAATACCTGCCCATAGCTATATATAAGCCTGAAAAGAGGCCACCATATATATAATAGTTCAGATACTTGTTAAATTTTGGATTATGGCTTCCCATCCACTTTTGTAATGTAAAGAATGTATATGAATAGATATATACCTTTTAAAGAAAATCCATGCTCTTTCCTTCATTTTGTATTTCAATTTTATGGGCTCTCAACTTCATTTTGTTATTTCTCCACACTTGGGTGTGTAAAACAATTCTAGTATCCCACCCGCCAACAATAATGGGTTAATTCGCAGAAGCACAAACTAATCGCAAAAGATCGGCCAAAGAAACGGAAATAAAAAAAACACTATTTACATATGTACAAAAAAGAGTTTAGTGCCTAATGGAACAACTTAAGATGAATCCCATTGACCGAGATTCCTAAGGGTTCATGTTCCATATTTTCCAGTTCAAAAGCATTGTGCTCTTTGCACTGAATGATTTTAAAGGGACTCTCCCATAGGCTATCAAATTTACCGTGTTGACCTGGATTAGCATCCCTTTTATCATACTTTAGCACTAAGTCTCTGCATTTTAAACCTTGGTCGGAAGCCTTCATGTCAAACCATCACTTGAACACCTATTGACAGCTTGTCATAGCTATTAGGGAATTCTCCCTTTTTTCCTGTAATTCCAACAGTTCAGCGAGCTGAACCTCCATGGCTTCATTTTGTTCTATCTCAAGAGACTTCAACAACTGTATTGCCAGAATCTCCATGCAAATGGGTAACAACACCTCTTTCCCATATACCAACTCATAAGGTGAAGTCTTAAGGACTTTCTTAGGAGTTATGCAGTTTGCCTAGAGTGCTATTCATAGGTTTTTATGCCATTCCCTCTGGTGTTCTGATCCAATTTTTTTAAGGAGTCAAACTAAGCTTTTGTTCATTGACTCTGCGAGACCATTTCCTTGTGGATAATAATTTGACGATGTTTTAAGGAATATTCCATTCTTTAATGCAAAGTGACATACCTTTGTGCCTAGGAAAGCTCTAGCATTATCTGAAATGATAGTTTTTGGAGGGCCAAAGCTTGTCACCAGTTCCTTGAGGAAATATACAATTTATGTTTCTATTGCACTTTTAAGGGGAACAACCTCCATCCACCTTGTGAAGTAATCCGTGGCGGTTATAATCCACTTGTGTTTGGCGCTAGAAATCGGGTTGATCATTCCGATGAAGTCCAGGCCCCATTGAGCAAATGGTTCATTCGCCACTATAGGTTTGAGGGGCATTGCGGAATTCTTCCTTTCGTTAGCGAAGAACTGGAATTTTTTGCAAGCCTTCACCAAAGAGTGGGAGTCATTAAAAAAGTGTAGGCCAATAATAGCCAGCACACATGATTTTAATGGCGGTGGTTTTGGTAGAGAAATGTCCACCCATAGCGCTATTGTGGAATGCATCGAGGATCCTCTTCGCCTGCTCTGAAGTGACGCATCGCAGGAGAGCACCATTGAAATTCCTTTTGAAAAGGACTCCTTCTATTAGCGTATATCTACAATTTTGTAGCTGGTAATACCTCCTTTTTTGGGATGAGAGACCTGGTGGATACTTTCTGGTTTGCATGAACCTCATTCTATCAGTTAGCCAACCGCCTTTCGATTCTAATTCATTTATCAAGATGAGCTCTGGCTCCTCCTTTGTGGTGGGTACCTCCTCATTCTGTGCCATGTACTCACATAGTCCTCTTCCTTTAATAGTTTTAGTAGGTTTGACTTCAATGTCATATTCAAGGATCTTAGTGATCCAATTAGCCCTTTTCTCTGTGATCTCCCCTTCCATGATATATTCACACACACTGGAATGTGCGACATACACCAGCACCTTGTTGTAGGAAATTAGATGGTGGAACTTTTAAAGTCCCTTTACTATTACAAAGGCCTGTCTTTCGACAAAATTATAATTCGCCTCATATTCCTTTAGGGTCCGGGAGTAGAACACCATTGGATGTTCCCCCTTTTCTTCGTCATCCTTTTGGGTTAGGATAGTAGCAATACTGGACTTGCTACTAAAAACATATATTA
The DNA here is from genome assembly GCA_007258455.2 of Sequoia sempervirens. NCBI lineage: Eukaryota > Viridiplantae > Streptophyta > Pinopsida > Cupressales > Cupressaceae > Sequoia > Sequoia sempervirens. Next base: position 70,735,022 of record VDFB02026320.1, read on the forward strand.
TAAAATCCTTGGATTGATCTGGATTAACCAACACCAGAGCTATGGAAATAGCTTCCTTGACCCTTTCAAAAGCTTCTTGAGCTTCAGTTGTCCACTTGAATGTTTGATCTTTCTTTAGCATTAGGGTGATCAGCCTAATCATTCCCGTGAAATCAGAAATAAACTTGTTGAAAAAATTTACTTTGCATAGGAAAGACTGAACACCTTTCTTATTTACCGAAAGGAGAATTTCTTTGATAGCCTTTACTTGTTTGGGGTCAATTGAAACACCTTCTCTATACGCAACATGCCCCAACAGCTTACCCTGCGACACTCCGAATACATATTTCTTCGGGTTTAGGGAAACTTCGAACTCCTGGCACTTTTGAAAAACTAATTCTAAATGATCAAAGTGATCATCCTTAGATTTAGAGAACACAGTAAAGTCATCCAAATAAATTAGAATAAACTTATTGATTAGTTCGTTGAATGTGATGTCCATCACCCGCTGGAATGTTGCCCCTGCATTGGATAAACCAAAAGGCATTTTAGAATATGCAAATGTTCCCCACTTTGTGGTGAACGTAGTCTTATGTTGATCCTCTTCTTTTAATCAGATCTGATTGTAGCCAAAGAAACCATCCAACAGAGAAAACATTTTTGATCCTGTGACAGTTTGTAGGATTGACTCCATAGAAGGCAACAGATAGTGGTCTTTCAGAGATGCCCTGTTTAGATCTTGGAAGTCCACACACAAACGGATATCTCCATTCTTCTTTCAGACTGGGACCAGATTTGATACCCAAGTACTATGTTTGATTGGAAAGACAATGCGTGACTCAATGAGCTTAGTTAGCTCCTGTGCCATTAGGGCTTCAATTTTAGGGTTAACTGGCCTCTATTTCTGTCGGATTGGTTTTTCACCTTCTGTTAGCTCAATAGTGTGTTGAATGATGCTAGGATCATAACCCTCCATATCATCGTAGGACTAGGCCACTACTCCATATTTTTTACAGAAACTAATGATCCTTTCCTTATCATGGTGTGAGACTTTTTTTGACTCGGAGATTCTTACCATTGGAGACCTGAAGGTCCTCATAATCAATTTTTTCTGCCACGAACTTTCGTTTATCATTTCAGGCATCATTAAAATCGAATTTTTTTTCAAGAGTAGCAATCCTTTTGGAAGTTTATTAGATTTGAGCTGCATAATTTGTCCTTCATAAGCCTCGGCAATCTTTGGTTGAAGCTGATCGGCGAACTCCCCTAAGTGCTGGATAAACAAGGCGATGTGTTCATCACTTTCAAAAACCTACCAACTCTAATCATTTTCGGGGATCGTTGGTCAGACTAGTACTTGTATTGAATGTTCGTTATGAATCAGGTCTGAGACAGGATCAAACTGAGTACCAATCACAGCCATGCGATCTGCATCACTATTTTGTCTTCGGGGAACGGTCTGGATGTTGAAAGCTTCAAAATCATCAATTAGGTCCCAGACTTGGTGCTGATAGGATCTCATGCAGACATTCTTTGCTACAGAAATTCCTCAGACTTGGTTAACTACCAGTTCTGAATCTCTGAACACAAGTAATTGCTTAATGCCCATTCATTCTGCAAGACTTAGGCCTTGGACTAACCCTTCATATTTAGCCTCATTGTTTGAATAAGAGAAATGAAAGCGGAAAGACCTCAACCATTTTTTATTTTGTGGGGATATTAGTATACCCCTGCTGCAGCACCTACTTTGCTCCTTGCTCCGTCAAAGTACAGTGTCCATAGCTCATTTTCTTGGCTACCTTCAGATTATTTGGCAACCCTCGGAAGCACCCTATCTTCATCATAAATTACATACGTGCCTAATCTTGTAGCATGATAATTTCCAAAATGATCAGTGTTTATGTGTTCACTCAACATAGCATCTTCTTTATCATTCCGATCTCCGCTCACCTTCTCTTCCTCTAGAAATTCAATGCAATACATTTCTTGATTGGTGATAGAGGTATGCGCGGCTTCAAAATTGATCAAGGCTTCATCCACCACATGTTCAGAATGCAGAGCCTCTGATTTTATCTTCATTTTTGCACCATGTGTGGTCCTAAGTATTAGATGTGACCAATCCAAGGACATGTATTCACCCACCTTTGAAGTAAACTCTCAGGATAGATAGAGACCAAACATAGGAGGAACATCTATGATCACTGTGTCCTGCGGGACCTTGATACTAAGGCAGACAAATAGAGTTAAAGGAAGCACTTTGATGACACCTACAGTCTCAACTTATTTCCATCAAGCTGCATCACCACTCTTTTCATAGGTTCATAGCTGAGTCCCAAAGCTTCAGCTATCTATTTAGGCATAACCGTTGTACTAGCGCTAGAATCAATCATAGCATTGTGCAATAACTTCTTTCCTATAATTAGAGTCAAGAAGGGTTGAGGTTTCAACCTACTTCTGTCCTCGGCAGGGGATTCCTTTGTATTGTTTGTAACAACCTTAGTTGGCAGTAACTGATAAACAACCTCTGCACTGGCAGACGGCTCCATTGATGTCGAGTTGATATCTTCATGAAGCGCCTTCTGTAATAGCATCTTTTGTTCTAGGATAGCTAGAATGTACCATAGAGACACATTAATGGATGATTTCTTCAATTTTTCTACCACATTAAAAGGTGGAAAATTCAGAGATTTTTGCTCATTGGTTTTTGCTATAATAATTTCCTTCCATGGTTGAGAAGGTGAAGGGATGGTTGAAGCACTGGGAATCTGATCGAAAACACCTTTGAGTTGTGGGATATCCAGATGTGAAACAACTGACTCACTGGTGAACCTCCTCTTTGAGCGTGTGTTATAATTAGACTGCACTTGCGGTGTTTTGAATATGAATGCATCATTAGCAAACAATGTATCTTCTTCCTCCATCCAGGAGAAGAGCGCATGATCAGGAGCAATATCGGATTCTTGTTCTAAGGACATTCCTTGTATTTGCGCGGTAAGGACTGTGCTCTCCATTTGTGGTGAGGCATATACATAACCTCCATTTTTTGTTATTGTGCCTTGGCTGCATTGCTCCACCACCTTTTGTTGTAGGTTGCCACGTAGACAGTTTCGGGGCATATGCGCGTCGCTGTAGGGGAAACACTACGGATTGATGTCATCAATAAGATTATTCTGCCATGTGGTTAATTCTCTACTCAAGCTTGGTGATGCATTCATCAGCGGAGTAGGCACTAACACCATTTGGTTTGCAATCGGCACTGGTGGATTAGGGTGAGGCGCACCCTGATATTGATTTTGCTTATAAGAAGACTGCCTGCCTTGATAGTTTTGATATGCAGGCCTCAGAGGCATTGCTTGGTTCCACTTAAGAGTGGTTATATCATTTTCCATGGTTTGCAACATCTCTTTGAGGTTGTTTATTTCATCCTTGGAAGAACTTGATGTAGAAGCCACATTTTTAGGGGCGGCCGCATATGTGTACATTGACTAGGCAGTTGTGGGCGCACTAGTTGACACGACTTCTTGCGCGAGGATCGATATTTCAGGAAATATCAGCATAATAGGTCAAGGAGGCAATTTTCTGCAATCTATCAAATGATTCTCGACTTTGATAGTGGTACCATAAGCATCTGGTAGAGTAGCTCCCCCCAAAGACTTGATCATCATAGAAATGTCAGAATTGATGGACTTCAGATAAAATATAAATGCCAACTTGGGAGTTGGGCATATGGTAACAGGGATCCTCTACCAATTTGTGTGGAATCGGACATTAAATTCTGTCAGAGCCTCCTAGGGGGCTCGTTTTATGACAGAAAGTTGATAATACAATGAAAAATGATCTCCGTCGTGCGAGAACCTCTCATAGAATGGATCCCCGAGTTCATCCCAGGTGTGAATTGAATTAGGAGTCAGTGTTTGGTACCAATACAGAGCCTTGCCTTTAAAAGACATGGCGAGGAGCCTCAGGGCTAAATTCTGCACTGTAATACCGTGTACTAGACATATGTCTGCCACATCCTGTAAATTTTTTGCAGGTGTTCTTGAGCTGTCTTCGATAAAATTCGGTGTAGCTTTCATGGCTGAAACTGGGATAGCGCCCCATATAGCGGGCGCTACCGGGGCTACCAGCAGACTTTTGGCGTCCCATGCTACGTAGTTTCTATTGGCGGTTGGCAACATGGTGAGAGGAAAGGGTGGTGGGAATGGAATGGTTACCAGCTAATTTGTGACTTGGACTGTCCCTAGTGGAGGTACTAGTAAACTGGGATTGCTTGTAGTTTGGGATGTAGTTACAAGCCGATGGCTCATACACCCTTCTACAATGCAATTTCATTAAGCTCAATCGCACTGGGCGTGCTAGAAAAAGAACAAACTGTTGATGCCAAAATTTGACGAGGTAACAGAGTCTTATGGGAAACTCAGTTTAAGGGGGACTTTTTGTGCTAAACTGAGTAACCTCCAGATTTTTAGAGAAGCCGACTTCTTCTATAATGGGGTTTGGAAAGGGAAAAGGAAGCGGATATAATAAAGTAAAGTCTAACCTAAGGAAATGCACAAGATTTAATGATGGGCACGATAAATCATAGATTTAAGGGCCTAAATGGTGTTGTTGTGTTCCAAAACATCAGAGACTTAAGATTATAGCATAGACAATTCATTTATTGACATAAAATAACGTTGCGTACATTCTCACTACCAAGAAGAGTCATTAGACATGATCTAGGTAAGCAAACTTGCATTCAACATATATAGAAGTTCTTCAAATGAAGTGTTAAGACAATATAAAGCACAGTTCATAGTTTAATCAAATAGCATGAAAAATAGAAAGTCCAAACAATTGGCAGAGTCTGAGAGTTTTGCAATTAAATAAAACAGTAATAAAGGCCTGGTGTCTTTTCACTAAAACCAACGTGTTTTTCCTCAGTTCCGGACCATTTCTCATCAACAAAGAGTATATATAGCAGGAATATCTCCCATCGCCTCAGAGAACAGTAATAGAAAAGATCTTGCAATCTTTTGCAATGATGCCTGAATCAGAATATTCCCAAAGCCGTTACAACAAGATTGAGCCGGAACACAACATCTAGTCATCCTGGGCACAGGTGCATCCTCTACAATGATGGCGGTGGTCCTGGTTAGACAAGTGTCATCCAATGGCGCAAATGATTATGATAAGCAACAACCAATAGCATTATTTGGCTCATCCGACTCATCACCCACCTAACAGATATGCGCTTAGGCATGTGGCAGCCTTTCATTTCCCACATGAACCTTTCTCCCATCGCTGCAGAGGATTTGCGTAAATGCAACACGTGTCGAATGGGCCAAGTACCTAATCACAATGGAGGGCATGTTCATCAGCCGAGAGCGTAAAATATGCGTGGTTGTATTTCGCTACCCGCAGTCACTATTTCATCCTCACGTTGAAAGATTTGCGAATGGTTGACACATAGCAAGAGTCCACTGCAGCTAGAAACTATGGGGCCCACCAACACTTTTTAGGAACGATGGCTTCGTGGCAGAATTTCATAGCTCGATGAGGCGTCACGATAATAAGGAACAAAAGCAACCCGCAGCCGTGACACGTGGAAGCACAACAGAGCTTTCTGGGATCCAAAGGGAATGCTGATACTTGATGTTGAGAAGAGTAGATGTGTGGAGCGGTAGATCAAACCCTTGATAAAAGGCCGAGCATACTCGATGATGCATAGGCCGGCACACAAAAAATAAACCTGAAGGGAGTTGGTTAAATATTTATTTAACATAACTGTTGGGGGTCATTTTTCCCCAAGAACAACTACATGGAAAATAATGAGAGTTGGCTATTATTGGTCAAGCTTGTTTAAAGACACCCATGCTTGGACCAGAAAGTGTGTAAAATGTGCCATTTTTGCAAGCAAAGAGAGGCTGCCAGCTTTACCATTACAGCTCATTCAAGTAGAATAGCCCTTCATGAGATGGGGCATTGATTTTATAGGTGCCATTAACCTACCTTCAAGTGTAGGCCACAGGTGGGTACTTACTACGACCGATTATTTCACAAGATAAACTGAAGCAATGGCCTTGAAAGAAGCCAATGAAAGTGTTGTTTTAAATTTTTATGATGATTTAGTAACCAGATTTGAGGTACTTTAATCAATCATTTCTGATAATGCTTTGGCATTTGTTGGATTAAGAGTAAGTTATTGGGTTGTCAAGAATGATATTCACTTGAATACCTCATCAAATTAGTACCCTCAAGGTAATGGTTTGGTTGAATCAACTAATAATAACTTGATCAGAATCATAAAAAAGGATTTTGAAGGATAACTAGAGAACTTGGCACAGTAAGTTAAAATATGCCTTGTGGGTAGATAGAATAACTCGAAAAAGGTCCATTGGAAATTCCCCTTATATGTTGGTATATGGTAAAGAGGCAAGGATGCCTTTATCTATTGAGCTTCCAACTCTTGACATAATGAACCAGCTTGAAATGTTTGAAGAGGAAGATTCAATGGTTGTCAGATATGCACAACTCATGGGGCTGGATGAAACAAGAGATAGAGCCATGAAAACAATGGAGCTACATCAACTCCAAACAAATAAAGTGTTTGATAGGAGAGAAACACCCAAGGTGTTTAGAGAAGGATATGTTATCCTTAAGTGGGATGAATTAAAGAGTAGGCCTAGAAAGAACACTAAATTTGATAGCATGTGGAGTAGCTCAATTATCATTACTAAGTGCAAAGAGAACAATGCCTTTCAACTGCCATCAATGGATGGAGAAGCTCTATCTATCCTAGCCAATGTGATACAACTCAAACTCTATTTTGAGGTATGACCTAAAATCTACCTTGTACAAATTAGAGTAGGTTTTATTTCCTCTAAGCGTTGTTTTGCACAGTTAGGTGATAGTTTGCTTTGTTTTCTAGTGTGTTTTGAATATTTTTTCAAAGTGTCTCATTCTGGTTTAGTGAGTTATAGCAACATATAATGTTGTTTTCAAGTGGTGTCAACTTTTAGATGACTCAGTGCCCAATGGATAAGCTTTAGGAAACTGGTTGAGAAGTTTTGCAAGAAAACATATAGTAGATGTTGCCAAAATGTTACCTAATTTTGGCTTAAAACCGAAATCTAGTAACTTATTGTTTATTCTTTTGTGTTTTTATTTAAACATTAAAAGATATATCATATTCTGCTAAGTTGATCATTGAAAATATCTCACACCCTGTCAACTTATGCAATATAGCCTCCATATTAGGTAAAGGGTAATTGTCCTTGAGAGATGCCATATTCAGGTTTCTGAAGTCAACACATAATCTGATGTCTCCATTTTTCTTCCTCATAGGGACCAAGTTTGAGACCCACGTTGAGTGCTTGATTGGTTTGATAATTCCCCCATCTCTGAGCTTTGTCAACTCCTCTTGCATCTTAGGCTCCAATGTTGGATTTATGGGTCTTTGCTTCTATCTGAATGGTTTGGTGTCAGGCTTCAATGGTATTTCATACTGAAACAAATATTGCCTGTATGCTTTTAGATCTTCACAAGACTAAGCAAAGACATGCTTATACTTTCTCAGCAACTCTATCAGCATTCTTCTAATTGTAGGGCTTATCTTCTTTCCTATGTACACCTTTCTTGGTGCTATTTTAGTCCCCAAATTAACTTCTTCAATATCTTCTCTTCTAACTAGCGTCTGCTTCATGAGAGACCAATCATTTCTATCATATAGCCTCTCCAATGCCACTAAGACCCTAGGAAGCTTATTTGATTTGAGCTGCAAGATCTCCCTTCCAAACACTTTTTGCTTCCCATCCACTTCCTCAACAAAAGCATTCAAGTCAATTTCCTAGGCTTCATACTAATCTATACAATTAAGGAATTTCAAAAGATCAGTATCATCATTGAAGACCTGCCAACTATAAATGTTATCCCGAGCAGCAGGCCTTGTCTTGAATTCAATCTGTGCTACCCTAGCCAATGTGATATCATCTCTTTTCAGCACCACATTTGCTAAAAAACCAGCCATTATGTTCTTTGATCTATCAATCCACTCAATTGAAAATGCATCAAACAACTCAATTGTGTCCCATACAACATTCCTATATTGCTTTAATCTTTTGTGCTTTGTTGCATCCTTGGATTTAATTAGTGAAACAACCAACTCATAATCACCAAAAATAGTCAACAACTTAATCTTGTGTTTCACAGCTATGTTCAAACCCATCAACAAGGCTTCATACTCCGCCACATTGTTTGTACATTCAAATTCTAACATAAACAAATACTTAAACATAGTACCTTCAGGTGAAACAAAAACAATCCCAGTGCCATTACCTTCCTGGCTGCATGCTCCATCAAAATACATCTTCCATACTTCATTGCAGCTTTGTGCCACATGCTTTTCAATTGGATCACTATTGGTTAATTCTGGCTGGGCTAATTTTATCTTGAAACTTTCAAGGTCAACATCACAAAAGCAATTGATTTGATCCTGAGACACACAGTAAACAAGCTGGTTCATTCTTGGCTCCCTATAAAATTTGACCTCCTGACCATTCACTAGAATTGTAGCATAAGACAGATCAAATTGAACATTTCCTCCAACTGTTGTTGTCCATTGTCTTGATAGAAGCATCCCAAACTGCGGAGGTGTATCAATTAATGTTTTATCTATATTATATGCCACATGTGGATAAGTAGCCATTTTGACTTCAACACCCCTCATAATGCCTACCACAGGTATAGGTCTATTATCCATTGCATAGCACTTCCCTTCACATGTATCAACCCACATGCCAAGCTACTTCATAACTCCTACTGGCATGATATTTATAGTAGCACCATAGTCTATCATGCAATTTCTCAGCAGTTTGTTGTTTATAAGCAATGTACTGAAAAAAGGATCCACTTGAGAGGGAGTTGTTAATACATCACTCAAGCAGCCTTCTGGGATATTTATTCTCTGTTGCTTATTGACTGTTTTAACAGCTACTCTACTTTCAGAATTCACATGTTTTTCATGTCCATTTGTTATCAATTGAACAACACTATCTCTATATTCCTTAATTTTCATCATTTCAAGCAGTGGAACAAACGTTTTTACCTGGGATAACACCTGAGTGAAGTCAAAAGAAGAGCTCTCCACCTTAACAATTTTCTTCTCTTCTGGCATTTCTCCTTTGTTTTCTTCCTTTTCTTTTTTACTAGGCTGATTAGGCTCTTGTATCTCTTTATGCAATTCCTTCACTTCCTCCTTTTGGATAGGCTTCTCTTCACTCTTATCGTGTTGTTTATTTTCTGATTTCTTCACAGTTCCTTGTGTCATCTTCTGATCTTTCATAAATATTCCTCTAGGGACACCTTCCTTCTCATTTACTGTTCTATTTCTCAACCAGTATTTACTCTTTTCCTCCTCAACAGCAGTGACAGTTAGTCTTTCTATTTCTTCTTTGGTGAGTCTTCTAATACTACATTGAGCAGGCGCCTCAACTGAATGTGGATTTGTATAATCTTCTTCAGAATCATAAAGGATTTTCTTTTCAGCCATATGGACATTATATTTCTGATTTGAAGCATCATACTCATAACCTTCATCCTCTAAAGATGCATACCTTTCTTCCGCATGGAAAAAAGTGTTTGAAATCAAATAAACCTTGTGATCTTCCCCATTATTTTCCATCAACATTCCCTCTTCTTGCATCCTTTGAGCTACAACACAATAGTCTGGAGAATGTGGCTTATCACAAGCTTCATAGAAGTAATTATTACTCACCATGTAAGTTCCTTTTTTATTCAATGGATCAGGAGTCTCTTTGTTTCTTGGCCTAGCTGTTATAGGTTTTCCATCCTTCCAGTTTGTATTATATGGCATGTCATGCAACCTTGGCCTTTCATTTTTGTATGTGTTCTCCTGTCTGTACTGATAATCGTTGCTTTGCTAAGGGCCCTAGTGTTATCTCTTTTATTGATTATACCAGCAGCCTTCCTATTATTTTTAATTGTCAGTGCTATCTTCTGAGCTTCAGCCAAATCTCTTGGAGACCCTCTTCTCAGTTCATACGCTATTTTAAGATGAAATGCATTTAAATAAACACTCAATGCTAGAGAGTCTAGCAACCTTGATCCAAGAGGTACTTTAGTCTGCAACTTGTTGAATCTCCGATTGAAATCATAAATTGAATCATTCTAATTTTTTTGAATTCGCATCAGTTAATGAAGAGCTACATCTGGTGCATTTAGATTCCCATATTGGTCTAGGAATCTATCCTGGAATATTTGGGGAGAGTTAATTGAGAGTGCTGGCAAGCTATTGAACCAATCTCTAGCATGTTCAAGAAGTGACATCATAAATAGCCTCATATGTAAATCTTCATATGGCATGCCTATGTCTTGGATGAACACATTGAAATTATTTAAATGTTCTTCAGTAGTAATTGCATTACTCCCTGTAAACTTAGGTACCAGACCTCTCCAGCTGCCATCCATAGAGTAAGGATATAACTGAAACCCTGCTAAATCAAATTGTTTGATCATTGCTACATACTGGTGAGGGGGTGGAATAGGTGGGTATTGATATTGGTTCATAGGATTATTGTATTGTGCATTAAGCTGTGGCACATGATGCTGACTAGGAGGTGGATGTATATTGGTATGTTGTGTGGGAAAATGAAGGGGATGATTTGGCTATCTATAATGATTTCCTATCTAATGGTGAGGAAACACAAGTTGATTAGAAGGCCCTGCAATATCATTACTCTACTTATGAGGTGGTACATACTTTTGGGGGCAATCAACTGTCTGAGAAGTGATTTGGGCTTTCAGCAATGCAGCCCTTAGTTCCTCTATCTCCTTCCTCTGTGATTCAAACTATGCTTTTACCTCCTTAGGAAGCTTATGATCAATAGAGTCATTTTGGTTACCCTGCATCTTCTGATCATATTCATGCTGAATTCTGATTTGTTCAACCTCCATTTGAGCTCTAAACTTAGCTTGTTTCTTAGGATTGAGAAAAGAAAAAGGATTTCTTTGATCTTCTGGAGTACAAGGCTTTGCACTCGAACTGTTTCTCCATGTATCATAGCAATCATATGTTTCACAATGTGCTCTTGACGCTTTGTCTTTGTCTGTTAGGCACATATCCTCACTTATCCTTTTTCCCTTATCAACCTTGTTATCTTTGTGTGTCCACTTACTGCTACCAGTAGGAGCTCCAGCATGAGCTCCCCTGTATTAAGACCTTCTTCCTTTTATGTTTGCAATGCTGTAAAATTTATGTCAGAGTCTCCACTCACTTTTGTCAAAAATGAGAAAAACTTTATTTTTCTTTATTCCCAGCGTTGTCTGTATAAAGTTCCCAACTCTATGATTAAGGCTTTGATTTTGAATGTATCCTCAAAAGAGTCACCAATTTGTTAGCTCTCAAAAATGCAGGCAAGATGCCTCAAGAGGCTGCCAATATCTTGATACGCTTCAGGGTAACAGACAAGGTCAAGAGAACTCAACCTTCTACTCTTCAGGTGCTGCCAAACCTAGGTGGGTATACCTTTCTTAATTGGGCAGACTTAACTTATGATTATCTTTCTTGCACAATGATTTTTCCACAATGGCAGATGGAAGTGAACAAATGAAATTAAACTTGATAGCAATAGCAATCTTCTGATCTAAATCTAAAATGCTTAATTAAAAAATAAAAAGAAGCTAAATGAATCCAAATGACGAAATGCAGAGACCAGTACCTTATTGGGTATGCAGAGTCAAATGAAATCAAGATGAGCAACACTCTCTGGATAAAACTCAAATTATCTGGCATATATTCTATTTACAACTTGTATAAACATGCGATACTGTAACTACTAAGCTCTACTTTAATAATCCAGATGAAACTCTCTGATTACTGTGATCAACTAAAAGGATTTAATCTTTGCTTGAAAGAACCAATTGACTACTCACACAGATACAACAAATGTGCATTGATAAACTAAACATAAACTTGTTATGTAGATTTAAACAACCAGAAAGCATCAATCTTGGAGACAACTTAGCAATATTTTTCATTGAATTCAACAAATAATTGACATCAGAAATGTCCAGCAATATCAATTGACTTTCATAAATACTTGCATTTTGAAAACATGCACCATAGTCTCTAATTTGGTAAATCTACTGTACTGTATCCATCTAATTTTCCTACTGTATATCGAATAACTAATAGCTCCTCTTTTACAATTACAAAATGCTTATTTATACACTAGCGTTAAGAAAATAAATCATATTGAAATTCCATGTCAGCCTGCAATGGTATTTTAGCAATTTACATGTTAGCCTCAGTATTTGAAATTCTGTTATTCATCAGTGAAACAATTAGCGAGACATATCGTATAGCTATGCCAAAGGAAATTTAATGGTTAATCACTCTACTTGGTGTTACTCACCTTCCCCATGATATATCAGAATCAGGGAGATATCATGTAGATCACTTTTCGTATCCCCGAGAGCTCCTTTACCTTTCGCATGTTGCTGTAGCTCTATGATATCGAGGAGACCTCACGTAGACCACATCGTGTTTCACCGAAAGCCCTTTATTCATTTTGAGTCACTGAGACAAGAACATAATCTCCCCGACAATGTCCTTCATCATTTTCCATCGGCGAGACCGACAGTCACTCGCCAAGACCTCTTATCGAGAACCTTAACTCATATCAATATCGCATCCCTTTATGATGTTGGTCAGTGAGACACAACTAACCTCTCACTGAAAACCATTTGAGAGAAACCTTTTATGCTCCGTCAATGAGACATATACACTTCGCCATGACCTTTCACCGAAGCATTAAATATTTGCTGAAATGAAACCCCATATGTGATGTCGGCGAGACCGAAGGTCACTCACCAAGACGCAATATCAAAAGCAACCTATTTGGCCAAAGTGAATCCTTAATGTGCTATCGGCGAGACCGAAGGTTACTCACCAAGATGCTACCCTGAGGAAAATCTTTTGTCAATATGTATATGCATCCACCACCGGTCGGCAAGACTAGGTGAGTTTGCAAAGACACTTCATTGAAAGAAAAACTCTCACCGATGCATCTCCATATACCGATCGGCGAGACATAAAGCACTCGGTGAGACCTCATTCCGACGGTATAACTTATGCCGATAGGAACATTTTCTATCGCCGAAACAATGTGTATGTCCTACCGATAACCCCTAGTAGATGAAAACCAATCGCCATGACACCAGAAACGTCTTGTTGATAGGCAACACAGATGTTTATCAGAAAAATGGATCGGGGAGATCCTGGCCATCTCATGCCGATAGATTTCCATAAGTAAATGCCGATCGCTGTGACAATTAAGAACTCATGCCGACAAGCCTGCAACAAACATATGTTAGGAAAAATTCATTGTGGGTCAGGGAGATGAAGATAGACTTATGTTGATACAGACCACAACGTAAAAAATGCATGACCCGATGGATTTTGGGATAAATATAGGCAAAATGTGGGAAAAATGTCACGAAGAAAAGAAATGTGCTCAAGGTAGGACTCAATTTGGAAAATGCATGGGTAAAATCAATATGTAAAATCATCAAAATTTTACAGTTCCAACAGTGGCTCCATCTGGGGATGAATGATAGTGAGATCATTGCAAGGATCTAGAGCTTTGGTTGAGCAGACTAGACAAAAAAATGATGAACCAGTGAGCAGAATGGAAGTGCAGCATGATGGAATGAAAAGATAATGAATGTAAAATGGAGATGAACCAGAATCCTAAACTACTGTGCATGGAAAATAATTTTAAAGAGGATAACAAGAGTTGTCCATGCATTGGCAACCCTCAATCCTCTGTGTTGCTCAAGAGAAAAAATGCTTCAGGAATTGCCCATGAACAGGCAACTCCTGATCTTCACCGGCCATATTCTGTAGATAGTATGAATCTTCACCTTTCTTTCCAACAATAACAAAAGGTCCCAACCACAAAGCTTCAAATTTACCATGTTTTCCCTTCTCCTGACATCTTGTGTTCCACATCAACACCAAGTCATTCTCTTCAAATTTTCTATCATTTTCCTTCTTGTCGAATAGATACTTCATCTATGTGTGTAACTTCATGTTTTGATTTTGGGAAACTCTCCTCATTTCATCAAGTTCAGCTAGTTGCTCCACTCTTTCTTTCATGGGTTCAGGAACATCCAAATCTTCCTGAAGAACAAACCTGTAGACTGGCAACAAATTTTGCAAAGGCATCCTGGCTTGTGCTCCATACACCAATTCAAATGGGGATTTTCCAATTGCCTTCTTCACAGTAATCCTATCAACCCACACAACCAGTTTTAATTTTGAATCCCAAGCCTTCTTGTTCTGACTTAACATCCTCTTTATAATCTTTAAGAGACTCTTATAGCTAGATTCAGCTTGACCATTAGCTTATGGATGGTAAGGAGCTGCATAAGAAATATTAATGCCATATGTGGCACAAAAGCTTTTGAACTCATCTAACCTGAAACACATTCCATTGTCTGTGATTAACTTCAGTGGTGTACCAAATCTGGTGATAATGTTGTCCATCAAGAAATTTGTCGCCACTTTGCTTGTAGCCTGTTTAGTAAAATAGTCAGTAGCAACTAGTATCCACTTGTATCCTCCACTTGATTTTTCCTGTATCTCTCCAATGAAATCAAATCCCCATTGATAAAAAGGGGCATCAGCCTGCAAGGGTTGAAGTGGAAAAGCTCCTTGATATTTTAGCTTTCCAGAGAAACTCTGGCAGGCCTCACATTTTCTTACATGTGTAAAAGAGTCATTAAAAACTTTAGGCTAGTAATAACCTGCCCTAAGAATTTTGAGTGCAGTTTTTTTTGCTGAATAATGTCCTCCACAAACTCCTTCATGCATTTCATTTAAAACATGCTTGGCCTGAAATTCATCTAGACATAACAACAATATACCATCCCTGTTCTTCCAAAATAGATCTCCATCCATGAAAACATATTTTGATGCTTGCAAATTTAGAGTTCTCTTTTGGCTGTCACTCAATCCCTCTAGACACTTCATGTACTTAAGATAATGCATTATATCAGTCTACCAAGGAGTGTGCTCAATGCTTGCAACTGCAATCCCTTCATCTACATTACTAACCTAATTTTCTTCAATATTTGATTCTGCCATCAGCCTAGCCAAGCCTTGACCTCTTACTAATTTGGTAATCTGTATCTCCATGTCAAATTCTTGGTTCTTATTAATCCATTTGCATCTTTTTCCTATTACATCAGACTGTGTCAGAATATCTTTGACAGCTGCATCAAGGAAATAAGCAATCACCTTTGCTCCAACCAGATATGCGCTGAAGGCTTTTGTAGCTTTCACCAATGCAAACGCATATTTTTCTATTATATCATACTTCAATTCAGACCCTTGTAATGATTTACTGAAGAAAGACACAGGTTGTTCATGGCCATCCTCATTCTTTTGTAAGATAACAACAACAATAGTGTGCATTGAAGCAAATGAAAATATTTGAAAAGGCTTAGCAAAATCTGGAGATTTAAGGACAGGAGCCTCCTTGATGGCCCTTTTGATAGATATGAAAGCTTCCAAGGCCTTTGCAGTCCATTCCATTTTCTGTCCTTTCTTCAACATTTTTGATATGGGCTTAATGATCTCAACAAGGTTAGAAACAAACCTTCTAACAAAATTAATCTTTCCAAAGAATGATTGTATAGCCTTAACAGTTTTGGGAACAAGAATCTTATCAATAGCTTCAACCCTCTCAGGATCTATCCTAATCCCCTCTTTTGAAACAATGTCCTAAAAGCTTACCTTTTGTGACTGCAAAATGACACTTCTTAGGATTTAAGTTGATATCGTACTCTAGGGCTTTAATAAATACCTTTTCTAGATGTTGTACATGATCCTCAGCCTTCTTTGAATAAGCAGTTAGGTAATCTTGGTACACCACTATGATAGCATTGATTAAATATGCAAATGCCACATCCATAGCTCTTTGGAAGGTCACTCCTGTATTAGTGAGACCAAATGGCATTCTTATGTATATGTACGTTCCCTAAGGAGTTGTAAATGTTTTCTTATATTGCTCAGATTCTTTGACTTTGACCTGGTTGTACCTTGAAAACCCATCCATCATTGACAACAGCTCACACCCTATCACCTTATGCAATATAGCCTCCATATTAGGTAAAGGATAATTGTCCTTGAGAGATGCCATATTCAGGTTTTTGAAGTCCACACATAATTTGATGTCTCCATTTTTCTTCCTCACAGAAACCAAGTTTGAGACCCACGTTGAGTGCATGATTGGTTTCATAATTCCCCCATCTCTGAGCTTTGTCAACTCCTCTTGCATCTAAGGCTCCAATGTTGGATTTATGGGTCTTTGCTTCTGTTTGAATGGTTTGGCATTAGGCTTCAATGGTATTTTATTCTGAAACAAATCTTCCATGTATGCTCTTAGATCTTCATAAGACCAAGCAAAGACATGCTTATACTTTCTTAGCAACTCTATCAACATTCTTCTAATTGTAGGGCTTATCTTCTTGCCTATGTACACCTTTCTTGGTGCTATTTCAATCCCCAAATTAAATTCTTCAATATCTTCTCTTTTGACTGGCGTCTACTTCATGAGAGACCGATCAATTCCATCATACAGGCACTTCAATGCCACTAAGCCCCTATGCAGCTTATTTGTTTTGAGTTGCAAGATCTCCCTTCCAAACACTATTTGCTTCCCATCCACTTCCTCAACAAAAGCATTGAAGTCAATTTCGTGGGCTTCATACTGATCTATACAATTGAGGAATTTCAAAAGATTAGTATCATCATTGAAGACCTGCCAGCTATAAATGTTATAGGGAATAGGAGGCATTGTCTTGAATTCAATCTGTGATACCCCAGCCAATGTGATATCATCTCTTTTCAGTGCCACAGTTGCTAAAAAATCAGCCATTATGTTCTTTGATCTATCAATCCACTCAATTGAAAATGCATCAAACAACTCAATTGTGTCCCATACAACATTCCTATATTGCTTTAATCTTTTGTGCTTTGTTGTATACTTGGATTTAATTTGTGAAACAACCAACTCAGAATCACCAAAAATAGTTAGCAACTTAATCTTGTGTTTCACAACTATGTTCAAACCCGTCAACAAGGCTTCATAATCCACCACATTGTTTGTACATTCAAATGCTAACAGAAATGAATATTTAAATGTAGTACCTTCAGGTGAAACAAAAAAAATCCCATCGCCATTACCTTCCTGGCTGCATGCTCCATCAAAATACATCTTCCATACTTCATTGCAGCTTTGTGCCACATGCTTTTCAATTGAATCACTATTGGTTAATTCTGGCTGGGCTGATTTTATCTTGAAGCTTCCAAGGTCAACATCACAAAAGCAATTGATTTGATCCTGAGGCACACAGTCAACAAGCTGGTTCATTCTTGGCTCCCTATACAATTTGACCTCCTGACCATTCACCAGAATTGCAACGTAAGACAAATCAAATTGAACATTTCCTCCAACTGTTGTTGTCCATTGTCTGGATAGAAGCATCCCAAACTGCGGAGGTGTATCAATTAATGTTATATCTATATTATATGCCACTTGTGGATAAGTAGCCAGTTTGACTTCAACACCCCTCATAATGCCTACCACAAGTACAGGTATGTTATCCATTGCATAGCACTTCCCTTCACATGTATCAACCCACATGCCAAGCTGCTTCATAACTCCTACTGGCATGATATTTATAGTAGCACTAGAGTCTATCATGCAATTTCTCAGGAGTTTGTTGTTTATAAGCAATGTAGTGAAAAAAGGATCCACTTGAGAGGGAGTTGTTAATACATCACTCAAGCAGACTTCTGGGATATTTATTCTCTCTTTCTTATTGGTTGTTTTAACAGCTACTCTACTTTCATAATTCACATGTTTTTCATTTCCATTCATTATCAATTGTGCAACACTATCTCTATATTCCTTAATTTTCATCATTTCAAGCAGTGGAACAAACGTTTTTACCTGGGATAATGCCTGAGTGAAGTCAAAAGAAGAGCCCTCCACCTTAACAATTTTCTTCTCTTCTGGCATTTCTCCTTTGTTTTCTTCCTTTTCTTTTTTACTAGGCTGATCAGGCTCTTGTATCTCTTTATGTAATTCCTTCACTTCCTCCTTTTGGACAGGCTTCTATTCACTCTTATCGTGCTTTTTATTTTCTGATTTCTTCACAGTTCCTTGTGTCATCTTCTGATCTTTTATAAAGATTCCTCTAGGGACACCTTCCTTCTCATTTACTGTTCTATTTCTCAACCAGTATTTACTCTTTGCCTCCTCAACAGCAATGACAGTTAGTCTTTCTATTTCTTCTTTGGTGAGTCTTCTAATACTACATTGAGCAGGCGCCTCAACTGAATGTGGATTTGTATAATCTTCTTTAGAATTAGAAAGGATTTGCTTTTCAGCCATATGGACATTATATTTCTGATTTGAAACATCATACTCATAACATTCATCCTCTGAAGATGCATACCTTTCCTCCGCATGGAAAAAAGTGTTTGAAGTCAAATAAACCTTGTGATCTTCCCCATTAGTTTCCATCAACATTCCCTCTTCTTGCATCCTTTCAGCTACAACACAATAGTCTAGAGAATGTGGCTTATCACAAGCTTCATAGAAGTAATTATTACTCATGATGTAAGTTCCCTTTTTATTCAATAGATCAGGAGTCTCTTTGTTTCTTGGCCTAGCTGTTATAGGTTTTCCATCCTTCCAGTCTGTATTATATGGCATGTCATGCAACCTTGGCCTTTCATTTTTGTATGTGTTCTCTTGTCTGTACTGATAATTGTTGCTTTGTTGAGGGGCCCTAGGGTTATCTCTTTTATTGATTATACCAGTAGCCTTCCTATTGTTTTCAATTGTCAGTGCTATCTTCTGAGCTTCAGCCAAATCTCTTGGAGACCGTCTTCTCAATTCATACCCTATTTTAGGATCAAATGCATTTAAATAAACATGCAATGCTACAAAATCTGGAAACCTTGATCCCGGAGGTACTTTAGTTTGCAAATTGTTGAATCTTTGATTGAAATCATAAATTGAATGATTATGATTTTTTTGAATTCGCATCAATTCATGAAGAGCTGCATCTGGTGCATTTAGATTCCCATATTTCTGTAGGAATCTATCCTAGAATATCTAGAGAGAGTTAATTGAGAGTGCTGGCAAGCTATTGAACCAATCTATAGCATGTTCAAGAAGTGACATCATAAATAGCCTCATATGGCATGCCTATGTCTTGGATGAACACATTGAAATTCTTTAAATTTTTTTCAGCAGTAATTGCATTACTCCCTGTAAACTTAGGTACCAGACCTCTGTAGATGCCATCCATAGAGTAAGGATATAACTGAAACCCTGCTAAATCAAATTGTCTGATCATTGTTGCATATTGGTGGGGGGGTGGAATAGGTGGGTATTGATATTGGTTCATAGGATTATTGTATTGTGCATTAAGTTGTGGCACATGATGCTGACCAGGAGGTGGATGTATATTGGTATGTTGTGTGGGAATATGAAGGGGATGGTTTGGTTGTATATAATGATTTCCTGTCTGATGGTGAGGAGACACAAGTGGATTAGAAGGCCTTGCACTATCATTACTCTGATTATGAGGTGGTACATACTTTTGGGGGCAATCAGCTATTTGAGAAGTGATTTGGGCTTTCAGCAATGGAACCCTTAGTTCCTCTATCTCCTTCCTCTGTGATTCAAATTGTGCTTTTACCTCCTCATGAAGCTCATGATCAATAGATTCGTTTTAGTTACCCTCCATCTTTTGATCATATTCATGTTGAATTCTGATTTGTTCAGCCTCCAGTTCAACTCTAAACTCAGCTTGTTTCTGAGGGTCAAGAAAAGAAAAAGGATTTCTTTGATCTTCTGGAGTACAAGGCTCTACACTTGAATTGTTTCTCCATGTATCATAGCGATCATATGTTTCACAATGTGCTCTTGACACTTTTTCTTTGTCTGTTAGGCACATATCCTCACTTATCCTTTTTCCCTTATCAACCTTGTTATCTTTGTGTGTCCACTTATTGCTACTAGCAGGAGCTCCAGTATGACCTCCCTTGTATTGAGACCTTCTTCCGTTCATGCTTGCAATGCTGCAAAATTTATGTCAGAGTCGCCACTTACTTTTATCAAAAATGAGAAAAACTTGATGTTTCTTTATTCCCAACAGAGTCTGTATAAAGTTCCAGACTCTATGATTAAGGCTTTGATTCTGAATGTATCCCCAACAGAGTCACCAATTTGTTAGCTCTCAAAAATGCAGGCAAGATGCCTCAAGAGGCTGCCAATCTCTTGATACGCTTCAGGGTAACAAACAAGGTCAAGAGAACTCAACCTTCTACTCTTCAGGTGTTGCCAAACCTAGGCGGGTATACCTTTCTTAATTGGGCAGACTTAACTTATGATTATCTTTCTTGCACAATGATTTGTCCACAATGGCAGATGGAAGTGAACAAATGAAATTAAACTTGATAGCAATAGCAATCTTCTGATCTAAATCTAAAATGCTTAATTAACAGATATAAAGAAGCTGAATGAATCCAAATGATGAAATGCAAAGACCAGTGCCTTATTGGATATTTAGAGTCAAATGAAATCAAGATGAGCAACACTCTCTAGATAAAACTCAAATTATCTAGCATATATTCTGTTTACAACTTGTATAAACATGCGATACTGTAACTACTATGCTCTACTTTAATAATCTAGATGAAACTCTCTGATTACTGTGATCAACTAAAAGGATTTAATATTTGCTTGAAAGAACCAATTGATTACTCACACAGATACAACAAATGTGCATTGATAAACTTAACATAAACTTGTTATGTCAATTTAAACAACCAGAAAGCATCAATCTTGGAGACAACTTAGCAGTATTTTTCATTGAATTCAACAAATAATTGACATCAGAAATGTGCAACAACATCAATTGACTTTCATAAATACCTCCATTTTGGAAACATGCACCGTAATCTCTGATCTGATAAATATACTGTATTATATCCATCTAATTTTCCTACTGTATATCGAATAACTAATAGCTCCTCCTTTACAATTGCAAAATGCCTATTTATACACCAGCGTCAAGAAAATAAATCATATTGAAATTCCATGTTGGCCTGCAATGGTATTTTGGCAATTGACATGTCGGCCTTAGTATTTGAATTTCCTTTATTCATCAGTGAAATAGTCTGTGAGACATATCGTATAGCTATGCTGAAGGCAATTCAATCATTAATCACCTTGCTTGGTGTTACTCGCCTTCGTCGTGATATATCAGAGTCGAGGAGATATCCTGTAGATCACTTTATGTTTCCTCAAGAGCTCCTTTACCTTTCGTGTGTCGCTGTAGCTCTATGATATCAGGGAGACCTCACGTAGACCACATCGTGTTTCACTGAAAGCCCTTTATTCATTTTGAGTCGCTGAGACAAGAACATACTCTTGCCGACAAGGTCCATCATTTTCCATCGGTGAGACCGAAGGTCATTCATCGAGACCTCTTATCGAGAACCTTAACTCATATCGATATCGCATCCCTTTATGTTGTCGGTCGGCGAGACACAACTAACCTCTCAACAAAAACCATTTGAGAGAAACCTTTTATGCTCCATCAGTGAGACATATACACTTCGCCATGACCTTTCACCTTTCACCGAAGCATTGAAACTTTGCTGAAATGAAACCCCATATGTGATGTTGGTGAGACTAAAGGTCACTCACCAAGACGCAATACCGAAAACAACCTATTTGGCCGAAGTGAATCCTTAATGTGCTGTCGGTGAGACCGAAGGTCACTTGCCAAGATGCTACCCTAAGGAAAATATTTTGCCGATATGTATATGCATCCGCCACCGTTCGGCAAGACTAGGTGAGTTCACCAAGATGCTTCATCAAAGGAAAAACTCTCACCGATGCATCTCCATATACCGGTCGGCGAGACATAAAGCACTCGGTGAGACCTCATTCCAATGGTATAACTTATGCTGATAGGAACCTTTTCTATCACCAAAACAATGTGTATGTCCTGCTGATAACCGCTAGTAGATGAAAACCAATCGCCATGACACCAGAAACGTCTTGCTGATAGGCAACACAAACGTTTATTAGAAAAATGGATCGGGGAGATCCTGGCCATCTCATGCCGATATATTTCCATAAGTGAATGCCGATCGCTGTGACAATTAAGAACTCATGCCGACAAGCCTGCAACAAACATATGTTAGCAAAAATGCATTGTGGGTCAGGGAGACCAAGATAGAATTATGTTGATATAGACCACAATGTAAAAAATGCATGACCCGATGGATTTTGGGATAAATATAGGAAAAATGTGGGAAAAATGTCATGAAGAAAAGAA
Source organism: Sequoia sempervirens (assembly GCA_007258455.2). Classification (NCBI taxonomy): domain Eukaryota; kingdom Viridiplantae; phylum Streptophyta; class Pinopsida; order Cupressales; family Cupressaceae; genus Sequoia; species Sequoia sempervirens. Next base: position 70,757,435 of record VDFB02026320.1, read on the forward strand.
ATGTGCTCAAGGTAGGACTCAATTTGGAAAATGCATGGGTAAAATCAATATGTAAAATCATTAGAATTTTACAGTTCCAACAAGGTGTATTTTGTTGCATATGTATTTCAATCTTCTTAAGTGGATCCATGATCCATTTTATTAAAATAAGTAAATGATTTTAGTGATGCATCAAGTTCAATTATGCATCTATTAAAATAGAGAAGGAAATATCAAGTCATGCCTTAAATCATCATGAGGCATATGGGGCAACAAGAAGGGACAGTTTAAGGTACTGTCAAATTCATCTCACTTCAACCCTATTGGATAGCCACACATCACCTAGGATGGTGAGATTTTAGCTCACCAACATAAGTGACATATGTTTTCCCACTAAGATTAAAGTGAGGATATGGTGTTTGTTTGTTCCACAAGATCAAAAGGACTTAGATGTTGTGAAGACCAAGTAACGAACCTATGGGGTAGCAAGCAGTTGCTAGGGAAACCATGAAGATTGGGGCAGTCCTACAGGAAAAATGCATGCTACCTTTCCTGCTACAGGACAACAACAATCAAAGAGGCATATGGGACAACATGAATCAATGGGCAGCTCTTTGTGTGATAAGAGTCAATGATAGAGTAAAGCAAAAGAACATGGTGTTAAGATACAACGTGTCTCAATGAACTCAAAGAATTATACACTGTTCACATTGAACAAATAAATAATCATTCACTAAACTGAGGCATGAAATATCCACTTGATGCTTTAGGACAACAAGGTCCAACATAAAATGTATTTCATAATACAATGAACAAAATGGAAGAAAATCACTTCACAATATCAATGCATTTCAAACAACAATGTATTCCAATGGAGCAGCCCCTAAGCATGATCAAAAAGGGCTATGTAAAGGAAATGTCTTTCACAAGTGAGGCCAACATTTGAACATTTGAAAGCATTGCTAATTGTCAAAGTGATGCAAGGTAGTGCTCCAATGGAGCTAACAAAATTTCAACAAAATGATCAGCCACTTACATTCAATGGAGATTAAAGAAAAAGGAATCAAGAAGTGAGAAATAAGGTAGTGAACATATATTTTGATTTGTGTCTGAGATAGGCATCTTCCTGTTCATGTGTTTGTTGCTTTCAAAAAGTCAATAGGCTGTTGCCTTTCAATTTTTTTAATTTTTTTTATTTAAAGACAAAGCAATCATGTTGAAAAGTATCAAACAGTGAAGATGAGTCATTTACATCAAGCACAATCATGTATGAAAATGCAAGCATGAGGATTTTAAAGGGAATCCCAACAAAGAACTAGATATGTGTATTGATAAAGAAATAATAGAATTTTAACATCCAAAATTGGGAGCATGAAAGGGTGTGCTATAATGATCTAGTCAATTACATAATAGTAGCCATGGTAGTAGCTTGGTCAATACATGAACTATCCATGAATTTCTGGGGAAATAGGCCATACATAACTATAGTGAAGTGAACATGCATTATCAATTGATCAATCCCAAATGATACAATCTCATGGTGATGAGATGGGGACAACAACTAATGGAAACAAGATTTTTATGTTTTTACAAGATCAATTGAAAAAATGAAGAGGTAGGGCTGCATTCAAGATTGCTTTTATCTATTGTAACATGGAAATTCTACATGCAATGAAAAACTCATTGGGGCTTGTGAGAGCCAAAGGAAAATCACCTAAAAGCATAAGGATGTTTTTAAGACCACAATAAGGAAACACACAGAGCAATTATGTATGTGGCAGAGCATCCTAGGTGTCAAAGCACCATAATTTAATGGACAATGAACAATGATCTCACAAGTGGGTAGTTAGTCAAGTGTCAAGGTTGCACATGTTGCTAGAGTTCAGCCATTGGATACCAGCAAAGGATGCATTGAGTGTAACAAAGTAATTCAATACATCATGTCTTGCATTATTCTTCAATGTTTAATGCCAAAGAATGCTATAGGACTTCCATGATTGGTAGTAAGATCCCTACTCAAGTCATTTCCAACTTGAATTTTCAATGCAAAACAGGGGTCATCTCTACATCTATGGTGTTGACATTTCATGATACTATTCACAATTAAAGCAAACATGCATGACAACCTTGCTAATCTCACACAAGAATAAACATATGATGCTGCTATGGATTACAAGTGCGACTAGTATTTGAATGTTGCATTTGTAAAATACAAACACTTTGTCATGATAGCAACCTAGTGAACAAATCAATATTCAAGCATTTGTAAATATGATGGGCAATATATAGCTACAACCATGGTGAAAGAAATGCAAGAAATGAAATAACCAAGTGCATAATAGATCTCTTTTTAGAATGTTCAAAACTGTTTCAAGATCAAGCCCACTTCTTCATGGCCACGACTTGAAGAAGTGTCTTTCTTCAAAATAACAAAGACCCATTTGAAGTTTTGCAACCAAACTGAAGATTCATAGGTGATAAAGAAATACCTTGGGGTTTTCTTTCATAATATATAGAATGTGTCATGGTGGCCTAGTAAGTTCATTTTCTTTCACAAATTAAAGAAACCCACTTGTGTTTTTATTATGAAATGTGAAATACAAAGGTAAACAAAGAGTGTTGTCTTCTCAAATCAAAAGAAAACCCATCTGGGTTTGTGTCAAAAGTGCAATTACAGAGAGATTAAAGGAGAATAATTGGAGTTATCTTTTTCAAGAAAGAGAAACAAAATATTCAAAACCCAGCCATCTCCTCATAGTCGTGGTCTAGAAAGGAGGATTTCTTGAAAAACTCAAAGAACCCACTTGGGGTTTCATATTGAAACAGAGTACAAGTCAAGTTTTCTTCTACAAGAAAAAAAAAACACATCTGGGTTCATTCAAATTTGCATATATAGAGATATTAAAAGAACAATATGGAGTTTTGTTCTATAGAAAAGTAGAGAAATGTAAATCAAAACCCTATTTCATTCTTCATGGCTACAACCAAAAGGAGCATATTTTCTTCACAAAATCACGAAATAAATTGGTTTTTATTTTTAAATTCAACTTCAATATAGAGGAAAATTGACATTTTTGCTTCATTCTTCAGTATGGAATCTTGAAATGAGGTTTTTTTGCTTAAAAATCAGAAAGGAATGGGTCTGGTAAAAGCTTACCTAAGCTATTTTTCTCATTCTCTTTATTTACACAAGCTTTTGTCATATAATCAAGCTCCCATTCGAGCTTCAAGAAATCACTAATGGGGGCTAAAGAAGAATGAAATAACCACAAAAAAATGGAGGCAAACAAAATTAGTCAAAAAATATTGTAGAGCCGTGGCTATTAAGCTCATGAATGGCCTTCAGAAGGATGAGAAGATATAGATTTTGATGCAAAAAATTGTGTTACCTCAGTATTTCAATGAAGAAAATTACAAGATTTCATCAACAAGTCATCAAGAATTGGCCAAATGCACCATTTTTTGCACACTCAAAGAAACCCCATGGTGGCAGAGTGTCAACCCACAGAACCTTCAAAGTATAGATGAATGGATTTTTCATTTTCCCATGTGTTTTGCTTAGGGTTGGAAACCTTATGGTGGAGGCCGATGGGATATTTTTCCTTGTTTTTAAAAAATTGAAACAAATTTTAATGTGTTATGTTGGCTTTGAAGTGAAGTTCAAGAATTAGGCTTTTTTCCTTATATTCATATTAAACACCATGTCCCTTGCTTTGATATATGCTAAGTCCCCAAACCATGTGTCTTTGACCTTTGAAACATGTAATGCCTTGAAAATTTTAAAATATTCCTTCTAAGGAGTGTGGAATCCCTTTATGCCCACATAGGCTGAATTATGGGCCTTTTTGTTTTCCTTTGAAAATTAGGAGAGTGTTGACCAAGTGCTTGGCTCTCAAATGGAGAAGTGGAGGTGAGTCAAAATTGATAAAATTCCTTGGAGGAGTTTGGTTTTTCTTAATGCTTTTACACACATTTAAAGTATCATTATTTTGCATTTTTGCCAATTGCAAGACATTTTTTCAAGTGATTTGTAAATCACTTTTATTTAATGTTACTTATTTGATGCAAATATTGATGTAATCCAAAGAGGTGGTGGGGCCTCCTTTTGCATTCTTTCTGAAATGTAAAGTAATTATTTTAAGTGATGTATTATAAATCACTTAATCAAATTAATATTGTTTTGAATGCAAATTAGAGTCTTGTATTTTGCAAGGGCATTAAAAGTGTGGGTCAAGGCTTGTGAAGACCAATGATGACTGGAAAACATGAGAGATGTGTGAGAGGCTATGTTTGACTAGTTTTGGAGGGAAAGGGGTTGTTTGGAGGAATTTTTGTCACATTTTTAGTGTGACTATTGACTTGGCTTGACTTTGATTCATGTGGAGGAAAGTTTGGAGTGTTTCTAGAAGGTTATTTTTGGCCTTTTCTATTACGTCTGACTAGAACCTCCTAGATGGAATTGTGTGAGGGAGTTGGTTTATTTTTGGCTTAACTTACTTCAATCTTGTTATTGAAGTTAGTTCTTTCTTTCCAGTAGAGTGATAGTTTGGATTTGGAGTTATCTTTTTCAACAAGAGTGGTATTGTAACTCAGATGGACTTGTAATGACAATTGAGTACATTGAATCAATGAAATTGAACATTTACCTTCTCATTTCATGTTTTATTGTGTGTTGTTAGCAATTGATCAAATTATTTGTGAAATTTACCTTTCGTTATAGTCTTGTCTCATGGTTAAGCACCTATTTAGCAAAAAATACATTGTTACAGGTTATAAGCTTTGTTAGTTAAATCAAGTGCTATTAGTTGTGAAATTTTGTTTTTCCTTCTAAGAGTTCTGCTAAAAAACCTCATAAATTACTTATGTGAAAATGCATGTGAAAATGAGTTGTGTGAACAAGGTTTTATGTCATTGTTTTGAATGTGAATAGGTTGTTTATAGGTCTTAGTCAATTTTTTGGTCTATCACCCTTAGTAGTTTCAGTTAATGTTCATTTTCATGCATCTTTTACCATTTACCTCAAAAATCATTAGTTTAGGTGACATCAAAAGTGGAGCCAACCAATAATCTGGAGGTTTTCTTTCACAATAGGATACCCACAACCTAAAAGCATTCCCATGTTAGTCCAAATTTGCTAAGTGCTTTCTCAGCTTGGCAAAAGGGGTGCAAATTTGGCCAACTAACATGAATATCTAGGGCTAATTTGTATGATATTGATCATTCATTCAATCCAATCATATATGACATTGATTTACCTTGTCTATCTAACCAAGGCCATGTCTATGGGTGTGAATTTCTACTCACACTCATGATCTTGATCCATTGAAATACAAAATCAAAACCAATCAATTAGTTAACTAGGCCCATCATACACTATGGTTGCAAGCCAAATTTGTATAAATCTTTGTACTTTGGTCTTATGTAAGTGTATAAAAGAACATTCATTTCACTCATTTTGATAATTCTACTTGAATAAGGAAATCATAACTTGAATGTTCATTTGCATCTACATTCAATACAAAAATCAAGAAAAAAATCTAATAATACTCATCCTACCACATTTGAATCATGCAAAATGAATGTAATATTCATTTGTGTGTTGAAGCTTTCTATATATGAGGGTATTTGAAATACCTCTGGATTATAGAAAGGAACAAAGATTTTGATAAAGAATATCACTATCTAGTAATCTAGTTTTTAATGAATTTTGACGCATAATTTAGAGATCTTGAAAGATCAATTACATCATTATAAAATAGGTTCATAGTCACAATTTAGGTCTATGATTGCAAGTTCAATCTATCACTAGTGCAAAAATAGATCTTTTGATTTAGATCCACTTACATGACTATGTAGAACATCTATTGATTCCGAGACACATCAACTTCACTATCTTCATTAATCAACATTCATACCTTTCAATAAAACTAATTATCCTATATTCATTAACTTTTATTTCTAACATGACTCTCCATTCCTTGATATAGTTTAATTTGATACATTTATTTACCTCATTATCCTAATGAACTTTATTTATCCTTTACAATAGTACATTGTATTATATAGTGTTAAATATATATAATTATTTTATGGCTAAGTATTTCATAAAACTCTTCCTTTACCCTTAACCACCATTAAATAGTGAAGATACATTGTGAAGTTTCCATTCAATCAAACATGGTGCATCATATTTCATGTTTATGATCACACAATTATATCCCAAAACATACACTACTTCTCACATAAAATAGTATATAATCCTATATTGCTCATAAATTCTAAGTTGTGATAGTGAAATGGTATTCATATGAAAATCTATTAGGTTCAAAATATTTTAGTGTTTATACAATAGGGGATACATAGTTCACCTTATTGGCAATGGTATCACTCTTGTAAAGAAAGGATATGGTAAAACATAGTTATTTATGATATTGAATTAAAAATATGCATAGGAACCCACACACTATCAATAATTAAAGTCATAAATAAGGATGCACACATTATTAGCAGCTATGACCTTAAGTTGAAGAAATTTTTTGAACAAAGGATTGTGACCTTGGAAGAGTAGATGGAATGGGTTAACATGAAGTTGGATAATGTTGTTGAAGTGACAAAATATGTTATGAGGAATGAAGTGAAGGGTCTTACTATCCTCAATGAGAAGGCTAGGAAATGGATGGAGGAAGCTCTAGGTGATAAGGACACTATTGGGAATAGGTAGTTTATGGAGGAAAATTTGGTTGGTAAGGATGCTAAGGGGAATTTTGCTAGTTCACATGATGTTTTGATTAAAGAGGTAAGTGTTTTGGGACTTGGTGGTAAGACCTGCAACAAAACTAAGCTACAAGCCAGGGTCCTTGTCAAAGAGATTTCTAAAGTTATGGATGTGCATCATAAGATAATTTAAATTTATATGGAGGCTACTAATATTCTGAAGAATATGTAGTTTTTGTTCTTGTTCCTCCTTTTTGGAAGCTATTGTCCTGATGTTTTGCTGCATGTTGATTGTTTGTTGATCTGTTTGGTTATCTTTTGAAACAACTTTCTTTTTTGTAAAGGGTTTTAGGGACCCTTCAAAACCTTCTTTACCTCTAATAAAAAACAACTATGACCTTACAACACTTGTTAGTAGGAACACACAAATTGAAACCATTTTTACCAAAAACTAACTTGATCCCCTTAAACAATTTAGAAATGAATATTTATTTCTAAAATGTAGTCATTGATAAGGCATATTTCAAAAATCTAAATATGAATAATTCACATTAATTCATTAAAATATGGTAAAATAGTGGATTTCCTTACCATCTTCTATATCCTTTATGCTTCATAAAAAAATATGGCTATTAAAATTTTTTTTATGATCACTATCATGCTTGCACTTGGATTTGATAGAAGTTGTCAGTGGCAACCTTTGTGAGTGATATTAAATGTTTTTATGACCGTTTTCATGCTTGCACATCTTTGGATGGAATCTATATTCCATGTAAAGTAATTCTTAATGGTTAAGTTGGATCTTTATCATTGTTGGATGGTTTAAAACCTTTGAATATTTATGTAAAAAGTCAATATCAGGTAATGTAGAGAACTTTCACTCATGTAATTTTGGTAATTGAATTATGTTGTTTCATTTTTAAATGATGCAAGTAGACATTCCTCTTGATATTGATAGAACAATGGAGCATGATGTCATTGTAGAAATAACAAGTTTGATGCCCCTGACAAATGTATGAAGTAGACTAGTAAATTTCCCCATTATATTCATTGTTTTATCCATCTATTATTCAAAAATCAAATGATATTCATTTATAGTTTAATTGTTGTCTAGATGGTTGCTACAGGTCTTCAAAATTCCAAATCATGAGTGTGTCATTGATGTGGATGAGAAAAGTGATTATTTATATGTGGTAAGTGATTATTTTGTTATATTTCATTTTATAATGTAATTTATATATATTAATGTCTATACTTTTTATTGTAATAGGTGGGGCTCCAAGAATCTTTAAACAAGAGGTCAAATGAATGAATTCGAAGGATGCCACCATCATATGCATCTCCACCCCTCAACAATCAAAGACCACTTGTGATTTTCTTCCCACACCTAGAGGGTAATGACTATGTATTAAAGTCTTTTGTTGTATGCCTATATAGAATTTTTGAACATATATTTTGTATTACAATATGTGACATTGTATGTCCATATGACATTCTTGTAAGCCTATATGGCTTTCTTGTATATATGTTATACTTATATCAACATATATTGACGTATGCCTATATGGATATTTGGTTAATACATATAATTTTTATTGATGGTGTCCATATTTGCATTACAAATGATTACTTAAATAAATGAATAATTAGTTGACATAGCTATAAATGATTAATGTTATCCATATTTGCATTATAATCAATTAATTGAATAATTGAAAAAGGATCACTTTTCCATTTGGACTATAGTATGTTTGCATACTTGTTAAGACTAGATAATGATAAACTAATATTTCTAAAATAACTTGTTGATACCCACTAGTTGGTTAGTACCTACATTCAAGTACCCATCCATTCTTTCAGATTTGATTCTCTATCAATGATATCATCTAACCAACCTAGCATTTCCTATTTCATTAAGTGATGTGACCTATTTATAGTATGGACCCCTATCCTCTAGTTGACCAATCACTACTTCACATTTATAGAACTATTCCTCATTCCCACACTTAACTTCCTCTCAAAAAAATATATTCCTATATTGACCAAAATATTTATGAAAACATTGAATTCAATCCATGGAGGATACTAGTTCTTTGGTGTATATCATTCAACCATAAGAGTATAAAGAGACCTAATTTGACCAAAAAACCTAAAGTGGACCTATTCTATAGCCACCCCAACATGCTGGAATTGTTGGTTTTCGCCCATAAGATGAAGAAAGTAAACAATGCCTCTTGACAACTGTTTACTAAATGCAACTAACACTTTTTGCAACATCTAAAACATTGTCGCCATTGTGAAATGACTTGGATATATAAAAAACTGAGAGAGGTTATTGTAGATCAACCCTACATGATCCTATACCTTAAGAAAAAATGTTTCTAAGTGACATAATTTTGAGTAATAGCTTGTCAAATTTTTCCACTTTTTTGGCACTTAGGGATCTTAAGAGAAAGCATCGACATCTGGCATGCTGGAGTGAAAAAACATGACCTTTTCTAGCATAAATCCACCCACATGGACATGTTGGAACTATCAATTTGGGCGCACAATGAACAAAACAATAATTAGGATACCTTACAACTTTCTCTTCAATGCAATTACTAATTTTTGCAACATCTGAAGCATTGTCACCATCGCCAAATGGATTGGAGATATAAAAAATGATAAAGTTTATTGTAGAGGGACCCTACATGACCTTTTACCTTTAGATGAAAATTTTCTAAGTGCCACAATTTCCTAGAAACAACTTGTCAAAGTTTTCCACTTTTTGGCACTTAGGGCTCTTAAGAGAAAGCTTTGGTACAATGTATCCTGGAATGATCCAATATGTTAGGATGAAAAATAGGACCTTTCATAGCATAAACCCACCCACTCAGATGTGTTGGACTTGTCGACTTAGCTACATGACGAACAAAAAAGAATTATGCCTCTTGACAACTTTCTCTTCAATGCATTTGACAATTCTCTCAATGTGTGAAAACTTGTCACCACAACCAAATCGATTGGAGATATAAAAAATGAAAGAGGTTATTAGAGAGGGACCCTAAATTACCTTGTACCTTTAGACCAAATGTTTCTAAGTGCAAGGATTTTCGATAAATTTCTCATCAAATTTCACCACTTTTTGGTACTTAGGTCTCTTAAGTGAAAGTGTCGATACAATGTAGCCTAGAATGATCTAGAGTGTTGGGGTGTGAAAAAAGACCTTTCCTAGCATAAAAATACCCACCTAGACATAGTTGGAACAATTAGTTTTCTCCCATGACAAACAAAACAAAAATTGTGCCTCTTGAAAACTTTCTCTTTAATGCACTTGACAATGTTTTCAATGTCCAAAAACTTGTCACCACAACCAAATGTATTGGAGATATAAAAAAAATGAGAGAGGTTATTTGAGAGGAACCCTACATGACCTTCTACCTTCAAAATAAATGTTTCTAAGTGCCAAATTTTTCAATAAATTTCTTGTCAAAGTTTGCCATTTTTTGGCACTTAGGTTTCTTAAGAGAAAGTGTCGGTACAATGTAGCTTGGAACAATATGGAATGTTGGGGTGTGAATCAAGACCTTTCCTAGCATAAAAAAACCCACTCGGATGTGTTGGAACCATTGGTTTGGTTGCATGATAAATAAAACAAAAAATATGCCTCTTGACAACTTTCTCTTCAATGCATTTGAAAATGTTTTCAACATGCGAAAACTTTTCACCAAAACAAAATGGATTGGAGATATAAAAAAATGAGAGAGGTTATTGGTGAGGAAGCCTACATGACCTTGTACCCTCAAATAGAATGTTTTTGAGTGCTACATTTTTTGATAAATTTCTCATCAAATTTTTCCACTTTTTGGCACTTAGGTCTCTTTAGAGAAAGCATTGACACAATGTAGCCTAGAACAATTTGGCATTCAGGGGTGTGAAACAAGACTTTTCCTACTATAAACCCACCCACCCAAATGTGGTGGAACTATCTATTTGGTTGTATGACAAACAAAACAAAAATTATGCCTCTTGACAACTTTCTCTTTAATGCATTTGATAATGTTTTCAACATGTGAAAACTTGTCACCACAACCAAATAGATTGGAGATATAAAAACTTGTCACCATGCTCATTTTTCTACTTTATAAGATGTTTCCTCTTTGAGAATTAGTAAAAAATCATATATTCATTAAAAATTATTAAAAAAATCAGGATAAACTACATGGTGTTAGCTAATTTCTCACTGAAGTAATTTTTCAAATACTAAAAAAAGGTTAGAATTTTAGGGGGGCCACATGAGAAGATATGTTATTTTTTTAAAGTCAAGACCAATTTTTGTGGCCCCCTTTTTTGAAAAACTTAATCTCAACCATTTAAAGTAAAAATAGTAGTTTAGAAAGTGGATTCAGAGTAGTACGACTGTTGTTTTTCTTGCATCTTAAAATTTTGAGTGTAACTATCTTCAATTTCTCATCCAAGTTCAGTATTTCTTGATTTTAGGAAAAAAGTGGCCTCTTAAGACCCCTTTTTAGCCCCCCAACTTTGTGCACATATCCTCATTAATTACCTTATTAGAGTTTACCCTTGAAGGCTTTCACATCAGCATCATCATGTCCCAATTCATCCTAATTACACAATTGCTATGTAAGAATTTCCACGAGGTCCAAATATTCATCCACCATCCTCTCACTTTTACCGACCACCTTTTCCAATTATTATATGCATTGTAGCATAGAATCCTTTTCCCAAGCCAATTGTAGCTTCCAATCCTTCAACTTCAGAATGTCTTGTTTCATCACCACCTTTTCTTTTAACAATTTTTGGGTAGCCATCTTTTGAATGACCATCATTTGTTGCAATTTCATATCATTCTACTCTAAGCAGTCTTTACAATTGGTCATTAACCTTTTGGAATTCTTGAGCCAATAGGAAGCTTATTTTAATTTTATTATGGCCTCCCTTATGAATTCTTCACCTTGTTGCATCAAGTCTCCTACCTAGTTATTGAACAAATTTATTTTATGTCTCAGATTTTCAATTGCATCTACTTATTCCTTAGACATTAACACTGGGTTAGGGGGAAACTCTATTAATGATTGGCTTGGTTGAGCTATTGCTATGATAATTCTCTACATTTGAGCTATGTGGTCCTTTAATTCCTTTTTATTTTTCTAATCTCTTCTCATAAACATAGTATTTTCTTGTAGGTTCATCCTCATTTACTCTATCTCTTGCTCCCGTGATAAATTCCCTAGGTTAATAATTATCAATATTTGGTAATTTTGAGTAGTAATTTCAGGTTTATCATTTTCTCCTATAGGAGTAGCCACCTGTAGAACCTTCACACCATCTACACTTCTCTTAATAGAATTCTTGACTCTAGCATTGGCCCTAGTATTTGGAGTTTCCACCTCCTGCATCATTCTTCTAAAGTCTAATGGCACCAATTGAACTTGCATTGGTGGCTACAATTATCGAACCAACTAGTCAAGAATTTCTTCACCTGGTCTTACTTATTTCAAACCTTCTTTTACTTGTTGATTTATCTGCTCAAGATTTCCTTCTCCTAACATGTGGATTTTATCTCCACCATCCTCAGGAACCCTTATTGCACCACCTTCCTGTTGCAATGAATTTTTTTTTATTTGTTTGTTTGTTGTTCCTTTCTCAATTCCTATTCTTCTTCTCTAGGTCTTGGCTCTTCTACATCCCCACTTTCCTTCTCCATGTGGTTCTCATATGTGAGTGACTCATGATGTTTTAGGACATTAGGGTTTTCAGTACCTTCATGTCCTTCATTACACTTGATTCTAGTGAGTTCAAAAAATTGACCTTTATCTAATCTTTCTTCCAGGTGAGGTTCATGCAACTATTCTTGGGTAGTGTCATTTCTAGTTTCCACATGTTGAGGATGGTCCTCAACTATCTTGATATTCATTACATCTGCCTGCATGTCTCTTTCCTCTTCTCCTAAGGGATTAGGATTTTGAGATACTACATCTAGATGTACTTCCTCAGATTGGGGCACTACTTCAATTACTTATTATTCCTTTGGATCATCCACCTTTTAAGAAAGTGGTTTCACTAAAATCCCTCGACCTTCAAAAATGTTCTGGTGTATCCCCTTTTTAGGTTCCTTTTCAATAGCTAATGTATATTTTGGCATTGTTTTTGGTTGTTTTTTCTTTGTATTTATTTTATAATATTAGTCCACCTTTCCATTTATTTCATGACTAGATCTATAGCTATATTAGGTTTTTCTTTAGTGAGTGAATATGTCTCTCCCATTGCTTGCCTCATCATAGAAGTCCCCATTGAGGAAGGAGAAGCAAACACTATTGCTAGTGGTTGAGACATTGATCCTCTCATCTAGTTATACACCTGTTGTTTTCAATTGCTTCTTTTGGGTGTAGATATCTGACTCATGGCAATGTGGCTGATGAAGATGCCCCTACTAATTGTTTTAGTAGGTATGTTGGAATTGATATGATTTCCCTATTGGGGTCCTCTGGTTGCATGGCTATTGAAACTCCCCAGCTTAAGGTTTTAGTAGTTATTTCCCTTCTTTCTTTCCTAGGAAGTTGTCATGTCCTAAATCATCAATTACCTTTCATTTTCTCTTTCTCCTACGTGGATATGTGACTATCACTCCACTAGATCTCAATCTATGGATATTCTTGTCAATCTAAATTTGATTGAATTCAATAATGGGTTTGGTTATTTCATCTAGGTATGTGACCTCAAGTTCTTTCCAGTGAGGATCCTAAACAAGTTTATAAAAAATCCTCTCATAATTATATTATTGGATTTAAGACATTTTCATCCTCTTTAATCATTTATAGTGGGATGTCATGTGTTCCCATAGTCATTATCTAGTTTAATGTCAATCTCTGATGTTCGCTTTTCCTAACTTCACATTCATTTATACAATCATTCCAGTATTCCTTTAGGTGAGGTATGTGAGAATTTCTTTTACTAATGTGCTTGAGAGCCTCTCAAATAGATCATATTTAGACCTACTCAATATAAACTCTTCAAATGTATACATCAATAATCCATTTTCTACAAGCCTAGCATTCTTAGCCATGATACATTTATAATTTCCTATAATGATAGGAAATATAATTTTCCCCTTCTTATGGGATTGCTAGAAAGCATCATGGGACTCCATTACTTTCCATGAAAATTCCAACAATATCACCTTGTTTGTAGGGTATTTAGGCAGCATGTACAGGAAACTTGAGAATCCTTTGATCCTGATATAGGAAAACTTTGGGAACTAGATATACCAACACCCATGATAAGTGATTTCTCCTTGTGTGAATAGGTGGATCCTTTTGGATTTATCCCCTTCCATACTTTGCACCTTCATTGAGAATGCATCATTAACCTTGTGTTAATGTTTTAGGTATTCTTTAATAGTTATTTGAGGGTAGTGTTGGTAAACTAGCCTTTGTCTTGTATTAGTTCCTAAAGTTTCTATCCTATTTAGGCCTTGAATATTAGCCTTAACTTCAAAGGAGTATATGTAGATGCTGAAAAAATGTCCTAGATGATATCATACACTCGAATTAGATTTACTAACATCATTTCCTCTTTGAACCCATCCTCTCTTTGCTTAATTAATCAAAATAGTCTAGCTAATTAATTAATTGCATCATTTTCATCTATTAACCTAATTAATTAAAATTGACTTAATTCACCCCCTTTCATGCTAACATTTCATCTCATTAAATTGAATAAATCAAAATATTTAATTTAATTTCCAAAGTAATTTTATTTAATTAAATAACTCTAAGTTATTTAAATTAAATATCATTTCATCTCTCCCCCATTCATTAAATCATTTAATTTACTAAATACCCCTTTTAATTCTTCAATCCCCTAATTTCATGATTAAACCTTGTTTAATTAGCAATTAAACTAATTTTTCTCTAAAAGGGGAATATTCCCATGGAATATTAATCATCCCTTTTTTGCATAATTAAAACTTTCTTTTAATTTGCAAAATATCTTTTATCCTCACCCATGAGAATATTCCGAAGAATATTCTCTCACCTCCAATCAACTCACTTGGCTTCTTGAGCAAGCTAAACCTTTAACCTTTTGAACAAGTCACCTTTGACCTGTGTGAGTAGGTCAAAAGTGTGTTTGTTTGGAGTAAATGTGAGCCCTTGATTAAAATCCATCACACATTCTCACCTGTTGATGAGAATCCATGATCCATGCCTCTTCTTTTCCTCCATCCTCGATTGTTGATTGATCTTTTCGATCTCAACCCTCCATTTTTTATTTTCTTTCCTATAAATAGTTCACTATTTTGAGAAATAGATCCATCTTTCAATTGAAAACTTATGTTGTGGAATTCACTCACACTCACACTCTCAATTTACTCACTTTTAGCTAATTTTAGTTCATTTTTAGTTGCATAATAGCTTAATACATCCATTAATGGCTTCCATGCATCCATCTTAGTTTGTATATAAATTAGCGTTTCCATCTTTTAACTTAGAATTAGCTTAGATTAGATTAGAAATTGCATACTTAGTCCTTTTTAGCATAAAATCATGTTAATTTAGCTTACATCATGTTTAATTTAGCATAAATCAGGTTTTCATTCACTTATCACAATGGTTTCATCAATTATTTTCTATAGAATCAATTGAAACAGGCTCACTAATCATAGGATTGGGAAAGCATCATTGTTCCACATCAACATGACACCAATTCCAAAACAGGATAAGTTTCAAATGGGTTAGATTAGGAATTTAACTATTTTAGTAGTTTATAATTTTTAATTTCAATAAATGCTTAGTTTAACTTTTAATTTGAATGGTCTTGTTTGTGATTGAGGTTTAGTGGATAAGTTATGATTTGATTCATCATGGATCAAGCTTAATCGACCCACATTGATGATCCTCGGTCCACATTCTGGCACTAGAAGGAGGGAAAACTATTAATTTAACTAGTTTTTAGCTTAAATTCCATTTTTTTGCTATTTTGTAGGGTACAATGATGCCCAAATCACAAACAACGATGCCCTTTGAAGAGCATCACCATATAGTGACACTATTGCAATTTGAAATACCAACGCTAATTTAATTATGGTGACACCAATTTAATATAGAGGTATCAAAGACTTCAAACTGTGACACCCCCCAATTCATTAGAGTAATGTTCAACAAAATTCTAATGCTATCGTGCTCTTTGTTTATACTACAGAGCTACACCCAAATTCACCAAAGCAACGCCCTAATTTCAAATCCTGATGCTATCATGTTTAGTGATGCCCAGCTAGGGTAAGAAGTTTTATGATCATTTTTTTGACATGTGCTTTAATTTTATTGATTTGTAAGATCACTAATGTACTTCAAACATTGTTCTAGTTGTTAGACTAATATGGTTTTGTAGGTTGGATGATGTGGAGCTAAAGTGAAGAAAGCTTTCTTATCTTGAAATTCTATAATTGTAACAAGCGTTTGACACTTTTGGGGAAATTATAACCCAAATTTTTATGCTTTCTACTGTAGGACCTCACTAGATTTCAATTGGGTTTAAAATGAATGCTCAAATAGGACTAAAATTGAACCCTCATCTCATCATTGTATTTTGGGTTTAAAATTGAACAAAGCAACTTCATATTTTGTTTGGTGCATAAAATGAAGTCACCTTAGCTTAAGGGTTAAAATTTACAACTATTTGTCATGTTTTGTGGTTTACAACATTGTTATTGAATGTGTATGTAATTCTCTCACACCATTCAGTGATCTTGAGGAAAAAAAATTCTTTAACACTTTGTATAATCACCTACATCTTTCAATTTGGATTAAAACTGAACCCCCTTGCGAGTGTGATAAAAAGACATAGTGTGTGTTATCTCTTTGTTCATATGAATGAAGATGATTGAACTACATATTTACTTCCTTGCTATTGTTTATCTTTAAAGGTCATGCCTCCCCGCTTTGAAAGGAGGGAATGACCCAAGCGGTAACGAGCTAAAGCCAAGCTCTTCCAAACTGCTATATAAATGTGTGGTTGCAATGAAAATTGTGATCAATGGGAAGTGATACATGATAGCTCTGGACCCTAGTATATTTATGATGTGTAAAGCCCTTGTTTTAAGGGTTGGGAGACCTCTTGATGAAGTTTATCATTTCATCCCCTAAATTGGAAGCCCTTATTATGAACCCTTGTTTAGAAGCCAAAAATCTTTAATACTTGGTGCAAGAATGGTCGTTTTGAAGCCACCACACATTTGTACTATTCAATTTTAGAAATAGAAAAATCATTTTGATCTCTAGATTTTAAGGATTTTGAGATTTGGTGGTCCCAAGAAGTGTGTGTTGTGGAGGGGAGCTAGTGTTTCCAAATTTCTAACTATTCACATTGTTTAGTGTTTGGAGAAATCTGAGTGGGGATTCAACAAGTATAGTTATTTCAAACCTAGGGTTGTGAATGATTGTGAGTTGGTTTAATACTTTGCTTGGCTCCAAAATAATACAAAAACAAACATCCACTATCTTCCTTAAAATTTCAAACACTTTGGCCTAAATATGGATACTTCTTGAAAAGTACTTGATATTACTACTTGTCCTAAGGATTTTATCCTTAGATATTTCTAAATATCTTGACTTATATCAAAATCCATATTTTCTAAAGACAATATAGGAAATTATGGCTCCTACCTCATGATTCTCACAAATTGGACATTGTGAAAATTATGATGTTTTGGACATAAACATTTAGTTTGAAAACATAATTAAGACAAGTGATTGTGCTAAAATAAACTCATTAAGCAAGATAAATTGATAAATGAACCCCACATGACTATTTGGAGACCAATTGCTCCTATTGAACAAATTGAACTTCCAGGTGCTATAATTCAACCAAACTTTGAACTCATCAATGAAGAATAAACCGATCCCATTAGCAATTTGAGAAGCTTCACTTTTGAAATAAAACAAACATATACCTAGTGGAGAAACACAACAACCATTTTAGATGAAGAAGAGGAACAAGCTGATATTGAGGTTGGAAGGCTCACATTACCACCACCCACGTGGCAATAAATATATTCCTTTCTTCCATAAACTTAAACTGTTTCTAAATGATCTCACATAAAGTCAGGATCCCTAAAGTAAGGTCTACATGTAATCATTTTAGGATTAAACATCTTAGTCCAAAAGCTCTCAAGAAAAATCTTTGGGCACTTCACGAAGCTAGAACTAGGTTGGTATACAACTTTTACAAATGTTCTTCAAGACACAATCCAAACTTGTATTCCTTCTATTACTGTAAAAATCTTGAGATTTTACAACATTTCCAATTTCTCACATAATCATGACCTTGAACTCCCCTAAATGATATATCACAAAATCAAAATCTGTAGGGGAAGATCTACAAATCACCATTACAGACGTAGGTATCATAATTCCAAATTCACTAGGAAGTGGGCCTTAATACTTTACCGTAATCACAATCTCTTGTTGAGAAACCATTATGCTCGAGCTAGGAGGAACCAAACATATTTACATACCCATATCCATACTTTTTAGGATTTCAAAAATTTAGAGGTCAGGCATCATTCTCACTACCTTGGTCTTGTCAAAACAAAGGTTCACTTTAAGTCAACATTGGGTCAAACATCTCATCCACCCCTTTCATCAAAATTTCATTCTCCACTTCACCTATCTTTGCAAAAAACTTTGAATACACCAACACTTTGTGACTTGAACATCTATAAACCAACCCCCTAATTTGTCTATGTTGCATGTGAAATGTATCCTTTTGCATGTGTTTAGTGAAGTTAGTTATCATATTTGAACTAGTTTATCTTGAAGGTCATGAGTCTACCCTAAAGATTTCCAAGTTCATAAACATCCTTTATCCTAACATCAAAATATCAAACTCAAGTCAAAATCATTGTCCCAAAACTTTTGCAAAGATCACTTCCCACACCACCCACCTTTTCACCCCCCATTATCATCCTCTAAAAATACTTGGAGCATCCCTTTTTCCAAGATTTGAATCAAATAGAGAATTCAAACATCACAAATCACAACACAACTCTCCCATAGGTGACACAAAATTTATGGTAAAAATGATATCACAACACAAGAGAATCATGGAGAAACCAAAAGTTGCATTCACCTCAAGTGATCCAAATCCTTTAGAATTTGATCCAAGAATTCATATTACCCCATCACAATAATCATCATCTCGATCAAGACCATATGAGATCGAAGATGCCATGAATAATCCATTTGAACTTACTAGGGAGGAAATTATGGAACATCAAGCCTTTGAAAATGTAGCTCCAATTTCCCCATCCTTTGTTGCACAAAACTTAACACAAAGCTTCACAACTCCATCACTAGGGCTAATAAAACATTCACTCCTAGTCTTGCAACTAGTCTTTACCAAGACTTTGGTCTAACTCTTCCATTTGAAAGCAGTACACTTGTGGGAACCCTTGATACTAATCCCCGACCTCCAACCACCACTTGGACACTTAACTTTGTTGCTCCTCCTATTCCTGAAGCTTCTAAATAGCCATGCACACCTCTTGAAATTCATTAATCCACAACCAATTCGACATATCGGGACATCCTTCTTCATTTGCACCCATTAGTACCACAAGTATGCCCACCATCATGCAAAGAATGTAGGCCAAGTATCTCAAAATGGCACACAAGGGCATGCCAATACCATACCATAGAGCCACCCCTTAACATATATGGAGATATCTCTATCCAATCCTCCAATGGGTTCATCTATACCATTGGTGTCACAAAGCACACCCACCCCATCCATTATCAATCCATCCCAAAGAAATCCCTAGGTTAACACTTCTATCAATCATTTTAATCAATGGACTCAAGGTCCTAATGTGTCATTACCATTGTAAAATCTAGTGACATCATCCTCATCTTTCCCCATAGTTCTCGTTACCATGCAAAATCAAATGGGACCTCAAACTTAGATTCCTCCATCTTCATCTACCATCTTACAAGGAATGTCAAATCAAGGGAACCCTTCATCTTTCATCAACAATCTGCTACCCACTCAGAACATCAACATCCCCAATCCATCATAGATTTTTCAACCACCTAATTCTACATTGGAAGAACATTCCCTAGCTTTACAACAATCACAACAAGATTTTCAGCAAGTTATCAAACAACAACAACAACAAGCAGCCCAACAACAACATGAAGCTCAACAAGCAGCCTTAGCACATCAACAACAATAAGCTCATCAGGCAACCTTAGCACAACAACAACATCAAGCTCAACAAGTATCCTTAGCACAACAACAACATCAAGCTCAACAAGCAACCTTAGCACAACAAAAAAATCAAGCTCAACAAGAAGCCTTAGCACAACAACAACATCAATCTCAACAAGCAACTTTAGTACAACAACAACAACAAGCCCTTGTGGCACAAAAAAAATAGCAAGCCTTACTAGCTCAGTAGTATTCCCAACAACAACAACAACAACCAAGTTCCTTCTATAATCCTCAACAGAATATCATCAATCCAAACATGTTTGGAACATATACATCAATACTTCAATCACCTTCACATAATCTCACACCACCATACACCCCATACAACACCTTATCATACCAAAATCCTCCATTCAACTCATCCATCATATCACCATATGTTCCTCCAACAAAACCCCAAAATGATCTAGCATCACGATTCAAGGTGCTATCACAAGAAATACAGTACCTTTGACTGGGTAAGACAAAGAATCCCTATACACAGAATATATGTCCATATCCTTTTGAAACATTCAATGGTACCATTCCCTCTTGGCTTTGAAATCCCCAAATTCTATAAATACAAAGGGAGAGGAAGTCCTATGGACCATATCAAAGAGTTTAACGTAATGTGTATGGAGGTAGCCTATAATGATTCTTATCTAATGTGCCTCTTCCCTAAAATTTTAATATTTCCTACAATGGAATGAGTTTATCATCTACCTCATGACATCAAAACTTTCCAAGAAATCACTAATAAATTCATTGATAATTTCTCCTTCAATCTTGATGTGGATGTCAGTCTAGAAGAACTATATACTCTTAGAAAAAACAAAGGAGAATCTTTCACTAATTTCTTGCAACGATGGAGACAAATAACTAGTGAAAGAAAGAGGCCTCTTCCCAATGAACAATGAGTGTGAATCATCATAGCCAATCTAGACCTTGATTTATCCTTCCACTTAAAAATGTAGTGCATCGCATCTTATGACAAGCTTTTCCCTAGATCCCTTAACATCAAGAGATCTCTAATCTAACAAGGAAATACCCAATCTTACAAAGAAAAATTCCCATCAACTAGTTCAAATAAGAAACCTTGTATCTAGGAAAAGAATGAAAATGTAACAAATGATGGTGTGGTAGATGCTAAGGTGATTCTAAGTGATCCTAGACCCAACAATAATCAAGTTGCCAACATTCAACCAATGGTACAACAAATAGCACCTCCTCAGAAAAATCACATCAATAACACCAACATGCAACAAAGGTGAAACAATAACAGGAACAACTATCCCAAACACAAGTACACACAATTATCAGAACCTATCAAAAAAATCATGAAGAAGTTGGTAAAATCAAATTTGATAACATGTCCCAACTTTAAAAACTACCAAGAGTGACAAGAGATACCATCCTAGTATAACAAGCATGATCTTTGTGATTTTCAAAAAAATCAAAGGACAAAAAATGATAAACTACATGAAACTTAAGAATATCATTCAAGATATCATAGAGAATGATACCATATCTATTGAGGTACCAGTTGGGAATCAAGATCTTAAGATATACAAGAACCCTATGCCAGATTATAACAAAGAAAACAACCAAAAAGCTAAGTACTACACAAACTTGTAGCATACCTATTCCAATTTGGTTGCCTCCTACGATAGCATCATTACTATTGTCACTATTAGAGGAGCTAGTATAGAATGTGGAGTCACCACACGATGTGGAAAAGTTACCATTCAAGGAGTCCCACCTCAATCTAGGACATAGCCTACTTTTCCCACATCTAATCCTAGCAAGTAAAATCTTCTAGACCAACTTAAGTAGACCCCCGCATAGATATTAATCTTAGAACTCTTAAGGTTATCCTTCGCACATAGGGAAATATTGGAGAAATCCTTGTCCGATTCATCTATCCTTGAGGATATTGGCATTGGTTAGTTTCAAGCTATGGTAGGGAATATCACCAATCATCTTCTCACCTTCTCAGAGCAAGACCTGCCATCACAACCATCTCACAACTATTCTTTACAAATTGAGGTTTTCATTTATAAAAACAAGGTCAAAAGAGTCTTGGTAGATGTAGGTGCTAGTGTGAACATTTGTACCCTTTAGTTGATCAAACATCTAGGCTATTTAGAAGATACTATTGAGAGGGAAAAGAGTACCACCATCAAGGCATATAATGACCAAGAATGGATATCACAAGGAATCATTGTACTTCCCATCCAAGTGGGACCTCTTATTGTAGAAAATACATTTCAAGTGCTTCATCTTGATCTTCCCTAAAACATCCTACTTGGATGACCATGGATCCATGCCCTAAAATTTGTTGCCTCGACCTATCATCAATGTGTGAAGTTTCCTTTTGAAGGTAGAGAAATCACTATCCATGGAGATCCTAAGCCTTTTTACTACTGAAAAAGTATTGAAGCCAAGTTTTATAAGATACCCCAAATACCCAAAAATGAAGAAGGGCCTACACCATATACCTCATTTGTTGACCTAACATCCATTGCCTCTACTTCGGCAACAAAAATACCCATTGTGCAGAGTATACTTGACATTAAAGAAATGATCCGTGATGATGGTTGTGGGAATTGCAAGCTATTAAAAGACACCTTTGTCTTAGGAGAGTTACCTATTTCTCCTCAATCTCATGGAAAACCCATATCTAGCACCAGAGAACTCAAAGCAATCAAGATGGCAGCTACTACCTTCACCAAGTGGGGGGATTTGAACAAGGAAGATATCAATGAAGAAGATATATCTAAACTCCTCTATCAAGATGAATGAACTATCCCTGTACTTCTCATGAAAGATGATAAAAAAGGCTTGTAGATCATGTAGAATTGGGGATATAATAAGAATGAGAAGCTAGGACAAAATGATAATGGTTTACTAGAATCCATCGTTCTTGAGAAATGACTAAAGAATTTGGGCTTAGGTTTTACTACTAGCAAGGTCACACTTATTGGAAAAGGTACTTCTGCTAAATGGGCCAAGGCTTCCTCTTGGTTACCTACATCACGTGATACAACCTTAGATGAATTTCCCCTTGATGTTATAGGCCTATTTGAAAACAAAACCCTTTTTATGATATCCATAACATCCTTTGTTCCAAGCAATCTACCAACTGAAATACACCTAGTATGCCCACAACTTATTGACATGGACCAACAAGGACCACCAATTCTAGATTTATTCGAAAACAATGAAGCAATCTTAGAATTAATGAGACTCTATGCCAACTTACCATGGGAAAATAACAAAGCAAGCTTCGACATAGAGCTCAACACAAGGGCATACTATGGGGAGATGATTGAATCCTTCAGCTACAAAATTAATGAAATGCAACTAACATGTAGATCCTTGAGTGAAAACCACTTAGTGGCACTCTCTAATCCTAAATAGTAAAAATAAAGGACACATCCAATGGTGAAAACCTCTCTAAGGTACCCAAGAATGAGGGATTCAATCCCCCCCTTAGTACAATGCATCCAAAAAAATTAGCAATGCTAGTACAAAAGGAAACTCCAATCATGGTGGGGATAGAAGGAGCACCTAAGATCACTTTCTATGTTGAATCCTTGTTGGATGAAGAAAAAAAGAACTTAGCAACATTTCTCAAAGAGTGAAGAGCTAATTTTGCATGGTCATACATAGATATGTCAGGCCTTGATCCTGAAGTGGTTGTGCATCACTTAGCAGTTTATCCTAAAGCCAAACTAGTCAAGTAGAAAGTAAGGAAGATGCACCCTTAGATAGCACTCTTGGTCAAACTAGAGTTGCAAAAGCTTCTTGACATTGGATTCATCAACCCAATAGATTATCTTGAGTGGGTTTCAAACCTAGTACTAGTCTCAAAACCCACTAAGGGCATCAGAATATGCAGTGATTTCAAGACTTAAACAAAGCATGCCCAAAGGATGATTTCCCTCTTCCTAACATCGATCTCATTGTATAATTAATAGTTGGGCATGGAATTCTATCACTCATGGATGGTTTTTTAGGCTACAATCAGATCATATTTGCCAAGGAGGATTAACATAAAACTGGGTTCACTTGTCCATGGGGAACCTATTGTTGGAATGTGATGCCATTTGGATTAAATAATGTAGGAGCATCCTATCAAAGAGCAATGAACCTCATCTTTCATGAAATGATCCATAAAATATTTGATTATTATGTGGATGATATTTTTGCAAAATCAAGGAAAATAAGTGAGCACATACAAGTCTTAAGACCCATCTTTGATAGGCTTGAAGAATACAAGGTGCGACTCAACCCAAAAAAGTGTTTCTTTGGGGTCACATCAAGGAAACTCTTAGGATTCATCATCTCACAAAGAGGGATAGAAATTTATGTAGCAAAGGTAAAAGCCATCCTATACATGGAACCACTACAAACACTAAAGTAGATAAGAGGATTGCAAGGTAGACTGTAGTCCATTAGAAGGTTCATAGCATAGCTATCACATAAAATCCACCCTTTTCACATCTTCTCCATAAAGGAATAACCTATAAGTGGGATGAAAAATGTGATAAATCTTTCCAATAGATCAAATATTATCTACTAACACCTCCAGTTCTCATGCCACCAATACCAAACAACTGATCTTGTATATATTAGCAACACCAACAACACTAGGAGCTCTTCTAGCACAACATGATGAAAATGGAAAGGAAAGGGCTATCTACTACATTAGTAGAACCTTGGTGGGCTATGAGATGAACTATTCACCCATTGAGAAGGCATGCGTAGAAGTAGTTTTTGCTTTACAAAATTTTAGACACTACATGTTGTCACATCAAATCAAGCTCATTGCAAAGATTGATCCACTCAAATACCTGTTATCTAAAGCAACTCTCACAGGATGAATGACCAAATGGGTGACGATCTTAACATAATTTGGCATAGAGTATGTGGAGTTCAAGGAAATCAAAGGACAAGTTATCATAGACCAATTAGCAGAAGCACCCATCTATGCTGAGAACCCCTTGGTATCTAAATTCCCCGATGAATCAATGTTCCTTATCAACCTCACAACTCAGTGGAAGATGTATTTTGATGGATTGTTCACCCAACATGGATTTAGAGAAAAAATTATTTTCATCACCCCTCAAGGTGATTATATCCCATAGAAATTCAGTGGCAGATTCTAGAGATGAAAGTCTATGGAGACTCACAACTAGAAATTCAGTGGCAGATTCTAGAGATTAGAAATTCAGTGGCAGATTCTAGAGATGAAAGTCTATGGAGACTCACAACTAGTTATCAACCAATTCAATGATGATTATCAAAATAAAGGTAACAAGCTTACTCCTTACAAGAAGATGGTGGAGAATCTCAAGGACCTTTTCATAGACATAACTTTTGAGCAGATTCCTCGCCTAAATAATAGAGTAGAAAACACAATGGAAATAATCAGATCACTATTAGACATGTTGAACGTCCTTCAATGTGAATTCTTAGTAGAACAACTTCTTGTGCCAAATTTCAAAATCCCTGAATTGGAATTCACATGTGTTATTATTTGTCCTAGATCCTCGTGGTATCATGACATATTCACTTACCTAAGTAGAGGAACCCTCCCTTATGATATCACCTCGAACCTTAAAAATATATTTGTTAAAAAAGCATCTTGATTCATGATCCTAGGTAATAACCTTTACCATTGAAGCATAAAAGGGACATTACTACGATTTATTAACCAAGAGGAAGCCTTAAATTCTTTAACATAAGTACACGATGGAATATGTGGGTCCCATTCTAGTTGTATGAGATTAGCTAAGAAACTATTGAGAATGGGATACTATTGGCCAACCATGGAAAAGGAAGCTCATTAGCACATACAAAAGTGTATCAATTTCAATAGCATGGAGATCTGATCCATGCCCCAGCTTAGGAATTACAAAAATTGATTACACCCTAGCCTTTTTCACAATGGGGGCTTGACCTCATAGGAAAAATCACCCCAACCTCATCCAATGCTCACAAGTTTATCATAACCACCATTGAGTACTTCACTAAGTGAGTTGAAGCCATTCCTATGACCTACATAACAAGGAAACAAATTTCTATGTTTATCCTGAACTACCTCATTCATTGTTATGGTGTTTCACAAACCCTAATCTTAGACAATGGAACACCCTTTAAGAATAATGATGTGAAAGAGTTATGCTAAAGATTCAATATCCAACATTGATTCTTAACCCTGTATTATCCCCAAAGAAATGGCCAGGCTGAGGCTACAAATAAAACTATCATAAAAATCTTGAAGAAAACACTAATGAAGTTGGCCGTGATTGGAATCTGTAGCTAAATCCTGCTCTTTGGGCTTATCAAACCAGTATCTGCATGCCAATAGGTTCAACCCCTTTCTCCTTGGTCTATGGATCAAAATCTATCCTACTTATTGAGGTTGAACTCCCATCACTGTGAATGTCACTACAAAAGTTGATCATTGAGGAAGAATATAGAGTATCTTAGCTGAATGAGCTATAATTCCTAGACAAGCATCATCTTGATGCCCTCAATAACTTGCAAGTATACAAAAAACTACTGAAATAGAGCTATTAGAAGAGGGTCAAATGTTGGTCTTCCCAAGTAGGGGATCTTGTCCTAAAGCAGAATCAGAAAAATCTTCTAGATCAGGACATTAAAGGAAAGTTTGAACCTAACTAGTTGGGTCCCTTTGTCATCATAGCTAGCTATGGATCAAGAACATACCAATTGTCAAAACCTAAAGGTGAACCCTTGTAGGAGCCAAATAACAACTTGCATCTCAAAAAAAATTATTCCTAGTCCTTGAAGGGTATAAATCTAAAAATACAAAAAATTAAAAAATGATCAAAATCCAAAAAAAGAGAGAAAAAGTATTGAAAAAAGTAAATAAAAATCATCCTCTAGTGAAAACCACTTTGGTGGTGCTTTGCGAAAGTACCTTGGTGAAAACATAGAAAATAGGCGCTTTGCATAAATAAAGCAACTCCATCTATTATTTGGATCTTTTGTCCTATCATTCGTTGCACTACCATTCATCCATCATCCGCATCCTTATCATAGCTTGATATTGTGAAGTATCATAAAATCTTTAGCACTAATTGGCATATTCCAAAGGTCACTTTGTCTTACCTTTATCAAAGTAGTCTAACATGTCACACTGGGGGCATTTCATTATGGATCATATCGAATTCTTGTATATCTTGAGGTCATCAAAACCCATCAAAAAATACGAAAAAAAATCAGAAAATCTCATCAAAAATCCTAAAAAACTTTGTAAAACAATCATCAGAAAATCCAAAAACATTTGCAAAATCTTGTACAACTAAAATCTTAAAACATTTAGAAAATTGTAAAGTCAAAATCCAAAACATCCAAAACACATTAAAATCCCTAAAAAGGTTGAACATCAAAAATCCAAAAAGTCATACCCTTGTTAAGCTACGTTGTCTCTAAGCTTGAACATAGGCAAGTCCATCATTGTTATGCCCCTGGGACACCCTAGTTCAATCCTTTAGGAGCCTATCATAATAAACCGACATCATTTTCAACTATTCATATCTCATCTTGTTAATAAGTCGAGTTTTTCAAACTGCGTGGTCTCTACATGTATAACTTAAAGGCTTATCTTTGATCAACCCCCGAGACCCTTAGGATGGGTCTTTAGGTTTGGTTCTTGGTCAAAATCTTTGAAAATACCTAAACATCTAAATATTCCAAAATCCGTAAACATCCAAATATTCTGAAAATACCTAAAATCCAAATATTCAAAACACTCAAATTTTTGTTTTGGAAAATTAGAAAACACAAAAACATTGGAAGATCAAAAAATAAAACATAGTAGAAAACATTCAAAAAACCCTAAAAAACCTCAAATATCCTTGAAAAAACCGTAAACAACCTCAAATAATAAAAAATCTAAGCATTTGCATAAACTTTCGAAAAGACCAAAAACAACCACAAAACATTGAAATATTCCAGAAAATCCAAAACCATCCATCCCATCTCTCTTTCACCCACATTAAACCTACATCCATAATAAATCAATCACCACCTTCAACCTTTGGCAAAACAAGTAGAAAACAAGTGTCACAAGTCATAAATTGAGAACCTAAGTGTCAAAATCTCAAGTCTAGATCATAGGTAACTATGTTAGTGAAGTGTATATCAACAACTCATCTTAGCATCATCGTCCTAACATCAAACAACCATTTGATCAACATGTCCTAGGATGTATCCTTCTTGTGATGGACATCAGTATCAATTATCACCTTAGCTAAAATTAAACTAGGCAAGAGATATAAATAACATTGACTGTTTGTATTTGATCTTTTCTTGTGATTTATCTTAATGACCCATTCTGAGGACCTCTCAATAATTTCTATCAAAAATATTTAGAGAGAAAGGAATGGGAGCATCAATCATTATCTTTTGTGTGTTGTTCTTGTGGATGCTCTTGTAAAATAATCCTGGTGCATACTTGCTTAGTTGTGTGTAGGGAAGTCGTTTAGAGTACGTTGTTGACTATTGCATATGCTTTGGTCTAATATATTCTAAGCTTCCAAATTGTATTCCAATAAGGTCTTTGTATGTCAAGATTTGAATAGGAACTATCCTATCTATTTTCCGAGTCAAATTCCATTACACTAGATACAACACCATCCTAGTTATCAATACCTTGATGTATTGTGTATGTGTTATATCAAACAATAAGGAACGATGGAAAATCCCAATACTGAAGTGTGAGAAACGCATCATCTTGTAGTCATCCTCAATTTGTATGTCTCATCACCATCTCTAATAAAGTCTCGATGGATCATAGACTTGTTGGATCTTCTGAAGCAATCATCAAAATCAAGGGTCATTCTTTATTCTTCCATCTTCTCTCCATGCTAACTTGGTATCATGAAAATCAACAAAAACATCATCAATGCATCCACCTTGCATCCACAAACCATCAGCATACACACGTGTCATAATCATAGTATAATCATAAAACATCGATCAATGTAATCATGGCATATCACATCATACATCCTGAATTATCTTTTGAGTTGTGATGAATAATATAGATTTGTTATTGTGAGCATCTTAAATCATTACATCACATATCATACACATGTATTACATTATCATTTGCATCCATACATCCATATGCATACATCATCATCATTAAATTGCATAGAAAATACACAAAAATGAAATGCATCCACATCATTTGAATCCATAACATTTGAATCATTCATCCCATAGCATATTGCGAAAAGATATTGAAAAAAAGAGCATACCATTACATCCATCCATCACATATCATTGCATATCGCATAGGCATATATAAATTGCATCCATACATGATTGAATATAAGCATCTCATATCATATAAATCCATACATAATAAGCATGAAATAAAGTGAACACATCACAACATAAATCATATGTATCCATATCATATATATATGAAAAAATGAATGTCATGGTACAAAATTTGGATCAGTGTATGTATGTCAATCATAAATACAATATCTACGAGGCTATAAAAAAGGGTCCCATGAATGTATATCTGTGTCAAAGAATCATGTAACAAATTCAAAAAGTGTCTATATATAAGAGCTATCCTTGATGGCTACTACCCTCTCCGGCCTACCTCTCTGGCTACTCCTCAGCTCTCAGTCATGCATTGCTACGCTGTGAAAAATCAAGTTGTTTGAGTGTATGAGGTACATCCCAGTGGTAATGCATCCTACAAAATATGTGGCCTTTGTCACTACCTCTTTGTATAATCTCATTGAGGTTGTCCTGCCCTTTGATGCTACTACAATGGCATCTATCTGGTGACATTGACCAATCTCCTAGTCTTTCTCTATAGTCATAGCCTATAATTGTTTTTGGACATGGTCCCTCTTTGTCATAATGGTTACCACCTATTGTCTCACCTGGTCCAACTCAGTAGTAATAGCCAAAACTTGTTGGCAGGCCTAATCCCACTCACCAGTCAAAATTTGCACTTGCTACTATAGTTGTTGTATCTGCGAATTTGGTGGTAGTGGCAGTGCTACCTGTTGCTATACAACCTATGGCTGAACCTATGGCTAAACTTGAGGAGACTGCTACCCAACTAGTGGAGCCCCTGAAACCTACCCATCTTGTCCACCCTAGCTGCCTTGTCCTTTTCCTCTGCCTCTGGACCCCCTACCTTTGGGTCTTCCTTGCGACGAAGCACCCAATAGATCTATCAAGCATCGAGGAGGTGTGAACCAAGCATCATAAGAAAGTGTATTTTGTGCTACCGCCTGACCCTAGTCATAGGCCCATAGCTGAGCCACTAACTATTTGAAGCTCTCCATTTCCTTTGGGGAAAAAATTCAGTCCCCATGTGGGAACCTCTTGATCAGACCTCGCAAAAATGGCCCTATACACATCATCTGGCCTGTCCTACTGCTCTCCAAACTGTTGTGCCACTCTATATGGTAGATATCACTTGATAATTGTATGCTCATGACCTTGCATGTATCAAGCTTGTCTCACAAAGTATAGTTGCTACACATCATCGTACCATGGTGGCATCTATAGCCACAAGCACCACTTGAAAGCTATCATGTCATCCAAACCCTGCCGCCAGTACGAGAGCACAATCTTTCTAGTGTGTCACAAAGTAATGGCACCTTGGTATTTCCAAATCATAGGATCATTTGGCTCCACATTTTCCATCTACACTATCAGTCAGAGCATGGTGATATGCTCCCATGCCTAAATATATAGCAAAGTCATCCTTGCACCAATGGCTCTCCCATCACAATAAACAAAGTTGTGTATGTCATGATAAAATGAGGTCAACATCATTGGACCCCATGAAAAAAGAGTCCTCCTATGGAGCATTCGATGCCATGCTAGGCCCCATCTTGGGTTGAACCCTCTATTGCATCTATCAAGAGCCACCAAACCTTAAATGATGGCTATGATGATCAATCTGAATGTAGGAACATGAATTCTATACATCTCAAGGTTGATATGTGATGTAACAAGAGCAATTTTCTCCAGATCCATCACCTCATGATAGGAATAAAACCTGACATCAACATTGTAAATCACATGATCACCATGTATCGACAAACATAGAATATGCCATACATCCTCCAAAGTCAGTGTCACCTCACTAGTGGGAAGATGAAAGGATGAAGTCTCAATGTGTCATCTCTCACACAGAGCAGTCATCATGGATAAATGATTCTAAATGATGGGTGCATATGAAACATAGCAAAGCTCGATCTCACCCAGGTGCTCCTGGCATAACTCTAAAAAATCACCCAATCTCTCCAAAACGGTGGGATTGTGCTCGTGAGACATCAATGGTGGAATGATTTCCTACACCCACGAAGCACATGACATAAAAAAAATCAAAGAAATTTGACTCAATTTGAAATTTTTAGTTTGAAAATCACAATAGTGTTGCTATATTTAAATTTCAAATTGTGATGATCAAATGAATTTTAAATTGTAAATCACAAAGTCGTCACCAAATACACTATTGCCATGATTTAAGCTTTGGAAAACCCTAACCCTAATTTCTAAATTGGCAAATGCATCACTATATAAGCATGCATCACAATTTAAAATTAGAAACCCTAATTTTAAATCGCAAATAGCAACACCATATGCATATGCATTGCTATAATTCATTTTAGCATAGCCAATTACAAAATGGGCATCACTATATAGCGACACCACCAAATTTTAAATTTTAAAGAGCAATAAATGCATTAAAAAGTCAAATTTCAAGTCAAGTTTTAAGTTACATACCAGTGGTCCTGATCTTGGAATCTGCTGATACTCTCACACTCGATCGAAAATGTGCCTGGGGAGTTCTCGTAGGGCCATTTCGTTAGAGGTTCAAATCTCAAATCGCTAAAATTCCTTAAGGTGTGAATGCACAAATGAATTGAAAGTGACCCTTCTTGGCTTATTTATGTTAGAAAATTAGTTTCCCTAATTTCATCTTCAAGCTAGGATTTATCATCATTTTCACCAATTTTGCCAATCGAAACCTAATTTTGCATCATTTTTTGTGTTTTTGGCATAATTATTGCATCCTGGAGCCTTTTTGGACCCCTTGGTCAACTTTTTCACCTTTATCGAGAAATCAACCCAAAATTCAAAATTTTCACCCAATTTCTTGAGGGAGCAGGGAATCAGCTTTATCCTTCCATTGGGGCATATGAAAAAAATCAGAAAAAAAATATTTTTTGATTTAGGTAGTAGTTCTTATTTGAAAATCGTTATTCTTTGAACCGAAGCAATAGGTACCATGCTTCAAAGAGGGGAAAAATGTAGACACCGAAAAATGTCCTAGATGATATCATACATTCGAATCAGATTTACTAACATCATTTCCTCTTTGAACCTATCATCTTTTCACTTAATTAATCTAATTAGTCTAGTTAATTTATTAATTGCATCATTTTCATCTATTAACCTAATTAATTCAAATCAGGTTAATTCACCCCCTTTCATGCTAACATTTCATCTCATTAAATAAAATAAATCAAAATATTTAATTTAATTTCCTAAGTCATCTTATTTAATTAAATAACCTTAAGTTATTTAAATTAAATATCATTTCATCTCTCCCCCATTTATTAAATCATTTAATTTAATGAATACCTCTTTTAATTCTTCAATCCCCTACTTGCATGATTAAACTTTGTTTAATTACCAATTAAACTAATTTTCCTCTAAAAAGGGGAATATTCCCATGGAATATTCCTTATCCCTTTTTTGCACAATTAAAACTTTCTTTTAATTTGCAAAATATCTTTTATCCTTACCCATGAGAATATTCCAAAGAATATTTTCTCTCCTCTAATCAACTCACTTGGCTTCTTAAGCAAGCTAAATCTTTAACCTTTTGAACAAGTTACTTTTGACCTTTGTGAGTAGGTCAAAAGTGTGTTTGTTTGGAACAAATGTGAGCCCTTGATTAAAACCCATCATGCATTCTCATCTGTTGATGAGAATCCATGATGCATGCCTCTTATTTTCCTCCATCCTTGACTGTTGATTGATCTTTTCAATCTCAATCCTCCATTTCTTATTTGATTTCCTATAAATAAGTTACTATTTGGAGACAAATAGATCCATCTTTCAATTGTAAACTTATTCTATGGAATTCACTCACACTCACACTCTCAATTTACTCACTTTTAGCTAATTTTAGTTCATTTTTAGTTGCATAATAGCTTAATACATCCATTAATGGCTTCCATGCATCCATCTTAGTTTGTATATAAATTAGGGTTTCCATCTTTTAGCTTAGCATTTGCATACTTATTTCGTTTTTAGCATAAAATCATGTTAATTTAGCTTGAATTCATGTTTAATTTAGCATAAATCAAGTTTTCATCCACTTATAACAATGGTTTCATTGATTCTCTTCCATAGGATCGATTGAAATAGGCTCACTAGTCACAGGATTGAGAAAGGGTCGTTATTCCACATCAACATGATACCAATTCCAAAATAGGATAAGTTTCAAATGGTTTAGATTAGGAATTTAACTGTTTTAGTAGTTTGTAATTTTTAGTTTCAATAAATTCTTAGTTTAACTTTCAATTTGAATGATCTTGTTTGTGATTGAGGTTTAGTGGGTAAGTTATGCTTTGATTCATCATGGATCAAGTGTAATCGACCCACACTGATGATCCTTAGTCCATGGTATATTATGTATGCAGAGATAAAGAACAACCTTGATAACCAAAAAATATTGGATATGATCACACAAGAAGTCACTGATAGCTTTGTACCAATGCATTTTAGTCATACCATCTTTCACATGCTTAATGATTTCTTACTTCTAGGGCTTGAAATTACTAGCATCTCGATTACCCACTAGTTTGTTCAACAATGTTATTATATCTTGAATGTTAGGAATGGTATTAGACCTTAGTATGGTTTTGGGCATCTTGGATATATGCTTTGGCTTGTCCTTTTCTTTGAACCAGGTTGTTAACATTGTCCTCTTGTTTTGGTCTTCCATGTTTGCATATGTTGTTGCAGACCACCCTATCTCCATTGGACTCATCACATGAAAAATTAGAACCCCAAAAGTTTGAGTGATCCCCTATGGGTTCAAGTCAACATATACCTTGCCTTCTTTCAAAATAACCTTCCTCTCAACATCATACCATTCCATGCACTCCAGAACCAATTGTAGGGTGTCCATTTCTTGGGGAAACCCTACAACGATATTTAATCCACTCACTACAATATTTTGTGCTACTTGACTGGTGTGGGGCTGTCTAATTCTTTCCATAAACTCATTTTCATGAAAATTACCCAAATGGGCATCTGTCACCAACCCGTAAGTTAATATAACATGAGATTGAAGAAAATCGTGCTCATCTTTAATCCACTTTTTACATGCATTCATTGTGTCTAGATTTTGCATAATTAGTGCATGAAATTTATATACTAATTAAGGTTATCTCTCTTAATTTTCACTTCTTCTTGATGTTAGTTTTACCTAGCTTGAATAACAATGAATATACCTTCTACCAAATTTGAATCAATTTAACAAAGTAGAATGAAGTTTATTTGAAGTGAAACCAAAAAAATATTGAATTTCCATGAATACCAGGTACATGCAGAGTAGTTTCAAATTTGGTTCAGAAGAAATGCCTAGTTTAGCTGAGAGTGACCTTGAGCTATGGAGAAATTGATTGTTGACAATTATATTTTCTTGAATTTTGATATTTTTACCTTCTTTACTTCCTTAGATGGCTCTTCAATCTCTGATATCCTTCATAGGTGTCTTCTCAAGCATATTATGACATTTTTCATAACTGAGAAGTATGTTTCCCTTAATGAAAATGTGATGCTTTCACCACCTTCCTTAATACTCACTAATCATTTTGCATTAATTGAACTAGTGAGTATGAGAGTGGCAATTTAGGCATTAATGGTGAGGATTTCGGTCTTAGCACTTTAATTTAATTAAAAAACAAAGCTAGTGTGACAACAACACTTTTTCTAACTTTTGACATATTTTGGGAAAAGATGACCCACTGGAAATTAAAGTTGGATGTGGAAATGTTATGCTATTACTACCCAAAGATATGTCACACCTAAAATTTGTGCTTGTTTTGACCTAGATTTGATGTCATAATTTCTTGACTAAAGACATTGATTTCTCAGAAAAATTACTCATTACGAAAGGTGTACATAGATCAAAGTTCGGCTAAGGAAAGATGCAATGAAAATTCAATAAGACCAATTATTCTTGATTCCTGACTTTCAACAATACCCTTCTTTTTGAGTTATACAACTTTTCTTAACAAAGTAAGTGAAGGAGGGTCAAGGAAAAGACTATATTGGGGGAAATAATTCACCAGGGAAATACCTTACTCTTGGATGACTTACCTTACTCACTTCCTCTTGTGAACTTTGGGTGTGATAAAGAGAAAATATTGATTCTCACAAGACTATTTTTTTTTTGATAAAGTGTTTCACTACCTTAAAACCTGATTATCAGTACTTCACTCAATGAAAACTATTATTTCACCCAAACTTAACCATTGAAAAGGAAATTACCTAATATTACCATTTCCTCCCAACCACGAAAAAGAAAAAAAGATGGTGTCTCCATTTTTCTTGGGGAAAAATGAGGTGTGTTGTGAGACTACACAACAACTAGAAACCAATAAAACCAACAAAAAAACCTTAAATATGAATTCCATAAATGAAAATAAAACTCTAAATCTTTGTAACTTTCACAATTATCAATTGTCAACCTATCATTTCATAATCAACTAAGATTTAATCAGCATAATAAGATCATATTTTAATGGCTTAAGTGTGTGCAAATAATTCATCCCTTTTTATGGAAATTTTAGGTCCTAAAAAATACTTGCATCTAGCTACACAGGTTGGTTTAACATTTTAAGCCAACCTTTGATAGAGCCTTTCTACCAATCAATCATCCATAGCCATGACAAGGTTATCTCTATAATTCCTCCAAACACAACTCTATTGCCATTCAAGCATCCATAGCCTTGGTAGAGATATGGATCACCTAAAGAGTTGATTTCTCTTTTAATGCATCTTTTCTTTTATTTCTTTGGATATTTCTTTGTAAGCGCTTTTTTTTCAACTTGGTGGCACCAAAACCTACTATTAGGTTGGGAATCATAGTGGTAGAAAAGGAAAAAAATTAGATGCAAACAACTATTATTCCCCAATTTTTCATAAAATTCTTTAAATTTTAATATTGGCATCCCAATGATAACTTGATTATTTATAATTATTAAAGCAAGTAGATCCCAAAAAAAATTTACCACCAATAATCATATAATGTTACATCTCTTCCCAATTTTTTTCATTTCAATATTTTATTGTTGTAAATATGTGTTTTCATTGATGTCAACTCAAGATGTGTTGTCATTGATGACAAAAGTGTATGATGAGGAATATGCCATACTCCAAAGAAAGTGGCAATGCATTGACATTAGTTGATATACTCAACAATACTATATGAGGTACAATGACTATCTATTTTATGACTATGTGTGATGTGGAGGAGGGTAAACTTGCTCCAATATGTTTTCTACATTCCTACATTGATACCATTCCTATTTGGTGTACATCACATTGAGATATGTTGCAAAAGTTTTTTTAAGGTGGTCAAAGTGCATACTCTATAACAAAGTCATGGTACTTTGGTCAACATCCCTCCATAGAACTATCTTTTATCTTGTAGTTCAGAATATAAGATGGTCAAGATGTGAAGGTGTTATATCCAATAATTCAAGTCATTAGACCTTGCACTATGAAAGTTATAAGTGACAATGTTTTGGTTCATGCTTTGGTAGACTAAAGTATTGGAAGAGAAATGATAGCCTTATGGTTTTGAAGATATGATTTGTAATGTTAAATGCACACTACTTTTTCTAGTATCTAGTGTTTTGGTGATCCACAAGATCAATTTTCAAATGATAGTTTTCTATATTTTGTTTGGAATTCTTTGTTCTTGTATTTTCAATGGGTTTCTTTAGATGTGCCAACATATGATGATTAGAAACTTCAGGAAAATATTGAAGAGATATTGTGAATGAACTACAATGCTTGAATTTTGGTTTGCATGATGGTTTTAGTTTCTCCCCAGTGGTGCAAATTTGAATAGTTGGTAGTTTTGGTGGTGTTGACATTGTTTTAGACAACACTATTTCCTTCATCTATGGTTGATCTTGATTAGTCATTTTTCTCTTGGATGATGTGTTGTGATACATTTGGGCCCTGATATATCATGTGTTGATCCACAACTATTTTTCTTTTCATATTATATACATGTGGGGCCGACCTACATGATAACATATGCTTTATCTAAAAGGTCATCTTGGAGCCAACCTAATTGGGGTTTTGAGTTATTGTAGAGTATATTTATAGAAGATAAAAATCAGTTTTGAAGGGGTTTTAGAGTGTGGAATTGAGATTGTGTAGTATGTTGAAGATGAAGTGTGTGAAATTAGTGTGAAGGATTAATTGTGCAAAAAAGGCACTACAACATCAACATATGTTGGATGCTTCTTTATAGCAGTTCATATTCATAGCTCTCATTATAATTTTGATGTATCTTGCTCTGAGATAGTGTGCCTCATTAGGCCCTTGTATCTTTCCCTAATGCTTTATGCCTTAGTCTACAATTCCATAGGTAGTGAGCCTCAAACAACATTATCATCTATGGTTGATCTTGATTAGTCATTTTTCTCTTGGACAATGTGTAGTGATACATTTGGGCCCTGATATATTGTGTGTTGATCCACAACTATTTTTATTTTCATATTATTAAACAACATTATGATTTCATTCATCTATGGTTGATCCTGATTAGTCATTTTTCTCTTGGAAAATATGCTATGATATATTTGGGCCTTGATATACAATGTGTTGATCCACAACTATTTTTCTTTTCATATTGTATATGTGTGGAGCCAACCTATGTGATAACATGTGCTTTATCTAAAAGTTCATCTTAGAGATGACCTAATTGGGGTTTTGAGTTGTTATAGAGTATATTTATAGAATATCAAAATCATTTTTGAAGGGTTTGTAGACTATGAAAATGAGATTATGCAATATGTTGAAGATGAAGTGTGTGAAATTAGTGTGAATGATTAATTGTGTAAAAAAGGGACTAAAAAATCAACATATGTTGGATGCTTCTTTATAGCAGTTCATATTCATAGCTCTCATTATAATTTTCGTGTATCTTGCTCTAAGATAGTGTGCCTCATTAGGTCCTTGTATCTTTCCCTAACGTTATACGCCTTAGTTTGCAATTCCATAGGTAGGAGCCTTAAAAAAAATTATAATCTTTGTAAGCAATGAGTTTCATATATTATGAGTTAACTCTCACCATGTTTTTTCCCTCATTGAATTTTCCACATAAAAAGCTTGATGTCCTCATGTGGTGCATGTTTTCATTTTTTCTCTTCTTTCAGTTTATGTGATGTGATTCTTAATGTGCAAATAGGAATGATTAAGTAAATAAATATATGTTGATTCACCCCCCTCTTAGCACTACAATGTGTTCAAAAATTGGTATCAGAGCTAAGTACCTTTGAGAAGCTTAAAAAAATTAGGTAGATCCTGCACTTGAACATATGGGATCTATAGCAAAGATCAATGATATGTTCATTACAGAACAAGATCTAGAAGAAATAGAACCTGAAGGTTGGGAGATCAATCTAGATGATTGTGGAGTTGATTTTGAAGGAGAAATTTGGTCTACTCTTGAAGATATGGATGAAGCAAGATTGCAAAATATCAAATTTGAGTGCATGCTAGAAAAATCAAAAGAGAAAATTGACAAATTGAAGGCAAAACCTAAAGAATAAAAAGAAGAGATTGGAAAACTGAAAGCTCAAATAAAAGGAAGAAATGGATGTGACTAAAATCAAAGAACCTGAAGATGTGATCTCAAACATAAAATTCAAAATTGAAGAAGGCAAGAGGATTGAGGATTGCTTGAATACCAAGCTCAATGATAAAACTGTTGAGTGTTCAAAGCTTGAGGAAGAGATTGTGTCTCTGAGAAAAGAACTTAAAAAATAAAAGAGAAAATTGAAAAGGTTTTGAAATTGAGAGGAGGTTCTATAATTCTTGATGAGTTGATTAACTCTCAAAATCTATATAAAGAGAAATCTAGACTTGGTTTTGAAAAAGGGAAAATTCCTATAAACAATGCATCTACAAACTTGTATCTTTTTCTTCAAAGCATAAGGAATTCTTGATATAAGGGAGGAGAAAGCCTGCACTAAAAAAAACTGAGACATTCTTTGGAGATGCAAAGAAAAATCAAGACAACATGAAAGGAGGATTCATTCCTATCCAGAACAAGAAAATGAACTTGAAAAATCCTGCCCCTAAGTAAACCACTCCTATTAAGTTCAATGGTAACTATTATGCCTATAATAATTTTGGTCATAAGGTAGTTAAGTGTAGAAGCAAGATGAGTCAAAATTCGTTTAGGCCTCCAAGGTACAATGCTATGAAATCTCAATCATTTCATGACCAATTCTATGCTTGCAATGAATTTTGTCATAAGGCTAATGAATGAAAAAGTAAAATAATAAAAAATAGTAATGTTGTGACTTCTCAACCCTTCTATGGTTATTGCTACACATGAAAAAAGTTTGGTCATAGGGCTACTAATTGTAGATCTAATGTGAGAAGAAGTAATTATGTTCCACAAGTCAGTATCACCTACTACAATTAAAATAAGCTAGGACATATTGCAAGGTTCTGTAAAGGAAAGAATGTAAGACCTTTTTCTCCACAAAAGAAGATTGACACTAATCAACAAAAGAAGGAAATGAAAAAATTATGGTAGAACGAAGAAATTGAAGTAAAGAATGAATTTGTACCTCACCATGGTGTAGATGAGTCCTCTAGTAACTTAAAAGAAAGTATTAGATTAGGGGGAGTTGCAATTATAAATCTCTTAAAACCCTTATAAAGGATGAAATGTTGAATTCTTCAGCATAATGTTTAATGGTAATATGGATAATTTGCTCAAAGCTTCAGAGCAAATACACTCTACAAATTTTTTTTGAATGATAATGAATCTCTATGATATCACAAATGGTAAAAAGTTGCTTATGACAAAAAATAAGAAATGCATTTAATATGGAATGACTAGGGTTGGTGTGAAGCATATTTAGTTCCTATTTGATCAAAATTGATATCATTCAAACTCTATCAAGTGTGTGCAAGAGATAAATAATTGAAGAATATTTTTGGTGTGTTGCACACAAACCCTAAATGATAGCTTTCACAACTATTTCTCTTGTTCTACTTGTAAAATCCTACTATCAAAAAGTGGTATCATTGCTACGGGTATGTGCAGGATCATCATGGAAAAAACAGGCCCTTAAGTGGCAAAAAAATTAGAAAAATCAGAGTTAGGAAACTTGACGTAAAAATTTGAATAAGTTATCTATATTATTTCAAAAATATGTAAAAATAGAATTTGTAGAAAATTGAATGTAGTTTCTAAACTACTAGGTTTTTTAAGAAAAAATCCATTTAGTGAAAATTAAAATTTCAATGCAAGAGGTACTTAAATTTCAGGAAAAAATAAGAAGTAGGTGTTTGTCTAACCACCTAACCACAATAACATTATAATATTTTTTCATAAGATTTTAGATATAAGTAGAGGACTCTATGTCTGGATGTGATGTATATTTCTTTGTAATTTTTTCCAAATAAATAATTAATTATGAATTTTTTATTACAACTTTTAAAAAATATAAAAACTCGTATGTCTAACCACCTTAACTTGGTCAAAACTTCATG
This sequence comes from Sequoia sempervirens, assembly GCA_007258455.2. Lineage (NCBI taxonomy): Eukaryota > Viridiplantae > Streptophyta > Pinopsida > Cupressales > Cupressaceae > Sequoia > Sequoia sempervirens. Next base: position 70,798,235 of record VDFB02026320.1, read on the forward strand.
AAATTCATTTTTTTCTTTTTTTAATCCTATAGTATGCAAAGCATAGAATGTGACACATGTTTTGGATTCAAAAAATGTGACACTGTTTGAAAGATATAGATATTTTTCAATCAGTCTATCAATCAAGACTTTAGTCGTAATTTGATTAGAAAATGAATAATAATTACTTAATAAATTAAAAGTAAAGCATAATTCATATTGGTGGAAAGCTAAGAATCTCCTTTAAAAACCCTTTTCATTTCATCAATTTTGGGTAAGAAAAAAGTCATCAGCCACATACCCATCATATTACCACTTTTTGGCTCATCATGATCTTGCACATACCCCTACATCAATTGTCATTAATTTTGGTGAAAATCAAAGGCCAAATTTAAAGAAACACCCATATATTTCTACTATGATGGACAAAGATGGAGCATTCTCTCATGTTCCAATCAATTTGATTCATTTAGAAGATATCTACATATACATTCACTATTAGCTGAGTGAGTACAACCATGTAAAGATGGAAGAATTTAGGTACAATCATCTCTTGGGTGATGACTTTCAACTCAAACTAGAATATGAAAATGTTGAAGTAAAAGGATTAGATGTATGGAAGGGTTTTCCCAATTTTTTCTTTGAAGATGAATAGGTCAGAATTTCCTTGAGCTGGATTCATGAAGGAATCTTTTGGATGATCAACCCCACCTAATCACAAAGGAAGCCATTGAGGCTATGATTGGATTATGCTCGACAAGACCTATGCTTATGAGGTAGAGTTTCCTAATGGAATAAACATTTCTCCTATATTCAATATTGTTGATTTGATAGAGTATCATGAAGGTGATATAGAGGAGGGCTAATAAAAGAACAGTGGAAAATTCTAGGACCTACTTCAGAGAAGGAAGAGATAGAAGAAATATTGGGTAGCTATGTGGGTAGAAGCACAAGAAAAAATAAATATGTAGAGTACTTGGTGAAATAGAGAGGAAGGCCTGCTGAAGATTCATCATGGTTATCTAAGGCAAAGGTTAACCATCTTGGTTTCCTTCTAACTCTTGAGAAGTGACAGGGCCACTTTTCAAATTACCTTGGGTGTCTGATGTAGGAGCATCATGTGGTGTAGGGAAATCTTGCATCACCCAAAAAAAATGTTTTCTTTATTTTCTTTAGTTGTTTTGAGTCTCATGATGGCACTTAAGGGGTATAAGGTTGTTAGGCATCAAAAATAGAAAAAATAGGCACTTACTATTTTTAGTAATTTGTCCTAAACAAGCTTGTATGGATGTGCAAATTTACCCCAAGGAGAAGAGATAAAAAACATTTTTAGTCATGAAAGAATCACCTCAATACCCTACATAGTTTAGGAGATATTAAAGTTTCGTCTCGAGAAATTTCTCCAATACAGCTTCAATTTCAAATATAAAACTTTAGAGGCCCTAGAACAACTTGAAAAGTGGATGAACCAACCTATGGTGGATTTATGCGTTGTAGATCTCTTCGAGAGATTTCTAGCAATATGCAATAATAGCAAATCAGACACCCGGATCAAAAGTTATGGCCCCGCGAAGTTGCCCCTCTAAAAAGTGAATTTCATTAAAATTTCTTCCTAGGCCAGAAATCAAATAGTGGGACATTTGGAACTAAAAAAAAATGGAAAGTTGAACTTTCTAGAACATTCTAGGGCAGTTATAGGGTAAAATAAAAAGGGTTAAGTGGGGATTGTAGAAGGTGGCTCCAATAGTGCAGATTTTGGGCTCTGAATAATATATTTTCTTTTCTGAGTTGATTTTGTTGCAATGAATCAATCCCATAAGGTTGTAGCATGTAAGTTTTGAATTTGTAATTTCATTATCTAAAAATAATTGAAAGTGGGTTATTCTCCTATCTCGCATCTTTTGTGTTGGTGTCTATTGTTGTGATTTGTGTGGTTTGAGGTGGCTTGGCCCTCATCAAAGGGGTATCCCCCCAACTTAATTTTAGGTTGCAAAATCATAAATTCAGTTGGATATTCCTAGGAATCAATAGAAAGAACTGCATCTTCAATCATACCCTCTAGTTTGACCAAAGATCGGTCTGCCATTTGAAGAATTGTGGGAGTAGGTCTAAGTCCCTTAAGTGATAATTTTTATTTTGTTTCATTTGTCATAACATTTATTGTAGTGCCAAAATCAACAAGTGTATTAGGAAAAATAACTTTACCAATACACACCTTGATGGTAGGACTCCCTAGATCTAGATACTTATGAATGGTTAGGTTCCCAAGCATGAGATTTGCTAACTATCCAATGACCTAGATGGTCTTCTAATCTTGATTCTTCTTATTTTTTTGAATACATAGCTCTCGAACCATTTTTATAAACATGGGGATATCCTTGATGGCCTACCAAAATGGATCTTAATGTTAACATTATGTAATTCATTGAAAAAAAAATTTAGGTTGGGAGTGTTGAATAGGAAAATTGAGAGGAGCGGTGAATCAGTTGTCATAGAATTAAACCTTTAATTCAATCACTAGAACTAATATTTAATACTACTTAAATGATTAATCATCAAATGCCAATGCAAAAACTTAAATCCAACACATAAACACAATGACACAAAAATTTTGTGGAAAACCCAATGAGGGAAAAACAATGGTGATGATTAACTCACACTATGGAGAATATCAAAACCAATTACAAGAGGCTCACTTCCTGAAATAAGGACTCACTGTCCAATAGGGCTAACAACTTAGAGGGCTCATTGCCACAGAGATACAAAGAAGACAAAGAAGACTTGTTACAAAGAGAGTACAATCCCAATGCAACAAAGGATTCCACCACAATTACTCAATCAACTTGCATGAATGATAGAGTTCACCTTCTACTCACTGCATCTAGAAACTCAGCATTAAGCTTCACACTGATCTTCCACACTCGCAACAAACACACTTACTGAATAGAATCAATGTTGCACCAAACTGTACTTTCTCTTTTTTCTTATCACTCTTCTTTGCTGTTGTATGTTTTCTATCACTTAACTCATCTTGCATTTATACCATCTTCAACTTCAAAACATATCCAAAGTTGGCCATCAAATCCAAATTCAAATTAGGTCAGCACCAAAACATCCTCAGGTGGAATTAGAATGAGGTGAACCAAATACACACTTCATAGGGACCCAAATAGATCCACCACTCTTCATCATCCTTGAAAGTAGTATTTCACAATTTAAGGTCAGCCAAAGCAGTGTAAAACACATAGAACCATTAAGAACAATCTTTCCATATGCCAAAATTAACTTCAATAAAATCAAGGAAACTTAAATTTAGAACCACATGCCATAAGACTTCATCAAAGAAAAATATGGACCAACAAAATTTCTCCTAGACCTCAACCAGAAACATAGAAAACCATAGTTCACACTTGGTGAACACAACTTGCACTGTCCAACAAATCAACAACCAAAAATCTGGATATAGCATCTTCTAACACCCATGAAAAAAATATTTGAATTGCACAATCATATGAGGAAAGCTGGATCAAAACCCATAGCAACCACTAAACACCTGCAACATATCTTCATTACAATTTTTTCATTATCCTCGACATATACAACCAACAACAATTGGTGGATAACTAGTTGACTGATTGACATCAATGACAACACCTCCAATATTTCTATTCTTACAACAATCTCCCCCTTTTTCATTGATGGCAACACATAATGTAAAAAACCATCAAAGACAACATACAAGATTTGAATACACTTTTTTGTTTCTCCCCCTTAGTAGAAAATTTCTTATATGCTTATTCTCTCATTCTTCCTTTCCTTTTTCACATGCTTTTTCTTCCTCTTTGACATCAATGGAAAAGGAAAAAGAATATTTTACATTGATTTCTCCTTTGACATGAAAAACAAAATACTCATAATGACAACACCTAATACTACTTGCTCCCCTTGAGAGGTAGCCACCAAAACATCAGCCCAAAAGAAAGATGGATCCATGGATCCACCGGATTGATGCATCTCCATATGCATCTAGTTTAAGAAAGGAGGGGAAATGACCCCTAAATTCTCCCAAAGATACTCAAAATTATCTTTAGGAAGAGCCTTCATGAAAATATTAGAAATTTGATCCTTCATCAGAGCATACTCAAGCCTTAGTTCATTCCCCATGACCTCTCTCAAGAAATGATATATGATAGATATATGCTTCGTCTGCAAGTGCATCATAGGATTCTTTGAAATGTTAATTGCACTTGTATTATCATAGAAAATAGAAATGAGATCATCATATACCACTATGATATCTTTCAATGTTTGTTTCATCCATAGAACTTGTGTACAACAAGATGCAACAACAATATACTCAACTTCAACAGTAGACAAGGAGACTGAATCTTTCTTTCTACTTGACCATGCCACCAATCTAAATCTAAGAAATAATACACCACCACTTGTACTTTTCATGTCATCTACACAGCCATCCCAATCTACATCTATATAGGCAATAAGTGTAAAATCAATATCTTTAGGACACCACAATCCATAATCTGGAGTGCCATTCAAATATCTAAAAATTCTTTTAACAATAACATGAGATTCCTTATGGTATTCTTGAAATATAGCCACAAGACACACAACATGCATGATATTAGGTCTACTAGTAGTTAAGTAAAATAGTTCACCAATCATAGATCTATACTTTCTCTTATCAGCCTCAGGTGAATCATCATTATTACCCAATTTGCAGCCAGTCACCATAGGAGTACTTATGAGTTTGGAACCATCCATCCCCAAATTCTTCAACATATCTCTCACATACTTAGACTATGGAATAAAAATTCCCTTCCATGTTTGATTAATATATAACCCGATAAAGAAATCAATCTCCCCAAACATAGACATTTCAAATTCTTTCTGCATCTCTTCCACAAACCTCTTGCACATTTTCATTTCTTCTGTACATATTTTGGTGTTTTAGGGGAAATCACTAGAGCATCTTCTTATGTTTCATTTTGTTCATCATGCTTCCCCTACTCATATTTTTCCTGTTCTTCTACAATCTGTTCTATTCTTACACATGTAGACTCATCATATACATATCCATCAATTTCAATAAAAAAATTTATTGTCTCATCAATCGTGACATTAGAGCTCTCTAAAATATTTCTTTATTTTATTGACACATATGTATGCCTTTCTATTAGTAGAAAATCCAAGAAAAAATCATTCATCACTTCTTGCATCAAAGTTACCTAGATTTTCTTCATCTCTTTTAATATAACGCTTGCTTCCAAATACCTTGAAATATTTAATAGTAGGAATTATTTGGTGCAGGGGCACCTAGTTTCATGATGTAAAAAGGGTCAAGGAGTTAGTATTTTGGTTTAGTTGAGTCATTTTGTTGATAATAAGGTCTTGAAGACCATTTATAATTTATGTAAGGTGTTTTGAGTCAATGTTAGGTTTCTAGGTGGGTTGTTGAGTCATTTTTGTAAGATGTTGCAAAATTGGGAAAAGTTGTCAAGGCAATTTTGCAATTTTTGATTTAAGGGAAGTTAAATGGTCAAGGAGTTTAAAAGGTAGTTAGGATAAGTTTTTTTGGGGGGTAATTTCTTTAAAATTCATGAATGGTTGATGGAGGAGGTTTTTGATGCAAATTTGAAGTTTAAACACTAATAAAATATTGTTTTCCTATTTTTCATTGAAAATTGCTGCTACAAAAGGTTGTATGGCCCGATACGGCTTGTAGGTGATCTCTCATGCATTGGAATTGATGAACCTATGAATATTATCTCATTTTAAATTTTTTTGATTCATTTTCATTAATTTTGAAGGATTTTATAGCCTTTTTACCAAAAAAATTCATAAACCCCCAGTTTTAAGGGTTTGATAGAGAAAAAATGAATTTTTGAGTCATTCCATCGATGAAATGGATTGAGAACTGGTCAAATGGAAGTAATTAGGTTATAATTTATGTTAATGGTGTTAGTAGGAGTAGGGTATGAGGATTTGGGCAGAATAGTTGATGCCCTAGGTAGTTAAACTCATTTTTTTAGGCAAGAATGACACATAGATGGTAGGGTTTGATATAAAAATATTGAGAAGTATTTTGGAAGGGTTGGAATTGTTGGAGTAGGCCATATTTGACATGTTGAAGGTTTTGGTTTAAATATTGGAGGTTGGAAGTGTGTAAAACTAGTAGATTCCTACTTGCACAAGCCTAATTAGGCCTATGGTGAAGTGTAGCAACAAAAAATTGAGAGTTGTGTTACAAAGTAACCACCCCTATAATTTTGATATGTTTTAATGTATTAAAAAGGGTATCTAGAATAGTGATTAGAATCTAGTTTGGAGGTCTTATCTGAAAGTTATGAAAAAAATACCCTGTTTGTTGTGCTACAAGGAATAATGATAGCTTGTATAGAAAATCAACTTGTTTGATGTTTAAAGACTTTGATAAAAGATTGATTGAGTTTTGGTTTTGATACCATTTTCTACACCAAATTGGTATCAGAGCATAGGTTTGATCTGAAGAAGGGAAAAAGGTTGAGTTGAAGAAGAAACAAAATGCCTCCAAAAGGGAAAACCATTGCTAGAGAAGTGAATGAGTTGAAGGAAAAGCATGCTAGAGAGATGAGTGAGTTGAAGGAGAGGCTTGTTGCTCTGGAAAAAAGTTAGAAGAGAGGTACGATCATGGGTGATGAGAGTGACTCTGAAGAAGAAAAAGAAGAGGAGAATGAAGAAGAAGAGGAAGAGGAATTGGATCTTGATGATCAGAGGATGGCTAAGTTATTGAGAGCAGTCAAGGAAGATAAACCCAAGGTGGAGATTGATGTACCTAAGTATGGAGGTAATTTGAATGATGAAGAACTTTTGGATTGGATTATAGCACTTGATAATTACTTTGAGTGTGATGGTGTACCTCGGGAGCAAAAGGTGAAGATTGCAAAAACAAAGTTGAAGGGTCATGCTTTATTATGGTGGGATTATGAGAAAATTGAAAGGAGGAAGAGAGGTAAGTAAAAAATTGTTTCTTGGTACATAATGGTGGATAAGTTTAAGGGTAAGTTCTCACCATCTGATTATGCAGTTCAAATGTATAAGAAACTTCAAGGTTTGAAACAAAAAGAAATGGATGTCAAATTCTATATTGAAGAATTTTATAAGTTGAGTATAAGGGTAAGTCACATGGAGGGTGAAGTGGAGAAGGTTGCTAGATATCTGAGTGGATTAAGATACAACATTCAAAATGAATTAACTTTGGAAAATCCAAGAATGATTGAGGAGTGTCATCAAATGGTAATAAGGGTAGAAGAAAAACTTAAAAGAAGGCAAGAAAAAAAAAACTAGGGGTAGAGGCAACAATAATAGAGGAAGAGGGAAATTTTATACTCCAAGGCAATCCTATGAAAGTCAAGAAGACACAAGCAAAGCACAAGAACAAGTTTTTGATTAGAGAGGTGGATTTAGAGGTGGTAGATCAAGCTTGAGAGGTAGATTTGGAGGTCAAGGAAGAGGCTCTAGTGGATTCACATGAAGGTGCTATCAATGCAACAAATTTGGACACCAAAGCATGGTAGTACAATGAAGGTTAAGCCTCTAGTTCACATGGAGGTGAAAGAAGAGAAAAATTGGTGCAAGAGGATACTAAGGGTGTAAACTCTCCATCACAACATGTTGGTCCTGAAGTTGGAAAATTACTAATGGTAAGAAGAACTCTCATCAAAGCATCAATGGAGGAGACATCACAAAGAAGGACACTCTTCAAAACCACTTTTAAGTGCATGGGTAAGGTATGTAAGGTTGTAATTGATTTAGGAAGCACAAATAACATGGTTCCTAATGATATGGTTGAGAAACTTCATTTTCCTAGAATACCACATGATACTCCTTATAAAGTTTCTTGGTTGAATGAGGGTCAGTATGTTTTGGTAAATGAAAAAAGTTGGGTTGAGTTCAATATAGGAGGGTATAAAGATAGAATTCTATGTGATGTATTTCCTATGGATGTGTGTCATTTGCTACTAGGGAGGACTTGGAAATTTTATAGGCATGCTTTGTATGATGGGAGAAGAAACATTTATGACATACAAAAGAATGGAATCTCTTAGACATTGACACCATTGATAGAGGAGGATAGAGGACACACAAAAGGGGCTAATATAATGTTGGTTGGTAGGAAAGAGTTCATTAAGGTAGAGGAAGAAAATCATATGGAGTTTGCAGCCACTTCTACACTTGGAAGTACTATGATAGCAGCATTGAAGAATGATTTTAATTTAGAGGGAAATGATATTGAGTTGGTGTTAAAATCTGCTTTGTTGAAGGTCAAGGATGAATTGATCTTGGGGATTTAGGAAGGACTTAAGAAGTTTGTTGATATGAGAATAGAAGAGGTGATTAATTCATTTCTGTTAGAAGAGGATAGTGGTCATTTTATTTCTGTCAAATTAGAGGTTAATCAATTTGAGAAAGAAGTAGTCATAGGGGTAGAGCATTAGATGGAATAGGTGAAAAATAAAGGTGAAGAGCTCAAAGCTAAACTACAAAGGAAAAAGAGAAAGATCAAGCATAAACCAAAGGTGAAGGATATGGAGATTCATTCCAAGCATGGAGAAGGTTTGGTAATAGGTAGAGAGGTAGGTCCAAGTGACAAGCAGGTCAAGGATCATCCATCAAGTAGCCCCGTATAGTTGAAGCATATCTTATATACTAAAGCCTTCAAGAAGACAATGGATGATGCATTTTTCCAGTTTTTGGTTCATTGGAAAGGTTACCCAAGTGAGAATTCCTCTTGGAGGTTAGAGTATGATGTGATCAAACATGATTCTATTGTTGTATAGTCCTCGAGGGGACTTGAGTCTTTTTTTCCTGGGGAGTATGGTGTAGGGACAACTAGTTTCATGATGTATAAAAAGGTCAAGGAGTTAGTATTTTGGTTTAGTTCAATAATTTTGTTGATAATAAAGTATTGAAGACCATTTCTAATGTATTTAAGGTGTTTTGAGTTAATGTTAGGTTTCTAGGTGGGTTGTTGAGTCATTTTTGTAAAATATTGCAAAATTGGGAAAAGTTGTTAAGGCAATTTTGTAATTTTGGCTTTATGGGAAGTTAAACAGTCAAGGAGTTTAAAAGGTAGTTAGGATAAGTTGTTTTGGGTGGAAAATTCTTTAAAATTCCTGAATGGTCAATAGAGGAGGTTGTTGATGCAAATTTGAAGTTTGAACACTAATAAAATATTGTTTTCTAGCATTTTTCATTGAAAATTATTGTTACAAAAGGTTGTATAGCTTGGTACAACTTTTAGGTGATATCTCATGCATTGGAATTGATGTACTTATGAATATTATCTCATTTTCATTAGGTTTGAAGGATTTTATAGCCTTTTTATTGAAAAATGTCATAAAACCCCAATTTTGAGGGTTTGATAAAGAAAAAAATGAAGTTTTAAGCCATTCCACTGGTGAAATGGCCTGAGAACTAGTGGAATGGAATTAATTAAGTCATAATTTATGTTCATGGTGTTGTAAAGAGAAGGGTATTAGGATTTGGGTAGAATATTTGATGTCCTAGGCAGTTAAACTTGTGTTTTTAGGAAAGAATGATGCATAGATGGTAAGGTTTGAAAGAAAACTCTTGGGAAGTATTTTAGAAGGGTTGGAATTATTGGAGAAGGCCATATTTGGCATGCAAAAGGTGTTGGTTTAAAGAGTGGAGGTTGGAAGTGTGTAAAACTAGTAGATGCCTACTTGCACAAGCCTAATTAGGCTTATGGTGAAGAGTAGCAACATAAAATTGAGAGTTGTGTTCCAAAGTAACCACCCCTATAATTTTGATATGTTTTAAAGTGTCAAAAATGGTATCTAGAATAGTGATTAGATTATATATTGGAGGTATTATCTGAAATATATGACAAAAATACCTTGTTTGTTATGCTACAAGGAATAATGGCAACTTGTGTAGAAAATCAACTTGTTTGATGCTTAAAGACTTTGATAAAAGATTGATTGAGTGAGTTTTGGTTTTGATACCCTTATCTACATCATTCTTCCATGACATAGCACATAGGGAGTATTTTTATTGTTTTCTCTTGCCTAAACTCAATTGAATACATACATAGTAGTATGAATAGCTTCTTTTCGGTAAACTTCTGGTAAACCAGCCTCAGTAATCATTGATTTAGTAGGTTCTTGAATTATTCTATTTTATCTTCCAACAACTCCATTATGCTGAGGAGTTCTTATGGTAGATAATTTTCTTTTGATTCCATGTACTTCAAAAAACATTTTAAACTCATGGGAGGTGAATTCTCCACCTCTATTAGACCTTAAGCATTTTATCTTCAAGTTCACTTAATTTTTAACCATAGCTTTGAATGCCTTAAATCTATCTAATGCATTTGATTTCTCTCTAAGAAATGTAACCCATGTATATCTAGAATAATCATCAATTAAAAGAATAAAGTATCTTTCACCAAGTAGACTTCATACTCTTGTAGTACCGAAAAGATATATATGAACTAAATCTAGTAGTTTGGTAGCGAACTCTTCCTTTGATCTGTAATGATTTCTTGCTTGCTTTCCAAACTAACAATTCTTGCAAATAGAATTATCCAGCTTTGTAATTCTTGGTAAACCTCTCACAGCTTGAACAACACTAATCCTTTCCAAGTTATCAAAATTCATATGACACATTCTCATATTCCATAACTAACTGCCATTAATCTAAGTCATAAAATATTGTCCATCAACACCCTTAAGTTGATAGATATTACCTTCAGATTACTTTCCTATATCAATGAATTTTTTGGATCCTTTCTGGATCTCACATATATCATCCTTAAACATAAGATCATATCCTTTTCTACACATCTAACCAACACTCAAAAAATTATGCCTTAAACCCTTAACATAGTATACATTGTCAGTATGATGCTTGCCATCAAAAATCACTAAATCTATCCCATAAATTTTAGCACCAGTATCATCTCCAAACATAACCAAGCCTCCATCATATTTTTCAATCTTAACAAACTTACTTTTATCACCAATGTTTTGATGTGAACAACCACTGTCAACTACCCAAAAATTCTTCTCTTGTTTAGCATGTAGTGCAAAGATAACTATACCTTCATTTTTCTCCTTCTCTAGAGGGCTTTCTTTTACCTGTTTTAAAGAATTAGAAGAATTAGATTCATCCTTAATCACCAAGAACAAACATTCATTGTCATCAATATCTTCATAGTCTGAGTCCTCATCAGATATACTAGCATTCTCATTCACATAGTAAGCTCTATTAATCTTCTTTCCTTTATTTTCTTTCTCATATATTTGTTTATTTATTTTAGCTCTTTCCAAACATTTTTCAGCATAATGACCTGTTTCTCCACAACTAAAGCACTTAAATGGAAATTTACCTTCATAATTACTAGAGACCTTCCTCATTCTTGTTACAAAGTTAGCTATTATTTCATCAAAGTTTTCTTCATCTGGATCTTCAGCTCTTGTAGCTTTAAAAGCAGTCTCTGATTTGCACCCATTCCTTAGACTCGACTTCCTCATATCATAAGATGTCAAAAAATATAACAATAGATAATTAGTACATATCTTATAATCTATAGTCCATTCAATAGCACTCACCTTTTCCCTATAAGCATTAGGAGGAGTTCTAAGAATCTTCTTTATAATCCTGATTTCATCTATAGTACCACCAAGTCCTCGCATTTTGGCATCTATCTCATCCAATATCTATACATAATCTTTAATATTCTCATCTTCATACATATGTAGAAGATCAAATTGTGTCTCCAAGTTTTGTATTTTTTCCTCTTTGACTCTTTCATCACCATCATGCACTCTTTCCAAAGCATCCCAGACTTCCTTATGCATCTTCAAATTTTGAACCTTAATCAACTCGAAATGTACCAGACTATTCTTCAAGATGAACTTCACCTTATTGTTCACTTCATGATATTTGATCTCTTTAGGTGTACTCAAACCATTAGCATGAATATAACGACTTTTGTAAGCTTTCTCCACATCATATCCATAATATTCTAGATATTCTTCCATCAATACTTTCCAGATGCCATAATTAGTTCCATCAAACCTTGGATAATCAAAAACAATTTTCCATCCATCCAAAACCTTCCTCAAGTGGTTAAGCTCTTCACCAAGGAACCTTGCTCTAATACCAATTTTTGAATAGGACAAATGAGAAGGGGGTGAATCAATTGTCACATAATTAAACCTTTAATTCAATCACTGAAACTAATACTTAATACAACTTAAATGATTAATCATCAAATGCCAATGAAAAAACTCAAATCCAACACATAAACACAATAACACTAGATTTACGTGGAAAACCCAATGAGGGAAAACCCACAATGAGGATTAACTCACACTATAAAGAATATCAAAATCAATTACAAGAGGCTCACTTCCTAAAATAAGAACTCACTATCTAGAACAAGGACTCAATGTCCAACAGGGCTAACAACCCAAAGGGATCAATACCACATAGATACAAAGAAGACTTGTTTTAAGCTTCGCATTGATCTTCCACACTCACAACACACACACTTATTAAATAAAATAAATGTCACACCAAACTATACTTTCTCTTTTCTCTTATCACTCTTCTTCTTCACTCTTGTATTTTTTCTATCACTTAACTCATCTTGCATTTATACCATCTTTAACTTTGAAACATATCTAAAGTCGGCCATCCAAATCCAAATTGAAATTAGGTTGGTGCTAAAACATTTTAGGGTGGAATTAGAATGAGGGCAACCCAAACACATGCTTCATAGGGATCCAAATAGATCCAACACTCTTCATTATCCTTGAAAGTAGTCTTTCACACAAGGTCGGCTAAACCAGTGTAAAACAAAGAACCATTAAGCACAAAATTTCCAAATTCCAAAATTAACTTCAATACAATCAAGGAAATTTAAATTTAGAAGCACACATTGTAATACTTGAAACATAGATTTTTGGGACCCAATGGACTACTCTTGCACTTCTAGGGTTTTTCACCTAAAAGGAGAGAGGTTGGGTCCAAAAAAGCTTACGTATCAATCAAACTAGGATGTGTGTGATGTGATATGATGTAAATGAAGTTAAATAAATGCAATATATTAATCTAGGTGACTGAAAATGAATGCAAAAGTGCAATTACAACTATGTTTGAAAACACATTGTGATATGTGAACAACTATGTAAATGAAGAAATTATGCAAAACATAAAGTACAGGGATGAATTTGAGTGCACCTGGATGAAATGTGAGATTTTTGGAGTGTTCTAGATGCTAGTGAAATTCACTAATTTTTCACAGTGGGACATCCGCCTAGGGTGGCAAATCAGTCCACCTATTAGTGAAAATTTGTCGGGAGTTGGTTTCTGTCTGTTGGGATATGAAATATGACAAAACTAAAGTTTCCAGTCCTAAGGTGGGACTCATTCACCACAGGTGGTGAATCATTCCTCCCCCAAATTTTTGAAAAACTAGGAGACAACTTTGCAACACCAGATCTAGGAATGTCTGCTTGTCGGGTTGCTAAAGTCAAATCTGTAGAAAATAGACAAATAACTCTTTCTAAGCTTTATTTTGACTCAAGTTGACTTGAAGCACCTAGTTAACTTGAAAATCACTCTTCAAAACCTAATAACCTATCACATCTATAAACAAAGGGCTGCAAAAAAATAAGCAAAAGGGGAAAAATGATTAGGGGTTAGTGAATAGGAGTTTTCCTTGGTCAAACCCCACTTTTGGTAATTAAACCCTTGAAAAGACAATGAAATGAAAGATAAAGATAAAATAATATGTAAGTGCTATCAACTTACCTAACCCTTGATAATGCAAGTATGAAGTAATGTTAGTGGCTACCTCAAAGTGCTTGAATAGTGCTTGAATTGATGATGTAGAATGCTTGGATGCTTGAAATGTAGAATTTAATGCTTGAATGAGTGAGGAGATTGTAGGAGATGTAAAATGAGGTGAAAATAACTTATTTATACAATTCTTGTTCCTTAGTATCCATTCATGCCTCATCATAGGCCAACATCAAGTGATTTTGAATAAAATCCTAAAAGGAAATTTGAAATATTTTGAATTATGGGCCAAGGGGGACTCATTCGCCACCCATGGTGAATGGGTCCCACCTAGGACCTAAAAACATGTGTTGGGAAAAATATTGTATTTAATGTTATTTGTCAAGATAACATTAAAAAATGCACTTAATTACAACTTATGAGGGCATAAAGAGACCAAATAAAGCATGAGAAGGGTGTAAATAGTGAAAATATGCCTAGAAGAGAATGAAAGTTTGTTAGAAGACTTTACAACACTTCAAAATAGGACTTTTTGATGAGTGAAAAGGTGGCTTTTAGGTAAATTGCATTAAATAGGTTCTAGAAGAATGTAGAAATGTCTTACAACACTTCACAACACCTTCACATGATGTCATTATTTGAGTTTTAATATCTAAATAAGCATGTTCAAGCCATGGTATAACATAAAATCAAACAAAAAATAGTTCCAACACCATGAAACAAGACCTAAAAGTCCATGAAAATGACAAGGGGTCATTTTTCTATGGCACAATACTTCATCAAAGAGAAATCTAGACCAACAACATTTCTCTCGGACCTCAACTAGAAACACAAAAAACCATAGTTCACAACTGGTGAACACAACTTGCACTATACAACAAATCAAAAACCAAAAATATGGATATAGCATCTTCTAACACCCATGAAAAACATATCTGAACCACACAATCATAGGATTAAATCTGGACCAAAACCCAGAGAAACCACTGAAGACTTGCAACATATCTTCATTACAATTTTCTCAATATCCTCGACATATACAACCAACAACAACTAGTGGATAACTAGTTTATCGATTTAAATCAATGACAACACCTCCAATCTTTCCATTCTTGCAATTTAGGGAGACTCCCTTTTGTACAAGTTTTGAATGAAGTCAGTCAAGGAAGGGAGGTTCCTTTACTAGGTCCTCTTCAAGTTCTTCATTAATTTTGGTGATGGTGGGTCCTTGAAGAGCCTTTCTTGACCTTAATTGAACTCCATCTATTTCTATAGTATTAACAAGATAAGTAGAATAACTTGTTTCCTCATTAGTATAGACATGTTGTGTTGTCTTATTGTTGGGATTTGGATTTGGTTGGGCTTCCATTGGTGTGGTATTTGGTGGTTGTGTTGGATTGGATGACTAAGTGGACAATGATGGTATGGGTGGAAGAAATTTTTGTGGCTATTGATATGGGTTTTAATCATAGAAGAGGTGGAAATTGTGATTATGGTGGATATGGTTGTTGGTATGATGAAGGTTGTGACAATTGTGGTCTCCATGTCTGCTGCCATGATTTTGAATCATATTGGTACTATTGTGCCCATTGAGGGTATTGAGAAGGTTTTTTCCAACCCCCATATGATCCAAGTTGATTAGAAAAAGAATTGGATTAGGTAGGTCTAAGAGAAAAATAATCATTTGTCATCCCAAGATACATTACTCAAGGTGTCAAAAGGTAACCTTGGGGCCATGTAGTAGAAAGGTTCCTCAAAATATTAATTATCAGTTATACCCAAGGGAAGAGGCCTTAAGATGGAACTCGTACTAGCTTCTTCTAAGGATGAAATGTTTGTCCTATTGTAAGGGAAATCCTCACTACTATGTCTCTTATGATAGGTTGGATAGAATACAACCAAGGACTTTTCAACTTCCTCTTGCTTTCTACGAGTATACAAAGTATCTATCTATTTACCCATATGATTTAATAAATCAGTTTTAAGATCTTTAATTAAATTACATATTTCACACTTTGTTATACCTATTGCATTACCTAAATCATAAAGCTTACTTTAATAATTCCTTCCTGAATGTTGAGACCTTTATTAATTCCTACAAATGTCACAAATATCATCAAAGTTCAATGTAGAGACATTACCTTTACCTATTAAATTCAATGCATCCATAGTATCATCTCTTATTCCCTTAAGAAACAAAAATTTAATAGTATCAAGATTTATCCCTATTTTTCGAGATTATTGAAAGTTGAACATAAATTGCTTGAGATAATCTTCAATGAATTCATCTTCCTTATGTGTCATATGGACAATCTTATCCCAAACCTCTTTCATTTTACAATACTACTGGTATTTTTTCAAGAATATTTCTCATGTCGTTACATGTTCTGATGTTTATGAGGTTCATGAACTAACATAAGGCTACATCTTTCAATGTGGCTAGGAATAACTTGATCCTTTGTGCATTGCTCTAATAATCATAATTGTGGCACAATACATCAAACTCAAACAAGAACATATTAGGATCCTCAACAGAAAGACCATGAAAAATAGGAAAAGCGGAATGGGGAATGTTTTTCTTAGGGACATCCTCTTTAGGATGTGCAATTGGAAACTCAAAAGTGAATAGGTTGTTGTTGACCAACCCTCTCTCATTGTTGTTGTTGTTTTTGTTGAGATCAACCATGATGTTAAATGCCCAAGGGGTGAAGTAAGTTTTGAATGGATTTTGGTTTCCTAAGGACAAACCAGCTCTAGAGTCATAAGATTCTTGGAATAACTTTGTAACCCTTTTGTTCAATTCTTCAAAAGACTCTAGATGGATACCAGAAGGGGTCTCAACAATGGTAGACTCAATAACACACTTTTTGATATCTAGTTCAGGTAACTCTTTCTCAGGTGATGTGTGTACAACTAATGGTTGTAAAAAAAATTCAATCTTTCTCGTTGTGATCTACTTCCCTTAATGGATTCTTTTGATTTGTTTTTAAAAATTTCAGCTTGTGAACTACTTCCCTTCTCCTTTCTAACAAATCTCTCTATACTATCCCTACTAAAATTCATGCACCTATATGACTTATAACAACACAAATTAGGAGTATTAACCTTGAAAAGGTTGAAAATTTTGTAGGATTTCCTCTCGACATGCTAGTCCTAACTCAACTTACTATGGTTTCAGGCCTTTAATACCTTTCCCTGACAACGACACCAAAAATGTAGGGAAAAACTATGGACTACAAACTTATCCTTATGATCTTCTCAAATAGTTATATGAATCCAATTGGTATGACTTCTCCTCGGTTTATTCTTGTATGTCAATCAAGGGAACATAAAATGATGAAAGCTATTGGGGTTGTTTGCCTAAGGGATGAAGATAATAAGTTGAGAAAATATGAGATGCACTCTATGAAAAATAAATGTTCAATTTCCACACTTTCTAGAAACTATTCTAACTTTCATTCTTTAAAAAAATCATGATCTAAATAAGAATACTCCTTAAATTAGATAACATAATCAAACTTGAATTAAATGTAGAACACTAATCAAATATTCTTAATTAATTAGATGGAAATAAGTTGCAATGTGACAGGAAGTTCACAAGATATAATATAGAGTAGTCTCTAGAAACAATAAATATGATTGAACCAAAAAACCAACTACTGAAGCGAATGAACTTATTGTACTCCAAGTAATAGTTGCATCTAAGAGAAATTTGATCACACTAATTGCAATTACTGAACCAATTACATAAACCAAATATTAAAAATTTCCAAGCATAAAAGGGAATCAAGTCATAAACACTTCATACCATAAAATGCATTCACATAAATTAAATCATACTAAATGTAAATTCTAACTAACCAAAACACAAAACAACCTCACCAAGTATCCTAAGAGGAGGTCCTTCCTCTGGTTTACAAGGCGAGTGAGAAGAATTTGATTATGCTAACTCAATATCATGAACATCCAATTCTATTCATCCAAATTATAGCAAGAGCAAAATATGTTTATGTTCTCTATTTTCTCTTTTTTCTATCCTCTACAGTCTAAATCATACCATATATATAGATGTGTTAAGCACATTGAATTCTATAAACTATGATTAATGAGTTACAGTTTGTTATGGCTAATGGCCAACAAACCGAATATCGATAGTCTTTTGGTTTGGCTGCAGGCCATAAACCCAAAACAATATTAAAACAGTTTTGAAATATAATACAAAAATAGAGGCAATTAGTTGCACAACACATTCAACTCATCCCTTGCAATCCCTCGTGTTCCATGACCTTCAAGGGTTGTCTTCTAGATGGTCAGTTCCTTCAACATTACCAATTCCTATAGCAAATCAATCAAGTCATGTCATTATCTCAATGATTTGGAATTTTAGAAGCATTCCTTCATCCTTTAAAGGCATTAAATATTCTTTATTTTCATAATAATTAATGGAAAAAGGACTTAGGAAAAGGGGAAAAAAGGCAATGGAATGAAACACAAAGGGCATAGGAATTAGACATATTTTGTACTCATCATCTTCAACATTCATGCCCTAGTAATTCAAAGAGTTTCTCATGGTTGCTAATTGCTCAATTTTAAATCAAAGCATTAACTGATTGATGTTTGAAAAAATGATCTATCACTTTCATTCATTTTTCTTCTAAACACATCAATTGCAATAACCAGGCTTCCATCTTGTCCTCTAATCCTATGTATTCTTGTCAGGTGGGGATTTTCAAGTTTATCGATAATATAGGATCAAATCCATACACTAAGTGATAAGACAAGTTTCCTAATATGGATTTTACCCTAGTTCCATCCACCCATAAGGAAAATTTTAGTAGAGAATGCCATTTTCTAGGGTTCTTTTCAATTAACTTCTTGATTATATCCAACAAGTTTTTGTTTTTTGATTTGGCTAACCCATTTCCTTATGGATAATAATTTTACAAAAAATTTAAAACTATACCATACTCAAACTCCCAATTAGAGAATTTCAAAGAAGAGAAATCAAAGCCATTGTCACATACCAGGGAGTATGGTTTCCCAAATCTAGTAATGATATTCTCTTCCAAGAATTTGATTATTGTTTTAGTAGTGCATTGTTTTCTATAGATTGCCTCCATCCACCTTGTGTAATATTCAATCACACTAAGCACATACATATATCTTGATAATGATGTTGGATTGATCATACACATGAATTCTAATCCCCTTTGTGTAAAGGGACACATTTCTATTACTGGTTGCAATGGTTGGGTGGTATATCTCCCTTTATCTACAATAATTTGACATGTGTAACAATGCATTGAATGTTTAAAGGTATCTTTAAATATAGTTGGCCAATAGTTTCGTGCTTTTGAAATTAAGTGAGTAGTTTCCAAGGGAGCTCCATGAGTTGTTCCTTATTTATCATGAATCTATGGCAACACATCATCTGCTTCTTATCAATTCAAACACCAAAAGCATATTCCTTCATGATTTTTCTTGAAGAGAATCCCTCCTTTTATCATGTAATTGTATGTCTTGATCTTAAGGGCTCTTCTTCTCTATTTGAGCATACTTTTTGGACAACTATTAGTAATTAGGTAATGAATAATATCTATATACCAATTTTCTTGTGGCAACATGTCCATTGTGCACTATTGGTTAATGATCTATAGATCTACCTCAGTAATTGATTTAACTAGTGCTTGTCCTCAAACTAAATTCATTAGTATTATTTAAATATCAAATTCTTGTAAAATTATGACCCATTTAGCCCTTTTTTCTCCTAATTAATTTTGCATTAACATCTTTATTGTTGCATCAGGTATAATGGCTTTAACTTCAATCTAAAGAATATAATGTTTGAATTTTCTCACTTCTTTAACTAGTGTGAAAGCTTTTTTTTCCATATCCATGTACCTTAACTCGACATCCTTGAAAGGGAAAATCATAAATGTAATGGGTCTTTCTTCTTTATTTTCCTCCCTCTATGTTAGCACAACTACACAAGTGTGGTGTGAGGTGGAGGAGTAAATAAATAATGGTTGTGACACATAGATTTTTTGGACCCTATTGACTACTCTTGCACTCTTAGGGTTTTTCACCTAAAAGGAAAGAGATAGGGCCAAAAATTCTTATGATTCACTCAAATTAGGATGTGTTATATGTTGTATGAGATAAATGAGAATATTTGAATGCAACTATATGAATTAATTGATTGATTAAACATGCAAAACCTAAGAAATATGACTTGTTCAAAAACACATTGTGTTATGCAAGAATGAACTAGAAATTTAAGCAAACGATAATAGAAATTGATGAGACTTAATAGAGTGCACCTGGAGGTTGATTGATGTTATTGGAAGGTTCTAGAATGTGTCATAAAACACTGTTGATAGCTACTGGGACTGATTCACCACAGATGGTGAATCAGTCCTGCTTCTAGTGAAAAGTTTTGAAAACAAGTTTCTAAATGCTGAGAGTTGAATTATGAGAAAATCATTTTTTAGGCCTACAAGTGGGAATAATTTTCCATGCATGTTGAATCATTCCATCTACAGGAATCTACAAATTCAAGACTTGATTTTGTAGGCCTAGATCTGCACTTCTGTCTCCTATAGGTGTTCGCTTTAGAAACTATCAGATTTGGGTCTGAACATGACTTTTTACTGATTCTTTGACTTGAATAATGAAGAGATGACTTGAATGACTTTACAACTTGATCCCCAATGATTTACAAGATTCCAAGGATCCTAAATTTTCATACAAATAAGATAAAAGAGAGATATGTTGAATGTTAGGGCATGGGGGTTTGCCTTGGTCAAACCTCATTTAGGTAATTAAACGAAAATGATGAAATAAAGTAATGAAACATGCAACTATGGATATTTTTACCTTGTCATGATGATTTTTCTTGAAATTATACAACAATACATGAAGATTCAACCCTTAAATTCTTTAGAAAGCTAGCTTGAAGACTTCTAATGAAGTAACCCTAACTTACTTGACTTGGATGAGAAGATAGAGGATGAATTAATGATGAGAGATCTAAGAATCAATTTTTGTATCTAAAATGAGGATAAAAACACTTATTTATAGACAATTGTAACTTAGTACCTAATAATACCTCATCACAAGCCAACATGTAGTGAAAATAAACTTTAAATTTCACTTTTTCCTGCTCAAAGGTCAAAATGGGGGCCAGATAGGACTCATTTACCATACAGGGTGAATGGGTCCCACTTGGATGGGACTGATTCACCATGCATGGTGAATGGGTCCCACAGGGGCCATTCTAACACCTAAGAAGCCAAGGAATTAGGAAATGAGGTCTAAAATGCCATCTTGTCGGGTATTTGATCAATTAAAGCTTCAGGATGCACAATATGGGTTAATTGAGACCTATTAGTGATGATGTAAATGTTAAATAGGGCTTGGGACACATAATTCAATATGAAAGTTTGATTAAATACACTTTACAACACTAAAATCAGGTCCACATAGCCTAGAAAGGCACAAAAACCAATGTGAATATGCAAGACACATTACAACGCTAGTTTATCATTAATTTTACACTAAGAACCTTCTAGATTGATGTAATAATATTATTAAACACATTTTATAATGTTGAATTAGGGAGAAATAGGTTAATTAAGTCTAGAAAAGCATGAAATTCCTTTACAAGACTTTACAACACCTTTACAAGACATCATTAAAAACATGTTATTTGATTTGCAAGGGTCCAAGACATAGTGTGGACACATAAAATGCCTCACAACACTAGATTAAGGCCTCATTAAGTCCATTTTATCATGAATTAATCCCATGTCAAGAAAAGGGTCCTTTTTTCTACGGCACAGGTTGATTATAATTAGCGGGTATGTGCAAGATCATGATGGGCCAAAAAGTGGCAATATGATGGGTATGTGGCTGACGACATTTTTTTTACCCAAAATTGATGAAGAAAAAAGGGTTTTCAAAGGAGATTCTAAACTTTCCACCAATATAAATTATGCTTTACTTTGAATTTAATAAGTAATTATTATTCATTTTCTATTCAAATTATGACTAAAGTTCTAATTGATAGGCTAATTAAAAAACATTTATAGATTTCAAATGGTATCACATTTTTTGAATCCAAAACATGTGTCACATTCTATGCTTTACATAATATAGGATTAAAAAAATAAAAATTGAACTTCATGAATTTTTGACCAAGTTAACGTGGTCAGACATATGAGTTTTTTATTTTTTAAAAGTTGTAATAAAAAATCATAATTAATTATTTACTTGGAAAAAAATTACAAAAAAATATGCATCACATCGGGACATGAGTCCTCTACTTATATCTAAAATATTATAAAAAATATTATCATTTTATTATGATTAGGGTGGTCAGATAGACACCTACTTCTTTTTTTTCCCTGAAATTTAAGTACTACTACATTGAAATTTCAAATTTTCACCAAATATATATATATAGTTTTTTAAAAAAACCTAGTAGTTTAGAAACTACATTCAATTTTCTACAGATTCTATTCTTACATATTTTTGAAATAATATAGATAACTTATTCAAATTTTTATGTCAAGTTGTCCAACTTTGATTTTCCTAAATTTTTTGCCACTTAAGGGCCTGTTTTTTCCATGATGATCCCGCACATACCCTAGCGCTTATTAATTTATTGGTGCTTCAACAACTACTCCCTTAATAATCTCAAAAGAAGCTTTATCTTTGGGGTTCCATTCTATTTTTGCATCCATTTTTAGCATGGTGTTCAATGGTTGTACTATTTTGGAAAATCTAGTGATAAATTTCTAAATAAAGTTAATTTTACCAAAATATGAGTTTAACTCCTTCTTACTCCTTGTAGGTTACAATTTCATCAATGCACTAACTCAATTTGAGTCAATAGAGATGCCACTTTTAGATATACGATGCCCCAACAACTTACCTTTTGTAACCCCAAATATGCATTTCTTAGGGTTCATTGAAATTTCATAAGTTTCACATTTTTATAACACCTTTTTGAGATCATTTATGTGGTCTCCATTGTTCTTTGAGAAAAAAATAAGGTCATCCATATATATGATAATACATTTACCAACCAAGTCTTCAAAAGAAAAGTGCATTTCTCTCTAGAATGTAGCTCGAACATTCAACAAATTGAATGACATTCGTCTATAGAAAAATGATCCCCATTTGTTAGTAAACACAATTTTCATTTTCTCTTCCTTTTAAACCATTTCCTAATTGTAACCTAAAAAACCATCCAAGAAAGACATCATTTGGGATCCATTAACAATTTTTAGAAACTCATCTAAGGATGATAAAGGGTAATTATCTTTCTCTAATGCCTTGTTAAGGTTACAAAAATCAATGTACATAGATGCAAATCTACATTCTTTTTCCTAACATGTACTAGATTTGTGACCCATATGGAATGCCTTATTGGGAAGGTGATTCTAACAGATAAGGGTTGATAGGCTATCGTTAGGTCCTAACACTTTAGTTGATAAACACATTAATATATCAACCAAGTAGTGTCCAAAGGCTATATGCAATAGGAGACATCTCGACTATCTCTCTCAAGTTTCCTAAATACTTAATCTAGCTAAATAAAACTCTAAACTAAAAAGCCTCTAAACTTAGAAAGAAAGAACATCTATCTAGAAAACTTGAAATGATTAAACTAGAAAGCAAAAAACTATGAATCTAAAAAGCAACACCACTAAGCTAGAAAGCATGGAAATGATTAGACTAAAGAATGTATAGATTTTTGAAGAAGTAAAACATGTAAAGAAACTAGGAAAAATTGATCTAATGCAAAAGAAAACAATCTAAGCAGCTAGCAGAAAATGATTTAACAATTTGAAACAATTGAAGGAAGGTGCTCCAGAACTTCAGATACTAAACTTAGAGACTATGGACTTAGGTATAACCTGCAGGATTGATCTTGACAGCATGGCAGACATGAAAATAAATTCCAATTTTGATTATTATTTACTAAAATAAAGTACAAAATCATAAGTAAATTACTTATCTATCTAATCTATAACCCTCGAGTGGCTAGCTCTCGAGTATTTCTAGCCTATCTTAGATCACATGCACTAGTAATCTCCAAATTACTTCATTCAAAGAACTCCATCCACATTGTTTAATAATTCCAAAAGTGGCAAGAAAAACTAATTTTATTAATATGGAAGTATAACTTGGAAAGATATAGTGGCAACATAATGATATTCTTTTGTATTCATCATTTTCAACCATTACATATTTATATGAAAGCGGTTAACAAAAACCTACTTTCCAATTAATGAAGTCTTCAACTAATTGTCAACAACTAATAGACTTTAAGCCCATGAAATGAAATATTAAAGAGGCTCGACATGATCCATAAATTTTTTAGAACTGAAAATAATAGAAACTATGAAAACTCGGTCCATAATGTATGCTCCTGAAATTTCAGCACCCATTCACTTGTCTTCAATGGTGTTGAAACCTACGGTAAACCCTTTTTGACTAGAATGGTAACTAATGGTGGAAGTTGACCTGTGGAATGCTCAAGAACTAAACCATTAATTCAACACAAATTAGCTTCTTTCAACTAATTTCAAGAAATAAATATTGCACACTTATTCATAAAAAGAGAGAAATTATTTATCCTAAAAATAATTAATTGGCAAGGTAAGTTTGGTTGAAAGTGGTGCAAGTGCACCTTGTTCACTAAATGCTTTCAAAATGAAAATTTGTAAAAATTGAACTTTCAAATGTAAAGGCATGTAAAAGGGTCATGTAAGAGTCATTTCCAGTGTAATTGAGTCATTAATAGGTCTCTATGTGGTCAAAATGATGGAAAAAGCAAAACTTGCAAAATTTGCAAAGTTGGCAAATTGAAAAAAATGCAAAAATGCAAAAAAGGAAAGAATATGAAGAGTCAAGTGGGAAAATGGAAGGTATACATTGGAAAATGAAGGGGAAGCAGTTACAACATCTTGGAATATCTATTTAAAGCAATGTAAGGGAGAACTAGAGTCATACTTTGTAAGTTGGAATCAAATTTTGGTGAATAAAGCACTCTGTTTGTAAAATTTGTGTTTTTCTCTTCTAATTTCAATCCTTGTACAGATAGACCAACACCTTTTAGGCTTAATTTTTGTTTGGATCTTGTATTTTAGGGATTCTTCACTCTATTGAAAAATATTTGAGGTTGTTTCATCAAGAAATAAGGGTTTGAGAGCCCATTTATAGAATTTGGTCTGTAATCTCCATTTAGTGTTTTGAGAGTCTAAATCAACATTTTAACACTACTCAACCGATTTAGATATGTTGGGTCAGTGAAGTAGGTTAGATTATGTTGTATAAAATGTTTTTATTGCTTTGAGAGTGTTTTTTTATGTAGGAATGAAGAATAAATAGACTTATGGTTGTTGTCACAACATAAAGTACAAAAAATTCAAGGGAAAAGAGTGGCTCCAAGTTGGAATCGGTTGAATAAGCACTCAAGGAGGCTGGTAAATGATTTATTTTATATGTGTAGAAATGTATCCATGTGCTTGATGTGGTGGCAAGGTATCAAAAGGTCTGGAAAGTGATTTTTCTAAAAACCCTTGTTTTCTTGATTCCAAATGATGCTAGAATGAGGGTTTTTTGGTTTGCTCCTATAATGAGTGATTTATTTGAGACTAATGGTGGATTTTGTGGTTAAATGAGGTGATATAAGACTTTTTTTGGTTAAGTGAAGGTTTGTATTTTTTTGAAAGGTAGTTACTTTGATAAATAGGCCTATTTGGAGCCTAAAACTGTGGGTCAATCAATATATCTGGAATAATTTTCAAAACAACCTATCCTAATCTTGAAGTATCTTTAATTAGACCATAATGGGTTTCTAAAAATTTACATACTATAAGTTGGAACAACGTTGATTTAAAGTGATACCTGATTTAAGGCTTTGCAAACTTATTAGCTTGAACAGTGATTTGACTGCAAAAAGAAGTTGAAACTAAGAAAATAGTGTTAAGAGTGACTGATTTTTTTTTAACTTACTTATATGATGATATTAAAGATGTCTAAATGTTTGGATAAGGTCTAGGAGGAAAAATTGTTGAATTTAATGTCTTGAGCAATGAGAACCTTATGTGGAAATTGGTGTTTTGGCTGCAAAAGATAAAGGATCTAATAGAATAGTGTTATGCGAATATGTTCTTGGTTTGTTTTAGTTAAAATGATGATGATTGCAGTGATTTGAAGGTCTAGTGTTAGTTTGAAAGTAATAATGTATGGTTAGTTGTCAATTTTCCTTGAGAAGTGAGTTGTATTAAGGAATGTATTGGTGAACAATGAAAGAGTTGAATGATTCAATGTTTCTAATTAGGTTATTGTTTTGATTCTATCATACTAATGATGGTTGAGATGTATTCAAGTATAATAAAGGATTGGATCCAAGTTATGATTTTTTGTGGCTTTGAGGAATGTAAAATCAAGTGTAGTTGATGAATTTTGTTGAAAAGATTAGTGAATCCATGGTGATTGTTTAATTTGATCTTCTCAATTGAGTTTGGATCTAAAGAGCCCTTGATGTTGGTTGTTTTTTGGTAGATGCCCTTGCATCAGAAAGGTATAAGGTTGAGTATTGAATCCATTATATTGATGAGGTTATTTTTACCTCATCAAGGGTTTTTGCAAATCTTTTTGAATCGGAGGTTCAATTTGTGCATTTACTGGCCTTTGTTGCTATTGAATCAACTTAACTATTGGCTTTAAAGGAATATTATGTGTAATTATGGAGGTATCATAGATTTTCAAATATTCATAAGTCCAGACTATGACATTACAATAATCTTGAAGATCCTAAGTGATATTTTTATGTTCTTTATTAGTACACACCTTGCCAATGAGCACATTCTTTGGATCATCTTTACTACCTAGGTTGTAGGGAACTTCATAAACACCTCCATATATTTTAGGAAAATCCTTTTGTTTGGCTATCTAATCCAAGTGAAATAAGCATTCTAGTTCAATCATCCCTCTCAGAATGGTATTATCTTTCAAATTAATTGTGTTATCATCTTGGGTTTCACAATCAGGCTGGTCACCTTCAATTATTTGAGCTTCAAATATACTTGGATTTGTGATGAAATCCAAGATATGGCGATCATATTTAAACACTTGTAAAGTAGTAATGTTATTGGGTACTGAAGTTATTTGGACTAGTTCTATAATGAACCTTTTTAAATCAAACATATCCAAAGGTTCTTAAGTGCTAGTAGTAGTAGCTAAGGCATCAAACTTTCAATTAATTTTTTTGTGGGATATGCATGATGTTGAAAGAATCAAAGCTTTCAATCAAGTCACATACACAATGTTTGTAATTAGATAGACATTTATAATGGTAGACATATTATTTTCTAACTTGTTTGAAAACAAGCTGAGAGTCTTCAAATACTCTAAGTATTTTAACTTTCTTCTTAATAGCCAACAATAAGCGATGAGTGAGGGCTTCATATTGAACAACATTATTGGTGCATATAAATTGTAATCTATATGCGACAAAATATGATTTTCCTTCTAGGATTATTAACTCCAGTCTTACTTATCTTATTAAATATGATTTTCCTTCTAGGCTTATTAACTCCAGGATTACCCTTTTAGTTAGATATATATTGAAAACTACACTTAGCTAGAATGAATCTCACAAAATCATATGTTTGACAAAAAATGATTTTTAGTTAGAAATACTTAAATTCACTTGTGCTAATAAATTGGCCAAAAGTGTGACACAACTTTGCACTTTTACCTACCATCAAACCTAAGGTTCTAGACCTGATCATTTATGTTCCTAAACTTGAGATCTTCTTAAGTTGATTGACTTATTATCTTCTTCAAGATCTATGGTGTTTTGAGACATTCTTTATTTATTTCCATATTTTCCCCATGTCTAGCTTGATGATTGTCTTTGTGGTTATCATCTAATGTTCCCATGATTTTTTTCTTGTCACTTTCTAGTTTTAACTCGATGTTGGTTTAGTTTTCTAGATAATAATGATTCTTCATTCTTTTCACAATTTCCAAACACATTACATGAATGGTTTCAAAATGTGATGAGTTATGCAATCTACACCATCCTTGTAACAATGAATCTCCTAAAGATATGTTGTGTATCTAGCATTTATGAGCTTCTCTAGTCATATGTTTTTGAATTTTTTCTAATAAACCATCTTCCCCCTCAGAAGAGTCATAATTAGATTCAATTAATACATCATTCCATAGGGTAAACTAATTTTTGATATTCAAATTACACATGAAAATTCCCTCTATTTTAACTTCCTTGGTTCTAAGGTTGTAAACACTTGGTTCAACATCCATATAGTTTATTTCATTGTTTTGGTTATATTTTGTGATCATATGTTTCATGTGTGGTTCCCTTTCTATTCTAATTTGGTTTGGAATTCCTATCCAAACCAACCACATATGCGAGAAATCTATGGCCATATAACCAATCGACATTTTTTACCACTCTCTTCTCAACAACATCCCATATGTGTTAGGGATTTCAACTACTTGTATATTGATAAAATGTTGAACCCTAGGAGCCAATGCCAATTGCATGTGATTGTTAGTAAGTTTTCCTACTACATTTACTTTAGTTTTATCTAGTTGTGTGACATTATTGAAATAAATAGCTGGGGTCAACCCTAAAATTTGAGATATAGAAAGAGGCATAACATTTGTAGAGGCTCCAAAATCCACTAAGAAATTATGTAAATTCTTGCCAAATATCCTCTGTATTAGCAGAGAAGGGGGTGATTTTTTTTTCTTTATATAGAGCTACATGATAATTTACAAAAGGGGTAGTAGTTTTATCTTTTACTTTTGAAGGAACATCTTTAACAAACATTCCCTTACCTAACAAGCCTTCTTTAGGGATGTATTCTAATGTACTCAAGAAATATTTCTTATTCATAGGGGTTTTGAGTAGTTCAGATAGGGACAAATTGATTTTTACCTTTATAATCTCTTCAACTAACTAATTCATGAAATTATTTTTCTTAATTGATTCCTTTTTTCCATATTGAGGTAGATTTAGGGTGTTGAAGGATTACGAAACTATTTTTGGTGTGTCAAGATTATTACTTGACTTACTATCTAGAGGTGTACTCAGATTATTAGGTGGTATTGACATGGTCAGTGGTCCTTTTGGTTTATTTCCACCAACAATATTATTTCTCAAGTTATATGATGTAAGGGCATCCTTTGATGCACCATTATTGCACTTTGTTTTCATGTTGCTAAAATTTGAGTTTGGTTTGTTTGGGGTCAATAAGGTCATGGAAGACCATTTGGAGTCATTTGAGTCCATTTTATAATGTTTTGATGCATTATGGTTAAATGTTGTAAAAGTTGCAAACTGTTATCATTTTGTAAGCAAAACTTACAAATGTTGTCATTATTACTAATCAAGGAGTTACTGGTCAGTTTTTTAGTTGGGATTGGTTGTAGCATGTTAAATATGCAATGTAACCTTGATCGTAAAGGTTGGGGAGAATTTGGAATGAGTAACACTTCATTTTGCACCTCCATTCTTTCATTTTTCTGTGTAAATTGACTATTATAGATCAGTATGATCCTAAAACCAACTAGAAAATTTGGAGATGGTGTTATATTTCTAATAACTTTTTTTGATTGATTTTCATTATGTTTTGTGAAAGTTATGATAAAATTTGTGATTTTCATGTTCATAATTTTTATTATAAAATAACAAGAAAACATATTGGTATGGTTTTGTATGACTTGTTACAGTCAAGGGCAGGCATGTCAATGATAAAGCTATGAAATACAAAACTTTTGGTTTTTGTTTGGAGTCATTTCTTTAAGTTTTGTGAAAGTTATTTCAATTTTGGTGAGTGCGGGTCTAAACCTTGCCTAGGGTTTCCAAAAAGAAAAAAAAACATATCTTTGTTTTCCACTGTCAAAAACTCATAAAAACTTGTAGGAAGTTCTATTTTAATATGTTCTAAAACCTTTTAAAGTAAAATTCATAACTTTCAAGGTGGAGGACTTGTGAGGATCTATATATTCAATGTTGCATAAAATCTATCATAAAAGTTAGTTACATGTGTGTTCAATAGATTCCTTGCATTTTTTTATCATGAATGGGAAATAGATAATTGAAATTTGTTGTGAGATGTCATAAAAATCATGTGCCTCAAGTTTTTTTTTTTATTTCTTCATTTTTGGGCTTTAAGAGTAAGTTGCCAAGAATGAAAAAGAATGCACATTTGCATCATTTTTGTTGAAACCCTATTTGGAATGTGTCAAGTTAGTCTTGTTTAAGTCCATTCTTTGCATCATTATAACTATGCACTTTTTCATACTATTAAAATTTTTGAACTTCATTGATCTCACCTTTCGACATGTTATCATCTTGATAAGGAAAGTGTATGTTTCTAACATCATAGCATAATTATCTTCATAGGAATAAGTGTTACTTTCAAAAGCATTTCATGATTTTGAACATGTATAGTTGTCTAATAATAATACAAAATCATACCATTGGGACTATTTCATTATTATACATGGCAACTAAAAAGATATCAGATACAATCTTAAACCATAAATAATATATTTCTATGTGAGCACTTGTTTTTTTTTTATAAAGGTGCAATGCACCCATATTATTAGGGGTAAACGCTTTTTTTTTACCGGAGCTATGAACCGGATACAACAAACCACAAGAAACAACCAAACCCGCGAGCACAAAGGCCTAGCGAAGGCACAAGGCCTGCGAGCACTTTGGCCCAGCGAGGGTTTGAACCCTGGTGGCTGTCACTACAACCAAGCGACTTGACCACCGAACCACGCCCTTATCGGCATGTGAGCACTTGTATTATGGCTTTTGCACCAATTATTTAATGCAATTTCTATAATATTAACTTTTCATGTTTTCTTATTATCTAGAGAATTTTCATTATCTAAGGTGATGTTATTCTACCATTTTTTGGTCATGTATTCCATGGTTTAGGTGGTCTAGGAGCATTGTACATCTGATTTTTGGGTTTTGATTGTTACTTTGCATGTAGAGGTTTTGATTCCTTTGTTGAACATATGGTTGTCGTTGCACCAACATATCGACCTATTAATGTTTGATACAAATTCTATAGTTAATGAATCCATGGGAGGCAATTAAGCCATGTCATGATCTCAAGCACTATGTTGCACAACACAAGGAGACCAAGGGTGAACACCTATGACCCAGGCTCTAATACTAATTATTGAACAGATGGTTTTTGTTGCACCAAAAGATCGACCTATTGATGTTGCATACAACTACCATAATTAATGAATCCACTAGAGGTAGTTAAGCCATGTCATGAACTTGAGCACTGTGTTTTGCATCACAAGGACACCAAGGGTCAACACCTTACAACATCCTCAACTAAGCAACTTCAGTAGTTGGCCTTTTCAACTAAGCAGTTATTTCCCTAATATCCCCCTTATCTTCTTTCACTTTAGAGGGTTGATTATCATATTCTTGAGTAAAGAAAGACTTATCATTTGGGTGTATCTCTACAATGGAAAGTTTAGGATGTGTTATCAGTGATTAATTATTCCCCTAGTGTGAGAAATTTATTTGTGTATAAATCTCATTTTGAGTCACTAAAGGTAAAGGATTAAGTATTAGAGTGTTATTATGAGGGATTCCATTTGTTCTCTACATCTAGTTAGTGTTCACTATGCTTCCTATTCCTAAGGTTGGTCCGTGTCCAACCTGTTTCATCTCACAATTAACACTCATTGCTTCTGCTTATGATTTAGGTAGAGTTACAAGAGGAATCATTTTTCTTTTTTTTTAAATTATGGTTAAAGAATCTAAAGTGTTATAATAAACTATAATGGAAACTAATTCATCTACAGGAAAAGGATCATGTAGTCTAGAATATTCCTTTTGAAATCTATTGTTGAATTTTGTTATGAGTTCACCTTCAGATAGTTGGATCTAAGAAAATTGATGATAAAGTATGGTAGAATCCATGGGTGATCTAAATCTATCAATGAATTGATCCTCTATATTTTTCCATGATCTAACAGAATTACAAGGTAAATTGATGTACCATTGGTAAACTTCATCACCTAAGGTGTAAGGAAACAACCTGCAGATGACGTCTTCATTTTGAACTCTAGCTCTAAATCAAGTGTCCTTAAATATACTTAAGTGATCTTTGATATCTTTGTGAAAATAATAGTTTGGACACAATTTTTTAATATTTTGTATTGGGTGATCCCACAATACTGGTTTACAATTTTTAGGAGATCCTGATTTTTGCTAAAATAACATATTTTTAGAAAATATAATGATTTAAGCCTTGAAAATTTTCATTTAAAGTATTCCAATTGAAGAGGGTTTGATTGAACCACCTTAGATCAAACCCCCTTGGATAGAACCCCACTAGTTTTAAACCATACCTATAACAAAGTCTCCTTTACACCTATCAAAATGTTAATAAAAAACCACTTTTGATGTACCTTTTGGGGGATCAAATGAATTCATTTAAAAATTATTTTTCTAAGTATGTAGTCCTTATTATAATCTTCCCAAAAATTATAATTTTAAATAAATTTAATTTAATTTTTATATTTATTTTTTATTTCTTGTGAATGTAGGTTTTTCACTGAATCAAGCTCTCCATTCTAGAAATGTGGAAAAATAACAGATTATAAAAAATATATATATATATATCAGTGCACTAGATATTGAAGTCCTTGATCCAACAAAATTTTTTTTATTTCAATACATACAATTTTTTTTTATGTTTATACAGTCCACCTATGTCTGAATTGTAATTGGTTTGACTTCAAAACTTTATTAAGGAAAAAATATTCAATAAAAAACAATGAAACCAAATGAAAGTGCTAGATATCATAGTTACAAATCTAAATTAAAATAAAATAAAATTTATCATTAATGTAAAAAACATTATGTTGTATACGATGAGCATCACTCCTTAAAAATGGTGTTTACTGAAAAAAATTAGTTTTCAAAGGAGATGGAAAAAGAAGTGCAATCTGATTCCAAAATTTTTGAAAAAAATATATTTAGAATCTACAGACAAAATGTCACAAATCACTAGTTTTCATCATCTTCAAATCCCTCACGGTTTATCTGCTATAGTTGTCCGAAAGTGAAGATTTAGTTAGAAAAAATCAGTTTAGTGTCTAGTTTAGCCAAAAATTGTAAACTAGTATTTGTGGGATCACCCTATTGGGGACTCCACATTAAATAAAGACATAACTACAAAATGTGGTGTGAATAGTATTTTGTTTTTAGGAGAAGCACCTATAGATTTTGATCTTCGTCTCTTATTTGTTTCATGACTAATTAGTTCTACTAATTCAACTCAGGGATCACTAGACCCAGACCTAGTAACAATTATTTAATGATCCAATTATTCCTAATTCAAAGGTGATGACCCTCCTTGTACTTACAATTTTGTTGATTTGGTTGTTATGCACACAACAACATGCATATAATTTTTTTCTATTTGAACAACAAAACCTATCTATCTTGAAAGAATCACAAAATTTCTAGGTTAAGGAATTTGGGTATCCCAAGGCTTAGGAATTTTAGGTCTTGATGCACTAGGTTCACTTAGGGTTCATTTTGCAATTAGTGTTAAACATAAGGGGCATGTTTATTTTCACAAATCTCTTCGACTTGGGAAATTCTGTGATGTAAAGATCTTAACAGATAAAACATGCATAACCTCCAAATTTTCACTAGTTCAAATAATTTAAAAGGAAAACTACAAGAGAATTAAAGTTAAGATAGATAAGTCCTAAGAAATTAATGTCTTCAAGTTATTATCCATGCATTTATAGAGGAACATATAAACTAAATCATCAACTATTTTTTATTACACTAGAATGCTTCATAGCTACATACAAAATAATAAGAGTTTAAAGGAAAGAACCATTCATCGCCAAAATAACATTAAAATTCACCCAAATTTGGGACAAAAAATTGACTCTTCCAATAGGAATGAACACCATATAGTTACACAAGATATACAATTTGGAATAACCTTTCAATTCTTTTAACATTATCAGTCCCTATTGAAAATACAAGTTTTTATATTGGAATTGAATAGAAAATATGAAGTAAACATAAAATTGGTGACGTTCCAACTTTAAGTCCAACTATTTCAACAAATTATGATCCTCTAAAAAGAACAACCCTCTTCCTTTTATAAAACATAGGGCACGAGCTAGTTACAAAATAGCACATGGCTAGAGAAAACAAGTCAAACAAGATATGGCACATGGCACTAGAGCATAGTTTTCACTTAGTAGATATTAACCCATGGTTCCTAAAGATAAAGTCAAAGTTACACTCTAACTCCCATTGATGAAATCCCAATTCTTGAAGAACCAAGATAAAAGGACAATCAAGTTTTGTTGTTATTTTATGCCACCCTTAGATGACCCATCACTAATAACTGATCTAAGAGATCCTATATGGGTCATCTTGCATGAATTTTCCTTGAGGAGGGTCCAAAATTTGCTATGTCCTAGGATTTTTGGGCTTTTCAGTTGTCGCTTGCCTTCTTCCTTCCATCCCTCTTTTATTACTCTTTCTTCCTTCATATTCTTCCTTAAGTCTTTTTCCCTTCTCAATTCCATAGGTCTCCCTCTTGAGGTCTTGTTCATACTAAATCTGACTAAATCTTTGAATTTCAAAATTTTGGGTTTTGCCTTCCCATCTTACCTATTACAACTTAACATTAAGTGGTAATCTATAAACTTTCCACCTAAAGTCCGATCCCTGACAATCTGATCACAAAAAAAAATAAAGTATGAAGTGGGAATGACACTTGATCCTCAAAAATGGTGCTCTTTTTCATGGCTCCAGACCATTTAATGCATAAGAAAAGGTTTGCTTTTGTGCTTGACACCTTGAAATTTTAGCATATTTGGCATGTTTTTTGGGTGACACCATTAATGCTCAATCTAACTTTTGAGCAACCTATTTCAATTATAGGGCTTCAAGGATGACATTTATTGCTCCCCCAACTTCTACAAGTGGATTTCATGGGCTCCCATGCTCATTATTGCTATTTGTTGACCTTCTTGACGAGTCCATACCATAATCACAATTTTTAGAGGATGACTCCATCCTTTCACACACAAACTTCATTGCTAACCCTAGTTAGGGTTATGGTTTAGTTTTTTGTTCCAACTTATGCCTGATATATAAAGAGAAGAATTGTATTCATTCTAAGGATTCTTCCTCTTGCTCCTCTGGGGTTTTTCTTTAGCAGACATGCATTTTTGCATCTCTATAGTTTTAAAGATTGGATTTTTGCCTCTACATTAATGAAATATATCAAGCTTGCCTCTTCTCATCTTTTTTATGCTTTTCTAAGTTCATTGCCTTCATATCAAAGTTTTTTCTCTCTCTTTCCATGCATATATGTTTGAGTTAATTTTTTTACAGTTGCTGCTTGAGAATATCCTTTCCTTCTAGCACCTTGTCAAACCCTAACCTCCATGTTTTCCTTTGGAAATAGACCAAATAAAGAGATGTGTGAGTCTTGTGGTCCCTCTTTAAAGATGTTATGCAATATAAGTCAGGAAGAAATGACCTTTCCAACTTGGTGTACCACCTCCATTTCGGGTATGTGCAGGATCATGATGGCCCAAAAAGTGGCAATATGATGGGTATGTGGCTGATGACTATTTTTTTACCCAAAATTGATGAAACGAAAAGGGTTTTTAAAGGAAATTCTCAAATTTCCACCAATATAAATTATTCTTTACTTTGAATTTAATAAGTAATTATTATTCATTTTCTATTCAAATTACGACTAAAGTCCTGATTGATAGGCTGATTGAAAAACATCTATAGCTTTCAAACGGTATCACATTTTTTGAATCCAAAACATGTGTCACATTCTATGCTTTGCATACTATAGGATTAAAAATAGAAAAATTGAATTTCATGAATTTTTACCAAGTTAAGGTGGTTAGACATATGATTTTTTATATTTTTGAAAAATTTGTAATAAAAATTCATAATTAATTATTTACGTGGAAAAAAATTATAAAAAAATATGCATCACATAGGGGCATGAGTCCTCTACTTATATCAAAAATCTTATAAATTTTTTTATCATTTTATTGTGGTTAGGGTGGTCAGACAAACACCTACTTCTTATTTTTCCCTAAAATTTAAGTACCATTGCATTAAAATTTCAAATTTTCACCAAATAGAT
Source organism: Sequoia sempervirens (assembly GCA_007258455.2). Lineage (NCBI taxonomy): Eukaryota > Viridiplantae > Streptophyta > Pinopsida > Cupressales > Cupressaceae > Sequoia > Sequoia sempervirens. Next base: position 70,834,294 of record VDFB02026320.1, read on the forward strand.
TTTAAAAAAAAACAACCTAGTAATTTAGAAACTACATTCAATTTGCTACAGATTCTATTCTTACATATTTTTGAAATAATATAGATAACTTATTCAAATTTTTACGTCAAGTCGCCTAACTCTGATTTTTCTAATTTTTTTGCCACTTAAGGGCCTTTTTTTTCCATGATGATCCTGCACATACCCTTTCCCTTTCATGTTCTCCTTCTTCCCATTTCCCCTTTTTAGTTGTTAGAGTAGGGTAGTGGTAGGTTTTCATGCGTTGGGTTGGACCAACACATTGCACACTTGGATTGAAAGAGGAATCTGACCTTCTCTAGAGATTCAACCTCATACGCATAAAAGTTCCACAACTTGAGGTTATTTCCATTGTGTCATTGGAATACTGAACTTCATGTTTAAAAGGATGCAATTTCATGTGACAACTGTTTTTGGCATGCCTGATGGACTACTTTCTCTTTGTTGAAGAGTTTGGTGTTTTCTTCAAAGCATATTACCTTTTGAGGCATATATTTAAACACCATGGTGACTCCATTCATATCTACTAGTTAAGAGGTACTAGTTCTACTTGATTCTATTGAGGAAGAGGTGCCTTCTTCAACATTTCAGCCTTTGGAGGTACTCCTACAAGCACTTGGTGACTTTGCAATATCATTTGGGTGACTCTATTGGTATGTACCCAAAATATTTGGTTGGGAATTTCTATACTTTCCTTTCAATCTTTAAAAGTGTTTCCTATTCTTCCCATCCAAAAAAATGTCAAATTTTAATTATAACCATATGTACACTCCCCCATACCATGATAATCCCAACTTTGCACCTCCCAATCAACAATATCAAACTAGTTATGCCTCACCATTCATTCTACAAAACCCTATTGTTATGGGTTCTCAATATTCTAAAAATTATTACTACCCACCCCCTACTTAGTCTTCATGGAGAACCACATATGCCTATCAACAACCCCAAGAGACTCATCATTTTGAAAATCAGCCTTGTTTCTCTCCATGTTAGCCCCAAATTTTTGGTAATATGAGTGAAAGTGAAGTTACAAGTATGTTGCTAGATTTCAATAGGTGGATGGAGGATATTCAGAGACAACAAGAGTTTTACCTATAGAAAGAGGAGTGGGCTAATCAATCCTATCAAGGGAAACAATGTTATTTCCCATAGTAGGATGATTTTGTTTATCAAGCTCACTAACCACAACAACAAAATATAGAAGCTCAGTGGAGATATGAGCAGAAATCAGAGGAACAAAGAAAGAAACAAGAGGAGTATATAGAAAAGGATGTTGCTGCTAGGAAAGAGAAACCCATACTTTCCCTTGCTCTAGCCCAAATTCTTGAAACTCAGGCAGCCCCTTATGTGCCTAGTTTCAAGAAAACACCTCCACCAATTCCAGAACAACCTGCTAAGGAGGAGGTGAGAAAGTATAGATTTGTAATTTTTAAGAACCCTAACAAACCTTTTGAAACTTCCATTAGCCCTCCTTTTGTTCTGAAACAACTTATTGTGCAGGAGACATGCAAGCACAAAATTTTTAGTTTCAAGAATCCTAATTGACCTCTTGAAAATCTTGTGTCATCAAGTAGATCTCCAATGTTGGAGATTCCAAATTTTGAGAGCCTCCATTCATCACAAGACCCAATCCTTTAGGAGGCTCATCCTTTTACTCCTATTGAGCATCCCCTTCTAGAGCTTAAACAAGAGTTTCAATGCCTTTTTTTACTATTTTTCTCCACCATTTCCTATTTCACTCTTTAAAGGTAGACCTATGGTATGGGATCCTATTTGGTTAGAAGAATAGAGGAAGAAGCTATTTTGGGCTAGGAGTGAAGAGGTTGTTCATGAAGATCCTTCTTGTGCTCTAGACAATGAGTGTCTTGGTCTGCTGCAAGAAATAGTCTAAGATAACCAAATACAATAGAAAGACACTAAAAAGGTAGGGAAATTTAATAGAGGAACTAGTCCTCTCTTTTGATGTCCTTCCTTGTTTTATTGAAGATGAGGAGGATAGATCACATATACCTACATCAGGAGAATCTTTTGAGAATCTTTTACCTAGCTTAATGGATGAAGACAACTCCATGGTTTTGGAGCAGCAAAAGTGGACATGTTTAGCCCCTATTATAGTGGAGGAAACTCCCTTATCTAATGAGGTCTGAATTTTTGAGGTGGAGGACCTCTTCTACGATGATTTATAGGTTTCTTGTTCAAGCTTGGATGTCAAACCTTCATCCCCAAAAGAGGATTTTTGTGGGAAGCAACTGAGTGAAATGACAGTAGAGGATGTGGTAGCCATTACCTGCCAAGAGTCTAATTTTGTTTCTACTAGTTGCCAAGAAGAATTAAAAATAGAGAGACAATTTAAAGAATTCATTTCTTCACCTGAAGTGTCTCACTGATTTGAGGTATGTATTGATGAATTTTGCATCAATACAAGTAATTATGATGTATGCTGGTTTTTTGCTATCCTTGAATATAGAAATGTTCAATATGAGGTCTTCATTCAAGATGAAGATGTGACCTTTAGAATTAGTGATAATGTGACTGAGTTAGAAGATTCACATGTGACCAACATACAAAAAAATCCACCATTGAGCAGCCACACACCTGTTGGGAGAGTAATGCTTATGCAATTCAATTTGATAGTATGCCTGAGCTCCAAATATTTTCATTTGAGATGCATGAAGAAGAGATTCCTTGTGTAGATCAACAAAAGGTCTCAACATGTTTTGCATCACCATGCGAGTTGGAAAATTTCTCTTTTTGCTTTAGTTCATGCAATGAGGAGGTTAACAATTATGGCAATGGCCTATCCTTTTATGAGAAGAGTTATTTTCCCTCTATAGAAGGTTTATTCCTTGATGTTGACCTACCTTCATAAAGATTCACCCCTGCTATTGTATGTTCAAGTGAGGCACTAATGTTAGATTTATCTAACACTTGCATCATATGGTTCTCTTGCAATGGAAACATTCATAATGAAGTGACCCTTCACCTTGTAGGAATTTTGTGTAGTTCCATGCATGCTGGCAAAAGTTTTCAATAGTTATAGTTGGTGAGGCTTGCAACTATGGTCTGAGGGAGATCAACTCCTTTAGAAGTTTCATCTTTGACAAAGGAAAATTTCCATTCTTTTTCTTTCTATTGAATCATGTATATATTGTAAATATCTTGCTTTCCATGTAGTGCACTTGCACACTCTGCATTCTCCTTAAGGAAATGTATGTTGCTATATTTTCTTACTTTTCTCCAAGTGCAGCTTACACATGTTTTGTTTTCTTTGAGAAGGACTAGTTGCTAAAGAATTCTCATGACTCGATGACCAATGTATATGCAAGGCCTTTGGATTCCATGATTAACAAGAAATCATCCCATAGAATTCACCATAAATGTTATCATTTCATGCCACCCTTAGATGACCCATCACTAATAATCGATCTGAGAGATCCTATATGGGCCATCTTGCATGAATTTTCCTTGAGGATGGTCCAAAGTTGGCTAAGTCCTAGGTTTTTTAGGATTTCAAGTTGTCACTTTCCTTCTTCCTTCCATCCCTCTTCTATCACTCTTTCTTCCTTTGTCTTCTTCCTTAAGTATTCTTTCCTTCTCAATGCCTTAGGTCTCCCTCCTAAGGTCTCATTCCTATGAAATCAAACTAATTATTTGAATTTGAGACTTTCAGGTTTCTCCTTCCCATCTTACCTATACTTAATGTTAAGTGGTAATCTATAATCCTTCTGTCCAAAGTCTGATCCTCAAGGGTCTAATGCCAACAGAGCATAAAGTTTGAAGTAGGAGTGATTCCCAATCCCTAACAATGGTGATCTTTTTCATGGATCTAAACCACTTAATGTATAAGCAAAGGTTTCCTTTCAAGCTTGATGCCTTGACCTTTGAGTAGATTTGACATGTTTTTTGAATGATGCCATTAATGCTCGATCTAACTTTTGAGCAACCTATATCAATTCTAGGGATTCAAGGATGGGATTTATTGCTCCCCTAACTTTTGCAAGTGAATTTCATGGGTGCCCATGCTCATTTATTGTTGTTTGTTGACCTTCCTAGTGGATCTATTCCCTAATCATGATTTTCATGGGATGAATCCATTCTTTTATGCATAGACTTCATTGCTAACACTAGTTACGGTTAAGGTTTAGTTTTTTGTTCCAAGTTATGCCTGATCTATAAAGGCAAGAATTGTATTCATTCTAAGGGTTCTTCCTCTAGCTCCTCTAGGTTTTTTCTTTGGTAGACTTATGTACTTTTGCATTTTTACAATTGTAAAGATTTTCTTTTTTCCTCTACATTAAATAAATCAATTAAGATTATCTCTTCTTGAAATTTTTATGTTTTTATAAGTTCATTTCCTTCATATCTAAGTTTTTGTTCTCTCCTTCCATGCATATATGTTTGAGTTAAATTGTTTACAGTTGTTGCTTGATAATATCATTTCCTTCCAACACCTTTTAAAACCCTAACCTCCATGTTTTCCTCTAGAAATAAACCAAATGGAGAGTTGTGTGAGTCCCATAGTCCCTCTTTAATGATGTTGTTGTGAAATATAAGTCAGGAAGAAATGACCTTTCCATCTTGGTGTACCAACTCCATTTCCCTTTCATGTTCTCCTTCTTCCCCTTTTCCCATAGTAGCTATTAGCATAGGGTAGTGGTAGGTTTTCATGTGTTGGGTTGGACCAACACACTGCACTTGGATCAAAAGAGGAAGTTGACCTTCTCCATAGATTCAACCTCATGCACACAAAGGTCCCACACCTTAAGGCTGTTTATATTATGTCATTAGAATGCTAAAATTCATGTTCAACAAGGTGCAATTTCATGTGACAACAGGTTCCTTTAGTTTTCAAAAGATGCAAAAAAAAATTGGCCTTTCTTTTCAAAATCCTCAACTCTTGGCATGTACAAGCTTCTTTATCAGGAAAAATATGTGCAACCAAAAGTTGGGAAAAATATTTGATTTTTCCACCAAGCCAAATACTTGCATCCTCTTTTACTCTGATATCTGCTACTCATCTTTGGCTATTTCTTCTGTAAGTTCATCTTACCCCTTCTTAAGCTTGCAACACTGAAAGCCATCAAAATCCTAACCTTAACGACATTTTGCATCATTTTCTATTGGAACTTTTTTGGAGTATCTTCCTCAGTCACACCATTTTTGGCATCATTGCTCTGGATCATGGCACTGTCATATTTCACTATGTGGTTCCTAGTTTTGATCATTTCCTCCATGGCTTCCTAACTCAATGATTGAATAGGGTCATTCATTACCTTATTGAGTATACCCTTGAAGGCTTTCACTTTAGTATCATCTCATCCCAAGCCATCTTGATTACACAATTTCTATGTAAACATTTCCATGAGGTCCAAATCTTTATCCACCATCCTCTCACCTTTCTTGACCACCTTTTCTAGTTATTGTATTCATTTTAGTGTTCGAAACACAAGGGAAAACAACTAACAAGGGGGGTGAATCGATTGTCCTAGATATTTAAAACTTATTCAACTTATTAACCTTAATAGTAGATCATGAAAGCATAAATCATCATCACATCAGAAACACACATAACACCAAGATTTTTTTTACGTGGAAACCCTATTAGGGGAAAAACCATGGTGGAGATTAGTCCACAAGATTATACCCCATTAAAAGTATAAAGAAATGAAATATGGGGAATGCACATGCATTTAGGAACACTTCCTAGAGCTCATTGCTCAATTACAACAAGGCTAATCACCCAAAGGAAGACACACTATCTTACAGAAAGAATTAGATTACATCCACATGGATTTGAACTGATAAATTAGCATCTGCTAATGCCTTACCATAGTTTCAGTTAAGCACATGAACATTTCTTTAGTTTTCTTCACACTTTTCTCTTCCTTCAAATGATTAAGACTTTATTCACACATACACTCATACTTGACATCCACTGGCATACTTCAATTTGAATAAAAAGTCACTTATATATATCCACAACAAGAAATTTCACCCCTACATGTCAGCTTCAAAAAAATAATAAAATGAATATAAACTTTTGGCCCAAAACACTAAAGATTATTAATGCAAATCAACCAAGGTCAGCCACAACTTAGTGAAGACCCAAATCAACATCTCCAACATGAGAACACTTCAATTAATTACTCCTCAAAGATCCAAAACATGCTACAAACACCATGTTGGCCAAGAACAAGAGAAACATGAACATGCAAGAGAAAATCGCCAACCACACGCACAATGATCAATGTGGACATGCAAAAATGATAGAGCACAATCTAGAAACATCCAAAAAATAATGAATCACCATAGAAGCATCCAAAACAATTGAACTAACTGAAATCAAATCATCTCCAATCAGTAACACCAACTAAAGCAACAGAAAAATTGTCAAAATATAAATCTTCATAACTCAATCAAATCTTCATGTGGATCTCTAAAACTTGACGTGGATAAACTAGATACACTCAGGAACAAACCCTTTAGTCCATAACCTCTGATCATCAACATATAGAACTTACTGACATACTGAACTTCACTTCACCACTGACAACCTACAACTCATTCCATTACAATTTTCTCAATATCCTTGACATATATAGGTTCTAATGAATTAATGCTAATAGTGTTGACATCAATGACAACCACATATATCAGAAACACAACCACAACATCCAACAATCTCCCCCTTTGGAATTGATGGCAACACATGATGTGAAAAACACCATCAATACAACTAACTCTTGACACTTACTCCCCGTTAGGTTTTTACTCATTTTCTCCTCAAATCTTTCACATGATCTTTCCCACAAGGTTCTTCTTCCCTAGAAATTTTTTCACATGATCTTCTCCCCCTTTGACATCAATGAAAAATATCTCTAAGCTCCACACAAACTTTGAACCACATATTTGAGCATCTGAATATCTGACTACTCCCTCTGAGTAGCAACCACCACAACATCAATCCAAATCACTTGATATGACTATGAAATGCACAGATTGATGCAAATAAATGCATCCTTAGTTCTGATAAGGAGGTGTAATCACCCCTAACTTCCCTCTAAGATACTCAAAAGTGTCCTTAGGCAATGGATTGGTAAAGATGTCTGCAGTCTACTCCTTAGTAGGCACAAACTCTAGTATAACTTCCTTTTCACTCACCTTTTCTCTCAAAAAGTGAAACTTAATAGATATATGCTTTTTCTTTTAATGCAGCACCGAATTCTTAGAAATGTTAATAGCACTTGAATTATCATAGAATTGTGTCATAGAAAAATGGCCCTTTGTCATTTTCATGGCCTGTTAGGTCTTGTTTCATGGTGTTTGATCTATTTTTCTCTAATTTTATGTTGTAACATGGCTTGGACATACATATTTAGGTACTAAAACTCAAATAATGATGTCTTTTGAAGGTGTTGTGAAGTTTTGTAAGACATTTCTACATTCTTGTAGACTCTATTCATTACAACTCACCTAAAAATCATCTTCTCATCACTAAACAAGTCCTATTTTGAAGTGTTGTAAAGTCTTGTAATAGTATTTCATGCTTTTCTAGGCATATCTTCACTATTTTTCCCTTTCTCATGCTTTATCTGGGCCCTTTATGCCCTCATATGACTTAATTAAGTGTATTTTTGAATATTATCCTAACAAACAACATTAAATACAACATATTTCCCAACACACATTTTTAGGTCCTAGGTGGGACCCATTTTCCATGGGTGGTGAATGAGTCCCCCTTGGCCCCAAATTCAAAATTTTAAAATTTTCCTTTTGGTTTTTTATTCAAATACACTTGATATTAGCCTATGATGAGGTATGAATGGGTAACTAAGGCACATGATTGTATAAATAAGATATTTTCACCTCATTTCAACCCCTATTCATTCAAGCATTCATCAAGTTCACTTATTCACCTATTCACTCAAGCATTCAAACATCTTACAACATCTTATCAAGCACTATTCAAGCACTTTGAAGCATCCATTGACACTACTTCATAATTGCATCATCAAGGGTTTGGTAAGTTGATAGTAATTGCATGTTATTAGTTTATCTTTCTCATGCATTTCATTATTTCATTAAGGGTTTGATTGCCACAAGTGGGGTTTGACCAAGGAAAACCCCTATTCACTAACCCTCAACCATTTTTCCCCTATTTCATGTGTGTTTGCAGCCTTTGTGTGGAGATTTGACAAGCTTTTAGGTGTTGAAGATTGGTTTACAAGTCAACTAGGTGCTTCAAGTAGACTCAAGTCTATTTCAAGCTTGGAGAAGGTTTTATGTCACTTTCCTATAGAATTGACTTTGGTAACCTAACCATCACTGATTTCCAGATATGGTGTTGCAGAGTTGTCTCCTGACTTTTCCAAAATTTGGGAGAGGATTGATTCACCACCAGTGGCAAATGAGTCCCACCTTAGGACTAAAAATCTGAATTTTGTCAGATTCTAGATCTCAATAGTTAGAAACCAACTTTTGACACTTTTTCACCAGGAGGACTGATTTTCCACCCTAGGTGAATGAGTCCCACTGTGAAAATTTAGTGATTTCAACTAGCATTCACAACATTCCAAATTCATCATACTTCACCCAGGTACACTCTGATTTAACTTATTTCTTTGTGTAGTGACTTTTTCCTTGACAATAAACTTTTAGCTAAACTTTTCCCAAGGACCTTGAAAGATACTACCTTAGAATGGTTTTCCAACTTGCCTAATCATTCCATCCATTCTTTCAATGAATTGGTGGATGTTTTCATAAGTCACTTTCAAGTTCACATGAGACCTAAAATAATAATGGTTGACCTCATGAGATGAAGACGAAATATAGATGGAAAAGTAATAGATTTTATCTCACAATACCAATCATTGTATGCTCAAATTGATGTCAAGATTCTTGATGCACATCTGCAAAAGGTGTTTATAGAAAACTTGCACACCAACCTTCAAGATAAATTAACTTTGATGAAATTCCCTTCATTCATGCATATATGTACAACCTTGTGTGAATACCATAACTTAGTTTCAAGTCATGACTCTAAATCCACTTCTAGCTGAGCTGGAAACTGAATACAACAATCAAAACCAAAATAACACAAGCAACTTCCACACACCAAATAGAGGATTTTTGCAATTTAATCTACCTCCTAAACCACAACCACAACCACCAACCCCACCCATTCCAAATCAAGTGGAAGTTGTTAAAGAAATAGCTCCTTATACCTATGGGGACCTGAAAAGACAATTTACACCCCTACCCGATACCCTCCATAACATAATGAACCAATTAATTCAACAATGCATGCTCATTTTTCCACCCATTCGACCTCTTGATCTGAATCATCCCTTATTTACTACCTTCAGACCTAACACTTATTGTCATTTTCATAGCCAAAATGGACTGGGAATTGAACACAAGTGTCTAAAACATTTAGTTCAAGATCTCATTGATTCAGGCCATTTTTCCATTGCGGGTGTTAATGATCAAGGCAATAAGTTTGTTGCACCCCCTAACCAAAACTTGCAAATTTTCACCAATCCCATGCCTAAACATACTACCTTATTTTTCAAGGCTAGTGAACCTTCAAACACTAATGTAATGACTATTGATATGAACAATGAACAACATGATATATCTCCACCTCTTACTGAAGAAACTCCTATGGATAACCTTGTGGCTACAATAGACATTATCCCTCGTAAGGGTCAAAACACTAAATCTCTTTATATCACTTTTTCTGCTAAAGACATACTACAAAAACTTCCTAATGGTCCTCTCTACATAGCTGGCAGAATCTATGATAAGCCCACTAATAGGATACTAATAGATCTTTCTTGTGGTGAGAATGTGATCACATAAGAGTTTCTAGTATTATAGGAGCTATATCAAGATGATTATAATAAACCCACTAAATGGATTAAAACAAATACTGGTTCTACATGCCCTACGATTGGATTGATCATGCTACCCCTATAGATAGGACCTAAAACTTCAGATGTAACATTTTCAATTATTCCACAATTTCACCAATTTTGTTTGCGGCTAGGCCACCCTTGGCTTCGCTCAATGAAAGTGGTCCCCTTAGTTGTTCACAAGTGTTTGAAGTTTCCACATGACAATGATATATTCCCTATACACCATAGTGGCTTTAATCCCTTATCTTCCAAAGGTAATTTTTCATTAGAAACCTTTTGGCTTGAACCCATGGAACCTATCACTCCTTGAAAGGAATTCTTTTTCATAGCTTATCAAAAGTTCAAAGCCAAAAAGATAGCCAAATTTTCCCTTCGTAACACATCCCCATCCACTTCCACCCCTCCTATCATAGATGAAACCATGCTTCAACCTAATTCTAACATTGAGCAAACCATACAACCTCCTAAACAACCATCCCTCAATACTTCCCCGCCACCATTTAAATGACCAAGGGAACATGAAAACAACCCTGTCACACCTCCTATAATTAAACAAGTGTATAAATCTAAAGAGAAAGTGGTTGACCCATCTTCTTCGGTTTCTTCTATTCTTCCCTCTTTGGAAGTAGAAGAACCGATGATGACTCAATCCACTCTTACACCTCAAAAAATCCAAAACCGAATTAAAAAAAACTAAAGTGCTAGGGAACGTAGGCGCCATTGTCGTTTCCTTGCTCGTCAATCTAATGTGGAAGAAAATAAAGAAAATCAACCTCCACCTTTGATAGAAGTCATAGATGACCACCCTCCTTCTCCTAACCCGCTACAAGACAGTCCAGTGCAACAATCACAAAAAAACAAACCAATCCAACAACCACAGCTTTTGATACATCTGTCCTTAGAAATCACCCTTTGTCTTCCCATTGTCATTAATCTTGATGATGATGATGATGCGACGATTGCCAAAATAGATGAAGAAATGCATAACATAAATTCTCTATTTTCATCTACCATGAGCTTAAATCATAAATATTCTCAACCAAGTGAAGAACCTAGTACGACACCTAGTTCGACGCTTGCAATTATTCCTTTGGAAATCCAACTTCCCTCACATTACATTGAACATGATTGGGAAGCGAATGACTTGTTAGATGGTTGACTTGCATTCTCCTAGCTAACCTTTTTTCTTTTCTCTTTTTCCTTGTTCCTTTTTATTTTCCTTTTCATTTTTGTATCGTGCTCCCCTATATCGTGTGTTTGATTTTCTCTCTCTTTGTACACTTCTTCTATTTGTACCTCTATTCTTCTATTTTCTGTGCATTGTCTTTTTCCCTTTTTGTTTTGTGTTCTCCTTTTGGGGATGAGGCAAAGCATAGAGATGCCCTATGTCTCTTCCATGTTGACCCAAATGGTCCCTTTTATTTTTTTCTTTTTCTTGTGTTTTCCTTTTGGGGATGATGCAAGGAATCAAGACCGAAATGTCTCCTTCATGTTGACCCAAAAGATTTTTCATTTTCTTTCACCTTTTCATTTTCATTTTCGCTTGTGTTTTCCTTTTAGGGATGATGCAAGGAATCAAGACCGGTGCAATGTCTCTTCCATGTTGACTCAAAATGGACTTTTTTTTTCTTTTTTCTTCACTCTCTTTGTGTCATTCTTCTAGTTCTATGTGCTTTGGGGAATGATGAAAATTCCAAGCTCTTTCATAAAAACATTGCAGCAACAAAAATACTGACCCCAAATCCATAGATCCCTTATGTGTTTGGTGTGTTATTTTCTGGGGGGAAACTTCCTTTTTATTTTTATCTCTTTTACATGATGTAGTCTAACTCAGAAACATATGACTTGGCATAGGGCTTTCTGAGTTGGCTCTCATGTCTTGTTTTTCCTTTTTGCATTTTCTTTCCCTTTGCTACTTTAAATTAATTTCTCATAGAATGATGTGTAGCAATTCCTTTAAAGTGGGGGGCATACATTACCATAATTCATGTGCATTCTTGGTTCCTAGCGTAGACTTTTCATTTATATGATGTGTTTGTCACTTTGTGGATGACATTGGGTGTGATGCCCTTCATAAGCATGATCTATCTCAACATATTGCATTCCTCTTGGTGGCATAATGCAATGCATTTCATCGGGACCTAAGTTGTAAATATACTATTCTTATATTGGTCCTCTCTTGGAGACATTAGACACAATGTTCTCTAAGTGATTGGCCTTGCATGAACTGAACAATACTCCTTTGAACATCTTTTTCATTTTACATTTTTACATTTTTGCATTTTCACATTTTTGCCTTTTGCCACCTTGCATAACACAACTTGCATGATTGTGGGACCTTTCTTTTTATTCATGACATTTTTCCTTATGGTTCCTTGTTAAATTTATCAATAGGTATAACTTTAATATGGTTGAGTGGGAAGCCCACCTAGCAGCATGACTTTTCCCCATACCCACCTTTTTGTTTGTAAGTGCATACCAACTAGCATATGTATCTTACCTTATGGGATTTCTCACCCCATGGACAACGAGTTTTGTGGCCCCAAAGTGAGTACATTTGGGCCTTCTCACCCCATAGGCATCCTAAAGTTTTGCACCCCAAAGTGAGTACACATTCTCTTTTTCAAACAATCAACCTAGACCTCATCCACAACTATTTGGACTAACAATAGAAGCTTCATCTAATTATTTTCAACACTTGTGTGTTCCTTTGTTCTTATGCTTAGTTTTCCATGGGATCTTCATCCTGGGGGCTTGATCATCCCTCTTGATCATTGTTATTCCATCTTGCTAATGTAAGTGCATTTGAACCCTCCTCTCAATGTTCATGGCTACTTTAGTGTAAGTTTGAAACAAGTTCATCCTCTCACTAAAGTGGGGGCTAAATGTGTCGTAGAAAAATGGACCCTAGTCATTTTCATGGCCTTTTGGGTCTTGTTTCATGGTGTTTGATCTATTTTGATTTGATTTTATGTTCTAACATGGCTTGGACATGCATATTTAGGTACTACAACTCAAAGAACGACGTCTTGTGAAGGTGTTGTGAAGTGTTTTAAGAAATTTCTATATTATTCTAGACTCTATTCATTACAAATCACCTAAAAATAACCTTTTCATCACTAAACAAGTCCTATTTTGAAGTGTTGTAACTTAGTCTTGTAATAAGATTTCATGCTTTTCTAGGCATATCTTCACTATTTATCCCTTTCTCGTGCTTTATTTGGTCCCTTTATGCCCTCATATGACTTAATTAAGTGTATTTTTGAATATTATCCTAACAAACAACATTAAATACAACATATTTCCCGACACACATTTTCAAGTCCTAGGTGGGACCCATTTGCTATGGGCGGTGAATGAGTCCCCCTTGGCCCGAAATTCATTTTTTTTAAAATTTCCCTTCAAGTTTTTATTCAAATACACTTGATGTCGGCCTGTGATGAGGTATGAATGGGTAACTAAGGCACAAGATTGTATAAATAAGTTATTTTCACCTAATTTCAACCCCTATTCATTCAAGCATTCATCAAGTTCACTTATTCACCTATTCACTCAAGCATTCAAGCATCTTACAACATCTTATCAAGCACTATTCAAGCACTTTGAAGCATCCATTGACACTAATTCAGACTTGCATCATCAAGGGTTTTGTAAGTTGATAGAAATTGCATGTTATTAGTTTATCTTTTTGTTGTATTTCATTATTTCATTAAGGGTTTGATTACCACAAGTGGGGTTTGACCAAGGCAAACCCCTATTCAATAACCCTCAACCATTTTTACCATATTTCATGTGTGTTTGCAGCCTTTTGTGTGCAAATTTGACAAGATTTTAGGTGTTGAAGATTGGTTTTCAAGTTAAATAGGTGCTTCAAGTCAACTCAAGTCTATTTCAAGCTTGGAGAAGGTTTTATGTCCATTTCCTGTAGAATTGACTTCGGCAACCCGACAATGAATGATTTCTAGATCTAGTGTTGCAAAGTTGTCTCCTGATTTTTTAGAAATTTGGGAGAGGAATGATTCACCACTAGTGGTGAATGAGTCCCACCTTAGGACTAAAAATTTGAATTTTGTTAGATTCCAGATCCCAAAATTCAGAAACTAGCTTCTGACACTTTTTCACCAGGAGGACTTATTCGCCACCTTAGGTGAATGAGTTCCATTGTGAAAATTTAGTTATTTCAACCAAAATTTACACCATTCCAGATTCATCATACTTCACCCAAGTACAATTTGATTTAACTTATTTCTTTTTGTTTTGCATACTTTCTTCATTTACTTCATTGTTTGCATATCTCAATGTGTTTTCATACATAGCTTTAATTTCACTTTTGCATTCATTTTCATTCATTTAAATCAGTCAATTTCATTTAGTTAACTTCATTTAGCTTATACAACATTGCACATAACATAATTTGAGTGAACCATTAGCATTTTTGGCTCTTATCTCTCTCCTTTTAGGTGAAAAAACCTAGAAGTGCAAGAGAAGTCTTAGGTACCCAAAAATCAATAGTTCAAGAATATAGCAATAGGGTCATTATACAAAACTCTAATATCCTTCAACATCTGCTTCATCTATAGGACTTAAGTACAATTTTTAGAAGCAACAATGTATTCAACCTCTGTAGTAGATAAGGAAATGTCATTCTACTTCTTACTTAACCATGAAATCAGTTTCTTACCCAAGAAAAATGCTCCACCACTAGTACTTTTCCTATCATTTACATCTCCTACCCAATTAGCATAAGTAAAGTCACTCAAAGTAATATTATCATCTTTAGGATACCATAGGCCAAAATTGACTATTCCCTTCAAGTATCTAAAAATTCTCTTCATTGCAGTCTCATGAGATTCCTTCGGATCAGCTTGAAATCTTGCAACAATACATACAACATTCATGATACGAGGCCTAATTTGAGTCAAATAAATTAATCCACCAATCATTGATCTATATCTATTTTGAATTTCTTTCAAAGAATCATCTTCTATTGTTAACTTGCATCCGGTCACCACAGGTGTACCAACTGGATTTGAATCTTCCATACCAAAATTGTTTAGCAATTCCTTCACATATTTGGACTAAGATATAAAAATCCCTTTATCTAACTGAGTAATTTGCAATCCCAAAAATAATTTCATCTCACCAATCATTGAAATTTCAAATTCACTCTTCATATCATTAGAAAACTTCATGCACAAACCATCATCTCCTCCAAAAATGATATCATCAACAAAAACTTCAACAATCAAATCGTTATTATCATTCTTGAAATACAGATTACTAAATTAGTAGTACCTTTGTTAAATCCAAGCTTCAACAAATAGTCCTCCAATCTGGCATACCATGCTCTAGGGGCTTGCTTGAGTCCATACAATGCTTTCTTCAACTAACACACCATATCTCCCTTATCAGTCAACCAAAATCCATCAGGTTGCTCAACACACACCTCTTCTTCCAATTCACCATTTAGAAAATATAACATGACATCCATCTGATAAACCTTGTAGTTCTTATAAGTGGCATAGGCAAGAAATAATCTTATAGCTTCAATTCTAGCAACAGGGGAAAAATTCTCTTGAAAATCAATTCCTTCTATAAGCGGTAGAACGGGGAAAACGAATTAAACAATGCATCTACGCTTCTAAATAAGACATTGCATCTAAGATTAAGAAATTTAAACTAATTTAAACTACAAATCTACAGAAATCTATCCTATTGCTCTCTAAATCTAAAGATTTCTCTAATCTACTTAGCTCTCAGATTTGTAAGCTAATTAAACTATTAAAATGACACTTAGAGAATGAGAAAATGAACTAATTATATTCCTATATGATTAAATATGCAAATCTTATTGTAATGGCAGCCATGACTGCAAATGCTGGATGCTTGATTGCTGCTTGATGGATGCTGGATGAATGCTTGAATGTTGGATTGCTTGGATGCTTGAATGCTTTGGAAACCTGCAGAGTAAGATTGCATAAGTTGGGATCCATTTCTTGTAGCTCAAGAGCTATATTTATAGCTTTCACGGCAACACAATTGCATAGGGATACGGGATGAGGGGCTGTGATTCCATCTGGAGAATCCAAAGGCATGGGATGAGAAGGAGGAGTTGATTGTGGAGAATGGTTTCTCCCCATGAAAACACCAGGAAAGATAAGAGGGAAGGTGGGTGGAAGGTTGTTGAGAGAATTTCCTGTAGGTTTGTCCCTGAAGCTTTTCCCGTGAATGGTAGTGCCATTAATTTGAATTTTGAAATATTTAATTTTATTGGTGAGTGAATAGTGGTAAAATTTATGCATAAATTTAAATATTTTAATTTATTTAAATTTAGCAAAAAGAGGTTTTGAATAATTTAATAAATCAAACTATAGGATTTGATTATTAAATTAAAACAAAAGGAAAATGATAATTAAACAAAATATTTTAAAATATCTTTATTTAATTAAGAAGAAATGTGATGAGGTAATTAAATAACACAAATTATTTAAATTGTGTATTTAATTTATGATAGAAATATAAAAGAAGTAATAATGATAATAATTAAATAAAACAAAGTTTTTAATTTTGTTTATTTAATTAAGAGAGGAATAATATGATGAAAATGATAATAATTAAAAAAACAAAGTTTTTAATTTTGTTTATTTAATTAGGAAAGGAAATAGAAGAATTAATAAATGAACTTAATATAAATAAATATTTCTATTTATTTACTAAGTAGAAGAATTTAAGATTAATTAATCAAATAAATTGTATTCAATCAATTAGATTCTCCAGACCAATTTTAGGTGTCTACATTTTTCCCCTCTTTGAAGTGATGTGTTTACGCATTGCTTCAAAGAATGATTTTGCTTCAGCTGCTAGTATTGATGAAAAGTTTTAAAGCATGCCCCAGACTTGCCCCAGATGTTGAATTTCGAAATGATAGCGATATATGCCCCCTCGGGAGATAAATTGATGAATTTTGAATTTCATGATTGATTATGATGATGATTTGATGATAGAGAAATGATTTATCTCCCGATAAAGAAATATTGATTCCTCCAGTTGATTATGATGATGATTGATGATCACGTCAGCTGATTGTTGATCCTAATAGATTTGAAGATTATTGATCTCATGATAGGTGAGATTCAATGATAGATAGATTGATAATTGACCTCATGATAGGTGAGGATCAATGATAGATTAATGATTGATTAACCTCATGATAGGCGAGGTTAATGATAGATTGATGATCACAAGATTCGAACAAAGATGATTAGATTTGATTGATTGATGTTGATTGATTTGATAAGATTGTTGATTTGTGATTTGACTTCACTCATTGATTGATATGCCCCAGTATAAGATCAATTACTGTACTAGGACTTGATGATGCAAAATGATGAATAGAATAGGGGATGGGATGAGGAAGAGATAATGAAAGGAGAAGATGAAAAGTAAGTAAGCACAAATGGATTTAAGGATAAACGTGATGTTGCCCCAGTCAAGTTGCAAGCCAAGATTGATTGATGATGATGATAAGAGTGTTGTTGATGAGGGAAGGATACTTCCCAAAACAACACAAAATGATAGGGAAGGATACATCCCGATGATGATGATGATGATGATGATGATTGGATAAAGGCTTGTAACAAGGTTGGGAACAAAACCAAGGATGCAATTAAATGATTTGTGCTAGACTTAATAGATTAAGATTGAATGGAATTTGAGATGATTGAAATGAAAGAAAATGATTCAGAAAGAGGTGATTAGGAAAACAATTATATATTATCCTAAGAATTATTGAAGAGATAGTGATATGATGAGGAGAGGCGATACATGTAGCTTTTGAGATTGAAATTGGTAGCTTTGAAACAATCTATAAATGCATATGCAAGACTAATATGGATGCAATCTATTTTATCATGCAAATCTATTTTATCAATGCAAACCTAAGTGTCATTTCAATAATCTTTTTATTCTGCTTTGTATCATCACTGAGCTTTATTTTTAAAATGTTGAAAGCAAATACAAGCATCAATGATATGAGATAGACCAATGATGATCTGAGTATTTCTTTCATGATATTTGATATTGCAAGTGAACACAAGCATCAAGGTATAAGATAGACCAATGATGACCTGAGCATTTCTTGCGTAAACAAACAAGAATTAATCATTTTCTTAAGTGAATCGGAATGTCATCCATGATACTTGGTAGAGCACTTCCCGCGACAATTCACAAAATCATAATGACTAACTCACAAACAACAAACAAAGAAAAGGTATCATTCTCCTTCCTTGCTTCTCTAGTTTAGTACATCATCGAGTAGCTCCAAAGAAATGATAATCAAATGATAAAATGAAAAGAACCACAATTCAAATTCTACTTAATGTATTTTCAACTCATTATTTAGATTAGATCATCAGTGTTGAAATGTGTGTGCGGATGTTTGCATGATATTCTCCGATGTTCGACCAAATGATGTAACCTAAAGACCTATCCTAGGGGTCTCGGGGACTGATCAAAGATTAGTCTTGCCTACGTTATATACGCAGAGACCACGTAGTTCGACTGACATAGACTCCACTTTCTGACTGATGTAGACTCTAATTTTGTGTTTTCGATTTTATGAATGTTTTTGCATGGATTTTTTGATTTTTTGATGTTTTTGGATTTTGATGGATTTTTTGATGTTTTTGGATTTTGATTTTCTGATGTTTTTTTTGGATTTTCAAGATATTTGATTTGGAATGAGATGGTATGACCGATTGAAGGAACAAGATGAACCATAATAGAGGTAATGTAAACATGGATAAATGATAGATCAAAATGAAGGTCACTGCAAAACATGTCACTCAAGCAACATATCTCTTGTTGAAAGATGACAATAGTTGATTGATTCCATAAGGCATGATGATGATAAGTACTTAGGATTATTGATATCCTCTAAGTACAAAAATATTGATGATTGTTGACAATTGATTGACAAAAGATATGAGGATTGGATAATGTTTTACAGCTAGGCTCAAATATGACTTGCATGATAAGATTCAAGGTTGCAAAGGGACATGATGACATGGATTTTGATAAGCTAAGAGATATGGAATGGAAGAATGAGGATAATGATAATGAATAAGATGATCAAGATCAACTAGACAAGATATAGACACAAGGACCAAGTACTTTGCCCCCATTCCTCATCAAGACCAAGGATGAAAAGAAAGGATGTATCTAGTAAGAATGATGGAATATGGATGAGATGAAAGAAATGGTACGAAAGATATGGATAAAGCATATAGGATAAGCATATATGATGTTCAAGAAGATTCTTAACCTTATCAAGATCAAAAGTGGAAATGTAAGGAATGAGCGTAGAAAGGATAATGACCATGAATGATAAGATGGATGAGGCTTGCCCCTAAGTGTAGAGTGCAAGAGGAATATGTAAGATAGGATATGGATGATAGGGAGATGGAGGAAGGACTTTAACATTGAGTTTCACAACCAATTATCCCTTTAATTAACCATGGCAATGGGGATTAGACTCATAAATGCTGGTAGATTAATGGTATGATGGAAGAGACTAAGGATTTATGCAAAGGTTTGGATTAAAGGGGAATGATGGGGGATGAATGTTGGATAATGGATAGATGGAAAGGATGACAAGCTCAACATTGGCACACACCTTGAAGGATGGTGGAGTGATGGAGGAAGAATGGATTTGGAAAGTGATAGGTTATTATATGGAAGATTGGAGGAAGCTTTTGGATAAGAAAATTTGGATGCCAATTTTGATTTTATTGCTTCTATGAGACTTTTAGGAATCCACATGATTTTTGACTTTGATATTTGCTTAGTGGGCCTTTGTGGCCTTGAAAATTTTTCATTTATGGACCTTTGTGGTCTTTGAAAATTTCCTTTTTTCTTTGATGGGCCTTTGTGGCCTTTTGAAATTTTCTTTTGATTTATGGACCTTTGTGGTCTTTGAAAATTTCCTTTTTGCTTTGATGGGCCTTTGTGGCCTTTTTGATTTTTCCTTTGATTTTGGATCAAGTTTTCTTTTATTTTTGCATGTCTCTTCAAGGAGACATGTTGATCCTTTGATACATGTGGATTTTGATATAGAAGCTTCTGATATTTGGCACCCAAATTGCTTCCAAGAGAAATGGGAGGGGTGGATTGAGATGAATGGTATGGAGGTATTATGGATGAGTTAATGTGGGTAGAATTTTGAAAGGGCATCAAGGATGTGTGCCTTTGTTGTTCTTGAGGAATAGGATATGGACCTAGGATAGATGGAGATTTTGATGGACTAGGATGAGGACCTAGGATAGATGGAAAGTTTGATGGACTAGGATGAGGACCTAAGATAGATGGAAGGTTTGATGGACTAGGATGAGGACCTAAGATAGATGGTAGCTTTGATGGACTAAGATGAGAACCTAGGATAGATGGTAGGTTTGATGGACTAGAACACTTAGGTATATAACCAAGTCCATGGTGATATGGGTGTTTTTGAATAAAAAGGGGTTCTAGGATACTTTGTTCATGAATGCCTAATCCTTTGCCTTTGTAGTTCATACTTTGACACATTTTTTTACCAATGGGATATGTATTATTTGTGAAACAAGATGCAAGTCCATTTTGGGGAGGATATGATATGGATGAGAGGATAGGTGTGATAGGCTCTTGACATGGGGATGATGGGATATTTTGATCTTGACTTGGAAAAGGATCATGAGGTGGTATGAAAGACATATCTTGATCATGAGAAGGATAAACATCTTCATGGGATGAAAGGGCATCCTTGAATGGAATCATATCTTGATCTTGATGAGGAAGGGAATCATGAAATTTTGTAGAAAGCATGTCTTGATCATCAATTGGTAAGAAATAATTAGATAGGACGGAAGAACTATCATGATCTTGTGATGCAATAGAATCATGAGATGGTATGGATTGATTAGATGATGTGGAAAAAGAACTTGGAAGGATACTTGTCTTGAGATGGATGTGAATTATTTTGGATAAGAAGTGAAACGAGGGGATCATCATAAGATTCTTGAGAAATGGGATCTTGATCAAAGATGGGAAGACTTTGTGAGATTGTGGAATGAATGGATGGAGTGGAAAGAATATTTTGATCTTGATGTGTAGGAGAGTCTATGCTAGCATGCTTTGGAGTGAGAGTTTGACATGAATCATTGGATGTAGAAGATATGATAGAAGAGGATGATTGGATGGAATTGTTAACTTGAGTGAAAGAATCTTGAGGTTCATTTTGGCTTATGGTGGATGGAGATAAATGCATGACATGATAAGATTGTTCAATATCATTTGTATTTGAGGACTGAGATTTGGGCTTATTGAATTTTTGGAAAAATTCAAAGATATTGAACTTGGATGATGGAGTTGTTGGTGAAGAAGGTCTCATGTTCATTGTTTGGTCAAGAGGATATGGGTAGATGTTTGGCATTAGGTATCTCTTTGTGGTTGTTTCCCAAATTTTTTGTTGAAAGTTTTCCAGTTGATAAGCTAAAGCATTCAATTTATCCTCATCTATTTCAGCCATAGTGGTTTGTGTTTTCTTTTTGGGATGATCTTATCTGATTTTAATGAAGGAAAACACAACAAGCAAGAATAGAATAGTTGATTCAAAATCCTAGAATCTACACAGATATTGTATGTTCTTAAGAATCAAGCATGATTCTTTTTGATTTTAACTGGTTTATAACAGATAAAACACTTCAGATAGACTCACTCCTAGATACAAAAGGTCATCGTTATATACTCGAATGACCCACAGCTTGGAATTGCGTTGACTCACACAGCCATGTCACCCCCTAGAGGGTGCCCGTGTTTTTGTCTTTTCTAGGTGCGTACTCAGAGTGACGGAAGTGGATACCGGATCCCCTGAGCAAACAGTCCTTGGCAATTATATGGTGAGTGCTTGAGGGTAGATTCTTCCCCGCCCCTGCACCGCTGAGTATTACAATGTTTAGAAACTGACAAGCGTGCTTCTAGTTCTAGGTTCTTAGATAGGGTTTCCGTTCGGAGCGACAAATGGATAAACTCCCTCGAGAGACCTCCCAATCTTTAGAACAAAGATTTTGGGGATGGTTATCCTGCACACTTCTGTTGAAAGAGGGTTTCCCCAAATTCACATAAATTTTTAA
Source organism: Sequoia sempervirens (assembly GCA_007258455.2). Taxonomy (NCBI): domain Eukaryota; kingdom Viridiplantae; phylum Streptophyta; class Pinopsida; order Cupressales; family Cupressaceae; genus Sequoia; species Sequoia sempervirens. The sequence goes on from VDFB02026320.1 coordinate 70,856,396, forward strand.
GTGGGTTGGAATACCATGGCTTTTGGTTGTCCCCACTCAGGTCGTTCCCGTAGGGTGAGTACTTTTTCCCACTACGGCAGGCCTGTCTAAAGGTTTTAATGAAAGCTTGAAAATGTGCAAAGTAAAAGTGAGTTTGGTATTCTGATACACCCAGTCAAGGGGGGAGCATAAACCTATCACCCAATCACAGCAAAGAAGTTCACTTTTTAAAAACCAAAAGACAAATTATCTGATCTATATGGAGATATTGCTCCATAAAAAGTATGATGTCCAATTTTAATCCCACAAGAAATAATGAAGTTTCTATCCTAGGATTGATCAATTTTTATCCATTTCTATCCTAGGATTGATAAATTTTATCCATTTCTATCCTAGGATTGATAAATTTTAATCCATTTTCTATCCTAGGATTGATAAATTTTAACTAAAAAGAGACCACAGAACAAAAATCTGGCCGCGGATGTGTCGGATCCAGAAAACCCTAAACCTTAGACCAAGTTACAATGTAATTTGAATTTAAATGTAAAATTGAAAATTTTACCTCTACAAAAAAGTGATAAATTCCTACACCATTGCATAGCTTATGAAATTCTACCTCGTTTCAAAAAAAAAAGCATCAAAAAAGACATCTGTATGACCAAGATATGGCCATTTTAAGATTAACTATCAAACACTAAATCTGATGCGCTAAAACAGAGACCAGACGTGCTGGAACAGAGCTCTGAAGCGCTAAAACAGAGCCCCAAAGCATTACAGAATTGTCCTGACGCACTAAAATAGTCAATTGAAGTGCTAAAATAGTTGTGTGGCGCGCTAAAACATTTTAGTGGCGCGCTAAAACAATTGTAAAATGCTAAAACATGGTGCGCTGGAACAGTAACATGGTGCGCTGGAATAGTAACTCGGCGCGCTATAACAGAAACCTGGTGTGCTGTAATAGAAACCCGGCACACTGTAAGAAGTCACGGTTCCGCGAAAACTTTCACGCTGATACCTGTAGGACACAATTTTCAAAAATTAAGCAAAATATGGGGTTAGGACCCACGGTGGGTGCCAATCTGTAAGCGATAGAATGGGGAAAATGAATTAAACAATGCATCTACGCTTCTAAATAAGACATTGCATCTAAGATTAAGAAATTTAAACTAATTTAAACTACAAATCTACAGAAATCTATCCTATTGCTCTCTAACTCTAAAGATTTCTCTAATCTACTTAGCTCTCAGATTCGTAAGCTAATTAAACTATTGAAATGACACTTAGAGAATGAGAAAATGAACTAATTATATTCCTATATGATTAAATATGCAAATCTTATTGTAATGGCAGCCATGACTGTAAATGTTGGATGCTTGATTGCTACTTGATGGATGTTGGATGAATGCTTGAATGCTGGATTGCTTGGATGCTTGAATGCTTTGGAAACCTGCAGAGTAAGATTGCATAAGTTGGGATCCATTTCTTGTAGCCCAAGAGCTATATTTATAGCTTTCACGGCAGCACAATTGCACAGGGATACGGGATGAGGGGCTGTGATTCCATCTGGAGAATCCAAAGGCATGGGATGAGAAGGAGGAGTTGATCATGGAGAATGGTTTCTCCCCATGAAAACACCAGGCAAGATAAGAGGGAAGGTGGGTGGAAGGTTGTTGAGAGAATTTCCTGCAGGTTTGTCCCTGAAGCTTTTCCCATGAATGGCAGTGCCATTAATTTGAATTTTGAAATATTTAATTTTATTGGTGAGTGAATAGTGGTAAAATTTATGCATAAATTTAAATATTTTAATTTATTTAAATTTAGCAAAAAGAGGTTTTGAATAATTTAATAAATCAAACTATAGGGTTTGATTATTAAATTAAAACAAAAGGAAAATGATAATTAAACAAAATATTTTAAAATATCTTTATTTAATTAAGAAGAAATGTGATGAGGTAATTAAATAACACAAATTATTTAAATTGTGTATTTAATTTATGATAGAAATATAAAAGAAGTAATAATGATAATAACTAAATAAAACAAAGTTTTTAATTTTGTTTATTTAATTAAGAGAGGAATAATATGATGAAAATGATAATAATTAAATAAAACAAAATTTTTAATTTTGTTTATTTAATTAGGAAAGGAAATAGAAGAATTAATAAATGAACTTAATATAAATAAATATTTCTATTTATTTACTAACTAGAAGAATTTAAGATTAATTAATCAAATAAATCGTATTCAATCAATTAGATTCTCCAGACCAATTTTAGGTGTCTACACCTTCCATCTGTGAATATCCTTTGCATAGCAATCTTGATTTATTTCTAACCACTTCACCGTGCCCATTCAATTTGTTTCTAAAGACCCATTTAGTTCCAATGACATTCTTATCCTTAGGTATGGGAACAAGAATCCATGTATCATTCTTCTCAATGTACTTTATCTCCTCTTTCATTGCTTCAACCCAATGTTCATCTTTACATGCTTCATTCACACTAGTAGGCCCAGTCATTGAAATCAAGCAGTATTCTTCTACAATCTTTCTCCTAGTCTAGATACCTTTGTTCTTATCACCTATAATCTGATCTTCTGAAAGATTCAATCTTACATACCTCAAAGTCTTCTTAGGATGTTCTTTAGCTTTAGGCTCTTGTGTTCTCTCTTTTTACAATTTCACTAGTTTCTTCTTCCTCTTGATTTTCCTCATTCTCCAAAATGATTTGCACTTGATTTGTAGTCTAAACTTGCTTTCATTTATTTGTACTATCATTCCAATCATCAGAATCATATCCATAGGTTTTGGATGGTGTACCTAAGTTTCCATCAACCTTGAAATTTTCACTTTCAACCATTTTCCTCAATATTTTATTGTAACACCGGTAGGCCTTTATTTTAGTAGAACAACCTAGAAAGATACCTTCATCACTCCTAGCATCAAACATTCCTATATCTTCATCTCTCTTGATATAACATTTGCTTCCAAATATCTTGAAATATTTAACAATGGGATTTTGACCAATCCATAGCTCAAAAGGGGTCTTACCAGTATCACCTTTGATTTGTACCTAGTCGAGTGTGTTCATAGCAGTACTCATAGCTTCTCTCTAGTAAATATGAAGGACATTTCCTTCCAGCATCATAGTTCTAGCAGCATCTAAAATTGTTTTTTTCTTCCTTTCCACAACTCCATTTTGTTGAGGGGTCCATGATGTAGATAATTGTATCTTTATTCCATGTTCTTCACAAAAAGAATTAAATTCACTGAAAGTGAATTCACCACCTCTATATGATCTCAGACATATAATCTTCAGACCTATCTCTGTCTCAACCATAGCCGTAAAGATCTTGAACTTTTCCAGTGCTTTAGATTTCTCCCTGAAGAAAGTAACCCGCACCATTCTAGAATAATCATCAATGAGTAACATGAAATACCTATAACCTTGTAAAATTCTGACCTTAGAGAGACCACACAAATCAATATGCACAAGCTCCAATAATTCATTTGAACAATGTTGTTTTCTCTAAAATGAAATCCTAGTTTTCTTTCCTAATTGACATTCCTTGCATATGGCATTTTTAGGTTTCACCAACTGAGGTAGATCTCTCACTGCCATAGTAGAACTTATCTTGACAATATTATCAAAGTCAACATGACACATTCTCCTATGCCATAACCAACTTTCATCAACTTGAGCAATCAAACAACTTTTAATAGCAGCACTCAAGTGAAAGATATAACCTTTTTTTTTTTTGTATCTGATGCAATTACATTTTCGGAACTCAATATTCTGCACTTTCCATCCTTGAATTGAAGATTGTATCCCTTATCAACCATCTGACCAACACTTAAAAGATTATGCTTCAAGCATTCCACATACAAGGCATCATCAATATTATGCTTACCATCAAGAGAAATGTATCCTCTACCACGGATCACACTAGCTGTATTATCACTAAATCTCATAACACCACCATCATACTTTTCCAAGCTTACAAACTCACTTTTATCTCCTGTCATATGATGTGAACATGCACTATCAATCACCCATTCATCTTTCTCTTCAACTCGAGCAGCTAGGGCTTTCCACACATTTATACAACTAGCAGATTTAGTAGATACATGATTATTTTCCTTGATAGCAATAAATACCCATTCATCATCACTTCTATTTCCTTTATCAAATTCATCATCTGCCACACCTTCATCAATAGCATTGTAACACTTCTTTTGAAATCTAGGCTTGTTATGTCTTGGTTTAGGAGCTCTTTACAGAAACCTTGATCCAAAATTCCCTATCTTATTGCAAGAAAAACATTTAAGAGGAAATTTTCCTTCATACTTACCTTTTCCTCTTGGTACTCTTTTGACAATAAGTGCTTCCAGCCCTTCCAACTCTCTTTCTTCTTCTTCAATCTGTTTGATTTCATCCTCATACTTCTTTCTAGATGAACTCTCACCCAGATCATATCTCTGACTATCTCTTCTGGAAATAGTAGCCTTAAATGTAGATTCAACCTTAGGAAGGGCATCACCAAATTCACTCAACTCAAAAGTAGTAAGCTTACCAACCAACATATCTTTGGTTACATTTGTTACAATCTATAGTTCTTCAATAGCACTAGCTTTGACTTTATAAGAATTAGGCAAGGATCTAAGCACTTTAGAAACAATATCTAATTCATCTATTTTTCCACCAGCACATCTGATACGACACACAAGTTCATTCACTCTTTATATAAAAATAGTAATGTTCTCATCATCACCCATTCTCAACTTTCATATTTCCCTTTCAGACTCTACAACTTAACAATCTTCACATTAGCATCACCTTCATACAAGGTTTCCAACTTTTTCCATATCTCATAAGCAGTCTTTAGATCCATAACATTTTTCATCTCAGAATCAGTCAAGGCACTCAGCAATGCTTCCTTAGCCCTGATATTATACTCAGCATCTCTAAGCTCAATAGTAGTAGTAGGACCATTCTGAGGAATAACATACCTATTACATGTAATGTTCCAGAAGGGTTCACCAATGCATCTCAAATGACACTCCATTCTAGTCGTCCACATAGAATAATTTTTTCCATCAAATCTTGGACTATCCTTCTTGTATGATGCCATCTTAGATCACCTCAAGCTGTTAAATTTCTTCCAAGGAATTTGCTCTAATACCAATTGTTGGCAACATAGGGGAAGAAAACTAAGAGGAGGGGTGAATCAGTTTCCCTAGATATTTAAAACTTATTCAACTTATTAACCTTAATCTCATATCATGAAAGCATAAATCATCAACACATCAGAAACACACATAACACCAATTTTTTTTTATGCGGAAACCCTATTAGGGGAAAAACCACGGTGGAGATTAGTCCACAAGATTATACCCTATTAAAAGTATAAAGAAATGAAATATGGGGAATGCACATGCATCCAAGCACACTTCCTAGAGCTCAATGCTCAATTGCAACAAGGCTAACTGCCCAAAGGAAGACACGCTGTCTTATAGAAAGAATCAGATTACTTCCGCAGGGATTTGAACTGATAAATTAGCATCTGCTAATGCCTTATCACAGTTCCAGTTAAGCACATGGGAATTTCTTCACTCTTCTTCACACTATGCTCTACCTTTGAATGATTAGTACTTTATTCACACATACACTCATACTCGACATCCACTATCATACTTCAATTCAAATAAACAATCGCTTATATATATCCACAATAATAAATTTCACCCCTACATGTCGGCTTCAACAAAATAATAAAATGAATATAAACTGTCAGCCCAAAACACTAAATATTATTAATGCAAATCAACCAAGGTTGGCCACAACTTAGTGAAGACCAAAATCAACATATCCAACATGATAACACTTCAATTAATTACTCCTCAAAGATCCACAACATGCTACAAACACCATATCGGCCAAGAACAAGAGAAACATGAACACACAAGAGAAAATCGCCAACCACAAGCACAACGATCAATGCGAATGTGCAACAAAGATAGAGAATGATCTAGAAACATCCAAAAACATCATGAATTTCTAGAGAAGCATCCACAACAACTGAACTAACTAGAATTGTATCATCTTCAACTAGTAATACCAACTGAAGTAACAAAAAAACTATCAGAATATAAATCATCATAACTTGATCAGATCTGCACGTGGATCTCTGAAACTCGACATGGATAAACTGGATACACTCAGAAACAAACCCTTTAGTCCACAACCTATGATCATCAACATATAGAAATTATCGACATACTGAACTTCACCTCACCATTGACAACCTACAACTCATTCCATTACAATTTTCTCAATATCCTTGACATATACAGGCTCTAATGAATTAATGCTTATAGTGTTGACATCAATGACAACCACATATCAGAAACACAACCACAACATCCAAAATTTAGTAGAGAATCGTTTTCCCAAGCCAATTGTAGCTTCCAAGTCTTTAACTTTGAAACTTCTTGTTCCATCACCACCTTTTTTATTATAGCAATTATTGGGTGTCCATATTTTGAATGGCTACCATTTCCTACAATTCCATATTATTCTTCTCTAAGCAGTCTTTATAACCATTCATTAACCCTTTGGACTTCCTAAGCCAATGGGAAGCTTCCTTGAATCTTCCTATGACCTCCCTTATGAATTCTTCACCTTGTTGCATTAGGTCTCCTATTGAATTATCAAACACATTTACTTTGTGTCTCAAATTTTTAATTGCATGTACTTGTTCCTTGGACATTAACACTGTGTCAAGAGGCAACTATATTAATCATTGGCTTAGTTGAGCTATTTCTATGATAAAGCTCTAAATTTGAGCTATGTTCTCCTTTAATTCCTTTTTCTTTTACGTATCTCTTATCATAAGAGTATAATTTTCTTCCAAGTTCATCCTCATTTTCTCTATCTCCTACTCCTATGATGAATGCCCTAGGTTAATCATCATTATTTGATAATCTCGGGCAGTAATTTTATGTATATCCTTTTCTCATACAGGAGTAACCACCTGTAGAACCTTCCCACCATCTACACTTTTCTTAATGGAATGCATGACTCTAGCCTTCGCCCTGGGCTTTGGTGTTTCCACCTCATTCATCATGCTTTTGAAGTCTAATGGTACCAATTGAACTTGCATTGGTGGTTACTTTTTTTGGCCCAACTAGTCAAGAATGTCTTCATCTAGTCTTATTTCTTTTGGACCTTCTTTTCCTTTTTGATTTCTCTACTCAAGACTTCCTTCTCCTGACATATGGCTTATATCTCCCTCATCATCAAGGACTCTTATTACATCATCTTACTATTTCCACAAACCCTTGTTTTTTTTTCTTCCTTTCCTAGCTCTTGTTCTTCTTCTCTAGGTCTTGGCTCTTTTATATGCCCACTTTCCTTCTCTATGTGATGCTCATGTATGAGTGACTCATGAATTTCAAGGACATTAGGGCTTCCATTACTTTCATTTCCTTCATTAGTGACTCTAGTTGGATCAAAAAATTGACCTTTATCTAAGCTTTCTTTTGGGTAAGGTCCATGTAACTATTCTTGAGTAGTGTCATTGCCAATTTCCACCTATCGAGGCTGGTTCTCAACTATCTTGATATTCATTACATCCACATGTATATCTCCTTCCTCTTCTCCTAAGGGAACAAGATTTTGAGATGCTACATCTATATATTCTTCCTAAGATTGGAGCACTACTTCAACCACTTCTTCTTCCTCTAGGTCATCTAAATTTTGAGCAAGTGGGTTCATTACAATCCCTAGAGCTTCAACAATGTTCTAGTGTATCCCCTTTTCAAGTCCCTTTTGTTGGAAGAATGACTAGCTTATCTATACGTTGTGATTGATGTCACCATGTTGGTAGTTTGGTTTGGTACTCTAAACCAGTGTGTATGACTATCTTATCTTCTGCAATGGCTGATCTAGTATTTTTGGTGCCACTCTGGTATTCTAGTCCACATTTCTCCATAGTTGATAATTGCTGATTGTAGTTTTGGGAAACTACATATGGATGTTAAAGGCATGATCTATGTTTAGAATATTATGTGCTCTAGTGCTCGTACAACGTAGTGGCAACCAACATAATGATTGTCGCTTTTTGCATTTAAGACTATTCTTGGCCAACTTGTTAAGATGATTTTGATATGATATGAAAACTTATGTGTGATCTATTTTTGGCTTGAGCTGACACAATGTATCATGCTAATGGTCAAATTGCATTTTGAAAATACTTTGTGGAGCCAATAGTTGATATATTTTATAATGAATTGCATCTAATTAAGTCAACCTAATTAATGCCTGTGATGGAGATCAGATATATATATAAGTATATGGCTAATAGTTTTTAATGAGTATATATGAGTGTGTGCAAATGTGTGAAGGTGTAGTAAGTTTGTGATAGAAGAAATAGTGAGTGAGTAGTGTATGTGAAGGTGTAATTAGAAAGGCAGTAGTTTTGAGCATATCTAGAACTATATCAACACATGATAGGTGCATCTTTCTAGTTCAATTTTGGGTTGTAAAGCCTTATTCTATTTTTGTATAATTTTGTGTAGGGAGTGAACTGTTAGTGTAATTAATATTTAATTACACTTGCATAACTTTACTTATGTAATATTTTATTCCTAGGTTAATTATTCTCATCCTTATCTTGTTGAGCTATCTTGTTGCTCAAGATAAGATTAGGGTTATGCATACTTTTCTTTTATAAAGAAAATCATCTCATGTAATTATGAATTCCTAAATAATATTATTTTTCACATCTTCTTGCAATAGCTTTGCTTTTTTTGATTTTCTCTTTTGTGGAAGGTTATTTTCTAGTTTGCATTTTAGATCTTGGTTTCTAACATGGTATCAGATCCTTGATTTGCAGCCCCTTCTCAGCTTTTGTGGATATTTTTAGTGTAGAGCATGTTTGGGGTTCCTCGAGGGTTTTATTCCTTGAGCTTATTCATGAAGCATCTTGGATCAGATTGGGGTTTTCCATTAGATTTAGAGCACTGGAAAAAGTCAGAAATGGCTTTAATTTCATTCATTTTGGTCATCATTGAAAAAATATGTGAGGGTTTCAAGCTCGGTGATTTTTCTGAGAGATCTAGGGGTCACCTAATTTTCAGAGCACTTTGGGCCAAAACAGACCTCGTTGTTGGATTCACAAAGCCCAAAAACACCTATTTTCATATAAAGTTTGTCCAGTTTGGACACAGTCGACTGGAGAGGCAAAAAAATTTGTCTGAGGGCCATACGGCCCCCAGACACAATTTCTGAGGTTCAAATTTCAAAAAAATAAAAAAATTCAAAGGTTTGCAGTGCCTCCTATTTTAATCAGGTCTGCCGCCACCGCAGCTCCACCTGTGGGCCACCTCCGCTCTCCTGCACCATTCATTCAACGTCAGTCTGCCACTTAGTTGGTGCTCAGCCCCCGCGGGCATATTTAGCATAGCCCATGGTTCTATCGGGTCTAGGAGCCCACACATCTAGCCCCCAACTAGCCCCTTCTACACTCTGGTCGTCATATGTATGACCAGGGGCTCCGCCCCATCCCCCAGACTGCCAGCCCCTAGTCACACACAGAACCAAGGGCCAAATTTTTTTGAGCCCCTAGGGGGCCCTACAGGCCTTATTGGGCCTTTTGGAGCAACTTTCACTAAATCGGGTGTATTTTTTGTGTACGATGTCCATCTTATGCAAACGAGATACCATTGGAAAGCTGATTCTGATGCCGATCTATTGGTTAGGATTTTTTTTACCAAATTTTGTTCTAGATTTTTTTTGCAGGTATTTGAACTCAGATGAAGTTTTTTTTTCTTCGAAGGGCATATCTTTTGACTCAGTGATCCTTTTTTCGTCATTCTTTCGGCATTGGAAAGTTGGTTTAGTCCTCTACACAGATATGAGGTCTATTTTTATTTTTTGTTTATGCATGTTTTCATTCTCTCCTTTTACAATCATTGGGTTATTGTAATAAATGAACTAAGATAAAGTTCCATCAAGGGGGTTTCTTGCATAATAATCCGATTAGAGTGTGCATGCACTTTGATCTTCATCTTGTTATTGATGATAGATCACATGGGTTATTTCTAGTTTCCTAATTTCTTTTGGCCACATCTTGCCTTATCTGGACACATATTAGATTCACATCGGTTCACACTTCAGATTGGGAGTTCACAGTTTTTGATCTGCATTGGTTCAGATCCATCTTAGTTTGAGGGCCATGTTTTTATGGTTAATGTTCCAGAATCCTAATGGTACTTGTTCCTATGGAAAAATTTTAGTCACATTTTGGCATTGGCATCGAGATACATAATTTCTAGATTCAGTCATCATTTCATCTACTGTTGCTTCACAAATTCCAGGGTTGTTCCAGTTTGTGAGTTTTCCAGTGTTTCGTGGCATTGGGTATGTTGTCGCATTATTATGATTCTTCTTTGGTTTCTTGTAGACAAAATTATCTTTCCTTTCTTGTCAAATTGTGGTTCCAGCGTTACTCCACAGTGTTCTTTGAGTGCTTCTTTGCAGTAGTCATCTCATTGTAGGGGGGTTTTGTCCCACTAGGTTTTCCTTCTCTAGCTCAACATTGCATTTGTACATGGGTACCTAATCAGGCCTTGTTTTTAGGACCCATTCATGCTTTATTGCATTCATCTTAGTTTTAGGTGCATGATTTTTTAGTCTCCCTAAGTTGCACCTATGGGGGGATGTTAGTGTAATTAATATTTAATTGCACTTGCATAACTTTACTTAGGTAATATTTTATTCCTAGGTTAATTATTCTCATCCTTATCTTGTTGAGCTATCTTGTTGCTCAAGATAAGATTACGGTTATCCATACTTTTCTTTTATAAATCAAATCATCTCATGTAATTATGAATTCCTGAATAATATTATTTTGCACATCTTCTTGCAATAGCTTTTCTTTTTCTGATTTTCTCTTCTATGGAAGGTTATTTTTTGGTTTACATTTCAGATCTTGGTTTCTAACATGAGCCTCCTTATTGGATAGTAAGTCCTTTTCTGTAGGTAGTAAGCCTTTGTTCTTGGATAGTGAGTCCTTCTTTTGGAAGTGAGCCTCTTTTTGAAAATACTATATAGTGTGAGTTAACCTTCACTGTGGTTTTTCCCTTATTGGGTTTTCCATGTAAATATTTGGTGTTCATTGTGTTGATTTATTTTTTGTTATTTGTGTTTCATGCTCATATTTAATAACAAAATAGTGTGGTTGAAGATCTGATAAGTGATAAAGTTTAAGTTTGAGTTTGTGTGACAACTGATTCACCCCCCCTCTTAGTTCTCATGTTCTTGTTTAAAAATTGGTATCAGAGCTTGTGGTTCCTTGTGTAAAGCTTAACCACTTAAGGAGGATCCTGAAGGCCAATTGAATGGATGATAAAGGAGAACTCTAGACTACTCTTGAAGATCTTGATAAAGTGGAAAGAGAAAATAGAGATTTCAAAGAAAATATTGATGAAGCAAATGAATGTGTTCAAAAACTAAAGGAACACTTGAAGAAATTTAAGGAAAGACACAGAGAAGTAGGTGAACAACTGAAACAATAGGTAATTGGACTAAAAGTGACAATAGAAGAAAAGAAGAGGATTGAAGAATGTCTGAATACAATGGTGCAGAAAAAGTCTGATGAATGTTCTAGACTTGAGTAGGAGATAGTAAACTTAAGAGTTGAACTAGAAAAGGCTAAACTCTGTGAAAATAATTTCAGATCTAGCTCTGATAAACTTGAAGAACTGCTTGTAGGACAAAAATCATGTAAATACAAAGGTGGCTTAGGAGTTGATACGGGTAAAATTTTTAAATATGTGAAGAAGAATCAAGGAAAGAGAAAGTAGTGAAGGAATTTTGCAAGAAGACCACCTATGTGATAGCCTAGTGCATAGAGGTACCCCTCTTTTGATGGTGTTTTTTTTTCTTGTAACAAATATGGTCATAAATCAACTGAATGCAAGAGTAGGATAAACGGGTTTTCTAGCTCTCTTTCTGGAAAATGTTTTGAATGTGGAAAGTTTAGACATAAGACTACATAATGAAGATTTCAAGTGAGTATGCTTAGTCAAGCAAAGAGGAATAGGTTTAATGAAGAAATAATGAATCAATTCTTTAATGACTATTGCTATACCTGCAATAAATTTGGACACAAAGAAAATCAATGTAGATCGAGGAATAATGGAGGACAATCTAATAAAAATGGTGTGATTTGTTATAACTACAACAAACTTGGACATATATCTAAAGTTTGCAAGAATAAGAAAGGAAAGAAGTCTGATCTGGAAGAGAAGAGTGAACTGGTAAAGAAGATTGGCAAAGAAGAGATGAAGCAAGAAATGGATAAGGTATGGAAGAAGAAAGAAGAAGAAGAAGAAGAAGAAGAAAAATTTGAGACTCTTGATGTATCTATACCCTCATCTAGTATAGATGACTTATTCAGAAATTAGACCTAGCATGGCCTTAGGGGGAGCTTTATCAGAAGATTATAAAAACCCCTGAGAGAATGGAATGTCAGACATTGGCACATGGTTAGAAGGAGAAGATTGATTATTCAAAGGTTCTGGAAAAGCAACCAGAGAAAAATATGTTAGTATAAGGATTTGCAAACCGAATTAGGTTTTTCTATACTAAGCGAAGTGTGTTTAGCATCTTTTTGTCTTTGCCACATTTAATGCACTTAGGGAAAACTCATCAGAGGTTAAGTAAAAACTTTGTGATGTATTTTGGTTAATTGTGCATCTGAAGTCTTTGGGAGGTGCTCTAAAGAAATCTTGAGGCATGCTTGAGGTATTTCTAAAGGGAATTCAAATAAATTACATTAGGTAATCTAAAAACATTTTTCTCTGATTGCAAAAGGAAAGAAGAAAATCAAAGAAGTTTCACTAAATTTCAAAGAAAGAAAAGCAATGGACAATGGATTGTGTGGTGTTACCTCTTTGAAGATAACAAGGGTAGAAGTAGAAGCATACAATCATAGGAAAATTAAAGGAATTGAACTAGGGTTGAGAAAAGTTGAATTACAAAATATAAAAAACCCTAGGGATGGATTTATGGAGTGATTTTTTGTGGACTACAAATAAGGAGGTTATCTTGTTCTTGTTAAACTATTTTAAGGATGGAAGTATTGTTTTGGAAAAACCCTATTTGATTTAGAAGGAAGCAATTGAAGCAATCACTAGATTATGCGGCGTTGGAGAACTCCCTCGAAAGAAAACTGTGAAATATAAAGATGTGGTAGAATTGAATGGCATTGACAGAGATTAGAGAGCACTGCTAATTGATACACTTGTTGACTCAACCATTAGGTATGTTGCATATGACACCTCATACAAAATTTATTTTAGAAATCATGAAAGTTCAACATTGGCTATTGTTGTACATATTGCCCACATCATGGTTAAGGAGAACAAACAGTTTGATTTATGTAGCTTCTTACTTGAAAATTTGCTTGAAAATGTTCGAATGGCATTGGTTGACAATTATACCTTTCATTTTAGATCCTTGCTGGTATGTTTGATGTTTTACTTTCTGAATTCTCTACTAGGAAAAGATAATGTGATGTGGTAATTTGGTATCCCTATTGGAAAACAAATTTACATACATCTAGAGTCTTTGGAAGATAATGAAAATATGTGTAGATCATATTTCTCATCCTTACAAGCAAACCATCACTCCAGTATATCTGCATCAAGCCAATTTCAAGTGGGTTCAGCCTCCGAAAAAAGAGAAATGGAGGTTGTTATCAGTGATTCCCCTTCGGAATTGAAAAGGAGAAAAGAGATAACTAAATATATCATTGACATTTTGGATGAGAAGGAGAAAAAGTCTCCAATTGAGACTGAATCCCCTGATCCTAATGACATCCAGTCTATGATAGTTGAAGGAAAAATCAATAAATTGGTGAACTATGGGATGCTACCTCGCCTATTAACAAACTGAAAAATTGATGATATGTTGGTAGATTATCTACTTCGGAAAGGTATTGAAGTATCTATTATTTTTTATTTCTTGCCAAAAAACCTGATTGAGATTGTTGAAGAAAGGATGTTGCTTGAAGGTCTGGAAGGATGCAAGATGGGAATCTTGGTTGAAAGAATATGTAAAAGTTCTATGCAGAGATTGTCTAGATTGATTGTGGAAACAGAGAAGTGTGTTAAATAAATTTTAGATGTTTACAAGTATTGTCTTCGGTGGCCTGTATCTGTAGATAATTTTAGAAGCATAATTGAAGTGATTGAATTTTAGGTGAACAACATTGGAAATAATTTTGATATATTCGAAGATAAAGAAGGGAAGCAAAGGAAAAGAGTTGGTGAACTACAGACTGAACTAATAATTACACAAAGACAAAGAGATGATGTGACAAAGACCTTCTGGCTTCTTAAAGAAATTGTTGAAGTCTAGTTAGAGCATCTTTCTAGAATTCTTATTGATGTAGAAGATGTTGAGAAGTAATGTTATGTTGTAGATTGGTCACCCTCTTTTACTCTGTTGGGGTTATTGGAAAGTACATGCACAAAAATGGAGTCTATTGTTTTTGGCAGGAAGAAGTTGTAACCAGTTCTCAAAGAAAGGTATAAAAAGGTGTTCCAGGTGAAGAATGTCATCTTCACTTAATTTCTATTTGCTTAAAAGCTTTGGATTGTTGGAAGTTTTTGAAGTTTTTTGAAAACATTTTGAAATTTTAATGTCACCATGTTTACACTTGTTTTTGGCACCCTTTTCCATTGATGTCAAAGGGGGAGAGTGTTGGAATGGAGAGTGTTAGAGATAATGATTTTTTTGAGGAAAGAAGGAGAATTTTTGTTTACATGTTGCCATCAATGGCAAAGGGAGAGATTGTTGGAAGAATGACTAGGTTGTCTATATGTTTTCATTGATGTCACCATGTTGGTAGTTTGGTCTGGTACTCTAAACTGGTGTGTATGACTATCTTATCTTCTCCGATGGTTGATCCAGTATTTTTGGTGCCCCTCCGGTATTCTAGTCCACATTTCTCCATAGTTGAAAATTGTTGATTGTTGTTTTGGGAAAATACTTATGGATGTTAAAGGCATGTATGTTTAGAATATTACATGCTCTAGTGCTCGTATAGTGTAGTGGCAACCAATAAAATGATTGTTTCTTTTTGCATTGAAGACTATTCCTGGCCAACTTGTTAAGATGATTTTGATATGATATGAAAACTTATGTGCAATCTATTTTTAGTTTGATCTGACACAATGTATCATGCTAACAGTCAAATTGCATTTTGAAAATACTCTATGAAGCCGATAGTTGATATCCTTTATAATGAATTGCATCTAATTAAATCGACCTAATTGATGTCTACGATGGAGATCAGATATATATATATATATATATATAAGTATATGGTGAACATTTTTTAATGAGTATATATGAGTGTGTGTGAATGTGTGTGTAAGCATGGTATGCGCGAGTGTGTGTGAGGAAGTGCAATAATTTTGTGACAGAAGAAATAGTGAGTGAGTAGTGTATGTGAAGGTGTAATCAGAAAGGAAGTAGTTGTGGGAATATCCAGAACTGTATCAATACATGATAGGTGCATCTTTCCAGTTCAATTTTGGGCTATAAAGCCATATTCTATTTTTGTATAATTTTGTGTAGGCAGTGAGCCACCTTGTTGGATAGTGATTCCTTTTCTGTAGGTAATGAGCCTTTGTTCTTGGATAGTGAGTCCTTTTGGCAGTGAGCCTCTTTTTGAAAATATTATATAGTGTGAGTTAACCCTCACCGTGTTTTTTCCCTTATTAGGTTTTCCACATAAAAATATAGTGTCCATTGTGTTTATTTACTTTCTATTATATGTGTTTCATGCTCATATTTAATAACATAATAGTTTGGCTGAAGATCTGATAAGCAATAGATTTTAAGTTTGAATTTGTGTGACAACTGATTCACCCCCCTCTCAATTGTCACACGCCTGTTTAACACTTTTCAATAGCTAATGTAGATTTTGGTATTATTTTTTGTTGTTTTCCTTGCATTTTTTTTATAAGGTTACTCCACCTTTCCATTTATCTCATGGCTAGATCCATAGCTATTTTAGGATCTTCTTCAATGAGTGAATATTTCTCTCCCATTTCTTGCCTCACTATAGAATCCCCCAATGAGGGATGAGAAGAAAACATTGCTACTATTGGTTGATACATTGATCCTCTCATCCCAATATGCACCTGTTGTTTTTCAATTGCTTCTTTTGGGGTTAGATATTTTGCTTGTAGCAATGTGGCCACCGAGGATACCCCTACTAATGATTTAGTAGGTTTGTTGGGATTGCTTTGTTTCCTTGTTAGGGTCCTCTAGTTGTATGGCTATTGAAACTCCCTGGCTTGGGGTTTCAATAGTTCTTTCCCTACTTTCTTTGATAGCCTTAGCCTCTACAATTTTCCTTTTATTTTCCAGGCATTCATCATATCCTAAATCATCAATTCCCTTTTGTTTTCTCTTTCTCTCAAGTGGATATATGATTTTCACTCCACTAGATCTCAATCTATGGATATTCCTATCAATCCAAATTTGATTGAATTCAATAATCAATTTGGTTATTTCATATAGGTATGTGACCTCAGGTTCTTTCCAATCAAGATCCTAAAAGAGCTAATAAAAAATACTCTCAAAATTATATATTGGATTTAAGACATCTTCATCATCATCAATCATTTTTAGTGGGGTATCATGTGTTCCCATAGTCATCATTTGGTTTAATGTCAACCTCTGATGTGCTCTTTTCCTATCTTCACATTCATATACACAATAATTTATCTAGTTATCCAGGTGAGGTACATGAGAAAACATTTTAATAATTTTCTTGGAGAGCCTCTTGATTAGATCATATTTAGACCTACTCAATCTAAACTCTTCAAATCCATAAAATAATAATCCATTTTCTACGAGCACAACATTCTTAGTCATGCTACATTTATAATTTCCTATAATGATATGAAATCTAATTTTCCCCTTCTTATGGGCTTGCAATAAAGCATCATAGGACTGCATTAATTTCCTTACAAATTCCAACAATATCACCTTTTTTGTAGGGTATTCAGGCTACATGTATAGGAAAATTGAGAATCCTTCAATCTTGATATAGGTAAACTTTGAGAACTAGATATACCATCACCCATGATAAGTGATAGCTCCTTGTGTGAACAAGGACATCCTTTTGGCTTTATCCCCTTCCATAGTTCAAATTACCTTCATTGAGAATGTATCATTAACCCTCTAGTAATGTTTCAAGTATTCTTTAACATTTATCTAAGGGTAGTGTTGGTAAACTAGCCTCTGTCTTGGATTAGTTCCTAAAGTCCCTATCTTATTTAGGCCTTGACTATTAGCCTTCACTACACAGGAGTATATTATGTATGAGGACATAAAGAACAACCATGGTATTCAAAAATCTTGGATGCACTCACACAAGAATTCATAGATAGCTTTGGACCAATTTAATTTAGGCATGCCATATTTCACATGATTGATGATTTCATATATCCAGGTCTTGAATTTACTAGAGCATCTCAATTCTAAACACCTAGAATACTGGGGGTGTGAATTAGTATTCTATCAAACAATGTAGCTATAATCCATCCAATAATTAAAACATATATAAATGCAACTATAAGTAAATACATGAAATAAATCATAACACCACATGACACATAAACACCAAGATTTTTACATGGAAAACCCAAAATGGGAAAAAACATGGTCAGGATTAGCTCACAATATATTATAACTAGTTATAAGAAATTACAGGGGCTTATAACTAGGAAACACTATCCTTGATAGGATTATAGCCTGAAATGATTAACAAAATAGAGTGTGGCTCACTACAAGGAAGTGAACCGATAGAATACACCTTTCATATGTTGAACTTAGTTCCAATTAAGCTCTAAAATATAAAATCATGCATTGGTTTGTAGTTTTATAACATACACTATAATTCTTCCTTGATACAGAATTTATACATACAAGCTTGCATTATGTCACTCTATCACACATCTCCTCTTATTACATCTTGTTTCTTCAATACAAAAATGTTTCATATATATATGCTATTACATCCACACACATCAATTAGGTTGGCCTAATTAGATGTACACACACTTAATTCAAAAATAGCTTGTTGGCTCAATAAAAAAAATGTGCAAGGCATGATTTAGGTTGGCACAGACCTAAAAAGGATCTCTTTTACATCTACACAACAAATTAATCTTCATACCACTTGTTCAAGTATAGGATCGACCAGAAGAAGACTTGATCACAAAAATAAACCAAACTGACTAACATCAATCAACCATATGATCATATGGGCATGCACCCTTAGGAATACATGTAGATCTAACACTTTTAAATCATCTCCCAATGTCGTAATGATTAAATCAAAGTACTAGAGGAATTCAAACCAAATGACTCATACCACTATGCACAGTTACAAGTAGAAAATTGTATGTTGAACTTTTCTCATTTATATCTTTCAGCCCATTCAACCAAAATTGATGAAAACTTGTTCATAGATTCATTTAATAGTTATAAATAACATACTAGAACCACATATGATGATCTTCTAATATGAGTAAATCTGGACCAAATTACCGGATTAGGGTAACACAAACACTATTTACCGAATTAGACAAAATTGTCACCTTACAATGTTGGCATCAATGAAACCACACCAGAGGGTTTCTTCTTCATTCTTCCAACAATATTCCCATTTTTCATTATAGAAACATGTGCCAAAAATGAATCTTCAAAACTATCTTCACTCAAACTATGTGAATTGTTGATATATTTTATGCCACCCTTGGATGCACATCACTTATATCCGATCAGAGAGATCCTATGTATGCATCCTATTGAAATCCATGTTTATTTAATGAATTTGGGTCCTTAAGGGTTACTAATTCCTTGATTGTATCCAATTTAGGGTTCTAAATCTACAAGTTAGGGCTTCCAAAACCTTCATATGCTTAAACCCTAAACCCCTTGGTCTTGGTGGACACTTTTGCTATATTCCTCTATTGACTCTCTATGGTCAATTCTCAGTAATTTAGTTATAAATTATGTTTGTCAAAGTAATGTTTTTATTGGCCTCTTCATCCTTGTCTTACTAGTCACCCTCCATCAAATATTTCTCCCAAATCATATGTTTGTGGGTCTTGAAATATTTTTACCCAAGGCTAAGTTTTTTCCTAGGTCTGAGTGTTCTAAAGCATGTAACCTTACATTACCTAGGTGCGACCCCCATTTTATATCTACTTTGAGCATGTGAAAAAAATGCAACACTTAAGTTATTTCCTATCACTAACCTCAAATGCATCGTGTATTCACTTTCCCTCATTGGATTTGTTTCAGTGATGAATGATGCACTAGTATTTCCTTCATATCACTAGCTCTCTTTGCATCGTAGATTGATAAATTCCTATAAAAGAAAAGTAGCAATGAGTGATGGACTATTTCTCTTTGCATGGTTGATACACATTTGAACCTTGAAACATTTTTGTGATGAGCGATAAAGGGTTGATATTAAGAAGAGAACATCCAATGGTTGAGGTGTTATCATGCCCTTGCTTCACATTGTTGTTATGAAACAAGGTGGTGGTGTGGTTTGTACGATGTGTGATGGTTGAGGATCAATGACATGAGATAAAGATGGAGATCTAGTGGTTTTCGCTAGCCTCCTTCACATCACGGTTATGATCCAAAGTGATAAAAGGCCTTTGTGTGATGAGCAATGAAAGTAGGACCTCTTCATTGGAGGAATAGGAAAATATTGGTGAGAGCTAGATGATGATCCCTTTGAAATTTTGATGAACAGCCTAGATTTAAAGATGGTGATCAGATGGTCATCACTAGCTTCTATTGCATTGTGATTGTAAGCATAAGAGTTGAAGACCTTTGCATGATGGGTGATGGAGAAGTGTATGACATCAACATAAAAAAGTGGCAGTTTCCTGCTATCCTATGGTGATATGGTGGGTCCCTTGATTAATGAAGAATGATGGGGGTAGAAGATATAATGGTCATTGTGTGCATCATTCACATTTTTTTTGTGAAAGATGTTCTACAGGAAATTTTTGTCATGATTTTTTTTGTTGTGGTGAGAGCATCAACAATTCAAATTTGAAGGCAAGCATCAGATGGTCATCGCGAGGGTTCTTCACATCGTAGTTTGGAAACATAAAGCATAAGTGGTTTTTGTGATGTGCAATGGCAGTGATATGGTGGGTCCAAGTTCAATGTGGGACTAAGTGATTGTATGACATGTGTCCCAGGAAATAGGTGGTAGATTTTCATTGCATCGCATGCATCGCATGCATCATGAATTTCTTCCTTATTCTCTTAAGGAGATCGGTGATGTATTAAGGCTATCGAATAGTAGTTGATCTTGATTCTCCTACAATCAATGATCATGTTTTAAAATTCATTTGGGAATCAATTCTCGGCCATCCATTTGCAATCCAATGGCTAGTATTCAAACTTCAATGGTCAATTTATCATTTTTGCAGTAGATTCTAAGAAGTAATGGCTCAACGATAATTCTTAGCTACCAAATCAAATCTGATTGACTTGCATCAATTTTTATGCATTTTCAATGTTGTATTGATTATAGGATGTCGCCATTACTCCATGATGTGTTACAGAGGCCATATTATTTTGTAAGGGTATGTTGGCTTGGATTTTGTTACAGAATTCATGGGCACCCATCCTTGCATTCATGAGATTCCTCATCTTTGGCTTGTTCAAGTTGTTAGAGCCTTTATGGCTACTTATTTTTCTCTACCATGAGAGCAATTCAAATCTTTTTTCCTGATTAAATTCATCTTCTATAACCCTAGTTAGTTTAGGGTTAGGGTTTTGAATTCAACTCTTGGTTATGCTTGAACCATAAAGGAAAATATTGTATCACTATTAGGGATTCTTCGTCTAGCCCCTCTAGGATTTTTCTTTTATAGACCTGCAACTCTTGCATTCTTCCATTGTAAAGGTTACTTCAAGCTTTATGTCAATAAAATTCAACTATTATCACCATTACCTCTTGCATGTTTGAGTAAAATTCATTTACCTTCATATCTAAGTGGTTGTTTTAGTTGTTTCTTTGACATATTATGTTGTACTAAAGTAGGAAGGAGAAAACTCTAAATTTGGTGCATTACCTTCTTTTACATTTCATGTCTCCTTCTACCCCTTATCCCTTGTGATTTGTTAGAGTAGGTTAGCATTAATAATTTCATTGTGTTGGGTTAAGAAAACACAATTACACTTAGTTTAGAAGAGGAATTCAACCTTCTCTGGAGACTTGACCTCAATTTGCAAGGTCCCACACCTTGAGGTCATTTCCATTGTGTCATTAGAACACTAAACTCTTGTTCCATAGGGTGCAGTTTTATGTGACAAAAGTCTTTGGCAAGCCTAGTGGGATGAGAGGATATTTCATTTCACTCAAATTGAGAAAGTGGTACTGCTATCAACATTCCATCCTTGAAGAGGCTCTCAAACAAGTACCTAAAACCTCTAATGTCAAGGGAGGACTCTACATGTGAATTAGAAACTCTAGTGTTACTCAAAACTCCTAGTTCAAGATCAGACCTGCAAGCTCATGCTAAGGATTCATACAAAAATCAACTTCTAAAGATAATTTTTAATATATCCAACTTTCATTTTCTACTTCTAGAAGAAGAAATAGACAATCTTTGTCACATATAAGAAGGAATAGAGGTTTAAGTCCCTCTCATAGAGCTCAATCTACACCACTTGTGGGTAGATTATTTCAAATTAAAAAACCTAACACCTATACAAATAGGACATTATTCCACATGGCTTTACCTAGAAATCAGATTTTTGTGTCTTTTACCAGTGGTATTCCCTTAATTTTGGCTCAAAAGAATGATATACTAGTCAATGCCTTGAAAATTATTCCTCATTTTATTGGTGAAACATCTACAACTCCAAAAGAACACATCATAGATGTGGCAAACATATTCTCAGTGTATGATGCTACAAAATACAACATGGTTGTTAGATTACTTACCACTTCTCTTAAAGGAAAAGCACTATAGTGGTATGGAGGTCTGCATCCTAACACCATTCATAACTAGGATGAATTAGGGGAGAAGTTATGCAAGCATTTTGAAGATAAAAGTGACAATTTGTCTTTGGAAAAACAACTGACCATAATTAAAAGAGCACCTCACGAATTCATGAGTGATTTATGTTGGAAATATGTGCCTCAAACAATACAGGCTAAAACCTCCATTGGAGCCAAGTCAGTATGACATCTATTATGTCTGGCCGACTAGCAGTTTGGAACATCTTGTTTTGAACAGGTCATTGTGACCTAGTTTCTGTCTTGCCGAATGCTTTCACTGTGGAGCTATCGTTGCGACAAGGAGTGTTTGGTATGACGTCTTAGCACTCGGGAGACCTCTGGCCGACAGGCCATTCAATCGTGTATCGGGGAGACTCATGGCGACCATGGGCTTTGGGGTAGCTTATAGTGGCTTGGTGAGAAGTCTCAGCGAAGTGTTAGAGTCTCACCGACAGTATGTTACATGTTGATCTTCGGCATAGCTTATAGTCTATCGGTAAGAAGTCTTACTGATGTGCAAAGGTCTCACCGATGGAGGCTCAAGTGTTGGCTATCGGGGTAACTCAAAGATCTCGAGAAGACATCTCAATGATCATTGAAGGTCTCACCGATAGGAACACCTTTTGGGATCTTTGATATAACTCTTGGCGATGGATGAACACTTCGGGGTAACATATGGAGTTTGGTATGATCTCTCGGTGAAGGGCGTATGTCTTGGCAACTGTTGATAGCTTCAGGGTGACAATAGAGATCTTGGAGAAATCTCTTAGCGATATCGGTATGTCTTGCCGACTATCCTTTGGAGCTCGATATGACTTGTGTCTTTGGTATAACCTTTGGTGACTCGCTATGATCTCCTAGCGAAAGCAATAAGTCTGGGCGACTGCTTGGTGACTCAGTGTAACACATGAAGCTCGATGGAACGTCTTGGCAATAACTATGACTCTTGGTGACATCGGTATGAATGTTATGTGGCATCGGCAAGACACTGTTTATGTCTCACCGAGATGCCAATACAATGTGAATTATGTTGACCATTTGACCGTCCTATGTGGAGTCTCGTGGACCAATAGGAGAAGCTGAATTTGAACTGTTGGAAGACAATCGGTTGTGACAGTTCTCTAAGGAAGTTCGACAGACAAGGAATGCCATGGTTATGCTTTGAGATTGCAGATGGTAATTAGTTGGTTGGATTGATGAATGGTTGAGTGATTGGATCAGTAAATGAATTCTATTCTGTAAAGACTATAACTCGAAGGTTGTTGTACAAGAATGTTCATGGTGAATGCTGCTATATAATGACACCAGAAAGATAAGTCTGGCATTTGTATGTAATCTCTGTTACTGTAATACAAAGTGATTTCTCTTGGTGTGGTGGGTTTTTCTCCTGTAAGGGTTTTCCCACATATATCTAGTGTTCATGTGTGATTGTCAAATACTCTGTTTCTGTTATCTGTTTCATAGTGCATCTTAGTTGAACTATAATTGAAAAATTTAAAAGTATATCTGCATTCTTTCCTGAGGTATTGAAATTAGGAGAATTGTTTCCACATCTGATTTTCCTTACAATTTCAACTATAGATTTAAGAGGACTTGGGATGGAATCCCTACCTTGGTGAAATCTTCTCTTAAGCATGCTTCTATTACTTCTTAAGAGCTCTTAACAATGATATAGTTGTTACGATTCAATCAATGGGAGTTCACACATTACCTAATACATATGATGTTTCCATAAGGGTAGAAAACTATTTGATTCAGGCTAGGAAGTTATCTTCTAGGCCACCAATGCCTCTATCTCTAGAACTTCCTTCATAGCCAATGGTGGCCCCTATTCCAGTGGCTCCAACTCCAATGGATTCTACAATCCAACCTTCTACTTCTATTGCACTTCTAGAAGATTTGCAAAACTTCTTGTGAAATATGAACAATAGGTTGATAACATTGGATAGGCAGCAAGCTCACAATAATAGGCCTTATTAGCCTCAAAATCAAGGTTATCAATGAAATAGACCACCTTATCAAGGAAAAAATCAATGGAATCACACTAGGCCCATGAATAACATGCATACTCTTGCTTCTAGCAATCATACAGCTTTGGTCTCATTGCAAAATCATCTAGTCCAAGAGCAAGAGTGGTGTTAACCTTGTGAGCAAGCTCATAATCAAAATGCTTGCCAAAATGGACAGTTTGTGCAAACTTTAGTAGCTCAAAACAAAACCCCTACTTCAAAGTAACAAGTTAGCACAAGCTAAAATACTTCTAGTAATCAAAATCATACACATGAAGATTCCTCATTTGTCATTTGGGGCCAAGAATATTTTTGTGGTGTAAATCAAGCAGATGTTGATGCAATATACTAGAATCCAAGATCAAAGAAAAGAGAAATGGAGGGTGGTATATCTTACATGGTTGGTAAGGCATCATTCTCTCAGCAACCTCAACTAAGTGGAATTATTGGACCAACAGGTAGAACAATACAAAGGTTCCACAATCAAATCATCCTATCAATATGCCTAAACAAGTGGTGGAGCAGTCTAAGATCACACAAGAAACAAGAGTTGACCATGTTCCAAAGGTTCCTTCTAAAGCCAATTGACTTCCTTTTAACATAGTGGAGAAAATGAAGAAATCCAGTATGGATGTTACTGTGTGGGAGGCTCTATCCATTCCATCACAAATGGATTTGCTACAAAAATCTTTAAAGGAAAATAAAAAATGGGTGATGCTCAAGAAAAGGAGCAGACTACTCCATCAAACAACCTAGTGCAACCCAAAGAAGGGAATTCAAACAAAATTAGTAATCCATCTCCCTTCTATCTTCCTCAAATTATTGGAAATCATATAGTTCATAATTGTATGATAGACTTAGGGGAAAGTAGTTCAGTCATGCCTAAGGGGATTGCTAACATGCTTGGCATCAAGTATGAGTTTGTGGCTATAAATTTTTTACAATTGGATGGCACTTCTTTCAATACATGGGAGTAATTAAAAACTTATAATTATCCTTTCATGCATGTCTTGGTTGTGATGTGTTGCAAAAAATTTCTATCATAGACCTCGCTTCTCACTTTTCCATATGCTTATCTAGAGATTTCACTGCTAAGATAGGTGGGTACTTATCTACTGATAGGTCTCAAATGTTATTTAGAACTAGATGTGGCTCTAAAGCAACCATAAAATTTGATCACATAGAAAAGGATCATATAGAACCTTACACTCCTAGTCCAGTAAACATGAACTACACATTTCATGATCAAAAGGAAGAGTGTTATGCTCATGAGCCTATAAATCCTATAGAGGAGGTCCTCGATTATTTGTTGGATGAATGGAGTAATATTTTACAATTTGACCCACCTACTAAAACTGAAATAAAAGAGATTGGTCTTAGTACCTACTACATTCATGAAGAGAATACTACTATCCCCAACCTCATAAATAACTCAAGAAGACTTAGGGGGATTATGGAAGATGTTTTTTGAAGGTGCTAGAAATAGAAATGGTGTTGGTGTTGGTGTAATGTTGGTATCTCCAAGCAAGGATAAATATTATTTCTCTTTCAACCTTCAATTTAGTTGCACTAACAATGTGGCTGAGTATGAAGCACTCATCCAGGGTCTCCATCTCACACAAAAAAGGAACATCAAACTCTTACAAGCTTTTGGTGATAGTGAATTGGTTGTTCATCAAGTTAGAAATCAAATCTCAACCAATAAAAATCTACTCAAATCCCACAAGCATAGGGTTTTGGATTTAATTGATGGTTTTGAGGGTTTAACATCCAAAGAACTCCAAGAAATCAAAATAAACATGTTGATAGACTTGCAGTAGTTGGTGCTTAGTTTGACATACTAGCACATATTGCAAGCAAAAAGGAGCAACATATCATACTTTTGGTAAGGCTTGTTATTTCAGATAATCAAGATCACTGGCCAAGTCTTTGACAGTGACCAATATATAGTGAATTTTCTCTTTCATGGTTAAGTCAGCATAGACCTTTCCTTCTTTCAAAAAAACCTTCCTTTTAAAATCATACCTTTGATGCAATCCAAAACCAATTCTAGGGTTTCTATTTCTTGGGGAAACCCTATAGCCATATGTAATCCACTTGCTACAATATTTTGTGCTTGTTGACTGGTGGGACTATCTATTTTTTTCCATAAGCTCATTTTAATGAAAATTACCCAAATGGGTATCTGTCACCAACTTGTAAGTTGATATAACATGATATTGAGGATGTTGCAAGTATGAAGGTGTTGTCATTTATCTCAATAGGATGTATACTAGATAATGTTGTCATTGATTTCAATAGGATGTCTACTAGCTGGTGTTGTCATTGATGTCAACTATGTGTTGATGAAGTGGTTGCATGATGAAGATGTTGAGGATATTGAGAAAATTGTGGAAAAGATGAAAACAAGTTGTTGCAGGTTGTGCATGTATAGTTGAGATATTGAGGAAGTGTTGTGAGTACATGGAGCTATCTATCGTTGCTATTTTTGAAGATGAGTAGGAATAAAGTAATGAGCTAAGATGATGTCTATGGTACTTGAATTCCAAGTGCTTTTGTGAAAATTTAATAGAAAGAGTAAATTGTGTGATGCAAGTGTTCATAGTATGCTCCAGTATTATGCTCCTTGTTTCTTTTGTATTGATGATATGCATGTGCAGATCTTACAGGTTATTCATGGCTGTCAAAGGTTGCTATATTTAGAATTTGGGTTTCTGGATCATTGTACAGTGCGAGATATTTTCACTAGTGTGTGAACCAGGTTTTTCAGTGATGTTTTTTGTGGCCTGGGAGAAATGTATTTTCTCTGAATTTCTCCACTATTTGGCTTCAAGTTGTGTGGATTTTGTAAGTTGCTTATAATTCTTGTATCTTTCTTTATTCAAGAATTTACTTGGTTTGGTGTAGTACAAAGTGAGTTTCATTTGTCAGTATGCAAATAAGGGTTACTAGTTGTTCCGAGTTTAAGTATTTGAATGATCTAAGTTTGGATGAAGTGTTTGATGAATCTCAAGTAGTTCGTGGATTATTTTGGATCATGTTCAAGTGAATTATGTTTTTTGGAAGTTACAAATTGATTTAAGGAAGCGTGTACTTAATGTTTATGGTGTTTAGCACAGGTATTGGCCAACCTTGTGTTAACACTACATGCGAGCTTATGAAAGCATGTTGAGGTGTGTTGGGATATATTTGGGTCCTAATTAAGGATTTATGTAGGTCACCTTCATTCCTATCCACCACGGGAATGTTTAGATGCCAACCTATTTTGAATTTGTATGTATAAGACTAGTTGTCAATATTGGAGAAGGTTTTTGAGGTTGAGGTTGATATAAATAAGTATGGTGTTGTTGTGAGATAAAGTAATGGAAGAATTAAAAAGCAAGATAGATGTGATATTGATATGGGTGATGTATGTGATGTGAATTTGAGCAGAGCAGTGTGAATTTTAGTGTTAGGGTTCCTGAAAGCAGTGAAATGAAGGCATCCAAAATCATTTAGGAAAAATTACGAAAGTGTGCGAACAATTGTGGTGGATTCCTTATTGCATTGAGAAGTATTCTCTCTATAAAATTTCTCTTCTATCTTCTTGTATTATTTATATGGGAGTGAGCCTTGGTTGTGAACCTTTTTAGACAATGTTTCCTATTCTAGTAGTGAGCCCTTTTGTACCAGTTTTGCAATACTTATATTATGACATGTCCTCACTGTGGTTTTTCCCTCATTGGGTTTTCCACATAATTCTAGTGTTCTCTTTTGTATGGTGTTGTCATTTTAGTTTCTATTATCTATATTTCATGTTTGATCATACTAATAGAATAAGGGTTTAATGAATGCATGTGGATCTGATTATTGTAGAGGGTTTTCAAGGTTTAATTTTCTAGAACTGATTCACCCCCTCTTATTTTTCTTGTTTATTTCAAAAAATGAAACTCAAATTCATCTTTAATCCCCTTTTTACATGCATTCATTGTCTTTGGATTCTACATGATTAGTGCATGGAATTTGTATACTTTTTTTTTAAGCGAAAGTCATTAAGCTTGTATATAGATTAATATATAGAAATATAATTTTATAAAGTAGAGGTGCAATGGCTCTTGATAGCCTTAACTATCAACATGATAGCTTGCATTTTATAAAATATTTTGTTTCACTATCCCATACTAACTAGATACAGACATTTGCACACTATACTTTCACTACTTGATAGCTAAAATTACCCCCTACCTATTGAATTGAAAACCCTTTACAAATACAAGAACCATATACAAAATTATACTAATTAGGGATATCTCTCTTAGTTTTCTCTTCTTGATGTTAGTTTTACCCGACTTGAATCACTAGTACAAAAAAAAACAATATAGGACTAAAAAAACTACTAAAAACTGCATATAAATGACTGAACATGGTCATGTGACAATTAGTAGTTTATTGCCAGTCATTTGTAACATGACTGAATTGAAGACTAAACCATTTTTAGTCATTTATTGGTTGTTTTTAATGATAGATTTGGTAGTATATTTAGTTTTTGATTTAGTCATTGATTGTTGTAATCTGGTCACTTATTTAGTCATTTTTAATTCACTAATATATTTAGTCGTTGATTTAGTCATTGATTGCTATAATCCGGTCACTTATTTATTCATTGATTTATTCATTGATTGTTGTAATTTGGTCACTTATTTAGTCATTTTTTATTCACTGATATATTTAGTCATTAATTTAGTCATTGATTGTTGTTAATTGGTCACTTATTTAGTCATTTTTATTCACTGATTTTCATCCATTGGTGTGTATTTAGTCATTAATTTTAATCATCATTTTGATCAATTTCATAGTTTATTTAATTGTTTTTGTTCACTGATTTCTATCAACTAGTAGTATATCGATACATTTTTTATTAATTGCATAATCATTATATTTTTTCATATTTATTCACTAATTTTTGTCAATTGGTAGTTTATTTAATTGTTTTTGTTCACTGATTTCTGCCTAAAAGTGCTAAAAATGAGGCAATTCTTTTGAGGTTTAAACATAAAACACAAAAAAAAAATAATCAATTATTCATTTGCACATAATGAAACAGCTATTAAGAAGGAAAAATGCTAAAATTTTATTGAGAAATTAAGGTGTTCTTATAGCAGATACAAGACTTAAATATGTTTCTTAATTTTCTTTGAAAAATATGTTACAATGTGTGTTTCTTAGTGTTGTGACTGAGAAAACTTAGTTGCAATGCTCTATTTTTTTCTTATTCAGTTCCAAAACATGAAAGAACTACTTGAAAAATGAAGCATCTGGAAGATCTGGCACAAATCCAAACTCATCATAAACATTTATTGGTGGAAAAACATGTGGAAGTCTTGCTTCCATAAGAAAGTTCTTTGTATTTTAAGCATCATGGAAGTTTGACTCTTTGGTTACATGTTCCACCTCCTTGATTTTTCTATTTTTAGTTGCTACTTCCATGTATTTGAAATGAATGTTGGGATCCTCACTGCCAATGACATTGAAAATATAGTTTACCATGTAAGTAAAAGGTTCCCAAGCTACTACAAAATTACCTCCTCAAATAGATTAATGAATATCAGTGACAAAATGATACAATTGACATCCAAAGTCAAATCACCTGGAGCTCAAATATGCACCCAAGAAGAAATATATCCCTTCATAAGACTTGAACTGTTCAAACAACTTGATGAATGAATCTATACCCAATTGTTCAAAATATTCCTTGGTAGCCTATGTGACATGAAAGAAGTTAACATTAAAAATAAGAGAGCAATTCTCAATGTCATCTATAGCCAACATTATTAATTTGAAATAAATAAAAGGTTCACAATTTTTACCTAGAAAATTATTTGGAGATTTCCCCTCAAGTTGACAAGGAGATCTTTTATGCACTCCAATTTCCACTCTTTAGAAAGGGTCCCAAAGAACTCAACAAGGGCCTAAGAAATAATGTAATCAATAAGGGAGTTGGTAGTTTCTATTCAATTTCAATATTACATAATGTTTCAGAAACCCTTGGATCAATAGCATGGGTGTTGACAATGAAATGTTTAATATTCAACAACTCTGTAAGTGTTGTACCCAAAATTTATAATATTAGTGATAAACATCAACTATGCCATTTTTTTCAAATATTTTAGTGGCCATCATGTCAAGGTCTCTTTTTTCTCTTTCAGAAAAATGACTCCATCTATTTTTTCTTCATAAGAAAGGGGTATGTTGTGACCTTTATAATATTTACATTTTCATCTCATGTTCCTTTCAATTTGACTCCATGTACAATATATAGTGAGTGAATCTACCCAATGCCCACAACAACACCATCAAACAGATCCAACACCTCAACTTTATCCCCTTCTTGTAGATTATCAATAAATATCTACAAAAACAAAAAAAATACACATTGTATTGAGATATAAAACACACATTATATTATTTTTGATAGATGTTGTAAACAAAGATTTTGGCACCCTAGGTCTTTCTTCCACTTCTAGGGTTTTTCACCTAAAAGGGGAAAGAATGGGCCAAAATGCAATGTAAACACATAAAATTAATGTAAATATGGATGGAATATGCCTAGATGAGATTATCTAAATGCAGAAAACTAAAGAAAGATGTGGATTATTAAATGGAAACTATTGAAATGCAAGTTGTTTGAAAACACATTATGATATGCAAAAAGACCTAGAAATGAAAGTAAACTATAACAAAAAAGAATTAAAATGAATGTGTGTACCTAATATCTTGCTAGAGACTGGAAATGACTTCTAAAATGTTGTTGATCCTAAAAATCTACCTATTGGGACTCATTCTCCATTCTAGGAAAATTAGTCCCAGATCTAGGAAATTGTTATGAAGCCTGCTTCAAACAAATGGGTATCCAAAACTTCATAAATCCTTTTTCAAGCCTGGAAGTGGAACTCATTCACCATTGATGTAAAATCAGTCCACTTTTGAATTTCTGAAAATCCAAAAGTGGAAATTGAAGCCCTCAATCTGCACTTCGGTTCCTAGCAGGTGTTTGCCTCCGAAAGTTTGATTTTTGAACCTGAAAGTGACTTTTTGTTGATATTTTTCCTTGGTCAATAAGAAGATGTATTCAACAATCATTCAACCTATTCTTCAATTATTTCCAAGTCTTCAAGATGCCTAAATCTACAAGCACACAAGAAGAGAAGGATAAAATATTGATTGCTAGGGCATGGGGGTTTTCCTTGGTCAAACCCCTTTTTAGGTAATTAAACCAAAATGAAGAAATAACATAATAAAGCATGCAAAAATGGAGTTAATACCTTTCCATGATGATTTATCTTGTATTTTTGTAACAAAAGATGAAGAGTCCACCCTTGAATGTCTGAAAAATGATCTTGAATGACTTGGAATGTTAAAACCATAGCTTGCTTGAGAAGAATAATGAATGATGAGTGAGGAATGAATGAATTGGTTAAGATCCTTATGAATTAGGTTTTAGAGAATTATGTTTATAGTCAATTTACCTTATTTTCCAGTTAATTTGACCCCTAAGGCTGACATGGGGGAAAATAAAACTTAAAATCCAACTTTTCCTACTCAAACCTTGAAAATAGCTCAAATGGGACTCATTCGCCATCAAGGGTGAATGGATCCCATCTGGATGGGACTGATTTTCCCCTAATGGAAAATGAGTCCCATAGGGTCCATTTTTCTAGTTGGTATGCCCGGAAGTAAGGAAATCAGGCTTATATGACAACTTTGTTAGTTATTTGATCAAATTATGCCTCTAGATGCACAATTTGGGGCTATAGGGGCCTATTAATGATGATGTAAATGTCAATTAGGGCTTGGGACACAAAATTCAATGTGAAAGTGTGATTAAATACACTTTTGGACATTAAAATGAGTTCCACATAGCCTAGAAAGGCACAACATTCAATGTGAATGCATAAGACACATTAAAACATTAGATTAGAGCTAAGTTTAATTTACAAGTATTCAATATTAATGTGAAAATACAATTAAATATATTTTAATTAATGGGAAAATAGTTCATTAGACTTAGATGCTTAATAAGAGTCTAGAAAAGTGTTAGTTATTTACAACACTTTAAAACACCTTTACAAGACATTGTTAGATGCATTTTATTCTATTTGCAAGGGTCTGAGACCTAATGTGGATGTGTAAAACATCTAATTGTGCAGTTTTTGCACACACGCCCCACTTGGAGTAGGGACCCTCTTTTCTGGTGTTTTCAACCTTTGGTTTTATTGGACTTATCATTTTTGAGGTCTTGATGTGTTGGTCTTGCTAGCCTTGACCTTTCCCTGAGGCTTGAATTGATTGAAATTGAGTTTTAAGCAAACTCCGGGTTTTCACCTGACTCCGAGATTTTCCAGCTCCGGCGGATTTTCCCGGGCCCTGGTTCTTTGTCCGTTCCTAGCTGGATTCTCCGATTCTGGGTTTCTACTTGGATCCGGGATTTTTCGGTCCTGGCGGATTTTCCCAGACTTTGCCAAAATCCTGGTCTTCATCATTTCCTTGGTTTCTACATTTCTGCGAAATCTATGTTTCCGCGTATCTTGGGATTTTCTGAAATTCCGTTTTGAGCTCGGGTTTCTGGATTTGTCAAAAGTGTCTTGTCGCTCATTAATGACTGAGGTACCTTTGCTCAGACGGGTATATGGGCGGATTTAGGCCATTTTGAACATCATTCTGACTTCGTTGCTCACTTGCTGATTGCTCTGGCGATTAAGATTTTCGTTTGAGCTTTGAAGATTGGTCCTAAATCATTTGTGTGTGGATTGTTGGGCGTTGGTATCTGGATTTGTGTTGCCTGGGCGTGTTCATTTGCTCCGTGGTTTCTTCCTCAAGCTCAAATTTCATCTGCATTAATCCATGGTAGGTTATCGTTGGCCCCTTTCATTTGTTTGCATGATGATTGAGTGTTTCTGCACTGAGTGATGATAATTTCGGGTCGGCCCTTGCTTGGTTTTGATCCTGTATTTATAGAATTTGAGGTTTGGCCCGTTTCTTTCTGAAACCACATTACCCATGCCGTGTGAGCTTGTATTTTCCTATTAAGATAACAGGTGTATCCATTTAAGGGGTTTTGGGTTAGATTATTTACCCTCTTAGTGCGAAACCCGCCATATCGTGTGAAGTTAGGGTTTTCTTGGTGCTCGGCCTAGAATAGCGAATTTGTAACGATTTTCCTGTCTTTCCCTTATATTACGCTGACCCCCATCTTGTGAGGATTCGGGGTGCTTTAGGTTAATCATTAACTAATATTTTAAACCTTGAAGTTCCCCTGGTTTTAATGGCGGACGTTTGGTTATTTAAATCAGGGCATCGTTGTTTGGCATAGGGATTCATCCTTTGAGGGCTTTAGAGAGTTTGGAATCCTTTGCATTCTGGGTTTTGTTGATTACTATTGGTTTTGAGACCATCAGAACTCAGGTAGAGGAGATCCTGTGATCATTTGGCTATTGGTTAGCATTTCGTCGTTCATCGGGTTTTCGAGGTCCTCGCGGAATTCTGCCACTTTCGGATTGTCCCAGTTTTGGCTTATTCCAAGGACTGGGGTAATTTTCAAAATATTTCGAACTGTCCGCGAAATTATACCCCGACTGGATTTTCCCAGTTTGCATGATTTTCTCGGATTGTTCTATTTTTCTGGATCTTCAAGGATTAGCGGATTGCGATAGATTTCAATCATTTTATATGATTTGTGGTAACCTTTTGGATTGGAATATGCCTAATAATTGAATACTAATGGTGTCTTTTTTGAGTGTAGGATGAATCAAGCAAAGCTGCTTCCAGAAAATCTAAGGGTGGCACGGAGGGGTCATCCATTTCTGAGGCAGAACGACTGAGACTAGACATGAAGAGTCAGCTTCTGGAAAGCAGGGTATCCTCCATATGGTCCGAGGTGTCTGACACCAATGTTGGGGCCTGGAGGTATGAAGAGTTTAAACAAAGGACATCAGAGAAGGATCTGTTAGCCCTGAGGCAGGGAATGATGAAATCCGGACTAGTGCATGTGGCAGGCTTCCCTCCAGCAATTCAATGCTATGAGCTGATTCTTGAGTGTGCCAGGCAGTATGATTTTGATACACAAAGGGTGGTTAGTACTGAGGGAAGAGTTCTGGCTAACTTCAGTCCTGTTTCCATTACACAAGCCTTCGACATACCGGATCTACCTTCTGTATATGCTCTAAACATAGACACATCCAAAACATACTATGAGAATGAGCTAGCCAAGGCTCAACAGATGATTAACTCTTGGTTGGAGAAGCCGAAATCGCATCACTCTAAACTGCCCAAGCAATTGCATAGAATTAAATTCAAATCACATATCTATGATGTGATAACATTCCTAAGCAAGATAGCAGGGTTGAAGACTGCTTGAGTGTTGGAAAACTGGCTGGTCCATGTGATCAGCAAGATTGAGCAAGGAACTAACTACCACTGGGCCGGGCTTATTAGTGCTGAAATTGACAAACAGCTAAAGAACGTCCTAGAGACCAAGAGGTTCACCATGTCCTCATATGTGGTGTATGTAGTAGCCAGATTCTACCCATATAGGGGTTTGAATCCACAGGGGACGTTGGGTCAGGACATAATCTATGCAGTCTACCCGAAGCTGCATCTAGGACATAAAGACTACAGGAGGGCTAACGATGCATTCACAATGCATATCACCCAGATGCTGTAGAATGTTGAGCACATGAGGCTGTCGGATGGAGCCAAAGGTTTGATAAAGAACTACGAAGCTTGGTTTATCTAATTTCCCACCTTCACCTACCTCAGGATTGATGGATGCCTGGTCGCTCCATATAGGTTGCCTCGGTACCCTACTGATCATATCGTCCTATTGGAGGTGGTTAGATAGATTTAGGAATTTGATGTTGTGGTAAAGAGAGAAAAGCATAAAACAGGCTTTGGAGGGGATTTCCCTCTCGGAATTGGTGTGGCAGACATGTGCCCTTCTATTCAATTAGCTCATTTGGCAGGGGATGAACTGGCAGCATATGGTTTCTCCTTCCATTCCAAAAGGATGAACTTTGACATAATAGGAGAAGCACAGAAGAAGGCTACTAGGGAGTACAGGCATAAGGATGACCTAGAGGATTATTGGGTCAATATCAAAGATGACCTTGAGGCCAGAAAGAAGAGATACTCCAGGCTCCCTGTGGAGGCTATTAGGCAATATAATGTTAAGTTAATCCCGGACCAACTGGAAGATGATGAAAACCTGGTACAGGACCACGCCTATGAGGCTGTGAAAGACAGGCCAATTGGGGATATCAACTGGAATGAGGATGAGGTCACAGAGTTGGAGGACCTAATGGCCCCAGTTATGAAATTCACTTATTCTTGGTTAAAACACAAATTTTGGGAGCTGGAGAACAAGAAGGTAACCTGTAATTTTGACTTGATGGGAAATCTCAATCCCATGTCTACTTCAGAGGAATCCGGGGAAGATGACCCCAAAGGGAAAGCTACAAAGAGCTCTCCTTTCAAGATAAAAATTAGAGGCCACAAGGAAGGTGAGCCCGAGACAAAAAGGAAGCCAAAAGGAAAGAGGAGATGGAAGACTTTGACGATCAGTAGGTCTTCTGATGAGGAAGAGTCAGGAAAAGCAGAGGAGGAAGATGCCCCTCCACCACCGAAGAAGACCAGAACAACCACGACCTCGAAGAAGAAGAGTCAAGAGGCATCAAAGGATGAGCCTCCTATTGTTGATGTGGAGAGCTCAGGAGGGGAGAAAGCGAAAGTTTACACAAGGAGATCTAGGACTCCCTCTCTGAAGGACACTGTGCCTAAGACAGATCCTCCGCCAAAATTACCAATCACAGAACCATCTAAGTCTGTTTCTCCTCCACCAAGTGCACATGAGGAGGAAATTCTGAAGGGACATGAAACTAGCGGAGAGGCGGAGCCCTTCAAGGAAGGGGTACTCTTTAGTGAAGTAGCGGAGCTTGAAGTGGAAGAAGAGGAAAGGTATACTTCTCCCTTAGTGCAGTATGAGGATTCTCTAGAGAATGGCAGAAGTGGTGGATCCCCTGAGCAGAAGGAGGACGCCCCTGTTAGAACCCCATCACCCGTGCAGCTAGATGTGGAGTTTAAAGAAGGGGATCACGGTGAGTAGCTCCCTAAGAAGGAGGAGGAAAAAATGACACAACAGCCGGAAGTAGCGGGAACAGAAGAAATCTGGGTAGAGCTTGTAGCCCTGGACTGGTTAGAAAAAGAGCTTGCAAGAAAGAAACAGGTGGTAGTTGAGGACACTCCCTTCGATTGGGATGAAATGTTGGCTAAGATTGGCAAAGGAAAGAAAAGGAAGGTAGCCAAAGTGGTCTCCAAGGTGGAAAGAGATGAGGCCAATAACAGGATTATCCACATTGCTACCCCTGCAGCAGACAAAACTGGGGAAGAGGTCACCGGTCAGGACTACAATGTGCAAACAATCAACCTTGGACCGGCCTCAATGGAGTAGGACATAGAAGAATATGAAGGGTCTAGTGCAGTGATAATTGAGAGATTGAGAAAGGAGACCCAGACCAAGCATGAACTGAAGAGGGAAAATGAGAGACTTAGGAAGTGCTTGGAGGAGGTGATGAAACCATTGCGGTCTCTCCATCCTTCTTCATCTGCCACCCCTAGTTTCTTACCTAAGGAGACTATTTCTGAGATTGAGAAAATGAAAGTCTCTGCTCAAGCTGCGGTGGATTGGCTAAGGAGTGTGTAGGTAAAGGGCGATGATACCATTAAGGAAATATTATCGGTTGGAAAGGATGCAGTCCGGGCCAAGGATCTGTTGGAGCATGTGTTGTCTCAAGATAAGGAGGACCTTGACCTCTTGTTGCAGAAATCCAAAGTCATCCTAGGACATGGCAAAGATCAATTGCTTGCAAATGGTATCCTTCCTTCCTCTAGATTAGATGAACCATGGGAGTGGTTCGAGGCTCTGTAGATTAGGCATAAGGCCATGAAGAACATTTAGAAACGAAGTCAATTGATGGTGATCTTACTACAGTGTATGATGGATGCATCGCATTCTTTGAAGTGATGACTGGGAGGAGGAAGATTGCTCCAAAGTACCTGAGTCTTGAGCAGCTGAAGGAGTGGTGGCATGAGGTTTATGCCCCTAATTCTGAAAATGTAATAACGGGCCACCAACTTGATGATGCATCTACCTATTTGGCTGTAATGGATAAGTATCTAGCCAGCAAGGAAGATTGGAATAAGATTGTTGATCAGTCCAAAGAGGAAATTGACTCCATTAAATGTCGGCTTAGGATATTACCTTTGCCACCTGTCACCGAACTGGATGGAACATTCTTAAGGGTCTAGGGATCATCGGCACATAGAAAGGATAAGGGGAGTGGCAGTTAATGCCCATTTCCAGATTTGTGCTTCCCTATTATCATGGGGCATGCATTGGACGGGGCTGCATTTAAGATTGTTTCAAGGCCGACCTAGATGATGGCATTTAATGTGTGCCTTGGTTTGATTTTTTTTCTTGGGCCGACTTGTTTTGAGTGGTTTTCCTTATGTCTGTAAATGTTTGGCTGGGCCGACATGTTTTGAGATTTTCTATAAAAGGGCATTCTTGCCTCATTGCAAGGGTGAGCTAGAAGAGACATTAGAAATTAAAGAGCAAAAGCTAGAGTATTTTTGTAATAGGAGTAGTATTCAATTTATTGAAGCAAATACTGTATCAAAACAGTGGAATTGTTGCAACATTTTGGTGATTAATACAATTGAAGACATTGTGGTTTTCCTGGTGCAATCTATTGTGTTATTCCATCTTGCATGGTTCCTGTCATTTTATCATTTAAATTGCTTGGAGATTTAGGGTTTAGTGTTCAAAAATAAATTAGTTTTAGTTTGGTGAACGATGTTTATGATTCCATATTTGGGATGTTTGTAGCAATCTCTGGTCTATACTCCCAGTAACTATCTGATTGTAGTAGGCTGGTGAAGTCAACCTGGACCGAATATTTATTTGTGCTTAAGTTCGATTGTAGATGTATGTCTATGATTTGAAAATTTACATACCTTAGAAGATTGCACCGTTCTTGTGATATTGCATTTTGAGTTGATCAAGAATTGGTTATTCGAGATTGGTCCATTCCAGATATTGGTTATTTGCATTGTTCATTTTAGGAATAGTTTAGATTTTATCATATCCTTACACCCTTATCTTTTGCTATTTCTTTATTATCTGGTTAGATTTAGGATTTAAGATCATCATATTGCAAGATCTGATAAGTGGAAAGATACAGTTTTCTTGTAGTAAAGTCTGATTGTGATTACCAGCATTTTCACATTTATCTAAGTTGTTTATGCATTGTTATGACCTAACACCCAAGAGACCTTGAGGTGATTTTCAGTAATTTATTGTTGAAGATTATCTTTCAAGAGAGATAGAATATTGTATTATGTCTGAGTTGTTGCTGTGCAGAAAACACCATCAACAGATTGGTGCTAGAAGGAGGGCCTGAATGAGCACACTGGATTGTTTCTTGGACGCCATCTCTCCAGAGAGATATAGGAGAAATACCAGATCTACCATAGGAGAGGAAGATTTAGAGGAGCTACAGTTCCCCACTAGGTCAAGAAGGACTCGAGAAAGGGGAGAATCATCATCACCCATCCCTTCACCTGCATCATCCATATCTTCACATCCCAAAGTTGAGGCTATACCCATCCCTGAACTGGTTCCCATCCAATAGCCTCAGCCTGTCATTAATCAACCACAACCACCACCCCCACTCTTACCAATGGCTTTCCTTGCCAAAAATCCATCCCCTTTGTCTTTCAATGCTTACAATGTAATGCCCAAAAACCCTGAGCATTTCTGTTCAAAATTCCATATTAATGACCCAAACAGGACTGCTGAAGAACACATAAGGATTTTCCAAACCTGTCTTAAGGACAGAGGGATAGTTCATGAGGATGTTGCCTGTAGGTTGTTTCCTTATTCACTAGGAGAAGAGGCCTTTGACTGGTACAATCATCTCCCTGCTAGTTCAATTCTTAATTGGAATGACCTTGAAAAAGCCTTTTTATAGAAGTTCAGAATACCCATCAGTGCCAATGAGTTATATCTGCAATTCATCAAAGTCAAGAGAGAGGTTAATGAACCAATATCTAGTTTCAATAATAGGTTCCACCATGCATTCACTAGACTTCAAGATCCATATGTTTTAGATGATGATACCACCCTGGGAGTCTATTATGAAGCCCTGGATAGCCTGACAGCAACCATCCTAAAATGGAGACCCAATCCTCCAGGTACCCTAACCGATGCTTATATAGAGGCTGTTAAGCTTAGTACGGATTTGAGACAACATTTAACTGGACCATTGCCCTCCTTACGACCAGTTGCACATCCCAACCAGGTTCAGGTAGTAAATCAGGCTCTCACCAATCATACCCCAATCATGAATCCAGTTCTTCAATTACCTATGATACCACACCCTGGCCATCCCATGAGTCAGGTCTCCCCTATGACGAACTTCCCTCAACAGCAGGTTAATCAGCCCATGTCCCAGTCACAGTCGAATAGCTTCCCTGCTTACCTGCAGAATTCTGAGGTGCTGCATCAGTCTTTGGGATCCGCTACAATGCATGTCCCTCCTTAGAGTAACCCAAGCCAGCCCCCTTATCGAGATCCGAATAGGGAGAGAATTGACGAAATGGCTGAACAGATAAAGAAATTGAATCTGGAGGTGACCTACCTAAGGAATCAAAATAGTCAACTGCAGGCTGCCCAGAAGAGTATGCAGTCTAATCAGAACAGAGAATTTTCACAAGGGCAGAACTTTGACAGGGGACAACGTAATGATAGAGGACTCTATAATGATAGGGGATATAATTAAGATAGGGGTTACAATAATGATAGAGGCTATAATAATGATAGAAGACATAATTTTGATAGAAGTCAAGGTAGCAAATCTGGATTTGATAAGAGGCAATCACAAGGGCAGAGTAGAACCTGGAATATAGGACCTAACAATGGAGGAGTCCCTACCCCATTAGATCAGCTGGCTAATCAAGTTGTCAATCAATCTGCAAATCAGCCAGTCGGTCAAGACAAGCCTCCTAGTGGTGTCTACTTGGCTGAAGCGGCTCTATCAGGGTGGTGCAGGCTCCATAAGACAAGTCAACATTCAGAATTGGAATGTCCAGAATTCCAAACTGCAACCTCCATTTTCCAGTATGAGGTAGAAAATAATGCAAATGGATAGGAGATTGTGCCCTCAAGCCCTTATGATTTTCCTATGCTAGTATTAAATCACGCTCCCTTCCCAGTAAGTGAGAAAAATGTACCAGAGAAGGAGTCTGATTCTCAGGAAGAGAAAACAGATCAAATCTGTAATGGGGATGAAGTTGTTTAGCTATTCAATGAAGAAATGAATGATAATGGCCCCCTCGATCAGGAGGAAGCTTATGTTGAAGAAGTGCAAATGTTTCAGAGGCAAGGCTTGAGAGATATGCCTCATAGGCGCCCACAGCCTGGGGGACCTTTTACCACTTCCATTCCTCCTAACAACTTCAGTACCCCTCCAGATCCTAATGCTAGCAATAATCCATCTTACCCACATATCTCCAAGCAGTATCTCTCAAAGGAGAGACAAGTCCAAACTGACTCACAGAAAGAAAATGTTGTTCAAGCAAACAAGAACAAGGTGTAAGAGCCTTCTAAGGATTCCTCCACTGATATGAGTGAGGAGCAAATGGCCTCATATGTTGCTGAGGAATTCAAGAAGTTAAAAGTAAACCTTTTAGTATTTGAGTTATTAAGGTTCCCTGCAATTAGGAAGGATGTCTTAGGTACCTATGATGCAAATTCAAAGTCATTGGATAAGCTTTCTGGTGAGCATGTTGGCCAGACTTCCAGTTCTCAGCCTGTGAGCACACAAAATTAGACCCAAAATAGGACTAACATGCCCCCTGGAGATAAAGGAAGAGAAAAGGATAGGACTCAAGTGGCCCAGGTAGATACTCAGCCTACTTTGTTTCAAGGGAAGAATGAGACCACCATTCTTGATCTCTGTTCGCATCTTTGGTAAGAATCTGCATAATTGTTTACTAGATTTTGGTGCTTCCACCAATGTGATGCCATTTGGAGTTTGTAGAGCTCTAGAAATTACACCTGCCGACTCTCAAAAGAAGGTGACTCAGTTGGACAGAACTGAAGTAAATGTGGTGGGAGAACTAAACATGATTCACATGCAGATAGCTTTAGATCCCAGAATTCAACAGGTTATCAATATTCAGGTAGCTGATATTCTTGATGCATATGGTTTGATTCTAAGAAGAGATTTTATGAAGGCTCTGAATGGTTATGTGTCCACTGATCATTCTCACATGTGGCTTCCCTGGAAAGGAGTGCCTAATCAAATCAGAATTGAGAGGGAGCCCAAAATGAAGTACATGATTATAGAATATCAAAAGTTGGAATGGGAAATTACGTGTTATCAACTCAGTATGAAGAGTCAGACATAGAGGAGGTATTGATGCTGCACACGATGCCCAGTGATGCAGAAAAATAACTCAGCCATGTTACTGTTTTGACATAATCAGTCGAGGAAGAAAAGGGACCTGAAGAAAATTAGATTAGTCTCCTGGACAGTTTTCAGGAGTTCATCAAGCAATGTGTTGACAATCAAATTCACCTAGAAAGAATAACAAGCTTCGAAGAATTACTCTTACCTAATTGGTGTAGAGTCCATAATGCTTCCCATTCAGAGTTGGAGTGTTGTTTATGCCAAACAGCCGTAGAACAAGTACAGAAATGCATGAATCCAACCATGGCAGCCCAAACAGATATACAAAGTCCTCAGGAAGATTGTCAAGAGGAGAAGTTTGTGTCATCTAAAAGGCCACCCAATAATAGTAGGCCCAAGGATGTGACGAAGAAGATTGCAGCTACTGAATGTTGGACATTTAGACTTGATGGATCCAAGTCTAAGCATGGAGCTGGGGCAGGGTTTGAACTGATCAGTCCGAAAGGTAAGAATTTCTTTGCAGCCCATAGACTCCAATTTCAATGTACAAATAATGTAGCAGAGTATGAAGTGTTAATTCATGGACTTCTTATGGCACTTAAGAAAAAGGTTAAGATTCTGCAAATTTTTGGTGATTCTGAGTTAGTAGTTAAACAAGTGAGGAAACAGTATTCATGCCATGATCGGAGAATGACTAATTATAGGCATAGAGTGTGGGATCTAATCGATGGGTTTGATGCCTTTAACATTCAATTGATACCAAGATGGAAGAATCAAACAGCTGATTCTCTGGCTCAAGCAGCAAGCACTATGCAGCCTTTGTCTTTGTCAGGTTTGAAGAAATTCACTGTTGAATTGACCCCTGTGCCATCAGTACTAGACAATGTTACTAACTTCTAGGTATTTGAAGATGACAAGCATATTCTAGATTTTATCATGAATACGGACGTTTTTGCTTCCCAGATCATTGATGAAATAGAACCCCAGGAAGCAGAACTGGATTTAGAAGGTGTACTGAATCTGAAGTCTAATACTATTCCCAGGGGAATGGTGCAGTTGGAATGAATTTTTGATATGGACAAGATTAGGGGTCAGGAACAAGAGTCCAAGAAGAAGTCCATCAGTGGACATTGTGATACTTATAATATGGGAACTGAAGATAACGTCAAAAACATCTTCATTGGCAAAGTATGCACTCCTGAAGAGAGACGAGGAATAATTGGAGCACTACACAGCTTCCTAGATATTGTAGCTTGGAGTTATGAAGACTTGAAAACTTATGATACATCAATCATAACCCATACTATACCCCTGAAGCTAGATGTCAAGCCTTTTAGACAGAGACAGAGACCTATCAATGCATTACTGGAACCACTAATACAGAAGGAAGTTCAGAAACTGCTTTCCGCTAAAATCATATTCCCTATCAGGCATTCAACATGGGTGGCAAACCTGGTTCCAGTAAGAAAAAAGAATGGAGAAATTAGGCTCTGTATTGATTTCAAGAATCTAAATAGATCGTCAGAAAAAGATAACTATCCAGTTCCTTCGTTACATGAAGTGCTTCAAGTGG
This sequence comes from Sequoia sempervirens, assembly GCA_007258455.2. Classification (NCBI taxonomy): domain Eukaryota; kingdom Viridiplantae; phylum Streptophyta; class Pinopsida; order Cupressales; family Cupressaceae; genus Sequoia; species Sequoia sempervirens. Next base: position 70,899,592 of record VDFB02026320.1, read on the forward strand.
TCAATGGATCTCAGATGATGTCATTTCTAGATGGTTATTCATGGTACAATCAAGTAATGGTTCAGTATGAGGACAGACACAAGGCTGCTTTCACAACTAAGTGGGGTACCTTTGCCTACAGGAGGATGCCATTTGGACTCATCAACGCAAGGGCCACATTTCAAAGAGCTATGGATATTGCCTTTAAGGATATCATAGGAAAATGCATCATCATTTATATGGATGACCTGACTGTGTTTTCAAAAAATAGAGGGGATCACATCTTAGATCTGCACAAAGTGTTCCAAAAGTGCAGAGAATTTGGCATATCCTTGAATCCTAAAAAGTGCATCTTTGGAGTAACAGAAGGAAAGCTACTGGGACATGTAATATCAGAAAAGGGAATTTCTATTGATCCAGAAAGGGTGGAGGCCATCTTAAAGATTCAACCACCTGCTAGCAAAAAGGAAATGAAATCCTTCTTTGGTAAGATCAACTTCGTCAGAAAATTCATTACTGAATTTGCTGAAATTGTTAAACCACTGAATGCAATGTTGAAACAAGATGCCAAGATCGAATGGATTACAGAAGCAAAGGAAGCCTTTGCAGATATCAAAAGAGCTATTGCTGATGCTCCTGTATTGGTAAGTCCGAACTATAGCAAACTCTTTTATATCTATTCGTTTGCTTCAAATCACTCATGTGATGGAATGCTGACTCAAAAGTCTGATGACGGAAATGAGAATCCTATTGCTTTTATGAGTGCACCGCTAAAAGATGCTGAGTTGAAATATCCAAGTGTGGAAAAGCAGGCGTATGCTCTGGTCAGAGCAGTAAAGAAATTTAGGCATTACATCCTTAGAAATAAAGTGTATGCAATTGTTCCAGATTCTGTAGTTAAGTTACTTCTGATGCAAAATGAATTAGGTGAGCGCAGAGCTAAATGGGTAACCATGCTTCAGGAGTATGACATTAAGATCCAGCCCATGAAACTGGTAAGAGGGCAGGGACTCACCTAGACTATGGCTGAAATAGACCCAGAATTGACTGTTCAAAATTACAACATTGAGGAGGTTTCTCCTGATGGTTGGTATGATGACCTAGTGTATTATATGCTCAATCAATGGCCCCCAGTTCATCTTAATGCAGTTCAGAGGCGTGCTCTAAGGTTAAAGAGTGATGGTTTCATGTTGAAAGGAGTTGTTTTGTATAAGAAGAATCATGAAAGAATTTATTTGAGGTGCCTTAGGAAAAAAGAAGCTGAGAGAGTGATGAATGAATTTCATAAGAAATATGGTACTGGCCATGGTTCTGCAATTGCCACAGTAAATCAGATTTTGAGGGCAGGGTATTACTGGCCTACACTGTTCAAGGATGTTCACCAACATATCAGGACCTGTCATACTTGCCAGACTGCAGCAATGAGAGAAAGGTGTGTAGCACTTCCGCTCCAACCAATTACTGAGGTAAGACCTTTTGCTCAGTGGGGTATGGATTTCATAGGCCCCGTCAATCCACCATCCTCTACAGGACACAGGTACATTCTCACTATTACTGATTATTTTACAAGGTGGACTGAAGCTTTTGCTTGTAGGCAATGTACATCCGAGGTAGTGATTGATTTCTTAGAGTCTGCTATTCTTAATCATTTTGGATGCCCTATTGCTGTTGTTAGTGATAATGGTCTTGCCTTTGCATCTTTGAAGTTCTCAAATTGGGCCTTTGATCATGGCATTATTGTGAAGTTTGCATCTAATTATTACCCTCGGGGTAATGGCTTAGTAGAATCCTCTAATAAGAACCTATTGACTGTCATCCGTAAATTGTTAGAGAGGAACCCTAAAACTGGCACACCCAGCTTTGGTTTTCCCTTTGGGAAGATCGTACCAGACTTAAGTCTTCCATTGGAACATCTCCTTATCATTTGGTGTATGGTCTGGAGCCAGTATTCCCCATCCAACTCAAGATCCCAACTTTGCAATTTATAAACCAGTTTTATGATGAAGAGGATAGAAGGGAGGCTAGGTTAACAGAATTATTGCACCTTGAGGAGAAATGAGATAATGCCCTTGAGAATTTTTCCAAACATCAGGGGGTAGTTAAGAGATGGTTTGATAGGAGAGCCCAAGTCAAAGCCTTTAGGATTTCTAACCTTGTCCTATACTGGGATAAACCTCATGATCAGAAAGGGAGTCATGGGAAATTTGATAAATTGTGGCTGGGTCCATATCAGATTGCTGAGATACTTGGAGATAATGCCTTCCGTCTGAAGACTCTCACGAGAGAGGATATCCCACTGCCTGTCAACGGGCAGTATTTGAAACATTATTTCCAGTCCTGAGCTGCCTGCAGCTCTCTGCTTTGTATATAGTTAGTTTAAGTTGCATTCCGTTGTTTTGTTTGGTTAGGGTAGGTTTCCTTTCTGGTTTGCTTGTTTTGCTTTGGTTAGATTAGGTTTGCTTTGGTTTGTTTGTTTTGGTTTGCGTTGCTCTTGCTCTTGGTTCTTTCTCTTTTGGGGATCTTTGGGTGCATCTGTATGAGAATGGTGACAAAGTAGGTTTGATGTTCTTGGTATTTCCCTTACAAACTCTAATCATCCTTTCAGGACACTATGGTACAAACTCTTTATCTTATGTCACTTTTCCTTATGCTGAGGTGAAGAGTTTTCTAGTTAATTTGAATGGGAATATATTGGGGTCTCATACTTTTTATTATTAATATACCTAAAGTTACTAAATTTCTTTATGAGGTTTGAACAGGTGAAAAATCCTTTTTCTGCTCTAGTGCCACTGTGATTCTTAGCCCTGAGTGTGGACTTCACTTTCCACAGGTTGAATGAAATGCGTGAAAAGGGAAAGATATATATAAAAAAAAGGGGACTATATTGAAAATAAAAAAGTTTGAATTCAACTGATCAGGAGGATCTGAATATCTCTATCGGGGCTATGGATGCCTGGCTGGCAGTAGAGCTATATTCAGGAGGATCACAGCGATAACCTCGTCGGGGCTATGGACGCATAACTGGTAGTGAGGCTCTATCTAAGTTACTTTTAGAGTATGAATCTTTACGTAGCTTGTTCATACCAAGTCTGGTTCTTGTTGCAACTAAGGGACGGTAATGAATGCATGTGCATACACTTAGACCTTGGTATAGGAAACATTGAATGGCTAGGGGTTTCTTTGTTTAAACATGGGATGGTGGCTGGATGTCTAAGTTGAAACCAGGAGTTTTGGGTTCTTGATTCCAATTTTTCATCAAAATGTTCAGGAGCATTTCCCAGCAGAGTCGCCATTTGTTGTGCAGTTTTTGCACACATGGCCCACTTGGAGTAGGGACCCTCTTTTCTAGTGTTTTCGACCTTTGGTTTTATTGGACTTATCATTTTTGAGGTCTTGATGTGTTGGTATTGCTAGCCTTGACCTTGCCCTGAGGCTTGAATTGATTGAAATTGAGTTTTAAGCAAACTTCGGGTTTTCACCTGATTCCAGGATTTTCAAGCTCCGACGGATTTTCCTGGGCCCTAGTTCTTTGTCTGTTCTTGGCTGGATTCTTCGATTCTGGGTTTCTGCCTGGATCCGAGATTTTCCAGTCCTGGCGGATTTTCCCAGACTTTTCCAAAATCCCGGTCTTCGTCATTTCCCCGGTTTCTGCATTTCCACGAAATCTGTGTTTCCGCGTATCTTGGGATTTTCCAAAATTCTATTTTGAGCTCGGGTTTCCAGATTTGTTAGAAGTGTCTTGTCGCTCATTAATGACCAAGGTACCTTTGCTCAGACGGGTATATGGGTGGATTTAGGGCATTTTGAACATCATTCTGACTTCGTTCCTCACTTGCTGATTGCTCTGGCGATTAAGATTTTCGTTTGAACTTTGAAGATTGGTCCTAAATCATTTGCGTGTGGATTGTTGGGCGTCGGTATCTAGATTTGTGTTTCCTGGGCGTGTTCATTTGCTCCGTGGTTTCTTCCTCAAGCTCAAATTTCATCTGCATTAATCCATGGTAGGTTGTCGTTGGCCCCTTTCATTTGTTCGCATGATGATTGAGTGTTTCTACACTGAGTGATGATAATTTTGGGTTGGCCCTTGCTTGGTTTTGATCCCGTATTTATAGAATTTGAGGTTTGGCCCGTTTCTTTGTGAAACCACATTACCCATGCCTTGTGAGCTTGTATTTGCCTATTAAGATAATAGGTGTATCCATTTGAGGGGTTTTGGGTTAGATTATTTACCCTCTTAGTGCGAAACCCGCCATATCGTGTGAAGTTAGGGTTTTCTTGGTGCTCAGCCTAGAATAACGAATATGTAACAATTTTCCTGTCTTGCCCTTGTATTATGATGACCCCCATCTTGTGAGGATTCGGGGTGCTTTAGGTTAATCATTAACTGATATTTTAAACCTTGAAGTTCCCCTGATTTTAATGGCGAATGTCTGGTTATTTAAATCAGGGTATCGTTGTTTGGCATAGGGATTCATCCTTTGAGGGCTTTAGAGAGTTTGGAATCCTTTGCATTCTGGGTTTTGTTGATTACTGTCGGTTTTGAGACCATCAGAACTCAGGTAGAGGAGATCCTGTGATCATTTGGCTATTGGTTCATGTTTCGTCATTCATCGGGTTTCTGAGGTCCTTGCGAAATTATGCCGCTTTCAGATTGTCCCGGTTTTGGCTTATTCCGCGGAATGGGGTAATTTCTGAAATATTTCGAACTGTCCGCGAAATTCCGCCCCGACTGGATTTTCCCGGTTTGCATGATTTTCCCGGATTGTTCTATTTTTTTGGATCTTCAAGGATTAGTGGATTGCGATAGATTTCAATCATTTTATATGATTTGTGCTAACCTTTTGGATTGGAATATGCCTAATAATTCAATACTAATGTTGTCTTTTGTGAGTGCAGGCCGAATCAAGCAAAGCTACTTCTAATCATATCGTCCTATTGGAGGTGGTTAGACAGATTTGTGAATTTGATGCTTTGGTAAAGAGAGAAAAGCATAAAACAGGCTTCGGAGGGGATTTCCCTCTCAAAATTGGTGTGGTAGAGATGTGCCCTTCTATTCAATCAGCTCATTTGGCAGGGGATGAACTGGCAGCATATGGTTTCTCCTTCCATTCCAAAAGGATGAACTTTGACATAACAAGAGAAGCACAGAAGAAGGCTACTAGGGAGTACAGGCATAAGGATGACCTAGAGGATTATTGGGTCAATATCAAAGATGACCTTGAGGCCAGAAAGAAGAGATACTCCAGGCTCCCTGTGGAGGCTATTAGGCAATATAATGTTAAGTTAATCCCGGACCAACTGGAAGATGATGAAAACCTGGTACAAGACCATGCCTATGAGGCTGTGAAAGACAGGCCAATTGGGGATATCAACTGGAATGAGGATGAGGTCACAGAGTTGGAGGACCTAATGGCCCCAGTTATGAAATTCACTTATTCTTGGTTAAAACACAAATTTTGGGAGCTGGAGAACAAGAAGGTAACCTGTAATTTTGACTTGATGGGAAATCTCAATCCCATGTCTACTTCAGAGGAATCCGGGGAAGATGACCCCAAAGGGAAAGCTACAAAGAGCTCTCCTTTCAAGATAAAAATTAGAGGCCATAAGGAAGGTGAGCCCGAGACAAAAAGGAAGCCAAAAGGAAAGAGGAGATGGAAGACTTTGACGATCAGTAGGTCTTCTGATGAGGAAGAGTCGGGAAAAGCAGAGGAGGAAGATGCCCCTCCACCACCGAAGAAGACCAGAACAACCACGACCTCGAAGAAGAAGAGTCAAGAGGCATCAAAGGATGAGCCTCCTATTGTTGATGTGGAGAGCTTAGGAGGGGAGAAAGCGAAAGTTTACACAAGGAGATCTAGGACTCCCTCTCTAAAGGACACTGTGCCTAAGATAGATCCTCCGCCAAAATTACCAACTGTAGAACCATCTAAGTCTGTTTCTCCTCCACCAAGCGCACATGAGGAGGAAATTCCAAAGGGACATGAAACTAGCGGAGAGGCTGAGCCCTTCAAGGAAGGGGTACTCTTTAGTGAAGCAGCGGAGCTTGAAGTGGAAGAAGAGGAAAGGTATACTTCTCCCTTAGTGCAGTATGAAGATTCTCCGGAGAATGGCAGAAGTGTCGGATCCCCTGAGCAGAAGGAGGACGCCCCTGTTAGAACCCCATCACCCGTGCAGCCAGATGTGGAGTTTAAAGAAGGGGATCAGGGTGAGCAGCTCCCTGAGAAGGAGGAGGAAAAAATGACAGAACAGCCAGAAATAGCAGGAACAGAAGAAATCCAGGTAGAGCCTGCAGCCCCGGACTGGTTAGAAAAAGAGCTTGCAAGAAAGAAACAGGTGGTAGTTGAGGACACTCCCTTAGATTGGGATGAAATGTTGGCTAAGATTGACAAAGGAAAGAAAAGGAAGGCAACCAAAGTGGTCTCCAAGGTGGAAAGAGATGAGGCCAATAACAGGATTATCCACATTGCTACCCCTGCAGCGGACAAAACTAGGGAAGAGGTCACCGGTCAGGACTACAATGTGCAAACGATCAACCTTGGACCGGCCTCAATGGAGCAGGACATAGAAGAATATGAAGGGTCTAGTGTAGTGATAATTGGGAGATTGAGAAAGGAGACCCAGACCAAGCATGAACTGAAGAGGGAAAATGAGAGACTTAGGAAGTGCTTGGAGGCGGTGATGAAACCATTGCAGTCTCTCCATTCTTCTTCATCTGCCACCCCTGGTTTCTTACCTAAGGAGACTATTTCTGAGATTGAGAAAATGAAAGTCTCTGCTCAAGCTATGGTGGATTGGCTAAGGAGTGTGCAGGTAAAGGGCGATGATACCATTAAGGAAATCTTATCGGTTGGAAAGGATGCAGTCCAGGCCAAGGAGCTGTTGGAGCATGTGTTGTCTCAGGATAAGGAGGACCTTGACCTCTTGTTGCAGAAATTCAAAGTCATCCTAGGACATGGCAAAGATCAATTGCTTGCAGATGGTATCCTTCCTTCCTCCATATTAGATGAACCATGGGAGTGGTTCGAGGCTCTACAAATTAGGCAGAAGGCCATGAAGAAGATTCAGAAATGAAGGAAGTCAATTGATGGTGATCTTACTGCAGTGTAGGATGGATGCATCGCATTCTTTGAAGTGATGACTGGGAGGAGGAAGATTGCTCTAAAGTACCTGAGTCTTGAGCAGCTGAAGGAGTGGTGGCATGAGGTTTATGCCCCTGATTCTGAAAAATGTAATAACGGGCCACCAACTTGATGATGCAGCTACCTATTTGGCTGTAATGGATAAGTATCTAGCCAGCAAGGAAGATTGGAATAAGATTGTTGATCAGTCCTTAGATGAAATTGACTCCATTAAATGCCGGCTTAGGATATTACCTTTTCCACCTGTCACCGAACTAGATGGAACATTCTTAAGGCTCCAGGAATCATCGGCACATAGAAAGGATAAGGGGAGTGGCAGTTAATGCCCATTTCCAGATTTTTGCTTCCCTATTATCATGGGGCATGCATTGGATGGGGCTGCATTGAAGATTGTGTCAAGGCCGACCTGGATGATGGCATTTAATGTGTGCCTTGGTTTGATTTTTTTTCTTGGGCCGACTTGTTTTGAGCGGTTTTCCTTATGTCTGTAAATGTTTGGCTGGGCCGACATGTTTTGAGATTTGCTATAAAAGGGCATTCTTGCCTTATTGCAAGGGTGAGCTAGAAGAGACATTAGAAATTAAAGAGCAAAAGCTAGAGTATTTTTGTAATAGGAGTAGTATTCAATTTCTTGAAGCAAATACTGTATCAAAATAGTGGAATTGTTGCAACATTTTGGTGATTAATACAATTGAAGACATTGTGGTTTTCCTGGTGCAATCTCTTGTGTTATTCCATCTTTCATGGTTCCTGTCATTTTATCATTTAAATTGCTTGGAGATTTAGGGTTTAGTGTTCAGAAATAAATTAGTTTCAGTTTGGTGAACGATGTTTATGATTTCATTTTTGGGATGTTTGTAGCAATCTCTGGTCTATACTCCCAGTAACTATCTGATTGTAGTAGGCTGGTGAAGTCAACCTGGACCAAATATTTATTTGTGCTTAAGTTCGATTGTAGATGTATGTCTATGATTTGAAAATTTACATACCTTAGAAGATTGCACCGTTCTTGTGATATTGCATTTTGGGTTGATCAAGAATTGGTTATTCGAGATTGGTCCATTCCAGATATCGATTATTTGCATTGTTCATTTTAGGAATAGTTTAGATTTTATCATATCCTTACACCCTTATCTTTTGCTATTTCTTTATTATCTGGTTAGATTTAGGATTTAAGATCATCATATTGCAAGATCTGATAAGTGGAAAGATACAGTTTTCTTGTACTAAGGTCCAATTGTGATTACCAGCATTTTCACATTTATCTGAGTTGTTTATGCATTGTTATGACCTAACACCCAAGAGACCTTGAGGTGATTTTCAGTAATTTATTGTTGAAGATTATCTTTCAAGAGAGATAGAATATTGTATTCTATCTGAGTTGTTGCGCAGAAAACACCATCAACACATCTCACAACACTAAATCAAGGCCCCATTAAGTCCAATTTGTTGTCAATTAGTCCCAAATCAAGCAGGCAAAAAGGGATACTTTTTCTATGTCCACAGATGTATGTAATGTATTATGTCTTGGAACAAATCAAATTTTGTATGTGCTTTTTTATTCCATTGAATAACAAAGAAGAAACTTTTTACTTTGGAAAAAAAACTAACCCATTGCAAGGTAAAAATAAATGGAGGGAAAGACTACAATTGTGCTAGACTGTATGATTACTCTAGAAAGAGACATGGATTGGCAATGAAGTCCCCCCAACTGAGGACCATGACATCGTTCAACACAATGCACAAACACATTGTCAAAATATATGTATGCACTCTATTACAACTAAGCTCTAAGCTTCCATATGTAAGTTATATGTTCTCAATATTTCCACAATCTATGTATACTAGCTAATTACACTTCACTACTATTCTAACCAACTTCTATCAAATAGGTAATGATTACCCTTATTTACATAACAAAATAACCATTACTTACTTGAATAGTACTTGATTAGTACTTACTTGCATGTGGTTTCATAGCACTCACCTCAAGTTAAACACAACTACTAATATGAATATCATTTGCATGCTTGTTGAGTTCATCATCATAATCACAATGAACATCATTGACATGAAGTTGTACAACTTTGTAGAGAGTTCTATTGACAAGGCCTTTTTCTTTTCATTTTGCTTTCATATAATTGCTCTGCATGTGGTTTAATCATCATGCAAAAATTAATATAAGTCAAGTAAAGAATGCAAAAGCTATAATTTTTTGTTCAAAAGAACATTTTAAGCATGAAGAATAACAAAACATTGGGAAAAATTAACTTACAACTTAAAGAATGCAAAATCTATGAATTTTTGTCCAAAAGAAGAATGGAAAAACATTGAGACAGATTAACTTACAACTTAAAGAATGAAAAAGCTATGATTTTTTGTCCAAAAGAAAATTTTAAGCATGAAGAATGAAAAAACATTGGGACAGATAACTAAAAACTATTATATTACCTCAACTTCAACACAACTATGATGACAATGTTGTGCATTCTTGTCCAATTCATCCTGATCACTATAATCAATATTGGCAGCTCTAGTGTTGACATCATGAAGGATTTTTTTTTTCCTATTTCTTTGATAGAATTTCTTTGCATGTGATTTAACCATCATGCAAAAAATATACAAAGCATTCAATAGTTAAGTAGAGAATGCAAGCTATAAATTTTTCCAAAAGAACATTTTCTAGATCATTCCAACAATAAAGAAACTGGGTTGGATTCTCCTATGCTTAATTTTCAATAATCTACATATTAAGAGGAATTTGTATACAATATTTCCAAAGAAGAAGAAATGAGATCAATAGAGCCTCTTACCTCATTTGAATCATGGATTTATGCTCATTCCATGCAAAAACTATATGGTTAACGAAGGCAACTAACTACAAAATTTCTCAGTGAGACTGAATATGCAACTCATTACCTATTGGTACCCTTCATTTGAGTTGACATGATCTAGAGCTCCTATCGGGCATGATTTAATAGATGGATGTGAGATTTTTGTTGACGAACTAGATTTCCACTTCATCCTACTCTTAGATTTACTAGGATCTAGAGTTGCCATATAATTGACAATATCTTTTGCACCTGCTTCTCTATTACTTTTTTCCACCAAGAATACAATGTCAATTTCAACATATAGTTAGTTCAATAAAAAATCAAAATAAATAACACAATGTAAATTGAACCAAAAATCCATACACTTACTACAAATTTTTCCATTTCGCATGCAACCCACCTCAAGCAAATGTATATCCAACCCTCACATTATCTCTTGCTCTCTTTCCTATGATACTCTTTTCCAAATATTCTTTGGAATGCATACTTTATTTCAATGCCTCCCACTATTTGGGAGATAGAGTGGAGTTTAACCTCTCTTTTCCCTCCATGATTATTTTTCTGCAATTATATCTAAAATTGTTCATCAAAATTCTCATATTTTGCTTGTAATATTTTCTAGAGATTTGTCCACTAGTAGTCTCAAACGCATTTTCCATTTTTTGTATAACATTTTCAATAGTTCATGGATCTTGCTCTACAAAACTTCATTTACAAATATCCAAATGGGACCTACATCTTACACCCAACTTAGTGGCCCGCTTTCTAGCAATTGGCCTAATGGGCTCACCATCTCTTGATACCTCAACCAAGAATGTCTTCTTGCCTTCTAATTTTCTTTTGTTTTCATTCATTTCTGTAGATCTGCACAAATATTGACTCAATCTTTGTCTTTTGAAAAAAGGAAACACATCTTCTATTATACCACTACTAGTATTTTTGGTTGATCTACTACTTCCATCAAAATTTCTAGATGCAACAGGTGCACTTTGAGGCACAGCAGATGCAAGTAGTCTCGCTTAATGACTTTCATTAACTAGAACTTCATGATCCTTGGCCACATCAGGTGTTGAATGGCTAGGTAGATTTGTATCGGTCTCCACATATTTCACTTTAAACACATCCTTTAATGTTGAATAAATCATCTGCAAACTTGTTGTTTCTTTGCTCTAATTTTTTTCAATAATCTCTCTTAGACTTTGTGCTAAGAGATCATCATGACATTCCACATCACCATATGCTATATCAGGTTGCACATCACCATGTTCTATATTAGGTTGCACATCACCATGTGCTATATCAAGCTACACATCACCATGTGCTATATTAGGTTGCACATCACCATGTGCCATATCAGGTTGCACATCATCACAGCTATTGTTTTCACCAACTGCATTTGTCTAATCACAAATGTGTTGGATTATATGAGATGGTGGCACTGCATCTTTTCTTCCTTTTTTTTAATTTATATTTCCTTTGCACTCTTTTTCTTGCCTATAAAACAAAAAATATCACAGCACGAATGGGTAGCAGAGTTGGCTTGGGTTGTGGGTTTGCTCCCCATTGGTCTTGGGTTTGACTCTGAGTCCTAGAATTACCCAATCCATGTGGTTTTTAGGTTATTGTGTACACCCCAAGTGGATTAGTCTCACCTTAGCTCACCCCATAAAGGGGACCCTCTGGGATGAGTCACGAGGATACCCCTTGGTTAACAAAAAAAAACAAAACAAAAAAAAATATATCATATTATTTCTTATATAGATAAATCTCTTGCCTATAAAATTTCATTAAACACTATTAAAAAAAATAATATACTACTTTGTGGATTTACAACTTGCCTATTTTTCAAACCGAGACGTGATAAATTTTCATTATTCTTGACCACTTTTTCTATATGAAAGAGCTCATAATATGTCACTGGAATTTCAACATTATGACCACTATCATCTAATTTGTGCCTTATAATCCTTTTCCTCATTTCCTTAAGTCCAAATAAATAATAACGTATAAATCAGCAACTTGAATCAGTAAAACTTTGTTGATTTCATAAGTTGATAATAGTTGACTTTCCAATCCGCTGATAACTGAAAATTATGGAAACTTAAAATGGAATTTAGTTTATAAAGTAAAAATAATTTGTAGTAAAAAACCAAGAAGATATTTACAATTATAGGTATTAGAAAAATTTTCCTTAGGGATATATTCACAAGAAAAGAACTCATAAAAACATAACACAAGCAAGATGAAGGAAAAACAAACTCTAGTTCATCATGAGGTGTGTTAGAACCTTACAATTTTTCCTAGTTCCATCATCACAATTACCCGTGAGCTCCATGACCTAAGTCTTGATCCTTATATTCCTTTTTTTATTTTTGACTGAGCCTCCCTAGTGTAAAAAACAATATAAATTTTTTAGTTTTGACTGACACTAAAAGACCTATACAAAGCCAAAAATTCATCATATATACTTATGTGAAAACATTTCTAATTTTTTACATTCATAAAAGTCCTTTACCACAATCCTGTAGCATCAATTTGAACCCTTAGTGGGCTGGCGATATATAACAGATAACATAAAAGTATTCACCACAATACCATGGGGGTATTACAATAAAGGTGTGCTTGGACGGTATAAAAGAGATTAATTACATTATAACCACAATACCGTGGCAAGGAAAAGTGAATAATTCAATATAGCAGGGAACAACCCGCCACCTCACAAGGAAGGAGATAATAAAGAGTGGTAGTGTGATAAGACTCCCGCTACCCTGTGATGAAGCATAAGAAAGCTTGCAATATAGTGGTATACACCCTGCTATCGCACAATAGAGAAACCTCAAGATAGTAGTACAATGGTAATTTTGATAAATAAAAAGATTCATGACCCCGCTATCCTACACCAATTAAAGAAAGAGGTGACAGTGTTGCGATATAGACTATTAGGGAATTATTATTAGTTGTGGTATTAAATGTATAACTCTTAACAGCCCTCATATCTTTTGAAAATCAATGGTGCACATTCAAACTCAAAATATGAGCTGATTAGAGAATATTTGGCATAAGGTTGATATTAATGACAAAATGACTAAACTCATAAGCCATTAAAATTGAGAACTCGACATTGCTTTGGAATTCATTTGCAAGGATTATCATGTGGGAAGCTAGGAGTTCAACAAGATGAATTTATGCAACTATCACATATTGGGTAAGTACACTGAACTTACTGAAGCAGCTTTACAAGCATAGAATTATTTGAAATCCTACATTTAATCACTTAGAAAGATCAAGTAGAGATTGGCATTAGATATCATGCCGCTTAAAAAGAAAGAACCTGAGACTAAGAAGGAAGAGCCTAAGGGTAAAAAGAGATCAAAATTAGGTATCATGTTGCCTAAAAAGAACTTGAGACTAAGAAGGAAGAGCCTAAGGGTAAAAAGAGATCATTACAAGAACTATCTTAGATATCTCACCTAACTCAGCAGAGAAAGGAGATAAGAAGGTTTTCAATGATATAGCTCATGGTTGTAGGGATTCCCTTATTCCTATTTTGGGGTGGGAATTATTTTGGTATTTCTATGAAAAGAGGGAAGGGAGAACTCTAGTATCAAATATGTGGACATTAGACTTAGCTAAGATAATTGTCCCAAATGTCTTCATAGATGTGGAGTTCATTAGAGTTCCAGCCTAGAATTACCACCTTGCTACCAAGTCCATGAGGATGATAGATGGGTCACCATTGGTAATATTAACAAAATTTTCAATCATTGAATGCTTCAATCTAAACAAGCAGGCCCTCACTAAGGTTTACTTGCAAAAGAGAGAGGAATAATATACTAGGTTAAGGAGAACACACAAAAGTGATGAACTCCCTATATACATGAAAAGAGGTGTTAACAACAAGGTGATACTTATCTCCCCCTCTACCACTGAACCATTTGATGTACAAGATTTTCAAATTTATTTCAAGAAAACTTACTTTGCTTTCTATCAAGTACTTGGGATAGATGCACAAGAAAAAATGCTAGTTAGTTTGATGATGATGGCTGTGAGAATTCAAAACCCTAAGATAAACATTGAATATGACTTTTCCTCATATCTTGAGAAGGAATTGCATGAAGGCTTCTTGCAAGTTAGAGGAAACAAGGCCCCTATAACATTTAGGAAGTATTCTTTATTGTGTCACTTAATATTGTACCAGAAAAGAGATAGATGGACCAAAAGGATGTGTTTGGGTAAGGTTGATTAACAAGGGAACTTTCTACCTATGCAACAATGGTGTTATACATGGGATAGTAGATTCCAAAACTATTATTATGTAGTATCCCATGATGACTTTATGTACAAAGTTATGAGAGTTCTTGGCCACTCATCAACAAGATTATGCACACCTATACTACAACTATTGAGTCCCTTTCCTTTGAAACTAGAACAAGGTCATAATCATAACTTTGGTGATTGGTTTTTTTTGCAATATGTCACAATAATCAAGATTTATGGGTGCCCACAAGCCCCTTATATACTGCCAAAATTTGTTCCTCTTCAGCTAGCCTTTTTAGAATTTATGTGGCAAATGCTTTGGATGGAAAAGGATGTTATGTAGAAACAAAAGAAGGGTAAATTTCTACCTAACTTGAAAACATGTGAAGAATTATCTATTGGATATGACACCATTGAACAATTACAACATTACCTTAAGACAAGATATTCCTTGAGGCCTGGAAGTGAAAGGGATTTTGACCCTGAGGGCCATATGAATTTATAAGATGAAACCTCCTCACAAAGGCCACAATCACTCATCAAGTGGATTATGAAGAGGATGCACTAGAAATGGCTTCACTCCCCAAGATTTATATTAGAGGAAAAGAAAATGGGAAACCATGATGAATCTATAGGAAGAAATGAAGAAGAAGACTGACTTCTTCAGGTATTTTGTAGAAGAAGCAGATCGTCTTAAAAGGATAAATTTGATATTTGATAAGTTTAATGAATTGTATGTAGCTAAGTTTGCAGTAGACGAGCAGAGGCCCACCAAATTATCTGCCAAAAGGCCAAGTGGTATTGTAATTTCAGAGCCGTCTCCTGACACTATTTCAGTATGTCATGTTCCTCAAGAATCACCTCTTGAACATCCACTTTGCAAGAAACAAAAGACATAGGAGCCACATAGATTGGTCTCCTATATAATAGAAAAGAAATGGAAGATACAGAAGAAGTGGTTGGTGTACTGAGGAGTTTGAAGGATGATGTTGAGGTAATTGATCAACCAGCCCATGAAACTAAATCTCATAAACTAGAGGCTTGAATCAATATCCATATGTAGGGAGAAAGGGAAATGTAGGATGATGAGAGGGAGATTGCATTTTGAAAATTTATTGAAGATGATGATTTCATTAAGACCTCTAAATTTAATGATTTATGGGTTAAAATGAAAATGAGAGAGTTTGAAGAAATGGTAGAGACAAACAAGATGGGTGTTGAAGAGTATCAGCACAATCAAATTGTAACCTAGAATTACAATGAATTGAGAATTGATAATGTTGATATTAGCCCACAAGAAGTTAGGTATATGGTTTTGAAGAGAAATATACTCATTATCGTAGGTGTGGAACTAAAGAATATATTCTTAAAAGTGACCAAATAAGAACATAAGAAGACCCAATGATGATTGTTGAATTTTATTTTGATGAGGAGATAAGTGGTACATAGTACAACCCTAAGATTAATACCTTGGCATTTTGGGCCAAGAAAAGAAATACACAAAAACCAAGGTTACTAGATGTGGTGCAAGAGATGAGAGGAACAACTATGTTAAAAACATTGAATGAAAAATCTCCTTTAGAAGTTGCACCCATGACAATGCACTCAGCCATGTTCACTCAATCTGTTGTTAAGGAAATGAAAAACAATTTGATAGAATATGAAAAGGAATAGAAATTCTTAAATGATGAGGTAAACAAACTGTTCATAGAAAATGTAAGACTGAAAGAGCAATTGAAAGGAGAAGGACCCTCATAGGGTAAAGAAATATTATTGTATCAACCTCCTACTACCCAATCAACCACTATAGATAGTGCATCCTCTGAACAAATGAATGTACTAAGACATGAGAGCGAATAGTAGAAAAAAGCCAATAATAAAATTGAGGGAGTGAGGGACTAGATCATCATCAATTTCTTGGAAAAAATCATGGATCACAATATCAAACTAATTGAGGATAAATTGGAAAGTGTGTATGATTGCTACACCTCATTATCCAAAGCGATTGACTAGATGAAAGCCCATGCACTTATACAAATTAAGTAGATGGTTTTAAGATAGTTATAGATGAATCTCAATATATAAATGGAGAAGATCATAAGATCAAAACAAGGATGGAATTATTTCATACATTGAAGAAGTGGTTTGTGCCAAGGATATTAAAGGATGATGACCAATTGAAAAATCTTAGTGAATGGAGAAAGGAATTTGGAAAAATTGCTCTTGATTGCATTGCTCATGTACAAAAGGATGGTGAATTGAATGTACACAACCTCAATTTGAACATGGATGGAATAATAGCCTTCGATACCAGATATTCTAAATTCATTACAAATGGCATAGGGTTACTCGACAATAGATGGAGGAATCACCCATCAAATATATCAAAGATTCAAGAATACAAATGGCCTCATGACTACATAGTATACCAATGTGAGAAAAATTGTTTGGCTCCTACAAAAGAATAGGGCCTTGAAGATGTTGCGATGGAAGAATCAAGCCTTCAAACACTCCATCATGGAGAGGGGGACTTTGCTAGATCAGGATGATCACAACTCTCCTATGTTGATTAATGAACTACAAGTGTATTGCAAGTGTTGCAGGCTTCCAATCAATATTGTCTACTTTCTCTATTTTCTCTTAAGTGTGTTTTAAGAAAAACTAATGTTTAGTTTATATGAAGAGGCATGAATTTTGAAAATATTCCATATTTTCTAACAATCTGAAGCTTTTTGCTTCTCTTATAAAATAGAAACACAGACCGAATTTTGATATCATCATCCTAGGCATGTATAGAAACATATATGAAGAGACTTATGTTATATTGCAATATCTATTTGAAGCAATCAATGGAGAAGAAGATTTAATTTGGTGCTCAAATTCTAGTCTCAATTATTTGTTGATAATACTATGTATGATTATATGGTTGTCTCTAGTTTAATATTTACTTGTTATTCAAATTAAGTATATCAAGAATATTTTTAATTTGTCAATTATACACACTCATCATTGTGTGATTTATTTTAATTGGTTCCTTCAAGTAAGGATTAAATCCCTATAAATAAATCATAGTAATCTAGAAGTCTTATTTGGATAAATAAGAACCATAGAATTGCATCATCGCACATCTATGCAAGCCATAGACTTTCACTGTGTCAAATAATTAGAGTTGCAGCCAAAAGTAAGACACATATATCACCCGCATCTTGACTCCATTTCCCAATAGGAATAGGAACTAAATTATTTCACTTGAAATATTATTTCACAACACCTCATTCACATAATTCCAATTTTTAGTGTCAGTCAAACCTAAGAGATCATTTCTTTGTTTGTAATGAGGAGGCTTAGTTCACCTAATGTTAAGATATCTATATGTATTACTAAATCACAGATGTTCATTATTGATATTCAAATTTTTTATTACATTGCATTGCACATCTTTCAAACTCAAAGCATTATTTCACATTGCATAACTAATAAATAGATGTTGATAGATGAAAAAATATAAAAAATTGTAGAATAAGAGACAGAATCTATTTTTTTCAATTGAAAGGAATTTCCTTAGCAATAGAGTTATAGAGAGAAAATAAAATAGATTTTAACTAATGAATTGTAAAAAATAGACTTTTGTAGTTTATATTCAAATTGTTGATTACATTGCATTGCACATCTTTCAAACTCAAAGCATTACTTTACATCGCATAACTAATAACTAGATGTTGATAGATGACAAAATTTTAATTACAATATAGTTTTTACAAATTCATTCTAAGCAATTATGCAATTACTTCACATTGCATAACTAATAACTAGGAGCAACTGCCAATTACATTTTCTTGTCATGGCATTCCATGAGACTACATTTATTTGAGGCATTTTTTCAAATAGTTCACTACCTTTTCTATGCTACTACATTTTTCATACATGTCTACTAAAGAATTTTATCAAATAGTCCACTTCCTTGTTGCTATGGCTAAAAGCCTAAAACAAGTGCTTTCAAACTATTGAACAAGACAACTAAGAGGGGGGTGAATTAGTTGTAACAAATTTTAACCTTTAAACCTTTCACCAGAAATTATATCAATCACAAATCTTTTACTCTGCTAAAATGATTAAACATTAAGTGCAAAGGAAAAAACTAAGAAGCATCGCACATACACAATAACACCAAATTTACATGGAAAGCCCAATAAGGGAAAAACCATAATGAGGGTTAGCTCACAATTTAGAGAATATCAAATTTGACTACAAAGGCTCATTGCTAGACTAGGATCACTACCAAAACATGACTCATTGTCCAACAAGGGTTAACCACCTAAGGGCTCACTACCACAAAGATACAAAGAAGATAGAAGAGATATGTTATAAAGAGAAGAAAATATCAATGCAATAGATATTTCCACCACAATTCGCTCAAACACTTGCAGACATGCATGAATGATAGAGTACACCTTCAGCTCACTACATTCAAAAACTTAGCATTTATATTTTGCATTCATCTGCCACACTCGCATCGCATACACACTATTTTTCCTCTATTTCACATCTATCTTTCTCTATTTCTTTGCACCATCTCTTTGTACATATTTCACCAATAAATCATATTGTATTTATACCATCTTCAACTTTGAAACATATCCAAAGTTTTCCATACATCATTTAAATTAAATTAGGTCAGTGCCAAAACATTCTAGGGTGGAATTAAAATGAGGGTGACCCAAACACATGCTTGATGAGGACCCAAATAAGTCCCAATGTGCTTCATGAACTTCAAACATAGTGTTTAACACAAGGTCGACCAAACCAGTGTAAAACACATAGAAAAATTAGGCACATGTAACACTTAACACAATCCAATATTTCCAAACAACAAAATTATCTTCAATATAAACATATCAACTTAACTCCACAACCACAAGTCATAAAACTCAAATAAGAAGAAATACGAAATGACACCATTTCTCTTGGACTTCAACCAGACACCCTAAAAAAAATAGTTCACAATTGGTGAACATAACTCACACTGTAAAATGATATAGAACCCCAAAACCTATATATAGAATCTTCCAACATCCATGATCAACATATATGAACCACACAAACATATGATCAAATCCTAGAGAAAAACATCGAGCAGCCACTGAACACAATTTTCTCAATATCCTCGACATATACAGCCAATAACCTACATTCATGACATCAATGACAATAGAAACCAATTGATAACCAATTAACTAGTTAACATAAATGACAACACCTTCATTCTTGCAACAATCTCCCCCTTTGCCATTGATGGCACACATGAAGCAAAAAACCATCAAATACAACACACTAGCTCTAAACACACATTTCATGATTTTACTTTCTATTTGTCCCCCTTAGTAGATAATTTTTTTCACATCTTCCTCATCTCCCACTTTGACATCAATGGCAAAGGAAAAGGATATTTTACATTGATTTCCCCTTTGATATTAAGAACATAATACTCTTTCAATGACAACACATGACACTACCTACTCCCCCTGAGAGGTAGCCACCAAACCATTAGTGATGTAATAGGGAGAGGCCTGTAACACACAAACACACAATTCCAAACTACAAACACAATTTTCAATTCACAATTTCATCAGAATCCCTTCATTCAGCAAGTTCACACTATTTCCTTATAGCATGTCAATTCCACTAAATTAGGTATTAGTCCACTCTCACACCCTTTCAATTCACAACACAACACACATCAGGGACCCATTATAGAGATTTTCAACATATCAAACAATCACCAATAGTTACTTTGCAACAAATTGCTCAAATCAAGTTTTCCATGCCTTTTAGGGCCCAAATTAGCCCTCTTTTACAAAGGTACCACCTTCAAAAAAATTCCAAATCTTTTGAAACCTTGGGGAAGCACTTCATACCTTTCAAAACCTTAGATTCCATCATTAGATCTCAGAAATTCAATCATTCACTTTCCAAACCATGAAACCCTCTTCCTAGGCTTAGAAATCCTAGGTTTTATTGAAAGTAGCACTTCCCAACTAACCCAAAACCTATCAATTTCTCAAAAAAGTTATAAATACCCTTCTCATGCTTAATCCATCATAAAATTATACTTCCCAATTCAAAAACTCAAATTCACTCACTAAAACCTCTCTTTTCTTAAGGCAAACTTAGGATTCACTCATGGGCTTCACACCCAATTCACTTCTAGACCTCCCCCAACACTAACTCATCATTTACACACCTTATTACTGTTATTTTAAACCCATTCCTCAAGTTACAGAGGCTACAAAAAGAGGAATGGATCAAAAATCCATTTTTATTGGTTCAAAACCCTCAAATTTGAATGTTTAGGTTGGTTTGAGTAATTTGCTAATAAAATGCACAAAACGTAATGAAAAACCTTTTATAGGATTCAAAATAAATTTAATTCACCCTACTACTTAAAACATAACAAATTTGAGTAAAAAACTTGATGCACAGGCTATACAAACTATTGCTACAGCAGAAAATACAAAATAATGAGTGAACCTAGATACCAAAACCTTAGCACAAATGACTCATTACATCACTAAATGGTCTTATTGACCTTATTTTAAACAAAAATCTTCAATAACCTACATCCTAGACCTTAACAATTTGAAGTGACCATCTTGTACCAATGGTGCTCTTGCACCAATCAGTCTAGAAGAAAGATAGATCCATAGACCCACCAGACTAATGCATCTCCATATGCATCTAGTTCAAGAAAGGAGGGGAAATAACCCCTAAATTCTCCTAGAGACACTCAAAATTATCTTTAGGAAGAGCCTTTATAAATATATCAGCAATCTAATCCTTCGTAGGTACATACTCAAGTTTTTTTAATTCAGTCTCCACAACCTTCTCTCTCAAAAATTGATACCTAATAGATATATGATTTTTCCTCGAGTGCACCACTAGATTCTTTGAAATTTTAATTGCACTTGTATTATCACAGAAGATAGAAATAAGATCATCATACATTATTTTTATATCTTTCAATGTCTATTTCATCCATAAAACTTGTGTACACCAAGATGTAGCAGCAATATATTCAGCTTCAACAGTAGATAAAGAGACTAAATCTTGCTTTTTAATCAACCAAGCCACCAATCTGCAACCAAGAAAGAATGCATCACCACTTGTACTTTTTATGTCATCTACACAACCAACCCAATCTGCATTTGTATAAGCACTTAGTGTAAATTCAATATCCCTAGGATAACATAAGCCATAATCTGAAGTGCCATTCAAATATTTGAATATTTTTTTAACAACAAAAACATGTGTTTCTTTAGGTTCCTGAAATCTAGCCATGATATAAATTGCATCCATAATATTTGGTCTAGTAGCAATCAAATACAACAATCCACTAATCATAGATCTATATTTTCTCTTATTAGCCTTAGGTGAATCATCATCTTTAATTAATTTGCAACCAGTCACCATAGGAGTGCATACTGGTTTGGAACCATCCATCCCAAACTTCTTCAACATTTCTCATACATACTATGAAATAAAAATCCCTTTCTTTATTTGATTGATTTGCAGCCCAAGAAATAAATTCATCTCACCAAACATGGACATCTCAAATTATTTTTTCATTTTTTTCTCAAACATTTTGCACATGGTTTCATTTGCTCCAAAGATAATGTCATCAACATATACAACCACAATCAAGATTTTTTCATTTTCAATTTCAAAATCCAGATTACTATTTGTCGTACCTTTGTTGAAACCTTGTTAAATCAAATACATATCTAACCTTGCATACCAAGCTCTAGGATCTTGCTTGAATCCATATAAATCTTTCTTAAATCTATAGACCATATCTAGTTGATCTAACAACTGAAATCCTTCTGGTTGTTCCATGTAGACCTATTCTTCCAGCTCACCATTAAAAAATGCAAACTTAACATCCATCTAATAGACCTTTAAATCTTTATGGGTAGCAAATGCTAAGAACATCCTAGGTAAGTGCACCAAGATGGTTCCCAAAAAGGTGGCTTAAGTGGCCACTTTTTTTTTCTGAAATCAGGAAATACTGACCTTAGACGTGAAATTGAGGATAGTTACACTCAAAATTTTGAGATGGAACAAAAATAAGGATTGAAGTACTCTGAGTCTACTTTCCAAACTACTAATTTATTTTGAAAATGGTTGAGAATAAGGGGTTCAAAAGAGGGACATACACAAATTGGTGTTGTTTTTGTCAAAATAAGATAACATAGCAAATCTTGTACGACCCTAGCACGGTGAACTTTTTTGTAGTATTTTTAAAATCGCTATAGTCAGAAGCTAGCTAATAGTATCTAGTTGATGCACAATTTTTTTGATAATTTTTTAATGAATATTTGATTTTTTACTAATTTTCTAAGTGGGCACTTTCTGAAAAGTAGAATTTTGGTCATGCTCCCCCTAAAAATTTTGGAGAGTAATTGATTTTTTTTCTTAAATAAAAAAAAATTGTAGAATGGAGTCTAGTTTCTAAAAATGTAATTTATTTGAAATTTCAATGAACGGTTAATTTATAATGAAAATAACACCAAACACTACTTTTTGGAAAAAAAGAGACATACAAAAAAAGAAATTATGGATGAAAGGCTTAACATTGTCAAAAAGTGAAAAAAATTACATTGTTGGATAGCTAAGAGAGAACCTAACATTACCCATGTGTTTTATTTTGTCGATATTGAACTAGATTGAATCGTGATGGTCAGCACGAACCCGATTATGTGAAAAATTATAGAATTTGCGAAAACACGTCTCTGGTCGTTGTGAATTCCCTCCAAGCCTTTGGGTTGGTATTCCAAGGGAAATACCAATGCTAAGGCTTAGGGATTCCCAAAGCAATATATAAAGTGGGCGTGTTATAACGCGCTCATGTTATTTCCTAGTTTTGACATTTTTTTTCTTACCTGGGATACATGTCAAGCAAGACATAACGCACTTGCATTATGTCTTCCTTTATGTTAAATGCCACTCTATTGAATGTTTTTTGATATATTTGTATGTTTGTATGTACATGTATGCTAGTGTGTCATGTATGTATGTATGTATGTATGTATGTATGCATGTTTGTGTGTATGTATGTATGCTTATATGTATCAGTGCATGTATATTGTATGGATGTAGGATTGTATGTACATATGCATTATGCTTGTATGTATTTATGTATGTCTTTATAGGGAGGGATAATTTTAAGAGAGAGAGAGAGAGAGAGTTGTCTAGGTAGGGTGGAATGGGGAGAGGGAGAGAGAGAGTCTAGAGAGAGGGAGATGGGGTGGAAGTGAGAGTTTAAGAGAGGGAGTGGGAGAGAAGGGGTTGGAGTAAGGGGGACTTAGCTAGGTAGGGTGAGAGGGAGAGACTTGAAAGATAGGTAGGGAGAGGGAGTGTGAGAGAGAGGGAGTCAGAGTAAGATACTTGAGAGATGGAGAGGGTGTAGGAGGGAGTTCAACCAAAGAGAGGGAAAGAAAGAGGGGGGTGGAGTGAGAGGGACTTATCTAGGTAGGGTGGGATGGATAGATAGAGAGAGGGAAGAGAGAGGGAGAGAGAGAGAGAGTTACCTAGGTAGGTTTCTAGAGGAAGTGACATGAGAGAGAGGAGGTAGGAGGAAGAGACCTAAAAGAGAGGGAGAGAGAGAGTCTGGAGAGAGAGAGAGGAGGTCGAAGTGAGATTTTAAGAGAGAGGCAGTGGGAGAGAATGGGTTGGAGTGAGAGA